>CM062353.1:50992012-52217412 GCA_031216105.1 Dalbergia cultrata
TGCATAAAGCACATGTAAGCATTCCTTCATGATATCATTCCAATCAAACCTCAAACCAATCCTTAAAGTCACTAGCATGCATTCATATAACATACACTTAGACTAAATATCATTCTATCATTAATTTAAAGCATGATCACCGTTCCAGCACCGTGGCAGATTTATCATTCCAGTAACAACAATTAATTTCTCAACCAAACGGCCAATTCAAGGGTCAAAAAAGTTCATCATGGCATCTCAATGTGTCTAAAAGACCCTGTAAATTTTTCATAGCAATTGAAATTCTCTAACTATGCTAAATAAATTATACAAATTTAGTGGTCAGAGGCCACTTTTTCACAGCTCAGAATAGGATTCTCATAATTTTTAAATTTAGGAAATGATAGAATAAACTGAAAATAAAAGTCACTATTACACTTGAATATGTTTTCAACTCCCTATAAAAATTTCTGGTAATAATTCAATCATTTGCTATGGTAATAAAATTATACAAATTCACAGCTTCAGTACCAAGATTTCAGGTAGCATAGTTACAACTTCGGTCCTTGAATTTTTTAAATCATTAGGAGTCAAAAACAGAACTCAAGAAAATTATTAGAACTAGCCTAGGATTTTAGATTCAATATAGAATTTTTATAGCTCATGAACATACCCACAATTCCCTTTGAAAATTCGTGAACAATCACTACCAGTAGGAAAACCGAAAATTCAGCAACCTAGCCAAAACTTCTTTTGACAAAAATCATTTCTTAACCTCATCCAAACACTCCACCAAAATTAATATAGAAATATCAACATATTATCATCAAATATAACCAGAAATTTCGGAACAAAACACCTCAAAAAGTCTCAGAAAAAGTTTGAAGGAAAAAGGCCAAAGAAAACCCTACTTGAGTGGCTTTAAGGATCTTGGCTTCAAGGATGTTCCAAGAGTGATCTTCCTCACTTAGGGGCCACCAAAACAGCCCCAAACCCTTCCCTAATCAGTGAATTTACGTTATATCAAAGCGAGAAGTGGTGAGAATTTTAAATTCTAATCGGTTAGTTTTGTAGGTAATGAGGTGTAGAACAAGTTTAGTGAAGAGATATTGAGGTTTTATCAATTGTAGACTAGGTTTTTGGAGGTTGAAATCTTGTTCATGGTGGTTTGAGATGAAGAAAATAATGGAGGCTGTGTTCTTGAATGCATGGCCGAGAATGGAGGAATTGGAGTGATAAGGTTGGTTGACTTATTTATCTTAAAGTAAACATTAGATATTATGTCATGTAAATGCTTAATTCTTTCAAAAATGAAATATGATGGATGGCTAGGATTTGATATTGGAAATCAAGATTGAATTTTAGCCATCCACTTAGTTTAAATGGATAGACACTATCCAAATCTTATGGATTAAGCTTTCTTTCGGTGTAAAAATCGCACACCGAAATTTTATCGAACGGGTAAAATAGTGTACCCAGGTAATCAATTATTACCTGAAAATTAATTCTAGGTATAAAATATTTATTCCTACCTATTTCTAATCTTAATCCTATAATTTTTCACTTTCGGGAATCTCCAGGCCCCAATTCTAGGGTTTGGCTGTCCCGGCAGGCCTGCGGGACCTATAAGTTATTATTCATATTTTTTTTTTACAGATCTGTTGGATCGTCCTCATCATTTTTGTGTTTGTCAGATTTTTGAAATTCTAACTAGAAAAACTCAAATTAATTTTTATATAATTTTTAGGGTGTTACACTTAACTTAGAGCTTATACAAGATCTTTAGAGAAATATAATCTCAACCCAACACTCATCTTAGCCAAGTAAAGTGAGCTTTAGAGTTCTTGAACCATGACTTCAAAGAAACTTCATGGCTCTTAAACATCATCATCAAGCTCAAGGAAATAAACTCAAAACAACACTTTAAAGGAAAAAGGATAGAAAGGAACCGAAACTTAACTAAGCAAAAGAGAAGGAAAATACATCATATTCTTTATTATGTACCCAAAACCCCTATCTAGAGTAAAACTCTAGAACGTGTTGGTCAACTTTAAGGTTGACAAGGGTAGGCCTTGGGTTTATTGAAATCCTTGTGATTATTTTCTTAAGTTGAAATCATAGTGAGCTAAGTAGTATATAAAAAACTTAAAGAAAGGAAAAACTCAAGCTTTAGAGGTCTCTTTGAGATGAACACACAGTCATGATCTAGAGACACTCATCATCAAGCTATCATGAAGAACATACTAGGCCTTGAAGGCTGAAAAAGGAAAAAGGAAATCCAAGAGAAATCGAAGAGAAAAACTCAAAGAAGCATCATAAAATCAACATTTTTTCTCAAGAACAAAACATATTTGAGTAAAATAAAAACTTTAGAACAACTCCCTACCAAGTATGAAGATGAAAAAGGCTTGGTCTTTGAGATGAAATGAGAAGAAAAGCTCCTCCCAATGTGATGATGATGATTCGGCCTAGAAGAGAGAAAAGGAAAGGAATGTGTTTGTGAGTGAGTTTGTGTTTGAAAATGAGAGTTTTGATGCTTAGATGATAATCTAAGGTGGTGGGGGTGGTGTTTTGAGGTGGTGCTATGGTGGCTCAAGGTGGAGGAAGAAGAAGATGAAGAAGAGAAGAAAGCTCTTTGAAACTTAAGAGGAAAAAGAAACAACTCACAAGAAAGCTTGAAACTTAAACTTAGCAAATGAACAAAAGTGATACAAGTTCATCCAAGGTAGCTATTTATAGAAAATCAAAACAATGAGGGCTCATGGAGGGGGAAGGAAACCGTGGGCTTGCCTCATGGTCCATGAGGTAAGAGATTGAATTTTTGAAGCATAGTGAAGTATGGTCGAAAGTATGGTAAGCATGGTTCAAGGTAAGGCTTCAAGCATGGCTCAAAGTATGGCCATTGTGTGCAAACAATTTCAACATGTGGAAAATATGGGAGGAGTGGCTGGTGGTCCTTAAGCCATGGGGGAGGGATTTCTTTTGTTTAATTTGTGGTTTAGGGATGTAATTAAGTGTATCTTAGGTTAGGTTTATGATTAGGAATTACTAAGCAAGTGTTTAGGTACTAAGAAGGAAATTAGGACTTTCATGACATGATTAGGAAGTGGTCATACATCATTAGAGGAATTAAAACTCATTTTATGCATAAACAATGTAGACACAATTCCTTAATTTAAGGAATTGGAGAGAGAAAATACTATTCAAGATTCCATAACTAGGAATCTTGAATTTAAAAAGAGATTTAAGTTTAATCTAAGCAATTTTAGGTTCTAATTAACTTTAATAAATTATTTTGACTCTAGATTAATTATGGAAATTAATTAATTTTCGATTAGAGCCTAATATTGCTTAGGTTTGTTTAATTAGGCGATTAAGCTCAAAAACACTATACTAGGGGCAAAATCGTAATTTTGTACAAAAACTTCCTGGGACCACCGGGAGTTAAAATGATGTTGCAAAATACATAAAAACATCATTTAAAACCATCTGGAGAAGTTTCAGGCTCATCTGACACTTATATCCGCGTCAAATGCTATAGGGGTATTTTGGTAATTTTGACCCGAAATCTCAAAAAACGAGATTTTTGATCCTGGAATCACTCAAAAGTCATCTAATCCCCTTCAAATATTGAGTTATCCCTTCGAGGGCTACCAGGTCAGCTACCTTCGAATTCCGGGCAGAAAATGACCTCAGGGGCATTTTGGTCATTTTTACTCAGATAGAAAATTAGGGAGTTACAGTGTTCAAAGATAATAATTCATCATCTTTCAAATGGCATATTGAAGAAACAGTTAAGAGTGAACTCAAGAATAAAAGCTAAGTGCATTGCATTACAATATGGACAATAGCATGATATGCTAGTAATATTAATGTTAATTCATCTATTTGATTAGTGTCTTATAATACTAGAAGTGGAAATGGGACTGATTTGAATTTAAGTCTATTTAGCAATCATTAATGGCTGAGAGTCTAGTTTGGTTGGCTAGCGTCTTCTTTGAAGTGGTTCTAATCAAAGTTTCCAGATATTTTGATCATTAATTTGGTTGGATGGTAGACTAGCTGAATACAATTTCAAAATATTGGCACCTCTATTCAGCTTTCATAGAATGGGAAGACAAAAAAAAAAAAATTGCACCACACTTCATATGTTAATTGTATTTGTCTAGTCACTTTCAGTATTAACTCATCATGTATGTTTCTAACAAACCAAACACTAGATGGCACACTCACTTCACGGTTGACCAAGGTTCTAAAAACCGGACCGGACATTGAACCGGTCAGGGCAAGGGTTCAAAGGTTCAGAGGTTCAACTGGTTCAACTGGGGGTCCAACCGGAATATAACCGGTATATAATAAAACCTGTATTTATATAAATATATAAAAATACAAAATAAAATATGTCATAAATAAAAAAAATTAATTTAGGTATCAACAAAACCATCGAATATAACATAATTCATCTCTTAATCAAAATAAACATTATCCATATGGATTAAATCTCTCAAGTTACTAATTCCCATACCAGAAAAAGGAAAAGAATTAGGAAAAATGAGATTTTAGGATTTTTTTAAAAAAAAAACCAAAAAAAAAAAATACTATTTTGCATCTCTTTTGTAAAAAAAAAAAACCCAGTTTGATCGGCCGAGTTGATTTGCCCGGTTCCAAGTCGATTCAATGCGGTTCGTGGCCAATCCGATCTCCACTGGTTTTGGGGTCCAACCCGGACCAGACAGCAGGCCGGTTCCCAGTTCAACTGGTCTGACCGGCCGGTCCTCCGGTTTTCAAAACTTGGCGGTTGACAGATACCTACTACACAAAAAGAAGGTTTCAACTTTATTCTGAATCTACTACAAGGTTGGTGTCTGATGAATTAGGGGAGATATATCTAAAGCAAGTGAATGAGACTAGAACAAAAGCATCAAGCTCTTCTAAAAGATTTTGATTATAAGAAACACCTCAAATCCAAACACTAAGAGAAGTACAATATTGAAATAATCATAATTGGAATCCCAATTGAAATAGATCTATTGAGCAAGAGCTAATTAGGATATGTCACCTGTAACGCCCCGATTTTCTGTTAGAGTCAAAATGACCAAAATGCCCTTGAGGCCATTTTCAGCCCGGAATTCGAGGAAAGCCGGTCTGGCAGTACTCCAAGGGCAAACTCAATGTTGGAAGGGGATTGGATGACTTGTGTATCTTTCCGAGATCGAAAATCTCATTTTTTGAGTTTTCGGGTCAAAATGACCAAAACGCCCCTGCGGTGTTTTACCCGTTTGCAAGTGCCGGATGAACCCGAAACTTCTCCAGATGATTTTAAAAGGCGTTTTTATGTAGACTGTGACTTTAGTTTTGGTCCCGGAGGTCCCGGGCGAAATTAGTACAAAATTATGATTTTGCCCCTAATTTCGTGTTTTTACGCTTAATCGCGTGATTAAGCAAACCTAAGCAATATTAGGCTCTAATCGAAGATTAATTAATTTCCTTAATTAATCTTAAGTCAAAATAATTTATTAAAGTTGATTAGAACCTCAAAGTGCTTAAGTACAACCTAAAATCATATTTTAATTTCAAGACTCCTAGTCATTGAATCTTGAATAGTGTTTTCTCTTTACAATTCCTTAAATCATGGAATTGTGTTACACATTGTTTATTCATTAATGAGTTTAAAATTCTTTAATGATGTATGAGCACTCCTAATCTTGTCATAAAATCCTTAAATCACATTCTTAGTCACCTAAACTTAAGCTTAATTATTCATAACCTTATACCTAAGCTAATACACATTTAAACCTACCATTAACACCCAATTAAATGATCAAAACTCACCTCCTCTCTGCTGCCCAAGGCCTGGCCGAAGCTGTCCTCCTCCCATATGCATCACATGTTCAATTTTTCAACACTCCAAGGCCATACCTCAAGTCACATACACTATACCTTGTCATAACTTTCAATCAAGCTTGATTTTCCAAGTAAATAACTAATTAAAATGGCTCATTTTCTCCATTTATTTGTGGCTGGAAAATTTCCAGCCATGCATTGTTTCTAGAAGCCTAATTTCATCAAAAATTGATAGGAAATTAACTCACATCAAGCCATACTTTGTAGCATAGCTTCCATACTTCAAACCATGCTTCTATGACACAATCAAAGAGATATTTTCCTCTCCCTTTTCCCTCCAAGACCACACGGTCACTCCCTCCCTTGATGAGCCCATGGTTTTGTTTTTCTATAAATAGGATGCTTGTGATAGCTTAGTTGCACTTTGAAGCATTTGCTAAGTTTAGAATTCTAGAGTTGTCTTGCTAGTTCTTTTCTTTTTCTCTCAAGTTTCAAGAGAGTTCTTCCTTTCTTTTCATCTTCATCTTCATCATCTCTTCCTCTCATCATCATCTCTCAACCTTGAAACACCACCCCGTAGCCTTGAACCATCATCAAACCTCTCAAACACCACACCTCAAACACAACCTCACTTGAAACACAACTCCAACCTTTTTGCTTCCTCTTGGCCGAAACCATCAAGCACCAAGGAGGAGCTCATCATCTTGTTTTTCTTTTCAAAAGTTTAAGCTTTGTGTCTTCACTCTAGGTAGGGAGTTTCTTTTCAAACTTTGTTTTACTCAAAAGATGTGTTTCCTCTAGTTTTCTCTTGGTTTCTTTTTGAGCTTTCCTTTATATTCCTTTTCTTTTTCCATTTCGGCTTCTTGGCCTTTTCTTCTCAAACATGATAGCTTGATGATGAGAGTTTCTAGATGATGACCTTGTGTTCATCTCAAAGAAACCTCTAAAGCTTGAGTTTTCCTTTCGTTATGACTTCATCTATATGATATCTAGCTCACATGGTTTTTCAACTTAAGAAAATTAATCTAAGGATTTCTAAAAGCCCAAGCCTACCCTTGTCAACCTTAAAGTTGGCCAGCACGTTCTAGAGATTTTTCTCTAGATAGGGGTTTTGGGTATTTAATAAAGAACTTGACTTAGTTTCACTTTCTTTTGTAAGATTTTCGGTTTTGGTATTTTGATCCTTGAGATTTTGTTTGGTTTTGTTTAGAAAGTTTGTTTACTTTGAGCTTGATGATGATGTTCAAGAACCTCATAGTTCCTATGAGAACTTGGTTCAAGAACTCTAGAGCTCTCCTTGTAATGAGATGTATGTTCGGTTGTTACTTTGTTAAAGTCTTGAATGAGCTTTAGCTAACCATAAAATGAACCTTGCATGATGTTCACTTTTATGCTATGCACATCATGTTTACTTTCCTTGCTCTCACTAAGTATCAAGATAATAAGTGAACCTTGCATTATCATGTTTATATTTCAAGCTATGCACTATCATGTTTATATTTCAAGTTCTCACTTAATACCAAGATAATAATGAGTTGCATTCATATTTACTTTGTGCTATCACTTTACTTTCTAATGGAATCTAAAATAAGTGCATGAGCATGTTTATTTTTATGTCATCACCTAAATGAACCTAGAGCTCAAAGACTTGCCCATTGTTGTCTCAAACAAAAGTCTAAAAATATTTATTTCTTTTGGTTCATATTTTGGCCCTAAGGGGTCTTGATGTTTCTAAATATTGAAGACCATGTTTTATAATTTTTCCAAGTTTTTATGAGTTCAAGAAATGCATAGAACTAAGTTTTAAGAATTTAGGACCTCTTGAGACAAAGATGAATTGGTCACTGCCCTCTTAAATATTCTTATGATTTTAGATGTTAAAATTGTTTATAAATGAGTTTTGAAAGTTTAAAAAGGTTCCAAGAGAAACTAGTATTTTATGTGCTCTAGAAATTGTGTTTTATGCCTTTATGGAAAGTGTATGTTTCGGTTCTGCCTTGCTACTTATTTGCCACTGTATGTGCTGTTTCAATGATGATAATATGCTTATGTTTGAGTAAAAATAATGTTAAAACTCTTATGTGGAAGATAAGATAAGTTAGAGACAAGAAAGGAATTAATTTGAGAGTTCTAGATCCTTTAATGTTTGAATTTTCTGGATTCTGTCCAGCAAGGTTTAGCAATGCTAATCATGGATTTAAATTAGTTTAAATGTGTAAGAATGACTCATAAATGGTTTAGGACTTGATCTTGAAGCCTTAGGAACAAACCGGACTTAGAAAGGGTCACTGTTGTGACTCCTAGGGACCTGTAAAGTTGGGATTTTAAATTCTGCATCCTTGAGGTTTAGAGATGTTCTTGATCATAGTGTGAGGTGAGAAATACTTAGTTATAACCTCATAGGTACCTAAGAGATTAGGTTTGATGATTAATAACTTAGGACGTGAGCTAAGGACCTTAAGGGTCAATGCATAAGACATTAAAACATCTTGAGCTTTTATGATGCTTAATTTATGATATATGATGCATGAGTTTTGTCTATGATAAGTTGATATGTGCTATAACGAAGTTTTACATGATGATATGCTATACCCCATAAGAAATGTTTATGTATGTCCTATATGTTTTCATGGCATAAGCAAATTTGAGGAAATTCGGTCTACAAATCATCATGTGCCAATTTCCATCAAATTTGAGGAACTTAGAAAAAGGTCTTTTTGAAAATCATGAGAACTTAAATGTGACACAACACTGAGATGCCTTCTTGGGTGACATCGGTTTAGCCGAGCACCCCCAAGAAAACAAATCCGTAAGGGTATTGACATAGAGCTTGCCAAAGCGGACAATACTACGATGCACTAGTTGCTAGTAGAGCGTTTCAAAGAGGAAATGACCCTAAGAGGTGATCCTTAAATTGCCCCCTAGCCCGTACTTTAAGTCGGGATTATGTTATGCTTATCATAGGATAAGTAAGAGCTAGTGACGACTAGTTAAGGTATGAACTCATAACCTAGAGATGTTTTAGGGTTGCCCCATGAGATGAAAGTTAAAGTTTAAAATGTCACATGTGCTATACCTATCACCTTATGCCAATGTTATAATGTTTCTTAGTTATTCTATTGATTGGCTTACCTTTATGATGCATTCATGTCATTAGTATGTTCCATGCTTAGTCATAAGACGCATTGTAAAATATAACGGACCTTGGATAACTAATACTTTAGAAAATTAAAAGAAGTTTACATGCATGCACACTTTTTAGAAATAAAACCCAAGGTTCCTGAGGATGTGATGATGTCACTTAGTTAGGGATTGCCCTACTGAGAATTCTTTTAGAAGATTCTCATTCCCTCTCTCTTTTCTTCCGTCACATCTTCAGATGGCGACTTTCGTACTCTTCATCGACACCCGGAGTGGGAGCTGCACCATGACCCAGCACTCGGGTCATATCATTTTGAGGGTCGCAGCACTGTCAGAGTATTTATGTTTATGGGACGACCCTTCACAAGACTCCAAGATCTTGAGCTACCGCTTCATCCCGACTGCTCCCTATCATCATAACACGATTTTTGAGCGAGCCAGACCACACGATGAGCATATCCTCCGCATGCAGCCCGAGGCGTCAGCCGTACGCGACTACCCGGAGTACGTGCCCCGAACTCAGTACTCGGAGATGGATCCATCCGAGGACCCGCCCTCGCACATGTATAGTTGGAGCTCCATCCCCGCTCCCCCACCGATGAGAGCCGGGAGTGAAGAGACAGTGGTTCAGCCGAGGTTGGCTCGTCGGCCATCCATGCGCCCTCGCCGCGGTGGACACGCTCCGATGATCCGCACGACCACTCCCGCCGAGATCTGCCAGTGGATCTATTCCACCCCTCAGTACTCGGACTAGCAGGAGTAGGTGCATAGGATGGGTAGTAGCTAGTGCACACACGCCACATAGTTAAGGACAAACCTTCTTTTGTATATGAGGTTGTCTACTCTAGGTGCACATGGGTATGGGTGTTGCTTTCATGGTTTCCTTGTACTTGCTTTTATGATTTCCTTGTATTTGCATTTCAGTTGTATTTCGTTTTCCTTTGTACCGAATAGTCCTGCCTTTTGGTAGGCACACTAGCTATATATATAATCAGTTGATGTGTCCATGTTATTTACGTGTTTTACTATGATTTGTTATTTATGCGTTTTATTATGATTTGCTCATATGACTTGTATGAATTTCCATTCGAAGAATCATGCATGGCTCTCACTTTGGTTTTAATTCCAAAAAAAAAAAAATTTTACCCATATTTCCGCTAAGTATTTTCAAGTAAAGAATGAGACCAAGAGATAATATTCTAAAGATTAACCTAAATACATACTAGTAGTATTAGGTTAAGATTTAGGGTGTTACATCACCTAGGTTTTCCCATTCAAGTGATACTCAATGAACTATTTCCAATGGTCTTCATCAATTCTAGAATGTCGCTTTGCAACATTTTCCTCTATGCTCAAAGTGCTATTATAGAATTCATGAAATAGGCTATACCTAGTATCTTTCCATACTTTCTCGATACATTTCATAATGTTATTCTGGAGTCGATTATCCACTATATGAAATTTCTTCTGCATAGAAATCAAAGACATTAGTATCAAAGCCACAAAGAGATTACAAAAGAAATGGAAGAATAAATTTGTTTACCTGTATAATGCAATTATACACTGTGTCCTTTTATGATTTAGGAACCTTATGCCAAGAGCTATAGCAAATGGGAAATTTATTGAAATCACTTCCCAAAACTCCTAAAAAGCCACCCAAAAGGCCACCTACATCACCTATGGCTTGCCCAAACTCATTGCATGGAACTATAATTTTTCTATCATTAGGAATGACCAAACATCTTTCACCATGTATGTGCTTCTTTAGTTTTGTCATCCAGTTCATCTAAAACAAATATAATCTTTAACTTGCCAACTTTACAAAATAAATAGGAAAAAATATATAACTACCAATTTTAAGAATTCATGCACAAATGGTTTCAAATTTGAAGCTCCAAAAACTTTAACATATTAAACAAAATTGATTATAGTAAAAGTTAGATTTTGAAAAATAAAGGAAGAAATTTTTCACTAATAATACAACCCAATAACTTTTCCTCCTACTTCTACTAGAAGTAATGTCACCAGATGCTGAAAAAAGATTGTCTACATATTCTTCAAATGAACTAACATCTTTATCCTATAGATCATCCTCTGGATCAGCCTCTTGATCATGTAATTTGTTGGATGGAATAGAACTAGATGCCCTATGAGTAAATGGCATTGAATTAGCTTCAACATGAGTTGGTGCTCTTAATTGAGCTCTGCTATCAATTTGTGGCCTTGAATGAACACCCACATTAGAAGCTGGTAATGAACAAGCTTCACTATAAGCTGGTGGAACTAAATGAGCTCTAGTATCAGCTCATTCTTGAGATGGAACAAGACAGGCCCTAGTATGAGCTTGTGGCATAGCTACAGTTGATTTCTCTATAATTGATAGTGCAACTTTAAAGCGTTTATTCCTTGAAATGGTTACAATTTTGAAAAAAAAATTTTACAATTTTAGGAAATGGCAAACATCAAGGAAATGACATTCTTAAAAGGGCTACTTAGAATATCAACAACAAGGAACATACTTGAATGTGACTATCTTTAGAATTAATAAAAAAAAAAAAAGGGACTATACTCTTAAGTTTAGCACACAAATGATGTCAAATATGAGTTTCAGTACCTAATCTTAATTTATGGATTAGTACACTCATGAATTGCGATTATTGATCTTGTTTAATTCTAAAAATAAAGCATCAAATTACATTCACAAGAAAACTTAGGCCATAAAGAAAAAGGAATAAAATGGACCCCTCTTTCATGTCTTGTTCTTTCCATTGTTTTCTTTTCATGTATCTCCTTCCATTGTTCCTTCCTTTCATGTAATGCATTTCCTAATCAAACTACAAAATGCAATATTAGTGAAGATAGTATAAAAAGCCATTAAGTTTTGTAGTACTTAGATATTAGAATAAAGATTAGTAGTTAGAAATTGGAATTGAGACAAAGAAACATAAAGCAAAATATGCTTTAACTTCTATTCAGTTTTACAACTTCTGCTCCCTTGTGGCTCATATCTTTTGTCAATCGTATCTCAAAATCATATAGAAATGTAATAAGGAATCATATCTAAAAAGCACAATAAAAACATGGAAACATAACTAATAAAAGCTAAACAAAGTCTTTAGCTCCATCATTATTGTCAACAACAACATTATTTGCAGGTCCATCTTCTATATTATCATCCCTTGCCAAATGTAAATTTCCACTGCCATCATGAAACCACTTATCCAAGTTTGATTACGGAGAAGGAACAAGATAATAAATTGTCTCTCTTCTTTGCCTTCTCTCATGTCATACAAGTCTCTTGGTTTTAGATGTTTTACGATACTCCATCCTTTTTCAATCTCATCATCCACATGAAACACAAGTTGAGCACCAAATGCAAATATATACGGCTCATTGTTTTCTCGATCTCTAACATGTATCAAACGAGGAAAATTAACACTAGTAAAACTCGAGTAATCTCTTTTGATACCTTTATTAGAAGTGGTGTTAGCCTACTACATTTGAAAAATGTAACAGTGAATTGACCATTATAGTTCAATTCAATTATGTCCACTAATTTTCGATAATAAGGAACACCTCCAACTACCACATTGTTATCACGGTTGCTTGCATAGCTCTTAGTATCAAACATACCAAATACTCCACTATTTTAACTTTTCAACCCATTCTCTCGAGAAAGAGTTCTAAATTTAAATCCATTAACATTGTAAGCACTAAATCATTTGGCTCGATCAAGTGGTCCAAATGCAAGCCATCTTAATTCGTTTGAATGTCTACCACCTTAATTGGAGATTTAGCATCAAGAATTACCACACTTAGTTTTTACTAATAAAGGTTTCTGATGTTCCTTTAGAAACTACATTTTCACTTTCTAATAATGGTTTATGAACTTCTCATTCTAGAAGTTAGGATGGTTGACCAAATAGGTAGAAGAGATGACATACTAGTTTTGAAACTAGGCTTGACTCAAGATTTGAAATTTGAAATTCAAATTTCCCTCATTCTCCTGTAGCATTTAATGCTCCATAATGAAATGAGCTTTCTAACGTGCGCTATCAGTTCCTTAATGATTCTTTGGTCTTCTGAGCTTTATGATAATGAAAGAATTACGATCACAATGATCTTCAGACTTTGTAACACATTGTACTCATACTTTGTATCATATCTTCATGTCTTGTGCTATTTCCTCACACTTGCCTTGGTTTCTTGTTCTTGATTTGATTTGCTTCATTCCTTAATGCATGTAAATGTGATTTACATGATATAATGTTCACTTCTATTAGGCTTAGACTCTTAACATGAGATAAACATGTTTGCACATCTAAAGTGAAATTATTCATGCTCAAGTCCATGTCATGCATTTCGAAAATACCTGTTATGCTTAGTCAAGAAACTCAAGGTAGACATTAGTCATTCTTCAAAATATTTTCTTTAAATTTGTTTTGTTGTCATTCAAAACAATATAGCTATCATACTTTCTGAAGGGTTCTGGAGCTTACAGTATATCCACTCACTCCCTGCGTGAGTAAGTCGGTCCTTGATCTCCCCCAGATCCAGGTTCTAGATGTCACCCAGAAGTAACTGATAGTCATCTAGCTTTCCCTCTTCAGGGTCATTAGGTAGGGCCAAGATAATGCGGATGCTCCTGAACGGAGGCTGTCGCCTACCTCCACAAATTGGAAATTATTTAATGCTAAGTTGCACCAAAAATGGAGTAAATGGCACAACCTAGATTGTCTCTCAAGGAGGCTTCAACACTCAATTGGGAAAGCTGGGGGTTTTGAAGAACGAAATTTAAAATAATTAAAAATTAAAGATAATAGTAATGAGATAATAACAATAATGAAGAAGGCACTAGGGCAAGGTATTCCTAGGATTAGAAATTAATTATCATTGACCAAATATTAAACTCATTGATAGCTATTAGTAATAAATTACTGGTAATTATACTAGTGATCAATCGACTTCTAGAATTTGATCAATGCAAATAACTAATAAACGAGATCTCAATTTATTTAGAAATCACATTAATTTAATGAACCAATTGCTATAGCCTAACCTCAATTAGAAAGTTGATTCTAATGTTCTCCCTCAAACATAAACCAATAGATATATCAATTTATGCCCAAAGAGTCTCCCTAAATGATGATTTCCAATTTAGTTATCCCAATAAAGATTATAGCAATCGTCACAATTATTATAGATATAGAAATTGCAGAACATTAAGAAAACAAATGCATTTAATATCAAAAGGGGTCTCAAACATCATCCCAATCCATCTGGAAACATTTACACTAGTAAAGAAATCTACTCATCCATCTTTGGAGGATTACAACAATGAAGATAAAAGAAAACCTGAAAATAATAGCAATAATCCTTGCCACAATCTCCAAGAAAAAGCACCTTCACCAATGGAACCCGTAGAGAAAGAAGAATAGAGAAGAAGAAGAAGATGTAGAGAGTAGATGGAGAGAGAATAATACCAACTAAAAATGGCAACCTAAACGTGAATCCAAAGCTAGGGTAAAAGTCTGCAATATTTCTATATATACTGCACTCTAAAAAAGGGCCAAAGTAGGCCCAAAAATAGATTAAATGAGCTGTTATGTGTCATCGTACGAGCACTGCAATTCTCATTGAGCGCTACATCAGAGACCTCTACAATACAACAACTTCTGCAATCGATGTGACAAGTTTGCCAGCCTACCTTTCTAGACTAACGTTCCAAGACATAACTGATAATCTACATGTGTCACTTGGAGATCTGATAAAAGGAAATGGTCATGAAGAAGTACCTATATAAATGGAGATGCCACACTTGAATGCCGATGAGAGAGTTGATGATATAAGAGTGAAAACTCTGGAAAAATCTCTCTACACTTCCTGTGTCATTCATCATACCATGTAATCAATTTTCTTGAAGTGTAGAAATCTTCTTTCCATGTTTTGTAATGATTTGTATACTTTCTTAGGAAAATGTAATGCCCCGATTTTTCTGTTTGAGTACAAATGACCAAAATGCCCTTAAAGTCATTTTTACCCAGAAATTCGAGGATGGCCGACCTGGCAGTCCTCGGAGGGTCAACACAATGTTTGAAGGGGATTATATGTGGATGAATGTTAATAGAGCAGAAAAATCTCATTTTTGAGGTTTCTACGCAAAAATGATCAAAATACCCTTTGCCATGGTTGAGTACGGTTTTGAATTCTGATTTGACCTGGACTTTGCCCGGGAGTCTAAAACTATGTTTTCAAGGCATATTTGAGGTTTGCTTAAGTCTTGAAGGCCTCAGACAGTTTTTGAGAAAAATTACGATTTTACCCCTGCATAGTGCATTTTGGGCTTAATGATGTCATTAGCAAAACCTAAGCAATATTAGGCTCTAATTAAAGATTAATTAATTTTGATAATTAATCTAGAGCCAAAATAATTATTTGAGGTTAATTAGGACCTAAGATTGCTTAAGGAAACTCAAAACTCTTTTCTAGTTTTAATTCTTTCAGAAAGGTATCTATGAATAATGTTTTCTTTCACCTATTTCCCTAAATCAAGGAATTTTGTTGGCATTGGATTCCAAGTTAATGAAGATTGACTTCATTAATTTAGAAAGAACACCTCCTAATCTAGTCTTACATGGCCCTAATTACCTACTTACTTACCTAAACACTTAGTCACCAATCTCTAATCTTTGACCCAATCAAATACTACCCCTAAGCTCACTCCAAATACCCATTAAATTGTGATTTCTTCTTCTAATTTAGAAGGAGGCCGCTGGCCACTCCTCCTCATCCATTCAAAAAATTCAAATTATTCCAATTCAAAATGAACACTCAAAGGCCATGCTTGGCCATGCTTAGAGTCATACTTGGCCATGCTTGGAGCCATACTTGAGGCCATGCTTACCACCATACCTCACCATGCCTTCAAACAACAATTCTCTCACCTCATGTTTCATGAGGAGGCCTCATTGCGTTTCATTTCTCTATATATACACATGCTAAGAAACTTGTACGAACCTTTGAATCATTTGGCAACTTCAAGTTTTCTTCTAATTCTCTTTTCTTTCCTTTATAATTCTTCAAAGAGCTTTCCTTTCTCCTCCTTTTGAAACCACTACCTCTCCACCACACAACCACCATTAAATCCTTCTTGAAACACTTAGCCATACCATTCCCAAAAATCAAACTCAAGAACACAACTTTCTTTCTCCATTTTCTTTCGTTGGCTGAAACCTCCTTCAAGCCTCAAGGAAGATTTTTCTTTGATTCTACTCTCAAGACCAAGTCTTTTCATCCACCAAGAAATATATCTTTGGTAGGGAGTTGTTTTGGAAAATTATTTCCTTATTTTTTTAAGCTTTGTTCTTGGTTTGAAATGATGTTTTGATGAACTCCTATGCTTTATCATTTCAGTTTTTCTTCTTTTTCTTTCTTATGCATTTCGGCCTTCAAGACTTTGTTGGCTTCTCATGATAGCTTGATGAGAGTTTCTAGATGAAGACTATGAATTCATCACAATGAGACCTCTAGAGCTTGAGTTTTACTTTTTACAAAGTTGATGGAAATGTGAGGTAGCTCACTAAAGGTTTTACTTAGGAAAATATATCACTTGGTTTTCAAAGAGCCCAAAGCTTACCCTTGTCAACCTTCAAGTTGGCCAGCACATTCTAGAGTTTACTCTAGATAGGAGCTCTTGGGCATAAAATAAAGAATATGGTGCAGTTCTCTTTATACTTTGTTTAAAGACTTGTGTTTTATGATACCCTTGGAAAGAAATGATAATCTCAAGGCTGTTAAATAAAGTTTACTTTAAGTATTTGCCACTGTTTTTGGAGTATTATTTATGTTCCTAAGAGGATAATTTGTTGATATTACGTCTCTTGATTTAGAAGTCATTTTAAGTATGAAGTTTAGTAACTAGAAATGCCTTATTTTGTGCTCATGGGGCTTGTTACTTTTTGGTTCTGCCTTTCCTTTTCCAGCACCTCTAAATTCTGTTTTGGATTATTTAAATGTGTTAAATACCTTGCTACTTGATGTGATAATTGTTCTTGGCACTTTAGGCAAGCCTAGTAACTATAAAGAATTGAAAATGTGATTTCTAGAACTCCTAAGGAAATGAATTATGCATTCTGTTCCAGCACCTTTCAAATTTGTAAAATCATGTTATACCATGTTTACTTGAGTGAGGACGACTCATAAATGGCCTTGGAATTAATTTTAGCATTATAGAGAAAGCCAATAATAAAACGCAACTTCTAGAACACCATAAATCATAGAAATTCATTTACTGCCTATGCTGTCCAACTTTGATTAATGATGTTCTTGAGATTAATAATTAGTGGTAATGATGATAATCAGTCCCTTAGATGCACAAGAAAATAATTTGATAATTAGAGTTACCCGATTTAGGGGTTTGGCTATTTAAGGGAATAATTATGTGTTGATGATTGAGATGATGAATTCATGTGAGATATTGATCTTCAGAGATAGAATTCATCATTTGCATGTTATACTTTTATTTGTATGTTAGAGATGCATATGCTAGAAACATATGAAGAATTACGACATTTATAAGTTATGTATTGCATCTTGTTATTACATGCTAAGACTTAAGGTGACTTAAAACATGAGAAAATGATCCTTTGGACTCATCAAACTATAGGTGATGAAAAGGTGATTCTAGCCCCTTAACCGGTACTTATTGAGTTGGGACTTTAACTTATCAAAAAGAATAAATATATGCTAGTGATGACTAGTGAGGTATGAGCTCATAATCTAGAAGTACTCTCAAAAGGGAAGAGTAATAGGATGGCCCCAAGAGTGAAAAGAACTAACTTAAGTCACTTATAGAACCAAGGAATGTCATTCATGAACCATGTTCTATGCATATCATGATTGCTATGAAGTTAGATGTATACTATAAAGTTAAATGTTACACAAGGTATTGACATGCATATCATAATGAAGTATGAAGCATTCATTACAAGACTCATGATAAAAGGAACGGGCCTTGGTAATTGATGTTTTAGAACTTAATAAATGAATCTTTGCATGCTCACTATTTAATAATAAGCCCGAGGTTCCCAAGGACATTGATGATGTCATGGCACCGAGGTCCCCGAACACGCTCGTTTTGGGGAGTTCCACAAGGCAAACCCACCAATCTTTAATGGGACCATAAACTCAAATCTTGCTGACAAGTGGATTAGGAGCATGGAGAAAATCTTTACCGTGGTCCCATGCACGAAAGAGCAGAAAGTAACTTTTGCAACTTATATGCTCGAGGGAGATGCTAGTTTTTGGTGGACTAAAGCCCAAAGACTCTTGGAAGCAACAGGTGCTGCCATCGGCTGGGAGCTATTCAAGGCTCATTTCTACGAGAAATATTTTCCCGAGTCTGTCCAGAATGCCAAAGACATCGAGTTCATGCAACTCATTCAAGGAGGCATGACTGTCACTCAATACACTGCCAAGTTTGAAGAGCTCATCAAGTTCTTAAGGATGTACCAAGGCAACCCAGACGAGTACTGGAAGTGTATCAAGTATGAGTCCAGGCTGAAGGCTAAGCTCAACATTGCAGTCGCACATTTGGAGATTAGGGACTTCCCTAGCTTAGTCAACAAATGCCACATCATTGAGAATGGGCAAAGGAAGTTAAACGCCACAAAATTCGACAATGTCACGAAGAAGCTAGCACCCTAAGGCTAGAAGTTCAAGAAATAGAACCAACCCCCATTCCAATCTCAACAGAGGTCGCAATTTGGACCTTCACCTAAGTCACAAGGACCCTGGAAGAATTCCAATCAAGGTGGACCTAACAACAACAACAAAGGAAAGGCACCTCAAGGAGCCCCAGCTACACCTCCGAGATCCTCACCATCCATCGAATGTCCCAGGTATGGTAAAAAGCATGGGAGCTTACCATGCCAAGCTAGAATGAGTGTCTGTTACCGATGCAGAAAGCTTGGACACATCTCTCAAGACTGCACAGAGAGGAACCCATCAACCCCCAATCCCAAACCACAACACCAAGGAAGGGTATTCACCCTCAATGCCGAGGAAACAACTGAGTCACGGGATCTCATGGAAGGTAAGTGTGAAATGTATGGCAACAACTTAATTGTACTATTTGATTCTGGCACCTCCCATTCTTTTATGTCCTATTCTTGTATTGAGACCCTTAAATTGCATGTGTCAGAACTTCCTTTTGATCTCACTGTTTCTACCCCTACTGGAAAATCGGTTAGGACTTGTAATTGCTTAGACTATAGTTTTATTGTTGAAAAAAGATCCTTTGTTCTAGATTTCATTTGCTTACCTATGCAAGGCCTAGATGTAATTCTTGGCATGGATTGCCTCAAGGCCAACCGTGTATTGTTAAACTGTTATGAGAAAACCATCACCTTTCTTCCTATTCCTTGTGAACCTAGGAAACCTATAAGTTTGTTCATCAATGCTGTAGGAATGAACTGTGATAAGGGTGAGAATAAATGTTATATTCTTTTAGCTGCTAGTGATGTAGACTTTGAGCAGAGTATTGATGAGATACCTAAAGTGAGAAATTATCCCTAAGTTTCCCCTAAGAGAGAAATAGAATTTTCTATAGAGCTGCTTCCAGGAACAGGACCCTAATCCATAGCTCCATATAGAATACCCCCTTTGGAATTGGCCTAGTTAAAAAATCAGTTGGAAGATCTCTTAGAGAAAAAGTTTGTTAGGCCCAGTGCATCACCTGGGGAGCCTCGATTTTGTTTGTGAAGAAAAAGGATGGAAGTATGAGAATGTGCATCGATTATAGGCAGTTGAATAGAGTGACGGTGAAAAACAAATACCCTTTGCCTAGGATCAATGACTTGATGGACCAACTGAAAGGAGCGGTAATGTTTTCTAAGATTGATTTGAGGACAGGGTACCATCAGATTAGGGTAAGAGATGAGGACATACCAAAAATGGTTTTTCGCACTCGATACGGCCATTTCGAGTTTGCAGTTATGTCCTTTAGTTTAACCAATGCTCCAACTATGTTTATGGATTACATGAATAGGATCTTTAGACCCTATTTGGATCAGTTCATGGTTGTCTTTATAGATGATATACTCATTTATTCAAGGACACACGAGGAGCATGAGCATCACCTAACCATAGTATTGGAGATCTTAAAGGAAAAGAAACTATATACCAAGCTATCTAAGTGTGAATTTTGGTTGGATGAAGTGAAGTTTTTAGGGCATGTAGTATCCAAAGGAGGAATTGCGGTAGACCCTAGTAAGGTGGAAGCTGTTATGAATTGGGAGAAACTAACCACAATAACTGAGATAAGGAGCTTTTTGGGTTTAGCTGGCTATTACCGTAGGTTTATCAAAGGATTTTCCCAGATTTCCTTACCCCTAACCAAGCTAACTAGGAAAAACACCCTTTTTTATGGACCCTGGAGTGCGAGAAGAGCTTTCAAGAGCTAAAACACAAGCTAACCTCAACCCTTGTCTTGGTTTTACCCGACCCCAATGTACCTTTTGAAGTATATTGTGATGCTTCTGGTAAAGGTTTGGGTTGTGTGCTGATGCAGAATAGGCAAGTGGTGGCCTATGCATCTAGGCAACTCAAGCCACATGAGGCAAACTACCCCACCCACAACCTTGAGTTAGCTGCCATCGTGTTTGCTCTGAAGGTTTGGAGACACCATTTGTATGGAATAAAGTTTGAGGTGTTCTCCGATCATAAGAGTTTAAAATATCTTTTTGATCAAAAAGAGCTAAACATGAGGCAAAGGAGATGGATGAAGTTCTTGAAGGATTATGATTTTGGGTTGAACTATCATCCAGGCAAAGCCAATGTTGTAGCTGATGCCCTAAGTATGAAATCGTTGCATTTATCCTGTTTAATGGTTAATGAAGTGGAATTGATTGAGAAATTTAGAGACCTAAACCTAGGAATGACTGTGACCCCTAAGGGCATGAAGGCTTTCCATCTTAGTGTGATGAGTGAATTTAAGGAGAGAAGCACTCAAGCCCAAAGAGAAGATACAAAATTTCAAGAGACTCAAGAGGCAGTACGAGCTAATAAGTTAAAAGGTTTTGCCCAAGGAGGTGATAGCTTAAGGAGGTTTGAAGGGCATATATGTGTACCCGCTAGTGGTGACCTCCGCAAGGAAATTTTGAAGGAAGCCCACAAGAGCCATTTCACCATTCATCTTGGTACCACCAAGATGTATCAAGACTTAAAGAAGATGTTCTGGTAGCCCGGATTGAAGAAAGATGTATGCACATAGATGAGTAAGTGCTTGGTTTGTCAGAAGTTGAAGATTGAGCACCAAAAGCCCTCTGGAATATTGCAACCCCTATCAATTCCCGAATAGAAATGGGACAGTGTCTCGATGGATTTTGTAACTAGACTACCAAGGACCCAAGCGAACCATGATGCAATATGGGTGATAGTGGATAGGTTGACTAAGTCAGCCCACTTTCTACCTATTAAGATGACTTATTCCTTGGATAGGTTAGCACAGTTGTATATTCGGGAGATTGTAAGGTTACACGGAGTACCGTCGACGATAATCTCTATAACACCCCAGTTTTTTCTGTTTGAGCACAAATGATTGAAATGCCCTTGAGGTCATTTTTACCCGGAAATTCGAGGATGGTCAACCCGACATTTCTCGAAGAGTCAACATAATTTTGAAGGGGATTATATATGTTGTGATGGATAGCAGAGATGAAAGTCTCATTTTCTGAGTTTTTGACTCAAAATGACCGAAATACCCCCACAGCATTTTTATGTGAGTATAAGTGCCATTTGAGCCCAAAAACTTTCAAAAGAGTTTAAAATGATGTTTTTATGTGTTTGGGGATATCTGTTTAAATCTCGGTGATTCCAGGCAGTTTTGTGCAAAATTACGATTTTGCCCCTGGAATAGTATTTTTGAGCCTAATGATATAATTAAGCAAACCTAAGCAATATTAGGCTCTAATCGAAGATTAATTAATTTTGATAATTAATCTAGAGTCAAAATAATTTATCAAGGTTAATTAGAACCTAAAATTGCTTAGATTAAACTTAAATCTCTTCTTAAAAATCAAGATTTCAAGTCATGGAATCTTGAATAGTATTTTCTCTCTCCAATTCCTTAAATTAAGGAATTGTGCCTACAATTGTTTACATTATAAAATGAGTTTTAATCTCACTAATGAAGCAAGAACACTCCCTAATCATGTCTTGACATCCCTAATTACATACTTACTTACCTAAGCACCTACTTAACAACTCCTAATCTTAAGCTTAATCAAAGATACACCTAAATACATATCTAAATCACATTAAAATTGTGATTTCCTCCCCCTAAATTTGAAGAAGGATGCCAGCCACTCCTCCTCCTCCATTCAAATGATTTATTTTATTTTAATTCAAATGAACACTCAAAGGCCATACTTGGCCATGCTTGAAGCCATACTTGGACCATGCTTGCCCATACTTACCACCATGCCTTCATGAAACAATCTCTCACCTCATGGAACATGAGAAAATGCCGCAGCAATCATCCCTCCATTCATCCACCATTTGTTTTGTTTTCCTATAAATATCATGCTTGGATGAACTTGGTTACACTACAAGAAATTTAGTCTGAGGCAACGCTTGAAAAACATTGCCAAAACATGCAAAAAGTGTTGCCTTTGATAAGAGGCAATGTTTTCTCCTCTAAGGCAAAGCTTTTCTGGGTGTTAGCTATACCACCATTGCCTTTTCTCTAAGGCAATGCTTTTTCAACAAAAGGCAACACTTTATTGATAATCAAATGCAATGCTTTTTTAAATGTTCACGTGTTGCCATTTCTTCCATTTAAGGCAACGCTTTTAAAGCGTTGCATTTTATGTTTGTAAAGGGCCACACTTTTCAACCGTTGCCTTTTCCTTTGTTAACAACAAACCTTTTTATTGATAAAAAGCAATGCTTTTTAGGCGTTGCCTTTACTTTGATAAAAGGCAATGCTTTTCAAGCATTGGCTTACTTTGATCAAAGGCAACACTTTTTTCTACATAAAAGAGTTGCCTTTTTTTTTTTTTAACTTCAGCTCTATTTGTTTTAAAAAACAACTATTTTTATTTTCTTTTTTGGTTCCAAATAAAATTTGATGATTCCTAAAAGTATTATCTTTTCTATTAACTAGAACCATATATTCTCAAACAAAAAATTCATATTTATTACAACATTAGTGTTTCAATTTCAAATTTATAACTATGCAACTAAATTCATAAATAAAATAAACCTCCAATAATCAATTATGCAAAAGATAAGTCATTAATATATATATATATATATATTGGCTAATACATAGTTCTGAATGGAAACAAATCATTCACTCAAACCAAGATGTAAACAAGCAAATACAAAGAGTTTGCAAAAGCACAATAGTCATAAAAGTTAACACAAAATAAATCTCCATCTGTTTAGTCCAACATAAGTCACATCCACTGCAAGTTCTTTGTTTTTTGCATGAACTCTTTGTTGTTTGCTTGAGTTGCACATGCATTAAGTTTGATCTGTGACATAAACCTACACATTAAAAATCAAAATATTATTAAGCATAATTTAATTAATAACTGTATTTACAAAAATAAGAAAAAAAGGAAAAGTAACTATCAAACACAAATAACTCCTAAAGTTTCTGCACCTATTACAACAACAAAAAAATGGCAACTAATACACAACTAGCGTCTTAGATAAAATAGGAGCTTGATTAACAGTATCATAAAGTGAGGTATCAAATGCTGGCATAAAGTTTTAACACAAATCCAATGGCATAATGGCATGCTGAGACCTACAGTTAGGATGATGCCAAATCCAAGGGGGCACGCGGCGGGGCTTGAACAGTCAAGACGGGTAGCAAACAGTGGAGCTTCAAAGCAGCGCACACGGAGGAGCTTCGAAAGGGGGCACACGGCGTGGCTATAACCTGTAAGAAGGGAGCATTTAATAGGGGCACGCAGCGCGTACAGAGGAGCTTCCAAGGGCCCACACAAAGGAGCTTCCAAATGGGCACGCGACGCGAAGCTAAAGCCACGAAGAAAGGTGGCATACGGCAGGGCTTCCAAGGGGCATGAGGCGCGGGCTGCAACCGTGAAGAAGGGTGGCACGCGGCGGAGCTTCCAGGGGGCACCTGGCTAGGATGTTGAGCTCCTGAATGTTTTATTTGGGACAAAGTTCTAGCTAGGGATTTGTTTCTCTATTTTGGTCAGAAAGAAATTAAAGGATAAAATGGGTTTGTGTTATGTGGCTATGGGTATGTGTTGCCTGTGGGTGTCGATTTTTTTTTTTAATGAGTTTATGATTTTTTTTTATGAGTAAAAAGAGAATTTTTTGTGGGAAAAATTTTAGTTTGGTGCTAAAAGTTAAGGCAACATTTTAAAGCGTTGCTAATTTTATTTTAGTAGGCGATACTTTTAAAGTGAAGGGGATGCGAAAATAAGCATTGCTTATTATTAGATAATATGGCAACGCTTTAAAAGTGATTTCTTTTTAAGTTAAGGCAACGCTTTGTAATCGTTGCCTTCAATTCCGTTGCCTTAGCCCGACACAAACGCCACCCCTATAAAAGCGTTGCCTTAGACCAAAAATGTTGTAGTGCTACATTTTAAATCATTTGCTAAGTGTAAGTTTCCAAGAGCATTCTTGCAATTCTCTCATTTCCTCTCAAGTTCAAAGAGTTCTGTTCATCATCTTCTTCTTCCTCTTGCTCACAACGAACCATCACACTTCAACCTCACCTCATCACCTCTCAACCATACACTACCTCCCAAACACAAAGCTCAAAAGAAAACACCTCGCTTTCCTTCCTTCCCTCACTTGGCTGAACTTCTTCCTCACTATGGGAGAAAATTTTCTTCTCATCCTCACTTCAAGAACCAAGTTTTTATCTTCACCACTTGGTAGGGAGTTGTTCTAAAAATCATTCTTTTGTTTTAATATGCTTTGCTCTTGGATTGAAATGATGTTTTGGTGAACTTTTCATGCTTTTCCTTTTTGGTTTTATCCTTTTTCTTCTTTCTCATTTCGACCTTCAAGGCCTATTTTACTTCCCGTAATGGCTTGATGATGAGTGTTTCTAGATGATGACTATGAGTTCATCACAATGAGACCTCTAAAGCTTGAGTTTTCTTTCATAAAGTTTTGATGAGAATGCTACCTAGCTCACTAATGGTTTTACCTTAAGAAAATAATCACTTGGTTTTCAAAAAGCCCAAAGCTTACCCTTGTCAACCTTAAAGTTGGCTGGCACATTCTAGAGTTTACTTTAGATAGGAGCTCTTGGGCATAAAATAAAGAATATGGTGCATTTCCTTTCTTTTTGGCTTTGGTCACTTTTCCTTTTCCTCAATTATTATTGTTTTCTTTTGATCCATTCCTTGAGCTTGACAATGATGTTCACACCCTAAAGTTTTCTTGAGAACCTTGGTGCATAGAACTCTAAAGCTTGCTTTGTCTTGAGGAGATATGTTTGGGATTAAGGTGTTGTTCCTTTAAAGTCTTGTATGAGCTCTAGTAAATATATAAAATGAACTTGCATCCCTGTTTAAATTTATGTCTTGCATATCATATTTATCTTTCTATGTCCTCAGCTAAATTTTTAAAGATAAGATGAAATTGCATCTCATATTCATTTTTAAGCCCTCACTTTACTTTCCTAATGAGGAATAAAATGAAGTGCATAGCATGTTTATATTTTGTCATCACTTAAGGATTCTAGAGCTCAAAGACTTGTCCCTTTATCTCAAGAAAAGTAGGATATGGAAGCATTCCCTTGGATGCACAATTCGGCCATGTGATGGTGATGGACTTAGTATAAGTCTCGTCTAGTCACAAGTGCCAATAACCTATGTCTTAGGATTTTCTTAAGCATAAGTGAACTAAAGGAATGTTGTAAATATGTTTTTATGTTTTAAATCTCAACCATGAATAAATTAAAATAGCTACTGCCCTTACCTATATTTTGTTGATTTTAAAGAAATAAATTGGTTTCCAAAGAGTTTTAGAAGTCCTAAAATGATTCCAAGTGAAATTAGTGATTCATGGGTGATAAAAATGTGAGTTTATGGATTATATTGTGATGTATGGTTTCGGTTCTACCTTGGTGTTTTGGCTGTTGTTTGATGATGTTTAACATGTTTGAATGTGTGAAGGTCATGATTAATCGATGTTAGAATTAATTTGTGAATGCTAGGAAAAACAAGTGACTAGAAAGGATTAGAAATGAGATGTCTAGAGCACTTAGGAACTAGAATTCTATATTCCGTTCCAGCATGATCAAACATAGTAAAAATGGTTTGTAATTAGTATATATGTGTAGGAATCACTCATAATTGGATTAGGAATTGGCTATAGCACCTTAGGCGAAGACGGAACTTAAAAAGGGTCAAAGACATAGTTTCTAGAACCCCGTAATCTTATGAAATCAAAACTACCTAATGATGTTAGGATTTGTTCCTAAGCATAAGAATTAGTGAGAATTGTTAGATGAGAGCCTATAGGTGCATCAAAGGTCAAAATTGGATATTAGATTAATCAGATTATAAGCTTAAGACCCGTAAGGATTAAAAGTGTAAGATGTTATAGGTGTGTTAATGCATGTGCTATGATGGATATGTTTATATGACTTTAGTGATTTATTCCAATTATGGAATTAAATGAGAAATTACATGCTCTATAAGTTTATATGGTATAAAGGATATTTGAGGAAATTCGGTGTTCAACCTTATGCCACTTATATGTTGATGTCTCTTGATGTTGTGTTCTATTGATTACTTGCATAATGTATTATCATGCATTCATGCTTTGCTATGTTACATACATGACATTAGAATTTAGTCTAAAATGAACAAACCATGGATAATTATGTTTAAAACCTAATAATGAACTTTATGCATGTTCACCTTTTTACAAATAAACCTAAGGTTTTTGGAGACATAAACAATAACACTAGAATAGGAGGTTTTCCCTACTATGATTCTTTATCAAGATTCTCACTCCTCTATTACGTCTTCAGTGGCTAATGGCATCGTTCATGATTTTTGTTGATACGCTAGTCTAGGAGGTGCATTACGACCTAGACCACCATTCCTACCACTTCAAGGGTCGCTGCGTTGTGCGTATTTTTGCGTAATTTGGACATCCTTTTGCATACTCGGTGTCTAGCTTCATATTCACTCCCACTTCTCCCTACGATGATGATATGATCTTCGAGTGCACCCCGACCCCGCGATGAGCAGGCTCGTCGTGCTCGCCTAACTGCTGCAGCAGTCCGCGACTACTCCGATTATGTTCCCTGCTCGAGGCGATCCAAGACCGATCGGTCCGAGGACTCCCCAACTCATATCTATTAGGAGAGTTTTACCCTAACGGTTCCCATGGACGTCGGTAGAGGTAGCGAGGATACAATGACCTAACCCTGTCTAGCTCGGCGATCAGAGATGCATCCATATCATGGAGGCCATGTCCGTCCCCCATTTCCGCCTGCACACACCCGAGGAGCTCGTGCAGTTCATTGGGTACATACCCCCTGGAGGATCAGCACCGCCAGTAGATTCTGATATAGGACCTGTTCGAGTGTCCAAGTTGTCATAAGGATCCCCTTTTCATGTAGTATCTTTGCTAGGGGTATCTTAGTTTAGCACTCGTAGGACTAGTGTGAAGGGAGCTGTAGTTGGCTTGTTTTCAACATTTCTTGTAATTTCTATGTATTTACTACTTTATGTATTTTCTTTCTTTATTTCCATGTACTGAAAGCTCAGCCCAGTATATAAGGGTGTGACTTTGTTCCTACTATATTATCAACTATGTTATTAATGAATTTGTGCTTCATGCTTGAAGAGTGATGTGCTTCTGTATATATTTGCGTTTGACCTGTCTACTCTATTTATACTTTACGTTCGGTTTGTGTTAGTGTGCGCGGCTTATGTTTTATTTTAAGTTTCAAAAAAAAATTTACCCTATTTTCCACTAAGTATTTTGATTAAAAGATGAAACAAAAGAGTAATAACTAATAATTAACAATAATATGTCCTAGCAGTGTTGAGTTAAATATTAGGGTGTTACATTTTGGTATCAGAGCTGTTCGATTCTCATGGAGCCTGAAGATTGGACTAACCATGCTTTATAAGCATGATGCGATAGTTATGTCATGTGTAATTCTTAGCTAATATAGATAAGCTATGGGTTAGATATGCATGACCCCTGTCTGTTTGTGTGTGCCATGGTAACTAGCTCATCTAGCATGAAATGTTGAACCTGATCACCTCAGTGTTTATTGACTTTGTGTTTAGGAACCAATAGCACCCAGACGACAGAATAGGGTTACAAACGACGGCAATCAAGACAATGAGACCATGATGGCTATTCGGGAGATGGCAAGAGCCATGGAACACATGTTCGACCGCGTGAATCAACAAGGAAACGTTGCAAATGGTCCCCTTACTGCCAAAGTGTTAGAAGAAGCTCGATTCGGAGAGTTTTGCAAGGTGAATCTCCCAACATTTAGAGGAGCCATAAACCCGGACAAAGTTGACGAATGGATCAAGAACTTGGAAAAGATCTATTTCATGGTCGCCTGTTCTGAGGAACAGAAGGTCACCTTTGCTGCATATATGATGGAGTCTGACGCTGATTTTTAGTTGACCGACACCCGACGACTACTAGAGTCTACCAGTACCCTCATCGACTGGGAACTGTTCAAGACTTTTTTCTATGAGAAGTATTTCCCCAAGTCCGTGAGAAATGCGAAGGACATAGAGTTTATGCAGCTGACCCAAGAAGGATCGATTGTCGCCCAGTACACGGCGAAATTTGAAGAATTGATCAAGTTTTCGCAATCCCAACGAAGTATGGAAGTGCATTAAGTACGAGGCCGGACTGAAGGCTGAGCTTAACGTAGCTATAACACACATGGAGATCAGGGACTTCCCTACCCTGGTCAACAAGTGTCGTATCATTGAAGAGGGACACAAGAAGCTAAGCGCCGCAATGTAACATCCCCTGCTGCTTTATGGATTGACGACTGTCCCCACAAACTAACACGGGTCTTTTCAGCATGCTTTATCCTTACTCACATGTTTCCTGGGAAAACTTCCCAGGAGGTCACCCATCCCAAAATTACCCCAAGTCAAGCACGCTTAACTGTGGAGTTCTTTCAGTTTAGGCTACCAAAAAGAAGATGCATCTTGTTGGTATAGGTAGTACAAATCAATTCATATAAGCCCTCCTCAACTGTATAGTCCCATACCTATACAATTTCAGGATCCCTCTCATTCGGGTGTGTAATTGGTTCATATAAGCACTCCTTATCCGTGCCCTCTTTGCACTGGCGATCACTCCCCGTCCTCGTCACCAGGCGTTACATGCCCACCAGCTTCCGCTTGGTTTGTCCCCGAACCACACCGTACTGGGAGAAGTGCAGGCTCTGATACCATTTGTAACATCCCCTGCTGCTTTATGGATTGACGACTGTCCCCACAAACCAACATGGCTCTTTTCAGCATGCTTTGTCCTCACTCACACGCTTCCTGGGAAAACTTCCCAGGAGGTCACCCATCCCAAAATTACCCCAAGTCAAGCACATCTTCTTTTTGGTAGCCCAAACTGAAAGAACTCCACAGTTAGGCGTGCTTGACCTGGGGTAATTTTGGGATGGGTGACCTCCTGGGAAGTTTTCCCAAGAAGCGTATGAGTGAGAACAAAGCATGCTGAAAAGACCCGTGTTGGTTTGTGGGAACAATCGTCAATCCATAAAGCAGTAGGGGATGTTACACGCAAGGGCGGAGCGCCCCCGAGAGCTAGGACCTCAAGCCCTAAGGCTCAAGCCGCAACATCAGAACCAGTCAAGGAATCATTTCAACCCATACCACAACCACTAGTTCAAGCAACAACAACAACAATAGAAGACACCCTCAAATCAACCATCCAAGCAATACTAGAGATAACCTTTCAAGCACAACGGCCATAGAAACCATAACAACCAACAAGGAGGATCAGGCTGTCCTCGGAACAACAACCAAGGAGGTTCCAGCAGGGCCAAGAATAAGGCACCTCAAGGAGCCCCCGCAGCCTTCTCCGGACCCGCACTGACTATGGAATGCCCTCAATTGCGAGAAGAATCATGGTAATCGCCCCTGCCTGGCTAGGCAGGGAGTCTATTTCAAGTGTGGCAAGCCCGACCACTACGCCAAGGACTGCACAAACGGGAAGCTGTTGAACCAAAACCCCAAGCCACAACACCAAGGAAGGGTTTTCACCCTCAGTGCAAAGGACGCGGAGAAGTTCAACGACCTCATCGAAGGTAAGTGCGAAATAAATAGTAGGACTTTAACTGTACTATATGACTCTAGTGTGACCCATTCATTCATTTCACATACTAGTGTCGAGTCTTTAAATCTAAAAGTTTCTAAACTCCCTTTTGATCTTATTGTTGCCACCCCAACTAATCACCCTATAAATACCTACAACTGCTGTTTGAATTGTCACCTTACTGTTGAAAATATATCCTTTTTCATAGATTTAATTTGTTTTCCCATGAAAGGTATAGGTATAATCCTTGGCATGGATTGGCTCCACGTCAACCATGTATTGTTAGATTGACATACCAAAACTGTTATTTTTCCGTCTCCTCCTAGCAAAATTAGTCAAATCTTGAGACTTTACCTAAATTCTGTAGAGGTCCACTGTAGTGGGAAGGAGACTAAGGGATATGTCCTCTTAGCCGATAGTGATGTAGACTTTGAGCAAAACCTAGATGGTATACCAGTAGTAAGAGGTTATCCTGAGGTATTTCTGGATGAGATACCCGAGTTCTTTCCAGAGAGAGAAGTGGAGTTTTCCATCGAATTGGTTCTAGGAATGGGACCTATCTCCATAGCCCTTTATCGGATGTCACCCTTAGAGTTGGCCAAGTTCAAAACCTAGTTGGAAGAGCTTTTAGAGAAGAGTTTCATTAGACCTAGTGCTTCACCTTGGGGAGCCCCAGTCTTATTTGTTAAAAAGAAAGATGGGAGCATGAGATTATGCATAGCATATAGGCAATTGAATCGAGTAATGGTGAAAAACAAGTACCCTTTGCCTAGGATTGATGATCTGATGGACCAGTTAAAAGGAGCGGTGGTATTCTCCAAGATTGATTTAAGGTCGGGATACCACCAAATTAGGGTAAGAGATCAGGACATACCTAAAACCGCCTTTAGAACTCGGTATGGACACTTTGAGTTCACTGTAATGTCGTTTGGATTGACAAATGCTCCTGTGGTGTTTATGGATTATATGAATAGGATCTTTAGACCCTATTTAGATCAGTTTGTGGTTGTTTTCATAGATAATATACTCATTTATTCGAAGACCCACGAAGAGCATGAATGTCATCTAAGGTTGGTTTTAGAAATTTTGAAAGAGAAGAAGTTGTATGCCAAGCTATCTAAGTGTGAATTTTGGCTAAAAGAGGTGAAGTTTGTAGGGCATGTAGTGTCAAAAAGAATCATACCCATTGACCCCAGTAAGATTGAGGCCATGATGAATTGGGAAAGACCAACCACCATAATGGAAATACGGAACTTCTTAGGTTTAGGAGGCTACTGTCGTAGGTTTATAAAAGGATTTTCCTATATTGCCCTACCCCTAACCAAACTCACAAGGAAAAATGCCCTCTTTGTGTGGAACCCCGAGTATGAGAAGAGCTTCCAAGAGCTGAAGGAAAAGCTAACCTCGACCCCAGTTTTGGTTTTACCTGATCCCAATGTACCTTTCGAGGCATATTATGACGCTTCGGGCAAAGGTTTAGGCTGTGTATTGATACAAAATAGGCAAAGTAGTAGCCTATGCGTCTAGACAACTCAAGCCTCACGAGGTGAACTACCCTACCCATGACCTAGAGCTAGTAGCCATAATGTTTGCTTTGAAGATGTGGAGGCACCATTTGTATGGTGTAAAGTTTGAGGTTTTCTCTGATCATAAGAGTCTTAAGTATCTCTTTGATCAAAAGGAGTTGAACATGAGGCAGAGAAGGTGGATGGAGTTTTTGAAGGACTATGATTTCGGCTTAAGTTACCACCCCAGCAAGGCTAATGTAGTTGCCGACGCCTTGAGTCAAAAATCATTACACCTATCTCACATGATAGTTAAAAAAGTTGAACTAATAGAGAAATTTAGGGATATGAATCTGGGGATGTCTTTGATAGACGGAGGTATGAAGATGTGTCACCTTAGTGTGACAAGTGGTTTTAAGCAAAGGGTTGCTCTAGCACAGAGGGAGAATAAGGAGTTTAGGGAGACCCTGGAGGCAATTAAGGCTGGCAAGTTAAAGAGTTTTGGGCAAGGCCCCGATGGTTTATGGAGGTTTGAAGGGCGAATCTGTGTGCCACAGGATGGTGACCTCTAAGAGAGGATTTTGGAGGAGGCTCACAAGAGCCACTTCACCATTCATCCTAGTACTACCAAGATGTATCAGGACTTGAAGAAGATGTTCTGGTACCCTGGATTGAAAAAAGATGTGGTAACCTGAGTTAGTGAGTGCTTGGTTTGCCAAAAGGTGAAGATCGAGCACCAAAAGACTTCAGGTATGTTGCAACCCCTGTTAATGGGAAAGTATATTGATGGATTTTGTGACGAGATTGCCTAGGATCCAAACTAGCCATGATGGCGTATGGGTTATCGTGGATTGACTGACCAAGTTAGCCCACTTTCTGCCTATTAGAGTAACATACTCTTTGGATAAATTGGCACAGTTATATATCCAAGAGATCATAAGACTACATGGAGTGCCATCAACGATAATCTCGGATAGGGATCCATGATTTACGTTGTGTTTTGGGGAGCCTTTCAAAAGGCATTTGGTTCAAAGTTGTGCTTAAGCACAGCATACCACCCATAGATAGACGGCTAATCTGAAAGAATGATCAAAACTCTAGAAGACATGTTAAGAGCCTGTGTGTTGGACTAGAGGGGAAACTAGGATAAGTATATGCCTTTGATCGAATTTACGTATAACAACAATTATTACGTGAGTATCGGCATGACACCCCATGAAGCCTTGTATAGACGGAAGTGTTAATCCCCTCTATGCTAGTATGAAGTTAGGGAGCAAAGTTTGTTAGGACCTGAGATAATGAAGGAAACAACAGAGCAAATCAAGAGGATTAGGGATAGGCTGCTTATAGCTCAAAGTAGACAAAAGAGCTATGCGGATAGATGCCGAAAGTGGTTGGAGTTCAACGAGGGAGAACACGTATTCATTAGGATCACCCCCACTACAGGCATAGGAAGAGCTATTAAAGTTAAAAAATTGAGCCCCCGATTCCTTGGTCCCTTTGAAATTCTTCAGAAAGTTAGGAGAGTAGCCTACAAAATAGCCTTACCCCCTAACCTATCAAATCTCCACGACGTCTTTCATATCTCTCAGTTACAAAAGTATGAGTCTGACCCTAGCCATATCTTAGAACCATAGCAAGTACAGTTAAGGGAGGACCTAACTTCCAATCTGCCGCCAACGAGGATCGTGGACCACGGAGTCAAGCAGCTGAGGAACAAGTCCGTTCCTTTGGTTAAAGTGGTATGGGGACGAGACAAGTCAGAAGAATATACGTGGGAACTAGAGTCGGAGATGATGACAAAGTACCCAGAGCTTTTCTAAATTAACAAATTTCGAAGGCAAAATTCTTTTAAGGAGGGGAGTAATGTAACACCCCCGATTTTTTCTGTTTGAGCACAAATGACCGAAATGCCCCTGAGGTCATTTTTACCCGGAAATTCGAGGATGGTCGAGTCCTCTAAGGATTGACTCAATGTTTGAATGGGATTATATATGTTGTGATGGATAGCAGAGATGAAAGTCTCATTTTCTGAGTTTTCGACTCAAAATGACCGAAATACCCTCATAGCTTTTTTACGCGGGTACAAGTGCCATTTGAGCCTGGAAACTTCCCAAAGAGTTTAAAATGATGTTTTTATGTGTTTGGGGATATTTGTTTAAATCCCGGTGATTCCGGACCATTTTTTGTAAAATTACGATTTTGCCCCTACAATAGTGTTTTTTAGCCTAATAATATAATTAAGTAAATCTAAGCAATATTAGGCTCTAATCGAAGATTAATTAATTTTGATAATAAATCTAGAGTCAAAATAATTTATCAAGGTTAATTAGAACCTAAAATTGCTTAGATTAAACTTAAATCTCTTCTTAAAAATCAAGATTTCAAGTTATGGAATCTTGAATAGTATTTTCTCTCTCAAATTCCTTAAATTAAGGAATTGTGTCTACAATTGTTTACATTATAAAATGAGTTTTAATCTCACTAATGAAGCAAGAACACTCCCTAATCATGTCTTGACATCCCTAATTACATACTTACTTACCTAAACACCTACTTAACAACTCCTAATCTTAAGCCTAATCAAAGATACACCTAAACACATCTCTAAATCACATTAAAATTATGATTTCCTGCCCCTAAATTTGAAGAAGGCCACTGGCCACTCCTCCTCCTCTATTCAAATGATTTATTTTATTTTAATTGAAATGAACACTCAAAGGCCATACTTGGCCATGCTTGAAGCCATACTTGGACCATGCTTGCCCATATTTACCACCATGCCTCACTATGCCTTCATGAAACAATCGTTCACCTCATGGAACATGAGGAAGTGCCGTGGCAATCCTCCCTCCATTCATCCTCCATTTGTTTTGTTTTCCTATAAATACCATGCTTGGATGAACTTGGTTACATTTTAGATCATTTGTTAAGTGTAAGTTTCCAAGAGCATTCTTGCAATTCTCTCATTTCCTCTCAAGTTCAAAAAGTTCTCTTCATATTCTTCTTCTTCCTCTTGCTCACAAAGAACCATCACACCTCAACCTTACCTCATCACTTCTCAACAATACACTACCTCCTAAACACAAAGCTTAAAAGAAAACACCTCACTTTCCTTCCTTCCCTCACTTGGCTGAACTTCTTCCTCACTTTGGAAGAAAATTTTCTTCTCATCCTCACTTCAAGAACCAAGTTTTTATCTTCACCACTTGGTAAGGATTCGTTCTAAAAATCATTCTTTTGTTTTAATATGCTTTTCTCTTCGATTGAAATGATGTTTTGGTGAACTTTTCATCTTTTCCTTTTTGGTTCTTTCCTTTTTCTTTCTTTCTCATTTCGGCCTTCAAGGCCTATTTTACTTCCCATTATGGCTTGATGATGAGTGTTTCTAGATGATGACTATGAGTTTATCACAATGAGACCTCTAAAGCTTGAGATTGCTTTCATAAAGTTTTGATGAGAATGCTACCTAGCTCACTAATGGTTTTACCTTAAGAAAATAATCACTTGGTTTTCAAAAAGCCTAAAGCTTACCCTTGTCAACCTTATAGTTGACCGGCACATTCTAGAGATTACTCTAGATAGGAGCTCTTGGGCATAAAATAAAGAATATGGTGCATTTCCTTTCTTTTTGGCTTCGGTCACTTTTTCTTTTCCTCAATGATTATTGTTTTCTTTTGATCCATTCCTTGAGCTTGATGATGATGTTCACACCCTAAAGTTTTCTTGAGAACCTTGGTACATAGAACTCTAAAGCTTGCTTTGTATTGAGGAGATAAGTTTGGGATTAAGGTGTTGTTCCTTTAAAGTCTTGTATGAGCTCTAGTAAATATATAAAATGAACTTGCATCCATGTTTAAATTTATGTCTTGCATATCATATTTATCTTTCTATGTCATCACCTAAATTTTTAAAGATAAGATGAAATTGCATCTCACATTCATTTTTGACCCCTCACTTTACCTTACTAATGAGGAATAAAATGAAGTGCATAGCATGTTTATATTTTGCCGTCACTTAAGGATTCTAAAGCTCAAAGACCTGTCCCTTTATCTCAAGAAAAGTAGGATATGGAAGCATTCCCTTGGATGCACAATTCGGCCATGTGATGGTGATGGACTTAGTATAAGTCTCGTCTAGTCACAAGTGCCAATAACCTATGTTTTAGGATTTTCTTAAGCATAGGTGAACTTAAGAAATGTTGTAAATATGTTTTTATGTTTTAAATCTCAACAATGAAGAAATTAAAATAGCTACTACCCTTACCTATATTTTGATGATTTTAAAGAAATAAATTGGTTTCCAAAGAGTTTTAGAAGTCCTAAAATGATCCCAAGTGAAATTAGTGATTCATGGATGATAAAAATGTGACTTTATGGATTATATTGTGATGTATGGTTTCGGTTTTGCCTTGGTGTTTTGGCTGCTGTTTGATGATGTTTAACATGTTTGAATGTATGAAGATCATGATTAATTGATGTTAGAATTAATTTGTGAATGCTAGGAAAAACAAATAACTGGAAAGGATTAGAAATGAGATTTCTAGAGCACTTAGAAATTAGAATTTTAGATTCTGTTCTAGCATGATTAAACATAGTAAAAATGGTTTGTAATTAGTATATATGTGTAGGAATCCCTCATAATTGGTTTAGGAATTGACTATAGCACCTTAGATGAAGACGAAATCTAAAAAGGGTCAAAGACGTAGTTTCTAGAACCCCGTAATCTTATGAAATCAAAACTGCCTAATGATGTTCAGATTTGTTCCTAAGCATACGAATTAGCGAGAATTGTTAGGTGAGAGCCCATAGGTGCATAAAAGGTCAAAATCAGATATTAGATTAATCAAATTATAAGCTTAAGACCCGTAAGGATTAAAAGTGTAAGACGCCATAGAATAAATGACATAGTGATTTCATTCATTCAAGTTATGGTGTGTTGATGCATGTGCTATGATGGATATGTTTATATGACTATAGTGATTTATTCTGATTATGGAATTAAATGAGAAAGTACATGCTCTATAAGTTTATGTGGCATAAAGCAAATTTGAGGAAATTCGGTGTACAACCGATATGCTACCGAATTTCCATCAAATTTGAAGACTTAAGAAAGCTTTTGAAACTTCATGAGATTTTAAATGTGACATAGTACTGAGATGCATTTCTCCCGCTTTGGTGGGGAGAAGGAAAATCCGTGAGGGTATTGACATTGAACTTTGCCAAAGCAAACAATGCGCTATGTACTAGATGCCAGTAGATCGTTTCAAAGAAGGAAATAATTCTATGGACTCCCCCAATTAAAGGTTATGATAGGTGATCCTTATGCCCCCTAGCCTGTACTTTAGAAGTCGGGATTATTATGTTTACGCTTATCATAAGATAAGTAAGAACTAGTGACGACTAGTTAGGTATGAGTTCATAACCTAGAGATGTTTCAGGGTGGCCCATGATGAAGAGTATGATGTTTTGATGTCACACAGTTAAGAGAAGAGAAAAAGTTTTACATGAGAAGTTATATGCCACCTTATGCCACTTATATGTTGATGTCTCTTGATGTTGTGTTCTATTGATTACTTGCATAATGTATTATCATACATTCATGCTTTGCTATGTTACGTACATGACATTAGAATTCAATCTAAAATGAACGAACCTTGGATAATTATGTTTAAAACCTAATAATGAACTTTATGCATGTTCACCTTTTTACAAATAAACCCAAAGTTCTTGGAGACGTAGATGATGACACTAGGATAGGAGGTTTTCCCTACTGAGATTCTTTATCAAGATTCTCACTCCTCTACTTTTCTTTTTTTTCTGTTACGACTTTAGAGGCCGATGGCATTGTTCATGATTTTTTTTGACACGCCAGTCTGGGAGGTGCATTACGACCCGGACCACAATTCCTACCACTTTGAGGGTCAATCCGCCGTGCATATTTTTGCATACTTGGGACATCCTTTTGTATACCTGGTGTCCAGCTTCAGATTCACTCCCACTTCTCCCTATGGCGATGATTTGATTTTTGAGCATACCCACCTTCGCGATGAGTAGACTCGTCGTGCTCGCCCGATTGCTTTAGTAGTCCGCAACTGCCCCGATTATGTTCCCCACTTGAGGCGATCCGAGACCGAACTGTCCGAGGACTCCCTCACTCATATCTATTCGGAGGGTTCTGCCCCGACGATGCCCATGGATGTTGGCAGACGTAGCGAGGACACAATGACCTAGCCCCGTCTAGCTCGGCAACCGGAGATGCGTCCACACCGTGGAGGCCATGTCTGTCCCTCGTTCCGCCTGTACACACCCTAGGAGCTCATGTAGTTCATTGGGTACATACCCCCATCAGTGGAGGATCAGCACCTAGATTCCGATGGAGGACCTATTCAAGTGCCTGAGCTGTCATAAAGATCCCATTTTCATATAGTATCTTTTGCTAGGGGTATCTTAGTTTAGCACTTGTAGGACTAGTGTGAGGGGAGCTATAGCTGGCTTGTTTCGACATTTCTTGTACTTTCTATGTATCTACTGCTTTATGTATTTTCTTTCTTTATTTCCATGTACTGAAAGCTCAGCCCAGTATATAAGGGTGTGACTTCATTCCTGCTGTATTATTAACTACGTTATTAATGAATTTGTGCTTCATGCTTGAAGAATGATGTGATTCTGTATATATTTGTATTTGACCTATCTACTCTGCTTGTACTTTATGTTCGGTTTGTATTAGTGTACGTGGCTCATGTTTTGTTTTAAGTTTCAAAAAAAAAATTTACCCTATTTTCTGCCAAGTATTTTGATTAAAAGATGAAACAAAAGAGTAATAACTAATAGTTAACTATAATAAGTCCTAGGCGTGTTGAGTTAAATATTAGGGTGTTATAATCTCGAACCGGGATCCGTGATTTACGACACGGTTTTGGGGAGCCTTTCAGAAGGCATTTGGTTCAAAGTTGTGTCTAAGCATGGCTTATCACCCACAAATGGATGGTCAATCCGAAAGAACTATCCAAACCTTTGAGGATATGTTAAGGGTGTGTGTTTTGGACTAAAGAGGAAGTTGGGATAAGTACTTGCCACTAATTGAATTTGCATATAACAATAGTTACCATGAGAGCATTGGCATGGCACCGTATGAGGCCCTTTATGGACAAAAATGCCAATCACCCTTATGGTTGTACGAATCCAGGGAGCAGAGTCTAATCGAACCTGATATTGTGAGGGAAACAATGGAACAAATCAAGAAAATTAGGGATAAGATTCTCACTGCTTAAAGCCAACAAAAAAACTATGCGGACAAACGGTGTAAGCCGCTAGAGTTTCAAGAAGGGGAACATGTGTTCCTAAGGATCACCTCTACCACAGGTATAGGTCGAGCAATAAAAGTAAAGAAATTGGGCCCCAGATTTCTTGGCCCGTTTGAAATCCTTAGTAAGGTTGGGTCTGTAGCCTACCGTATAGCCCTACTCCCAAGTCTGTCCAACCTTCACGATGTTTTTCATGTCTCCCAGTTGAGAAAGTATCATTCTAACCTAAGTCATGTACTAGAGCCAGAACATGTACAATTAAGGGATGACCTAATGTTTAACCTGCCACCCACGAGAATTGTTGACCGAAGAGCTAAGCAACTAAGGAATAAGGTTGTACCTTTGGTCAAAGTTGCATGGGGACGAGGCAAAACCGAATAACTCACATGGGAGCTGGAGTTAGCCATGCAAGCACATCATCCTGAGCTATTCTCAGGTAATGAATTTTGAGGGCGAAATTCTTTTTAAGAAGGGGAGTAATGTAACGCCCCGGTTATTCTGTTTGAGCACAAATGACCAAAATGCCCTTGAGATCAATTTTACCCGGAAATTCGAGAATGGCTGACCCGACAGTCCTCGGAGGGTCAACGCAATGTTTTTAGGGGATTATATATGGATGAATGTTAATAGAACAAAAAAATCTCATTTTTTAGGTTTCTACATGAAAATGACCAAAATACCCTTGCCATGGTTGACTATGGGTTTGAATTCTGATTTGACCCGGACTTCGCTTGGAAGTCTAAAACTATGTTTTCAAGGCATATTTGAGGTTTTTTTAAGTCTCGGAGGCCTCGGACAGTTTTTGAGAAAAATTACGATTTTGCCCCTGCATAGTACATTTTGGGCTTAATGATGTCATTAGCAAAACCTAAACAATATTAGGCTCTAATTAAAGATTAATTAATTTTGATAATTAATTTAGAGCCAAAATAATTATTTGAGGTTAATTATGACCTAAGATTGCTTAAGGAAACTTACAATTCTTTTCTAGTTTAATTCTGTAAGAAAGATATCTATGAATAGTGTTTTCTCTCACCTATTTCCTTGAATCAACGAATTTTGTTGGCATTGGATTCTAAGTTAATGAAGATTGACTTCATTAATTTATTAAGACCACCTCCTAATCTAGTCTTACATGGCCCTAATTACCTACTTACTTACCTAAACACTTAGTCACCAATCTCTAATCTTTGACCTAATCAAATACTACCCGTAAGCTCACTCCAAATACCCATTAAATTGTGATTTCTTCCCCTAATTTAGAAGGAGGCCGCCAGCTATTCCTCCTCCTCTATTCAAAAAATTCAAATTATTCCAATTCAACATGAACACTCAAAGACCATGCTTGGAGTCATACTTGGCCATGCTTGGTGTAACACCCTCCTAATTACCATGTTTTTACTCGAGTGTTAACACAGTCATTAGAAAAGTGTTACTCACTTGCATAATCTATACTAGTCGGAAATAACTGAAATAAAATACTGTAGATGTATAAGTTATCAAACTAATATGTACATATATATACATTATTGTTAAGTTCATATTAGGTACATCATACTAAAAAAAAACAAACTAGCTATCTCTTAACTAGTCAGGAACTCAATGTACAAAAGAACACTTCTCCTGTGTAGTCTAACCTGCTCAACGTTGAGATCCAACAAAAATTTCATACATACATCAATGGACCCGTAAAGTATCTCACAAGATCAGTCTGTAGGCTGGAAGGTTCCTAATGCCAAACTATAACTATGTACATAATCCCTGAATGTCATGTGCTCCCCTAAAGAAAACCATTCGCCATCGGTGGAATGGCATTGCCCTCAGCAGGGGCATCAGGGGTGGATTGGAGTTCGAGGAGGAGGACGAGGATGGATCATCTCCAGGAAGGGGCATAGGTGGTGCAGGAGGAGCTACAAACTCAACAGGGTGTGCCATGTGTAGGGGCACACCGTCATAAGGAAAAGCAGGGTCAAACTCAATAGTAAAAATAGAGGAACTAAAAGAACGGCTGAAGAATACATAAGCTCGTATCTGAGAATATGCTACTACAAATAGTGAATCCAAGCCAGGATCGTAGTGCCATTGCCATTGGGGTGAGTCAAGGAAGAAGATCACTGACAACATCTGTAGCGTCTGAGCACCATACAAAATATACACAAATAAGGATGAGAATATTATATAATTCTCAGTACGGTAATCCCTCACCAGTAATCAAAATTTAATAAACAAAACATAAGTAGGAATTTCATTCTTACAAGCATTATCAAGTAAGCTTATATGCAAAAATAACAATAAACTATGCATAGTCACAGGAATAATTATTAATGTATATAATTCAAGTAAAGTCAAAATGTAACATGGTAGTAACCATAAGTCTTTCTCTTGTAATTCATGGAATTCAATTAGTGCAGTTGTTTCCTTTTTTTTTTTAACATAGGGAAGGCTTAGATTCATATCAAGCAATATCTGTAGTGGATAACTCCATAAAGGACAATAGACTGTTAGGACATGAGCTCATTCCTATTCGTGATCATTGGACTTCATTTTTTTCCATTTCCAAATCACACACAGTTCTATTCCTAGTCGATATGTCTATTGACTCATGCAATTTCCTGGGAAGTTCTTATTTTTTCCTTCCCTCTTTATCCCACATAAGCCTTGTTTCTATTTTTCCCATATGTTAAAATATGCATTATCACATTTCGCATATTCTCTTTTGTCATGTAACAGCCGCATGTACATTTCTTTTTTTTTTTAAGATCATGTTTACATCACATGTAGGCAATTTAGTTACATCTAGAGTCTCATTATCCTTTATAAGTAACTCTTTAAAACCATTAGCATGCATTCATATATCATATATGTGGACTAAATGCCATTCCATTATCAATTTAAGACATTTCCACCACTTCAGCAACTTGGCAGATTTACCACTCCAATAGCAACATTTACTTTCCATATCAAATGGTTAATTTAAGGGCCAAAAAAATTCCCTATGACACTTCAATGTATTTAATAGTCCCTATAAAAATTTCAGGGGAAAAAGAATTCTCTAACCTTGCTAAATAAATTATACAAATTCGGTGGTCAGAGACCACTTATTCACAGCTCAGACTAGAATTATCATAATTTTTAATCCTAGCAATTGATCAAATCAATTCAAAATAAAAATCAAAGTTACACTTCAAGAAGTTGTTAACACCTGTAAAAATTTGAGATGATAATCCAATCATTTGGTATGGTAATAAAATCATACAAAATCGGAGCTTCAGTCCCCACAATCCAGACAACAAGGTTACCTTTTCGGTTTTTGATTTTTTTGAGACAGTAAAACATAAATTTAGTGATCAAGAATTTTCGTGTAAGTAGTCCAAGATGTTAGGTCCAACATATAAGTTTTTCAGGCCACGATCATAACCATAAATATGTCTAAAAATTCATGAGATGTTACTATTTTCAGCAAAACCGAAAATCCAACACACTATCTAAAACTTCACTTGATAAAATGATTACTCTAACCTCATCCAAACCCTCCAAAAAAATTTATACTTCAACAACCATATATCATTAACCAAAATGACTAAAAATTTCAAGCAGAAAAAGTCAGAGATGAGAAATATAAATTTGGCAAGAAAAGACTCAATAAAACCCTACTCTTGGAAGCTAAAGGTGCCTTGGTCTCTAGGATGCTCCCAAGTGATGCTCTTCACTCCATAACACTCAAGATACACCCAAATCCTTCTCAAAACAGTGAGGTATAAGGTATCAAGGTTGGGATTTGGTGATGGATTGAAATTCTAATCAGTTATATCTGTAGGTATTGAGATGTAGAACAACGTTAGTGAAGGGAGAACTTGATTTCGGTAACTCTAGGTTATTGTATATGGAATTTGAAAGCAAGATGAAGCTCTTGGCTAAGGAGGAAGTGCAGCTGCTCTTTCTTCTCTTTGCTGGTCGAAATTGTGGCTTCCTAAAGAAGCTTGGTTTGTATTTATCTCATATATATAAAGAATGAATATAATATGATGAAATTTAATGATCTTTGACTTTAAAAGAAAAATGGATAGCTAAGATTAATCTTGTAATTCAAGATTGAATCTTAGCCATTCCTTTAATATAAAGTGATAAGGTTCTTTATTTTGTAAAGATTAAAATAGTTTTTGGTGTAAAAAATTGCACACCGAAATTTCACCGAACAGGTAAAACAGTGTACCCGGGTAATCAAGCATCGCTCGAAAATTAATTCTAAGTATAAAACTTTTATTTCTAACCATTTCTAATCTCAACCCTATAAGTCTTCACTTTCGAGCATCTCTGGGTCCCAATTCTAGAGTTTTGGTTGTCCCGACAAGCCTATGGGCCCATAAAACACTATTCATTTTTTTTTTTTTTACGTTCATTACATTGTTCTCATCATTTCTATGTATATCAAAATTTTGATATTCTTATTACTAAAGCCTCAATTATTTTCTGAATAAAATTAGGGTGTTACATTACCACCCACCTTTCTTTATACCTGGAAACAATTCCAGATGATCTTTCTTCATACTTGGTTCTAGTTCCCATGTATACTTTTCATTTTCAGGTCCACCCCAGGCCATTTTTACAAGTTGCACAAATTTATTTCTAAGTTGCTGATAATTGATTTTTTATCACACTTTATTTTTGTAATTGAATAATGATTTTGGGGTTATTTAGTGTCTAACTATTGGTTTCTAGTCTAAATTGGATTTTGGGCTTTTAAGTGGAATTAACCACAACTTTTGTTTCAGGTGCCCGATTAAAGGCCAAATTCGAACAAGGCAGTCATGAAATGCTGGAGCAGAGTTGCATGGGACCAAAACCATTAGTTTCGGTTTTTGTTTGGGCCGGTTTTTGTCCTTTGAACCGGTTTATTTTATTTTATTTTATTTTAAGAGTTGGAAAACAGAGAGACTACCCTTTTATTTTTATTTTGTTTTTTATTAAGAGCTGGAAACAGGAAGAAGGGGGTGTGCTGTGTTCGGATTTTTCATATTCCAACTTTTACTTTCTCTGAAATTTTCGCATTGTTCAAGTTTTTCTTTATTTTTTTTTATTTTGGTTTTTCGTTTCTGCCATGGTTGGCTAAGGAGCTAATCGACCAACCCACGAATTGAGTTCCGCCATTCCAGAGGACGTTTTTGCCTCATATTGAGTACGTTCTTTCTTTTCCCTTCTGTATTTCGATTCTGGATAACTTAAGGGAAGAGGTGTTGAATGTTAGATTTAACATTTAGGTTTAAGTGCGCACTGTACGTTGAATGAGTGAACATGCCGAGTTTCTGATAATACGCTAGGTGATCATCTAGTAGCTTCGTTTTTCTAACTGAATGCAGGAATTTCGATTTGTATAGGATCAACCACGAATTCAGTGGTCCAATGATGGATTTTTAGGAACTCAAGTCTGGGTTGGTTGCTTTTTAATTGTTAATTTCATTTTTATCTTTTATCTGTTATCTGTTGCTATTGAAATTGAACAAACCCCCCTGGTTTTCGTTTCTGTTGCTATTTCTGTTACGTGCTATTTTCAATTGAGCGAATTGGTTCATTGCAAATTCCTTGGGAAATGATTCAAGTTGCTCTATATTACAAGTTTATTTTCAGAGCCTGATTAATTTGAGTGAGTTTGACAGTCACGTTAAATTTTGGCGCCGTTGCCGGGGAATTTGCATTGTCCTCTGACCTTGATTGCTGCATAATACAGTAGAATAAATTCATCATATCACATGTTGCATAGCATAGCTTAGTTGCTTATATTTTTTTCGATTTCTTTTTGTTGCTGTATTTTTTTTGGTTTCTGTCAATTATCTCCGATTGCTCTGAAAAGTGGTCAAGAGCTAAGAAAAAAATCAAGAAATATTTTTCAGCCTCCTACAAAGTAGGTAGGGTAGGCTGAGGTAGGGTGGAATTTTGCCAAATTCCATCGTTTAGACCACTTTTTAATTTTTTTCAATTTCATGATTTTTAAAAATCATCAAAAAATTACAGAAAATTATAAATACATTTTATAATTTTGCTGTGGTGTTTGTTTAATTTTTAAAATTCATTTGATAGTGTTTTAGATTTTATTTTGGTTTATTTCATGTTTCTGCCTAGTTTTCCTTATGCTGTTGTATGACTAGGAGTAGTAGCAATGACCTGTTAGCTTTTGATCCTGAGATAGAGAGAACATTGCATGCTGCTCAAATGGCTTCTAGGCTAAGTCATACAATTGATACTGAGCATTTTGAGCATACTGATTCTGATTCTGATTACAATTCTGTTGCATCTGTTAGTTTTCATTCCTCTGATAACATGGAAAATTGGACATTGAAGGAATTGGCTGCACCTGATGTTAACTATCAGCCTTTATGCATCCAATATCCTAATCTTGAAGCTGACTTTGAACTTAAATCTGGTTTTATCCATTTGCTTCCCAAGTTTCATGGTCTTGTAGGTGAGGATCCATATAAGCATTTGAAGGAGTTCCATGTGGTTTGCAGCACAATGAAGCCGCAAGGAATTGATGAGGAACAGATTAAATTGAGAGCTTTTCCTTTCTCTTTAGATGGTGGAGCTAAAGACTGGCTGTATTACCTCCAACCCTCATCTATTAGAAGCTGGAATGACATGAAGAGATTGTTTCTGGAGAAATTTTTCCCAGCCTCAAGAGCCACTGCAATCAGAAAAGAGATATGTGGGATAAGGCAAGTGAATGGAGAGAATTTGCATGAATATTGGGAGAGGTTCAAGAGGCCATGTTTGAGCTGTCCACACCACCAGATAGCTGACCAGTTACTGATAGTATATTTCTATGAGGGCTTGCTGCCCATGGACAGAAATATGGTGGATGCAGCTAGTGGTGGAGCTTTGGTTGATATGACACCTGCTGCTGCCAGACAATTGATAGCAAACATGGCAACTAATTCTCAGCAATTTGGCACTAGAGCAAACAACAGTGGGTCAATGTTCTCAATTCAAGCACCCCCAGCCCAACATCACAGTGCCCAGAAACCAGCAGTAGTGTCCAGTACAGACCACCAGAGACTGGAAAATAGACTAGATGAATTGACCTCATTGGTAAGGCAGTTGGCTGTGACACAAACAGTGCAGGCTCCCACTCCCTATGATCCACTCCAGTCCACAGATGCTTGCCTGACTTTGCAAGAAGGCAGCTCTCAAGACCAATCAGTAGCTGCTATAGGAGTTTTTCCTGGAAAACCACAAGATCGGCGACAGAATAAAGATAATCCGTATTCCAATACTTTCAATCCTAGCTGGAGAGATCATCCAAAATTTAGGTGGAACCAGAACCAGAAGTACCAGCAAAGGCAGAATTATGCACAGCAAAGACAGAATGTCCAGCAGCCACCAGTGCAACAATAGACTAGCAGTAGTGGTCCCTCATTGGAAGATTTGGTGAAGCAGCTTGCGATAAACAGTTTGCAATTCCAGCAAAGAACAGAATCTTCAATTCAGAATTTGCAAACTCAGATTGGGCAATTAGCAACTTCACTGAACCAACTGCAACCCCAGGGATCCAGTAGCTGTAACACCCTCCCAAGTACAACCTCATCCTTAAGTCATAATATCATACTTGAGGGTTGTTACTTACTAATTAGCGAACCTTTCTTAATTATCTATAGCAAGCTCAAGGGGTTCGTGTAATAACTAGTGTAATTTGATTAAAATATATAGTAAAGATACAAACCATTTATTTAATATAACGCCAAGTACAAAAGGAAGCTCAGATATGAGCTTACATACATATACAATCTTTGTTACGTTTACATATATATGATTACAACTACATATAGGGAGTTAAAATATCCACTACTACACTACTACAAAGTTGATTCCTTTTATGCAGCAGCCTCCTTGTCTTCTGGATCACCCTGGAGACGACACAAGAACACAAACAAGTAGGGGTGAGAATTATAAAATTCTCAGTAGGGCAACTCCCTAATTACACAATCATAATGTCATCATCATCGTCCCAGCCACTTCGATTTATTAAGAAAATGTGAGCATGCAACATATTTCAAAGTTCATTTTTAAATTGCTAAATCATACTTTCGAAGTGGGTAGCTTTTAATGATCAATCACTTAATGCATATATATAATAAAGCTTGCACACATAGTAAATAATTCTAGTAAAACTTTTAAATATAACATGATCAAGCATATGCTAAATGTAATGAACTTAGTTGTAATTGCCCTTAATAAATTGAAAAGAACCTCATATCTCTTTATTTGCCCTTGACAAGTCAAAAGGATAACATCTCACTCTATTTGCCCTTGACACAGTCAAAAGGATCACATTTCGCTCTATTTGCCTTCGACAAAGTCGAAAGGATCATATATCACTCTATTTGCCATCGACAAAGTCAAAAGGATCATATGTCACTCCATTTGCCCTCGACAAGTCGAAAGGATCATGTATCACTCTATTTGCCCTCGACAAAGTCGAAAGGATCATTTATCAATCTATTTGCCCTTGACAAAGTTGAAAGGATCATATAGCACTCTATTTGCCATCGAAAAAGTCAAAAGGATCATTTAATTTGTCCTCGACAAACCAAAAGGGTCATTCATCACCTTATTTGCCCTCGATTAGTCGAAAAGATCTCATCTATTTCTACTTATTGCAATTGAACAAGGTCAATGTATCCTTCACTTGTCTTTTTCAAATTGCATGCATAAAACACATAGGCATTCATTCACAATATGAATTCAATTATGCCTCAACCTAATCCTTAAAGTCACTAGCATGCTTTCATATACAATAAACTTGAACAAAAGGTCATTATGTCACCTATATCATGCATCAGCACCAAAACAGTTCATGGGCAGATTTCACAACATGATAGCAAAATTAATTTGCACATCACACAACCAGTTCAGAGGCTATAAAAATTCCCTATGATACCTCAATGTGTCCCCAATCTCCTGTAAAAATTTCAAAGTGAAAAGAGTTCTCTAACCATGTTAACTAAATTATAAAAGTTTAGTAGTCAGGGACCACTTTTCCACAGCTCAAAATAGGGTTCCCATAATTTTTAAATTCAGAAAATGATGGAATCAAATCAAAATAAAAATCAATGTTACACTTAAATATGTTGTAAATTCCCTGTAAAAATTTCAAAGGATAATTCCATCATTTCCTATGGTCACAAAATTATACAAATTTACAGCTTCAGTACCAAGATTTCAGGCAGCATAGTTACAACTTTGGTCCATGATTTTTCTCAGGTAGCAAAAGTCCTTATTATGCACCACGAAAATTCTCAGAGTTTCCTTAGGATATTAAATTGAACATATAATTTTTATAGCTTATAAAAATAACTAGAATTGGACCATAAAATTCATGAATAAATCCTGTCCTGCTGAAATCCGAAAATCCAGCAGCCTAGCCAAAACTTATTTTGACAAAAATCATTATTTAACCTCATCAAAACACTCCACCAAAATTAACACATCAATATCAACATATTATCATCAAATACAACCAGAAATTTCGGACCAATACCCATCAGCAATTATCAGAAATAATTTTGAAGGAAAAAGGCCAAAGAAAACCCTACTTGAGTGGCTTTAAGGGTCTTGGCTTCAAGGATGTTTCAAGAGTGATCTTGCTCACTTTGAGGCCACCAAAACAGCTCTAAAACCTTCCCTAATCAGTGAGCTATGAGGTATCAAGGTGAGGAATTGAAATTTCAATCGATTAGATTTGTAGAGTTTGAGGTGTAGAACAAGTTTTGTGAAGGAATTTTGAAGTTTCAACAACTCTAGGCTAGTGTTTATGGGCTTTGAAGGCAAGCTTGAGCTCTCAAGGAAATGAAAATGGAGGTTGCTGGTCTAACCCCTTTGCTGGCCGAGAATTGCAATCTTGGTGGAGAAGATTTGTGGCCTTTTAATGAAATTAAATTAGGTTGTGTAATTATGATGTAATAAAAGTCTAATTCCTCAAAAAGAAAATATGATGAATGGCTAGGATTAGTTTTGGAAGTCAAGGGATGAATCTTGGCTATCCAATTGGCTCAAGATAATTGGTTGTCCTTTACTTGGCCACCAAGTAGGTTTTACGGTGTTAAAAATCGCACACCGAAATTCTATTGAACGGGTAAAACAGTGTACCCGGGAAATCAAATATTGCCCGAAAAATAATTCTAACTATGAAATATTTATTCCTACCTATTTTTAATCCCAGTCCTATAATTTCTTATTTTCGGGTATCTCCGGGCCCTAATTCTAGGGTTTCGGCTGTCCTGGCGGGCCTGCGGGACTCACAAGTTACTATTCACATTTTTTTTTTTTACAGATTCGTTGGATTGTCCTGATCATTTCTATATGCATCAGATTTTTGAAATTATGGCTAGAAAAGCTCAAATTAATTTTTGCATAATTTTTAGGGTGTTATAGTAGCTCTCTTCCTTCCTAGACAATTCCCAATCCGAAGGGGAATGTCAGTGCTATATCCCTAAGGTCTAGAAAGCAACTAGAGGAGCCCAAGTGAGCTACTGCTGAAGCTGAACCAACCCCAGAAAAAGGGAGCAATGAAACACTGAAGCAAGGTAGTGATCAGTCCGAAATTCCCATCCCTCTACCTTTCCATCAAAGAGCCCTTCCATCCAAAAAGTTAGCAGAGAAAGGACAAGAGAAGGAGATCCTTGAGACATTCAGAAAAGTTGAAGTCAATGACGCGAGCTGTCGCAACCCAGGACAAATTAAAAATGATTTTTAAAACCAAATTACACTACAAATGTAGTTATAGTGCAATCCGAGTCGTCTCACGAGGAAGTATTTAAATTGATTCAAATTGCAAGGGGGTGTTGTTGACGTTATAAAGCAAAAGTGAAATTAACGGAAAAACTAATAAGAGAGATTACCTGCACAAAGGTTCTTTCGGATTAGAATTGTTCATTCATTGATTCTAAAGATAAAATTATGGTGGTGATTGCTTCCATTAAAATGTAAATACACAATGATGGCATAATTCTACTTAACGGCTATACAATCGCATTCCCGTCAAGAATTTAACTGAATTAAGGAACTAGTAATTCACTATCGTGACCCTATGAACTTTATTCAGTTTGAATAAAAATTATAGCAACCTAATTTCTAACGAAATTAATCCCAATTCCTTCCTTTACAGATAAACACCACGTCAAGGAAACAATTCTAACAAAAATAAATTGCATAAATCCATACAATTGATAATTGAGAGAATTGATAAATGGAAGAAGGAAACCAACCACAATTAACGAATAAGGTACGAGAATCTCGTGAACAATTCCAATCTTCAGTCACCCTTGTGCATGGTAAAAGAAGTTACTCTTCCATGGGAAGAGTCTCACAATCAAAGATGTCTGGAAATTCCAACAAGAAGAACTGAAAATTGAACAATAATGTCAAAAACCTAGTCTAGAGAGAGAGTGAGAGACAGAGAGAGTTCCTTATTCAAATTCCTAAAAGCTGCCGACACTCTCCCTAAATTACGAAGAGAATGGAGTTTAAACGTCGAGAGTGAGAACGTCAGTGAACACGGGAATTTTCAAATCCACTTATGACCGTTATAGCGGTGTTTGACCGCTATAGTGGTCTTTAACTTTTCTCGCGTGGTGCTACAGCGAAGTTGCTCCCTGATGACCGCTATAGCGGTGTTTGACTGCTATAGCGGTCTTAGCTTTTGCTTACATACATTGCTGCCACGAATCCTTCCCTGATGACCGCTATAGCAGTGTTTGACCGCCATAGCGGTCTTAACCTTGCAAAGCTCGCTGATCCTTTCAACTAGAGAGAAATTTCAAGATCTTTTACTAGCCTTGCTCAGCAGTTCACCAATTGGAAGTCTTGTTACTCAACATAGCTCACACAAAATGGTTAATAGCACGGGTAAATTTTCAAAAACAATTATTTATCAAAAAATGATGCTAATAACCATGAAATTACTTGACAAAGCAATATGAGGACAAAGTGCAAACTCACCAATTAAGCATCAATTAAGTACAATTCAAATGCAAAATATTCATAGTTAGGATGGAAAATGGGTGCATAAACACAACCCATCAGTCAACATTCCTTTCTTAGATGCGATCAAGTAGATTCCCAAATATGCCAAATTTCTGAAGGAGTTGTGCACCAACAAGAGGCGACTACAAGGGAATGAGCGAGTGAGCTTGAGTCGAAATGTTTCAAAACTCATCCAGCCCATGCCTAAGAAGTGCAAAGATCCAGGGACATTTAATATTCCTTGCATTATTGGAAATTGTAAATTTTTTGATTGCATGCTAGACTTAGGTTCTTCCATAAATGCCATGCCTGAATCTGTTTATAATTCTCTTGGTCTTGGTCCTTTGCGTGCTACTGGTGTTGTCATTCAGTTAGCTAATAGGAGTAATGCTCACCCTGCTGGTTTGATTGAGGATGTTCTGGTTAGAGTTAATGAATTGATATTTCCTGTTGATTTTTACATTTTAGAGATGGAGGGTGAGTCTCTTAGTAGTGGACCCCCGATTATTCTTGGGAGGCCTTTCTTGAAAAAAGCTAGGACCAAGATAGATGTGCATTTTGGTACTCTTTCCATGGAATTTGGTGATAGTATTGTGCATTTTAATATCTTTGATGCCATGAAACACCCTAGAGAGGAGCATTCAGTTTTGTGCATTGATGTGATTGATGATGTGGTTGCTGATGCTTATGTTGAGTTGTGTGCAGATTATCCAGATTTTGCATCTGTTAATGACACTATTGTGTGTGGTTGTAGTGACAATGAATGGTGTCTTATTTGCACTAATTTTTCATGTTTTTCTAATTTTTGTGATGCACTTCATAGTGATGTTGATGTTGCTGATGTTGCTGATAATTGTAATGTGCCATCTGGGCAGAATCTAGATCTTTTGAATTTATTTTCAGGCACTACAGGTTCAAATAATGCACATACTGCAAAGTTGGTGCAATCTGCCAACCTTCTTCCCTCTACTGAGCAACCACCTAAGTTGGAACTAAAATCTTTGCCTGATCACTTGAAATATGCCTTCTTGGAAGAGAATGAGCAGTTGCCAGTCATTGTGGTAAGGAACCTTCTACCTGATCAAGAGGAGCAGCTGCTGAGATTATTGAAGGCAAATAAGAAGCCGATTGGGTGGACCTTAGCTGACATTGTTGGTATTAGCCCTTCCATGTGCATGCATTGAATTTCATTGGAAGAAGGTGCTAAGCTAGTGAGACAACCTTAGAGGCGCCTGAATCCCCTTATTTTGGATGTGGTGAAGAAGGAAATGACTAAGCTCTTGCAAGCTGGCATTATCTATCCCATCTTAGACAGCCAATGGTTTAGCCCAGTTCAAGTAGTTCCTAAAAAATCTGGAGTGACTATTGTGGCCAACCAGAAGAATGAGCTAATTCCCACAAGAGCTCAAAACAGCTGGAGAGTTTGCATAGACTATAGGAAGCTCAACCAGGCCACCTGCAAGGATCATTGTCCTTTACCCTTTATTGATCAAATGCTGGAACGGTTGGCTGGTAAATCTCACTATTGCTTCTTGGATGGCTACTCAGGCTACTTCCAAATCCATATTGCGCCTGAAGATCAAGAGAAGACTACCTTCACATGCCCTTTTGGAACATTTGCATACAGAAGGATGCCCTTTAGACTCTGCAATGCACCTGGAACCTTCCAGCGATGCATGGTAAGTATCTTTTCTGAATTTTTAGAGGATTGCATGGAAGTGTTTATGGATGATTTTACTGTTTATGGGTCTTCTTTTGATGCATGCTTGGGTAATTTAGCTAGAGTTTTGAATAAATGCATTGAGACCAATCTTGTGTTGAATTTTGAGAAATGTCATTTCATGGTTAAGTCAGGGATAGTTTTGGGACACATTGTATCCAGGAAAGGCATTGAGGTAGATCCTGCTAAGATAGATGTTATTTCTACTTTACCTTACCCTGTTTCTGTACGGGAAGTGCATTCTTTTCTTAGTCATGTAGGATTCTACCGGTGCTTCATCCAAAACTTCAGCAAGATTGCCCGACCCTTAACTAAACTTTTGCAACATGACACAGATTTTGTGTTTGATGATGAGTGTAAGTCGGCCTTCAATCATTTGAAGCGCTGCCTGACCATGACTCCGGTGATCAAGTCACCTGATTGGTCTTTTCCATTTGAGCTGATGTGTGATGCCTCCAACTATGTTGTTGGTGCTGTTCTTGCTCAATGAGTCAAAAAGGCTCCTCATGTCATTGGTTATGCCTCCAAGACTTTGGATTCTGCCCAGTATAATTACACAACCACTGAGAAAGAACTTTTGGCTGTTGTTTTTGCACTTGATAAATTTAGGTCATATCTGCTAGATACTAGAGTTACTGTCTTTTCTGACCATGCAGCCTTAAAGTATCTTTTGAAGAAGCCAGATGCTAAGCTCCGACTCATTCGGTGGATGTTGTTGCTCCAAGAGTTCGACATTGAGATTAAGGACAGAAGTTGAGCAGAGAACTGGGTAGCTGATCATTTGAGTCAAGTCACTCACCATTATGACTTCTCTCCAGTTCGGGATGATTTTCCTGATGAGCAGCTTTTATAGCTACAAGGTACGCTTCCCTGGTATGCTGATTTGGTAAATTATTTGGTTGCTGGTGTTTTTCCTGCTGATTCCACTAGGGCCCAGACTCTGAAATTGAAAAGTGAATCTAAATACTATGTTTGGGATGACCCTTATTTGTGGAGATTTTGTAATGACCAAGTGATTAGGAGATGTGTACCTGATAATGAGTTTCATTCCATTTTGCATTTTTGCCATGCTTCTACCTGTGGTGGTCACTTTGGACCCCAAAGAACTGCTAGGAAGGTACTAGATTCTAGTTTATTTTGGCCTTCCTTGTTTCATGATGCACATCTGTTTTGTAAGTCACGTGAGAACTGTCAGCGAACACAGAGTATTTCCCATAGACATGAGATGCCCCAACAGCCCATACTGTTTTGTGAAGTTTTTGATGTCTGGGGTATTGATTTTATGGGTCCATTTCCTGTTTCTCATGGTTTTACTTACATATTGCTGGTTGTTGATTATGTTTCAAAATGGGTTGAGGCAAAAGCCACCCAAATTGATGATTCTGCTGTTGTTGTAGATTTTTTCAGGTTTCACATTTTCTACAGGTTTGGTGTTCCTAGAGCTATTATCAGTGACCATGGCTCTCATTTCTGTAATCGAAGCATGGGTTCTTTATTACGAAAGTATGGAGTGATACACAAGGTTGCCACAGCATACCATCCACAGACCAATGGCCAAGCTGAAATCTCGAACAGAGAGATTAAGAAAATTCTTCAGAAAACTGTTAACTCTAACCGGAAAGATTGAAGCAAGAGGCTAGATGATGCATTGTGGGCATATTGAACTGCATACAAGACTCCGATTGGGATGTCTCCTTTTTGGCTTATTTTTGGTAAAGCATGTCATCTTCTGATAGAGTTGGAGCATCAGGCATATTGGGCCATTAAGCAGTGCAACATGGATTTGGCCAAGTCAGGGGTGGAGAGGAAGCTACAGTTGCAAGAGCTGGAAGAGCTTAGATTGGATGCCGATGAAAGTTCACGTTTATACAAAGAAAATACAAAGGCATTTCATGATAAGCACATCCTGAGAAAAGAGTTTGTTGTGGGCCAGAAAGTTCTTTTATTTAACTCCCGTCTTAAATTTATGCCTGGTAAACTTCGATCAAGATGGGATGGCCCTTTTGTGATTACTACTGTCTTTCCTTATGGTGCAGCAGAGTTATGTGATGAACAAACCAAGAGGATTTTCACTGTGAATGGACACCATCTGAAGTATTTTTATAAGGGACCTCAGCAGCAACCTGAGGAGACAAAGATTAAGCTCACTAATGCTACATATCCTCCTTAAGGGAGTTTTCTTTCCTTTTTCTCTATTTTTCTTTTCTTTGCGCTTTTAATTTCAACTTTGATTGTTAATAAAAGGATTTTGGAAATAATGTAGTTTGCACCCTCCTTCTGATAATTGTTGAGTTGTACATAGTATTATTGGACTTGGATATTTTGTTTTTGATAGATCATTTTGCTGGACTGAATTTCTTGACTTTTGGATTATCTGACTTGGTAGTTGATCTTGTGATCCTGAACATGTGTTGGTATTGACCTTTGTGAGATTTTGGACCTGTGTGAGATTTTGGACCTGTGTGAATGGAACATATTTCCTGTATTCTTTCTTTCTTGTGTGCTTCTACTCATGATTCTGTTCTCTAGAACTTGCTCTTAATCTTTTTGAAACTGCATTTTTCACTTGTATGCATGAATATGATAGAGGCCTTCTTTCTTTTAGTTACCACTTTGGCCAGATAGCCTTCCCTTGTATTATATGCCCGTTGGTTAGCCCCTTTGTGCTCTTACTTACCATCCTTGTCTTAGCCACATTACAAGCCTAAGTGTAAAACCATTTTATTTCACACCTTGGACATTTATTGAGCATTGGTTGCACCTTAGTGTTTGTGTTTAAGTGTGGGGGTTGCCCCGGTGTGCAACAATTTAAGTGTGGGGGGGAGCTATTTGATGCCAATTGTTATTTGGTATTGGTTTCTCGTTGTTTTGTTATGGAATATAGAACTTTTCTCTATTAAAAAAAAAACAAACAAAAAAAAAGAGAAAAAAAAAGTAATTTTTTTGTAAAGTGCACTTCATTACTTAGTTGGTTTTGAGCAAACCTTGGTGTTACTTGATTAATGCTCTCATAAATTTCTTGGGTGCTTAGCCTTTCATTCCTTGTCCATACCTTGCCCATAGCCCCATTACAACCTTGAATAATAAGTCCTCTTGATTTGTGTATGCATGTGTTTTGAGTAGTAGAGAAGTAGAATTTGAGCAAGCCTATGGTAGGGCAGTTTTGTTGAGTGGAATTTGAGTGATACACTTGCTACCCTATACACTTGAGAGGTTGATTGAGAGCATACCTTGAGAGGCCATCTTGCATGATTAGCATCATCAATTGAAATTGCCATGTTTTGTAATCTGAGATGAAGAAATTTTTGTCATGATTGGTTGGTTGATCTTTTGAAGTTTTGTGTTCCCTGTCCAAATTTTGCATTCTTGACAATTGTTAGAAAGGCGAGGTCTATCCATTAGTCTTTATCTTTGAGTCTTTGAGTCTTTATGTTTTGTTGTGTTTTTAATTTTGCCTCGAAGTGCAAAAGGATAAGTGTGGGGGGATTTGATAATTGATTTTTTTCACACTTTATTTTTGTAATTGAATAATGATTTTGGGGTTATTCAGTGTTTAACTATTGGTTTCCGGTCTAAATTGGATTTTGGGCTTTTAAGTGGAATTAATCACAACTTTTGTTTCAGGTGCCCAATTAAAGGCCAAATTCGGACAAGGCAGTCATGAAATGCTGGAGCAAAGTTGCATGGGACCAAAACCATTAGTTTCAGTTTTTGTTTGGACCGGTTTTTGTCCTTTGAACCGGTTTATTTTATTTTATTTTATTTTATTTTAAGAGTTGGAAAATAGAGAGACTACCGTGTTTTATTTTATTTTTTATTAAGAGCTGGAAACAAGAAGAAGGGGGTGTGCTGTGTTCAGATTTTTCATATTCCAACTTTTATTTTCTCTGAAATTTTCGCATTGTTCAAGTTCTTCTTTATTTTTTTTTATTTCGGTTTTTCGTTTCTGCCATGGTTGGCTAAGGAGCTAATCGACCAACCCACGAATTGAGTTCCATCGTTCCAAAGGACGTTTTTGCCTCATATTGAGTTCATTCTTTCTTTTCCCTTCTGTATTTTGATTCTGGATAACTTAAGGGAAGAGGTGTTGAATGTTAGATTTAACATTTAGGTTGATTAATCGAAAGGGCTTAAAATCAAAATGGGTTTAAGTGCGCACTGTACGTTGAATGAGTGAACACGCTGAGTTTCTGATAAAATGCTAGGTGATCATCTAGTAGCTTCATTTTTCTAACTGATTTCAGGGATTCCGATTTGTTTAGGATCAACCATGAATTCAGTGGTCCAATGATGGATTTTTAGGAACTCAAGTATGGGTTGGTTGCTTTTTAATTGTTAATTTTGTTTTTATCTTTTATCTGTTATCTATTGCTATTGAAATTGAACAAACCCCCCCTTTTCATTTCTGTTACTATTTCTGTTACGTGCTATTTTCAATCGAGCGAATTGGTTCATTGCAAATTCCTTGGGAAACGATTCAGGTTGCTCTATATTACAAGTTTATTTTCAGAGCCTGATTAATTTGAGTGAGTTCGACAGCCACGTCAGTTGCCTGACTTCTCTATCAACGATCTGAATAGGAGGGGCTTGAAACGTCAAGTTATCCCTTAACTGTATAGATTCGGGCTCAATAATATGGTTTGGATCTGGGTGGTACATTCGGAGTTGAGATACATGGAAGACATTATGAAGGTTAGACAAATGTGGGGGTAAGGCTATCTGGTAGGCTCTGACCCAATTCGTTGAAGAATTTGAAAAGGACCTATAAACCTAGGTGACAACTTTTTAACTCTAAGGGCCCTACCTACTCCAGTAGTAGGCGTGACCTTCAAGAATACATGTTCTCCCTCTTGAAATTCTAAAGGTTTCCTTCGAGTATCAGCATAGCTCTTTTGACGACTTTGTGCGGTGAGAATCCTACTCCTGATCTTCCGGATCTGCTCTGTTGTTTGATTAACAAGATCGGGTCCTAATAGTCCTGCTTCCCCCGAATCATACCAACACAATGGGGATTGACATTTTCTTCCATATAGAGCTTCATACGGGGCCATGCCAATACTAGCATGATGGCTGTTATTATAAGCAAATTCAACTAGCGGAAGTAACTTGTCCCAACTTCCCTTCTACTCAATCACGCATGCCCTTAGCATATCTTCTAGGGTTTGTATAGTTCGTTCTGTTTGCCCGTCAGTTTGGGGGTGATAGGTAGTGCTCAAACAAAATTTGGTACCAAAGGCTTTTTGGAAAGCTCCCCAAAACCTAGAAGTAAATCTAGGGTCTCTATCAGAAACTATTGAGGAAGGAACACGATGTAGTCTTACTATCTCTTGAATGTATAGAGAAGCTAACCTATCCAAAGGAAAATTAGCCTTAATGGGTAAGAAATGAGCAGACTTGGTCAACCTATCTACTATAACCCATATAGCATCATGACCTGACGATGTCCTTGGCAAACCCATTACAAAGTCCATAGAAATACTTTCCCACTTCCATTCCAGGATTTCTAAAGGTTGCAGGGTCCCAACTGGTTTTTGATGTTCTATTTTAACTTTTTGGCAAGTTAAACACTTCCTGACACATTCTTCTATGTCTTTCTTCATTCTTGACCACCAGAACATATTCTAAGATCCGCATACATTTTACTAGTGCCTGGGTGTATAGTAAGTTCACCCCTATGAGCTTCCTTTAAGATCTTCTTTCTAAGGCCGCCACTTTCAGGTACGCACACCCTATCCTTGTATCTCCATATACCTTGTTAGTCTTGAGTGAATCCTGGCAACTTCTTTGCATGAATTGATCTTAATATCTCTTGAAACTCTGGGTTCTCGCATTGTGCAGCCAAAATTTGTCCTTTGAACTCACTTGTTACTTTTATTTAGCCTAACACAACACCTTGAGGGTTCACAGACATTTCTAAACTAAGCTTCTTAAAGCTCTCAACTAGCTCCATCTCTTTAATCATCAGGCATGCTACACTTAGGGATTTCCTACTTAGTGCATCAGCAATGGCATTTGCCTTGCCTGGATGGTAATTTAGACTAAACTCATAATTCTTGAGGAATTCCATCCACCTTCTTTGCCGTATATTCAACTCTTTTTGATCAAAAAGATACTTTAAACTTTTAGGATCAGAGAAAACATTGAACTACACACCATACAAATGATGTCGCCAGATCTTTAGAGCAAAAACCACCGCTGCAAGTTCAATGACATGGGTTGGATAATTTACTTCATGGGGTTTCAACTGTCGAGAAGCATAGGCGACCACGTTACGATTTTGCAACAATACACATCCTAAACCCTTACTAGAAGCATCACAATAAACCTCATAGGGTTCATGAGGATTGGGTAATACTAGTACTGGAGCCATGGTCAACTTTTGCTTCAACTCCTGGAAACTATTTTCACACTCCGGTGTCCAATTGAATGGAGCATTCTTTCGGGTTAATTTAGTCAAAGGTAAGGCTATCTGAGAAAAACTCATGATAAAACGCCTATAATATCCAGCTAACCCTAAGAAACTCCGAATCTCAGTCACCGTTGTTGGTCGTTCCCAATGAAGGACTGCTTCCACCTTACTAGGATCTACTGAAATTCCCCCTCGTGATACTACATGCCCTAGGAATCTAATCTCTTCCATCCAGAATTCACACTTTGACAATTTAGCATACAACTTTCTTTCCCTTAGGATTTGTAACACAATCCTAAGATGCACCGCATGTTCCTTCTCAGTTCTGGAATAAATAAGTATATCATCTATGAAGACAACTACAAACTTATCCAAGTAAGGGCGAAAGATTTGATTCATATAATCCATGAATACAACCGGAGCATTAGTCAATCCAAAAGACATCACCCTATACTCGTAATGCCCATATCGAGTTCTAAAAGCAATTTTAGGAATATCTGTAACGCCCCGATTTTCTGCTAGAGTGAAAATGACCAAAATGCCCCTGAGGTCATTTTCGGCCCAAAATTCGAGGAGAGCCGATCCGGCAGTACTCGAAGGGTAAACTCAATGTTGGAAAGGGATTAGATGACTTGTGTATCTTTTCGGGATCGAAAATCTCATTTTTCGAGTTTTCGAGTCAAAATGACCAAAACACCCCTATGGTGTTTTACCCATTTGCAAGTGTCGGATGAACCCGAAACTTCTCCAGATGGTTTTAAAAGGCATTTTTATGTAGACTGTGACTTTAGTTTTGGTCTCGGAGGTCCCGGGCGAAATTAGTGCGAAATTACGGTTTTGCCTCTAGTTTCGTGTTTTTATGCTTAATCGCATGATTAAGCAATATTAGGCTCTAATCGAAGGTTAATTAATTTCCTTAATTAACTTTAAGTCAAAATAATTTATTAAAGTTGATTAGAACCTAAAAGTGCTTAATTACAACTTGAAATTCTATTTTAAATTCAAGACTCCTAGTCATGGAATCTTGAATAGTGTTTTCTCTTTCCAATTCCTTAAATCATGGAATTGTGTTACACATTGTTTATTCACAAATGAGTGTTTAATTCTCTAATGATGTATGAGCACTCCTAATCTTGTCATAAAATCCTTAAATCACATTCTTAGTCACCTAAACTTAAGCTTAATTATTCATAATCTTGTACCTAAACTAATACACACTTAAACCTACCATTAGCACCCAATTAGATGATCAAATCTCACCTCCCCCATGCTGTCCCTGGTTTGGCCGAAACCTCCATGCCCTCCATATGCATCACATGTTCAATTTTTCAACACTTCAAGGCTATACCTCAAGTCCTATACACCATACCTTGTCATATTTTCAATCAAGTTTGATTTTCCAAATGAATAACTAATTAAAATACCCCATTTTCTCCATTTATTTGTGGCTGGAAAAGTTCCAGCCATGCATTGTTTCTAGAAGCCTAATTTCATTCAAAAATTGATAGGAAATTCACTCACATCAAGCCATACTTTGTATCATACATTCCATACTTCAAACCATGCTTGAATGACCTTGTGTAAGAGATATTTTTCTCTTCCTTTTCCCTCCAAGAGCTACAGCCAGCCCTCCTCCTCTTTGAGCTCTCATTTGTTTTCATTTTCTATAAATACCTTGCCTAGAAACACATGCAAACACTTTAGCTCATTTGCACACTTTTAGGTTTCTAAGCTTTCTTTGTATTCTCTCTTTTTCTCTCTAAAGTTTCAAGAGAGTTTCCTCTTGTTTTTCATCTTCATCTTCATCCTCTCTTCATCTCATAACCATCACATAACCTTGAAACACCATCTCACCACCTTAAATCATCATACAAACATCTAAACTTCCATTCTCCAACACAAGCTCACCAAGAACACATTCCTTTCTTTTTCTCTCCACAAGGCCGAAACCATCAAGCCCCAAGGAGGAGCTCATCATCTTGTTTTCCTTTTTAAAAGTTCAAGCTTTGTGTCTTCACTCTAGGTAGGAGTGTTTTCTAAACTTTGTTTTCTTGAAAATGAGTTCTTTCTAGCTTTCTCTTGGGTTTTCTTTTTGAAACTTTCTTTCCTTTTCTTTCTTGAAGCTTTCGGCCATGAGGCCTTGATGAGCACATGATGGCTCAATGATGAGGACTCGTAGATGATGACTATGTGTTCATCTCAAAGGAACCTCTAGAGCTTGAGTTTTCATTATCTCTAAGTTTCATCTTGACTTACTAACTCAAAATGATTTTTACTCAAGAACACCTTTACTTTCCTTGCTATTTTGGTTTTGGTTTTCTTGCTCCCTTTCCTTTAATATTTCGGTTTTGATTCTTTGATCTTTGAGGTTTTGTTTGGTTAGAAAGTTTTGTTTTCTTTGAGCTTGATGATGATGTTCAAGAACCTTATAGTTCCTTTGAGAACTTGGTTCAAGAACTCTAAAGCTCTCTTTGTGATGAGATAAGTGTTGGGTTGTGTCTTTAAAGTCTTGTAAGAGCTCTAGATGAGACTAAAATAAATATTGCATCCATGTTTACTTTTATGCTTTGCACATCATATTTACTTTCCTTGCTATCACTAAGTATCAAGATAATGAATGAACTTGCATTATCATATTTATATTTCAAGCTATGCATTATCATGTTTATATTTCAAGTTCTCACTTAATATCAAGATAATAATGAGTTGCATCTCATGTTTATTTTATGCTATCACTTTACTTTCTAATGGAACCTAAAATGAGTGCATGAGCATGTTTATTTTTATGTCATCACTTAAATGAACCTAGAGCTCAAAGACTTGCCCATTGTGGTCTCAAACAAAGGCTTGAAAATGTGCATTTTCCTTAGCTTATGTTTCGGCCTCTTTGAGTTTATTTGTTTCCAAGTATTAAAAACTATGTTTCATAATTTTTCTAAGCTTATATGAGTTAAAGAAATGCATAGAACTAAGTTTTATGAATTTAGAACCTCTTGAGACAAATTTGATTTAGCTACTGCCCTCTTAAAATATTTTTATGATTTTAGATGATAAAAATGTTTATAAATGAGTTTTGAAAGTTTTAAAAAGGTTCCAAGAGAAACTAGTATTTTATGTGCTTTAGAAATTGTATTTTATGCCTTTAAATGGAGATGATTGTTTCGGTTCTGCCTTGCCTTGTATGATCACTGTATAAGCTGTTTTAATGGTGATAATATGCCAATGTTTAAGTATAATTAATGGTAAAACTCATATGTGAAAGATAAGAGAAGTTAGGAACTAGAAAAGAATTAATTTGAGAGTTTTAGATCCCTTAATGTTTGAATTTTCTGGATTCTGTCCAGCAAGGTTTAGTAATGATAATCATGGTTTTAAATTAGTTTAAATGTGTAGGAATGACTCATAAATGGTTTAGGACTTGATCTTGATGCCTTAGGAACAAACTCGACTTAGAAAGGGTCATTGTTGTGACTCCTAGGTACCCGTAAAGTTAGGATTATGAATTCTGCATTCTTGAGGTTTAGAGATGTTCTTGACCATAGTGTGAGGTGAGAAATACTTATTTATAACCTCATAGGTTCCCAAGAGATTAGGTTTCAATGATTCATAACTTAGAATGTGAGTTAAGGACCTTAAGGGTCAATGCATAAAACATAATGAGAAGTGTTAATGCTATGATGTTGATATGATGCCATGAAATGATGAGATGTGTCTGATGCATGAAGATAATGATTGATGAATTTATTATGAGCATGAGATTTTATGAGAACGTGGTTTTGTAAATTAGCTTGTGGTGGTTTGAAAGAAATTCGGTTTAACAGCTATTATGCTGCTGAATTTCCGTCAAACCTATAAGGATGGTCTTTCGGAAAAAGGAATTCATTGACATACTGGGGACGGTAATAAGTAACGCCCAGATATGATCAAAAGTTATTATTGGCACACTGGGGATGGTGATACGTAACGTCCAGATGTGACCAGAGTTATTGAGATATCTCAGAGATTTATTACCATGTTGGGGACGGGGATACGTAAGGCCCAGACATGAGTGGACATTTGTATATCGAGATTCAGTACCTTATGCCACAAGATTTATGTTTATATGATTTGATGTGATACTTTATATGCTCAAGTACGACCATGCATCCATGATATAACCTGTTGTATTCATAGCATCAAGATGCATGCAAAAAGGAATGAACCTTGGCTAAGTAGTTTTGAAAACCCTAAATAGAACCTTATATGCATGCTCACTATTTTATAAATAAACCCAAGGTTCCTGAGGATGTGTACGATGTAACCCTAGGATAGGAGACTTCTACTGAGATTTCTTTAGCAAGAATTCTCACTCCTCTCTCTCTTTTCTTTCGTCACATCTTTAGAGAGCGATGGCGACGTTTGTGGTCTTTGTCGACACACCAACCTGGGAGGTCCACTATGATCCGGATCACGGATTATACCATTTTGAGGGGCAATGCACGGTTCGAGTGTTCATGGGACGCCCCTTCGCACATCCTGTACAAAGCTACCGTTTCTCCCCGATGTCACCCTACGACGACGCGATGGTTTTCGAGCGTGCTCGTATGCGAGATGAGAGGCTGCTGCGGATGTACACTGGTGGTTCGATGCCTCAAGACTTCCAGGACTATGTGCCTCGATCCCCGAGTTTAGAGGACAACCCTTCCGAGGACCTGTCGACACATATATATAGCGAGAGCTCTGCTCCAACACCTTAGTTCGTGCGCGGCGTGAGCGAGGAGACGGTTACACAGCCGAGGCTGGCGAGGCGAGGCGAGCGGCTCCTTTATCGAGGAGGTCACGCTTCTTCTTCTCATGTGCCCACTCCTGATGCTTTACGCCCATGGATCGGTTACACTCCACCTTTCCCTGGGTTTCAATAGCTGACGTCGTAGGGGAGGTCTGGTGCACACACCCACTTGTAGAGAGAATAAACCTTCTTTTGTTTTGAGGTTATCCAACCTAGATTAGTTATGGCTTATTTATGTTTATTTGCTTTCTATTGTATTTTCCTTCCTGCTATATTACAAGCTCTGCCCGATCTTATAAGGGTAAGACTACCTATGTACTTTAACTATGCTATTAATGGAATGTTTCTGTTATCATGATGATCTCTGCCCTTCTGTTATATGTCTTATCTTTATATGATTTGCTTATGACTGCTACGCGTGCTTTATGTTTCTGTTGCTCGAATAGTTAAGCTTGCGGCTCTCACTTTGTTTTATGTTTTCAAAAAAAAATTTACCCGTAATTTTCGCTAAGTATTTTAAGAAAAGGATGAGACTATGAAGTAATAGCCTAATGTTTAACCTAATGTGTTCTAGAAAGTTGGGTTAAAAATTAGGGTGTTACAATATCTTCATCCCGAACTCGAATTTGATGGTATCCTGATCTAAGATCAATCTTTGAGAATACAATTGCTCCTCTCAATTGATCCATAAGATCATCAATTCTTGGCAAAGGGTATTTGTTCTTAATTGTCACCTTATTCAACTGCCTATAATCTACACAAAGCCTCATACCCCCGTCCTTTTTCTTCACCAGAAGAACAGGGGCTCCCTATGGAGAGGCACTTGGTCTAATAAAATGCTTCCCTAATAGTTCTTCAATTTGGGACTTTAGTTCTTTCAACTCCAAAGGGGACATCCGATAAGGAGCAATTGAAATAGGACCCATTCCTGGAACCAACTCAATGGAGAATTCAATCTCTCTTTCAAGAGGAAATTCTGGAATATCCTCTGGAAAAACATTTGGATATTCCTTCACTAATGGAATATTCCTCAACTCATAGTCACACTCTGTTTCACTACCAGAAAGGAGAACGTATTCCTGACGATCTGTCTTACTAGAGTTGGATGTTACAAGGTTCAAGTAAAAAGAAAAAAGAACCACAGGAATGGAGGGTAGAGTGGAAAGAAATATGGCAGCTCAATCTGGACAGTGTAAGAGGACATAATTAGGTACCAACCAATACATACCTAAAATTACATCTAGACCAGATAAAGGGAGACAAACTAAATTTGCAGTAAAGTCTCTAGTACCTATTTGAAGAGGAATATTTATACATGTATAACAAGTCCTAATAGGACCAGCAGTAGGAATGGATACAAGGAGATCATAAGGTAGTTCAAACAAAGTTAATTGTAATTTTTGTACACACTCATGGGATATGAAAGAATGAGTAGCACCCGTATCATACAATATATCTAGGACGTTACCATTTATTTCACACTTACCTCGGATCAGATTAGCAGATTGAGAAGCTTCTTTGGCACTTATAGTAAAAACGCGCCCATGTTGTTGTAGCCTGGAAGTGGGCTGCTGACTTTTCTTGTTGGGGCACTCAAATATTTTGTGTCCTGGTTTCCCACAGCCAAAGCAAACAATTTGAGTGGCCCAACAAGGCCTGTTTCCGTGTTGTTTCCCACATTTAGAGCACTCTCGTCCTGGTTCTGGTCTTGGAGGGTGAAGTTGCTTCCCTTTGTTGTTATTGTTGCTGTTATTGTTATTAGGTGGAAATCTCCTCCGAGGTTGGTTAACAGGCTTGAATCGAGGGCCTTGAGGAGCTAATCCCCTTCTAGCATTGTTTTGGGCATACTTGAAACTTGTTAGCTTCTTGTTGGACTCATCTGCATGTTAGTATTTATTTACAAAGGTAGGATAGTCCCTAATCTCCAAGAGACTTACAGCTGCTTCTATATCTTCTTGTAGACCTCCTTCATATTTCATGCATTTCCAGACTTCATCCGGGTCACGTTGATAAATTGTAGAAAACTTGCAGAGCTCTTCAAATTTAGCAGTATACTCTGCTACACTCATAGGTCCTTGTTTGAGAGCCATAAACTCCAATTCTTTCACATTTCTTATAGAAATAGGGAAGTACTTACGGTAAAAAGCTTCCTTAAAAATATTCTAGGTAACAACAGCCTGGGAAGCTTCAAATAATCCCTTGGTACCAACCCACCAAAAATCCGCATATGCTTCTAGCATATAGGTGGCAAAGGCCACCTTCTAGATCTCTGTGCAAGGAAGAACGGAGAAAATCTTTTCCATGGCTTTTATCCATTCTTATGCTTTATAGGGATTAAAAGCTCCTCGAAATGAAGGGGGATTTGCCTTCTTGAACTCGGCAAATTTTTTATATTCTAAATCAACTTCGTTCACTGCAGGATTATCGGCTAGGTTTTCCCTTTCATTGCGGTTCAGTTGCTCCATCATTAGGGTAGCAGCTGTAGCTTGTTCCCTCATGGCAGTTGCCATCTCATGGAAAGTATTCATTATGTCTGCATCGTTTCCAGCTCCACTCCTAGTTTGCCGATTCAAAGTCATTGGTTCCTATCACACCAAACAAAAATATTGAGTTGATCAGGCTCAATACCAAGCAAAGTGTATCAGCAACCCACAACATTTCCAATCAGTAGTCATACACATATATGACATTATAATGCATGACAACTACCACAGAAGCATAGCCGGTCCAATCCTCAGGCTTATAGGACAATCCGGCTCTGATACCATAATGTAACACCCTCCTAATTACCATGTTTTTACTCGAGTGTTAACACAGTGATTAGAAAAGTATTACTCACTTGCATAATCTATACTAGTCGGAAATAACTGAAATAAAATACTCAAGATGTATAAGTTATCAAACTAATATGTACATATATATACATTGTTGTTAAGTTCATATTAGGTACATCATACTAAAAAAAAACAAACTAGTTATCTCCTAACTAGTCAGGAACTCAGTGTACAAAAGAACACTTCTCCTATGTCGTTTAACCTGCTCAACGTTGAGATCCAACAAAAATTTCATACATACAGAAATGGACCCTAAAGTATCTCACAAGATCAGTCTGTAGGCTAGAAGGTTCCTAATGCCAAACTACAACTATGTACATAACATGAGTCCCTGAATGTCATGTGCTCCCCTAAAGAAAACCGTTCGCCATCGGTGGAATGACGTTGCCCTCAGCAGGGGCATCAGGACCAGCTGGTGGATTGGAGTCTGAGGAGGAGGATAAGGACGGATCATCTCCAAGAGGGGGCATAGGTGGTGCAGGTGGAGTTACGAACTCAACAGGGTGTGCCATGTGTAGGGGCATACCATCATAAGGAAAAGCAGGGTCAAACTCAGCAGTAAAAATAGAGGTACTAAAAGAACGGCTGAAGAATACATAAGCTCGTATATGAGAATATGCTACTACATATAGTGAATCCAAGTCAGGATCGTAGTGCCATTGCCATTGGGGTGAGTCAAGGAAGAAGATCACTGACGGCATCTATAGCGTCTGAGCACCATACAAAATATACACAAATAGGGATGAGAATATTATATAATTCTTAGTACGGTAATCCCTCACTAGTAATCAAAATTTAATAAACAAAACATAAGTAGGAATTTCATTCTTACAAGCATTATCAAGTAAGCTTATATGCAAAAATAACAATAAACTATGCATAGTCACAGGAATAATTATTAACGTATATAATTCAAGTAAAGTCAAAATGTAACATGGTAGTAACCATAAGTCTTTCTCTTATAATTCATGGAATTCAATTAGTGCAGTTGTTTCCTTTTTTTTTTTTTTTTTAACATAGGGAAGGCTTAGATTCATATCAAGTAATATCTGTAGTGGATAACTCTATAAAAGACAATAGACTGTTAGGACATGAGCTCATTCCTATTCGTGATCATCGGACTTCATTTTTTTCCATTTCTGAATCACACACAGTTCTATTCCTAGTCGATACGTCTACCGACTCATGCAATTTCCTGGGAAGTTCTTATTTTTGCCTTCCATCTTTATCCCATATAAGCCTTGTTTCTATTTTTGCCATATGTTAAAATATGCACTATCATATTTCGCATATTCTCTTTTGTCATGTAACAGCCGCATGTACTTTTTTTTTTTTTATTATTCTTAAGATCATGTTTACATCACATGTAGGCAATTCAGTTACATCTAGAGTCTCATTACGCTTTATAAGTAACTCTTTAAAACCATTAGCATGCATTCATATATCATATATGTGGACTAAATGCCTTTCCATTATCAATTTAAGACATTTCCACCACTTCAGCAACTTGGCAGATTTACCACTCCAATAGCAACATTTACTTTCCATAACAAATGGTTAATATAAGGGCTACAAAAATTCCCTATGACACTTCAATGTGTTTAATTGTCCCTATAAAAATTTCAGGGGAAAAAGAATTCTCTAACCTTGCTAAATAAATTATACAAATTCGGTGGTCAGAGACCACTTATTCATAGCTCAGACCAGAATTATCATAATTTTTAATCCTAGAAATTGATCAAATCAATTCAAAATAAAAATCAAATTACACTTCAAGAAGTTTTGAACACACTGTAAAAATTTTAGATGATAATTCAATGATTTGGTATGGTAATAAAATCATAAAAAATCGGAGCTTCAGTCCCCACAATCCAAACAGCAAGGTTACCTTTTCGGTTTCTGATTTTTTGAGGCAGTAAAACATAAAGTTAGTGCTCCAAAATTTTCGTGTAAGTAGTCCAAGATGTTAGGTCCAACATATAATATTTCCAGGCCACGATCATAATCATAAATATGTCTAACAATTCATGATATTTTACTGTTTTTAGCAAAACCCAAAATCCAGCACACTATCTAAAACTTCACTTGATAAAATGATTACTCTAACCTCATCCAAACCCTCCAACAAAATTTATACTTCAACAACCATATATCGTTAACCAAAATAACTAAAAATTTCAAGCAGAAAAAGTCAGAGATGAGAAATATAAATTTGGGAAGAAAAGACTCAATAAAACCCTACTCTTGGAAGCTAAAGGTGCCTTGGTCTCTAGGATGCTCCCAAGTGATGCTCTTCACTCCACAACTCTCAAGATACACCCAAATCCTTCTCAAAACAGTGAGGTATAAGGTATCAAGGTTGGGATTTGGTGATGGATTGAAATTCTGATCGGTTATATCTGTAGGTATTGAGCTATAGAACAACGTTAGTGAAGGGAGAACTTGATTTCGGTAACTCTAGGTTATTGTATATGGAATTTGAAAGTAAGATGAAGCTCTTGGCTATGAGGAAGTGAAGCTGCTCTTTCTTCTCTTTGCTAGTCGAAATTGTGGCTTCCTAAAGAAGCTTGGTTTGTATTTATCTCATATATATAAAGAATGAATATAATATGATGAAATTTAATGATCTTTGACTTTAAAAGAAAAATAGATGGCTAAGATTAATCTTGTAATTCAAGATTGAATCTTAGCCATTCCTTTAATATAAAGTGATAAGGTTCTTTAGTTTGTAAAGATTAAAATAGTTTTCGGTGTTAAAAATTGCACACCGAAATTTCACCGAACGGGTAAAACAGTGTACCCGGGTAAGCAAGCATCGCTCGAAAATTAATTCCAAGTATAAAACCTTTATTTCTAACCATTTCTAATCTCAACCCTATAAGTCTTTACTTTCGGGCATTTCTGGGTCGTAATTCTAGGGTTTCGGCTGTCCTGGCGAGCCTACGGGGCCCACAAAACACTATTTATGTTTTTTTTTTTTTTTACGTTCGTTACATTGTTCTCATCATTTCTAAGTACATCAAAATTTTGATATTCTTATTACTAAAGCCTCAATTATTTTCTGAATAAAATTAGGGTGTTACACTTGGAGCCATACTTGAGGCCATGTTTACCACCATACCTCACCATGCCTTCAAACAACAATTCTCTCACCTCATATTTCATGAGGAGGCCTCATTGTGTTTCATTTCTCTATATATACATATGCTAAGAAACTTGTATGAACCTTTGAATCATTTGGCAACTTCAAGTTTTCTTTTAATTCTCTTTTCTTTCCTTTATCATTCTTCAAAGATCTTTCCTTTCTCCTCCTTATGAAACCGCCACCCCTCCACCACACAACCACCATCAAATCCTTCTTGAAACACTTAGCCATATCATTCCCAAAAATCAAACTCAAGAACACAACTTTCTTTGTCCATTTTCTTTCCTTGGCCGAAACCTCCTTCAAGCCTCAAGGAAGATTTTTCTTTGATTCTCCTCTCAAGACCAAGTCTTTTCATCCCCCAAGAAACATACCTTTGGTAGGGAGTTGTTTTGGAAAATTATTTCCTTGCTTTTTTAAGCTTTGTTCTTGGTTTGAAATGATGTTTTGATGAACTCCTATGCTTTATCATTTCGGTTTTTCTTCTTTTTCTTTTCTTATGCATTTCGGCCTTCAAGACTTTGTTGGCTTCTCATGATAGCTTGATGATGAGCGTTTCTAGATGATGACTATGAGTTCATCATAATGAGACCTCTAGAGCTTGAGTTTTACTTTTTACAAATTGATGGAAATGCGAGGTAGCTCACTAAAGGTTTTACTTAAGAAAATATATCACTTGGTTTTCAAAGAGCCCAAATCTTACCCTTGTCAACCTTAAAGTTGGCCGGCATATTCTAGAGTTTACCCTAGATAGGAGCTCTTGGGCATAAAATAAAGAATATTGTGTAGTTCTCTTTATACTTTGTTTAAAGACTTGTGTTTTATGATACCCTTGGAAAGAAATGATAATCTCAAGAATGTTAAATAAAGTTTACTTTAAGTATTTGCCACTGTTTTTGGAGTATTATTTATATTTCTAAGAGGATAATTTGTTGATATTACGTCTCTTGATTTAGAAGTCATTTTAAGTATGAAGTTTAGTTACTAGAAATGCCTTATTTTGTGCTCATGGGACTTGTTACTTTTCAGTTCTGCCTTTTCCTTTTCCAGCACCTCTAAATTCTGTTTTGGATGATTTAAATGTGTTAGATACCTTGCTACTTTATGTGATAATTGTTCTTGGCACTTTAGGCAAGCCTAGTAACTAAAAAGAATTGAAAATCTGATTTCTAGAACTCCTAAGGAAATGAATTATGCATTCTATTTCAGCACCTTTGAAATTTGTAAAATCATGTTATACCATGTTTAGTTGAGTGAGGATGACTCATAAATGGTCTAGAAATTAATTTTAGCATTATCGGGAAGCCGATAATGAGAAAGGGCGTAAAACACAACTGCTAGAACACCATAAATCATAGAAATTCATTTACTGCCTATGCTGCCCGACTTTGATTAATGATGTTCTTGAGATTAATAATTAGTGGTAATGATGATAATTAGTACCTTAGATACACAAGAAAATAATTTGATAATTAGAGTTACCCAATTTAGGGGTTTGGCTATGCTAGAAACATATGAAGAATTATGACATTTATGAGTTATGTATTGCATCTTGTTATAACATGCTAAGACTTAAGGTGACTTAAAACGTGAGAAAATGATCCTTTGGACTTATCAAACTATAGGTGATGAAAAGGTGATTCTAGCCCCCTAACCCGTACTTATTAAGTCGGGACTTTAACTTATCAAAAGGGATGAGTATACACTAGTGACGACTAGTGAGGTATGAGCTCATAACCTAGAAGTGCTCTCAAAAGGGAAGAGTAATAGGGTGGCCCCAAGAGTGAAAAGAACTAACGTAAGTCACCTAAAGAACCAAGGAATGTCATTCATGAACTATGTTCTATGCATATCATGATTGCTATGAAGTTAGATGTATGCTATAAAGTTAAATGTTGCACAAGGTATTGATATGCATATTATAATGAAGTATGAAGCATTCATTACAAGACTCATGATAAAAGGAACGAGCCTCGATAATTGATGTTTTAGAACTTAATAAATGAATCTTTGCATGCTCACTATTTCATAATATGACTGAGGTTATTGGGGACGTTAGGAGAATACCCTACTGAGATTCTTTAGTAAGATTCTCACTTCCTCTCTTTTTCTTCCATCACGTCTTCAGATTCCGATGGTGACGTTCATCCTCTTCATTGACATCCCCGTTTGGGAGATCCATTTCGACCCCGAGCATCAGTCTTACCATTTTCAGGGATGCTGCTCTGTCAGAGTCTTTATGTTCGTGGGATGACCATTTGCACACCCCATACATAGCTACCATTTCTCTCCGACTTCATTGTGCAGTGATGATATGGTTTTTGAGTGTGCGTGTACGCACAACGAGAAGATCCTTTGTACGCACACCACTGCATCCATGTTCGTGATTTTCTAGATTATATTCCCTGCTCGTGGTTTTCGGAGACCGACCCATTGGAGGACCCACCTACCCACATGTATTCCTAGAGTTCTGCCCCTACTCCCCCGCAGATGAGGGAGGGTAGTGAGGAGGCAATCATCCAGCCGAGGTTGGTACAGAGACCAGCCATGCGCCCCTGGCATGGAGCCCATGTTCAACCACTTCGTGAGCCCACTCCTAATGGGCTTTGCCCATGGATCAGATATGTTCCACCCTTTCAAGGTCAGTAACAGTCGATCTCTTGGAGGGTATTCAGTGTGCACACTACTACTAGCTTAGGATAACTTTCTTTTGCTTTAGAGGTTATCTATCTTAGGTGCACTAGGTAGGCATGCTTTCCTTTGTATTTTTCCTTTCCGATGTATTTGTATTCCCATGTTGTACTAAACTTAACTCACTTTTCATAGGTGGGTAGCTTATTATATATTTAACTATAGTGTTCTGAGAGATGTTCATTTTATGGAGCCTATCTGATGTTTCTATCTTGTGTTATTCGTTTTACATGTTATGCTTTTTGTTAACGATTGCTTATGGCATGTGCGGCTCACATTTTGTTTTAAGATTCAAAAAAAAAAAATTTACTCTATTTTCCTCTAAGTATTTTGATTAAAAGATGGGACAAAAGAGTAATGACTAATAATTAACTGTAATACATCCTAGGCGTGTTGAGTTAAATGTTAGGGTATTACAGAAGAAATGTGAGAAAGAAGTCGCTCATGTTTCCCTAGTTCGTATTATTGAATATCTGTAAGGAAACATGGGTCTAGGTTAGTTTGAGTGGCAACCCAAACACACAGCCTTTGTAATCTTGATCCGTTAGTGATCAGAGTGAGACATAGCTTGGAGAGTCTAAGGTAAAACTACTTGCAATATGATGGTAGAGGTATCTGCTCATCATGATTCAGCTTAGAGCGGCTGGTTCAAGACTACTTACAATGTGGCAGTAGAAGTTGTCTGCAGGTCACGTTTTAGCTTGGAGAGGCTAGCTCAGAACTACTCGATTTGTGATAGTTGGGGTTGTCCACTATTCACTGTGAGAGCCTAGGAAGGCTAATTTAAAGACTATCCATTTTACTTTCTCAAGTTGAGAAAGTTGTTGTTAGTGAAATCTCAACATGTACTGGATATAGGCAAGTTGGCCGAAGTAGTATAAAAATACCTATATCCTTTCTCTCTTCCTGATCTCTTAGTTTTTTTATGTGCATTTTATTTTAATCACTGTTTAAACTTTATTAACGATGTATTATTATTATTATTATTATGCTTCAGAGATCCACTTTCTGAAACTGCTAACCATTATTCCGTTGCACTTCAAGTTCATGCTTGATAGTATCATGTAATACTTCCGTTGCACCATTATTCCGTTGCACTTCCGTTTCAGATTCGAAAGAAGAATTCAGAAAGCATGATTCAACCTCCATTCTTGTGCACTCTTTTACCAACACACACACACATATGTGTGTGTGTGTGTGTGTGTGTGTGCGTGTGCGTGTGCGTGTGTGTAACAAGTACAAGTCTTCTCTACTAAACTATAGAAAAATTAATTCCTTTCATGTAGCAGCCTCCTTGTCCTCTGGATCAACATGAAGACAACATAGGATCACAAAAACACATAAGGATGAGAATTATATAATGCTCAGTCAGGAAACTCCCCAAATACACAATCATAGTGTTATCGTCATCATCCCAGCCACTTCGGTTTATTAGAAAAATAGTGATCATGCATTTCATAATAATGGTTCATTTTTAAAGTTCCAAATCATACTTTCAAAGTGGGTAGCTTTTAGTCAATCATTTAATGCATATACACCATGATGTTCAATTAAAAACCTAGTAAATCATACTAAGTAGACCATTCAAAATAATATGTGCATGCATATGATAAATGTTGAAATCTTAAGTGAAATCATCCTTACTTGTTCTGAATATGTCGAAGGGAATTCCTTAGTTTTTCTTGTGGCTATAGAACTTGATTTAGTGCATTTTTCTCTTTTCGTTGACATAAGAAAGACCTAGTTTATACCCAAATGGTATCTGTCGTGGACAACTCCACAATAGATAATTTATACCAAAAGGTATCTGCCGTGGATAACTCTATGATGGGAAATAGACTAGTTATCACAACTGAGCTCATTCTTATACGTGATCATCGGACTTTATTTTTTTCCTCTTTCGAATCACACAGTTTTATTCCTAGCTGATATGTCTATCGACTCATAATATCTCTAAGGAAGTTTCTCTGTTTGCCTTCCCCTCATTCAGCCTAAGTCTTGCTTTTGTTTTCTCCATATGTTAGAACATGCACGATTGAAGTTCATATATTCTTTTTTACCACATATATGCATCATTCACTTTTCTTTTTCAAGTGCATGCATAAAGCACATATATGCATTCATTCACAATATGAGTCCAATCATGCCCCAAACTAATCCTTAAAGTCATTAGCATGCATTCATATACATCATACTTGAACCAAATGTCATTATTTCATTAATTCAAAGCATCAATTCATTTTCAGCACAATGGCAGATTTTACACCTTCATAGCATAAATTATTCTGCATTTCAAACAATCAAATCTAAGGCTGTAAAAATTACCTATGACACATCAATGTATCCCCAAGGTCCTGTGAAAATTTCAGAGCAAAAAGAGTTATGTACCTATGTTAACAAAATTCTACGAATTCAGAATAAGAAACCTCCTATTTACAACCAATAGCCAAAATTCCATAATTTTTAACCCTAGAAAATGACTGAAACAATTCAGAATAAAAATGATGGTTGAAATTCAATATGTTGATAACATTCTGTAAAACTTTCAAAGGAAAAATCAATCATTTGCTATAGTAACAAAATTACCAAAATTCAGTGCTCCAGACAAGAACACAACAGTCTCAGTTTTACATTTTTAGATAATAGTAAAAGTCATTTTTAAGGCCCAAGAAAAATCATGGAGTTGACTTAGGATGTTAGCTTCAACATATAATTTTTCTAGCTCATAAAAACATCCAAAAATACATTAGAAAATTCATGAATCATAACATGTCCGTCAAATCCGAGAATTCCAGCAACATGATTCAAAACTTATTTTGCCAAAATGGGTTTTCTAACATCATCCAAACACTCCATCAAAATTAACACATCTTATCAATATATTATCAACCAATAAAACCAAAATTATCCATTTAAATCAATGAAATAAATGGTAGAAATAAATTTGAGAAGAAAAAGGTTCAAAAACCCTACTCTTTGGACCTTTAGAGATCTTGGCTCCAAAGGATGCCCCAATAATGATTTCTTTCACGTAAAACCTTCTAAACATCACCTAATACGTCCCTTAAACAGTGAGAATGTGATATCAAAGTGATAAGTGGTGAGGATTTGAAATTCTAATTGGTTAGTTTGATAGATTTTGAGGAGCAAAGCAAGTTTTGTAAAAGGATCTTGGTGTTTTAGTGACTTTGACCTAGGGTTTTGTAAGCTTTGAAGCTTGTCAATGGTGGCTTGAAAGAAAAAGATGAAGGCTGTATCTTGAAGTGGTTTGGCCAAAATGTTTGGTCTTGAAGTGATAAGGTTGGTGAGTTATCTTTATCTTGGTTTAAATGTAGTCAACATAGGTATTTATTGTAACACCCTAATTTTCAACCCAACTCTCTAGAACTCATTAGGTTAATCATTAGGTTATTACCTCTTAGTCTCATCTCTTTAATAAAATACTTAGTGGAAATTATGGGTAAATTTTTTTTTTTTGAAAACATAAAACCAAAGTGAGAGCCGCATTCTCAACTAAGCGTGAGATAGAAATATAAAGCACAAATAACAAGCATAAAGAACACAGAAATTAAGGCATAGAACAACGATTATCACAACAAGGAAACATTTCATTAATAACATAGTTAAGGTACATATATAGTCACACCCTTATAGAATCGGGCTGAACTTGCAATACATAGGAAAATGAAAATACAACAGAAAAGAGAAAGCATAAATAAACCGCGACTACCCGAGTGCACCTTTGATAGATAACCTTAAGACAAAAGAAGGTTTATCCAATCTACGTGTGAGTGTATGTACTAGACCTCCCCTAAGACGTCTGCTACTCGAACCCGGGGAATAGTGGGACATAACCGATCCACGGACGCAGTGCGGCAAAAGTGGGCATGCGTGATGACTGAGCATGAGCTCCTCGGTTGGGGTGCCTCTCGGCTCGCCTAGCCAGTCTTGGCTGCATGACGGTCTCCTCACTCTCACCTCGCACAAACTAAGGAGTGGGAATGGAGCTCTCGGTGTACATATGCGTAGGCGGGTCCTCAAAAGGGTCGTCCCCCAAATCGGGAGACCAGGGCACGTAGTCCTGGAAGTCACGGGGCATTGATCCTCCGGTGTAGGTCTGAAGAATCCTCTCGTCATGTGTCCGGGCACGCTCAAAAACCATGGCGTCGTCATAAGGTGACATCAGGGAAAAGCGATAACTCCGTACGGGGTGGCCGAAGGGGCGTTCGATAAACATGAAGACTCGTACCATACACTGCCCCTCAAAATGATATGATTCGTGGTCCGGATCAAAGTGAACCTCCCACGTCGGTATGTCGACAAGGACCACAAACGTCACCATCGCTCTCTGAAGATGTAACGGAAGAAAGAGAAAGAAGAGAAATGAGTGAGAATTCTTACTAAAGAATCTCAGTAGGAATCTCCTATCCTAGGGTTACATCGTTCACATCCTCAGGAACCTTGGATTTATTTATTTAAAAGGTGTGCATGCATATAAGATTCATTATTAAGGTTTATAAAACTAATTATCCAAGGTTCATTCCTTTTAAAATACATCTTAATGTCATGAATGCAACATATTAGAGCATGAATGCATGGCAATACCTTGAGCATATAAATCAACAAGATCATAACATCAAGAAAACACCCATGTGGCATAAAGGGCAATAACTTTCAAGTGGAACTTTCCTCAATTGTGTGACATCAGATCATGGTACTTTTAGCAATATAAGGCCACCCTAAAAATCTAGGCTATGAGCTCATACCTCAGCTAGTCGTCACTAGCTCTTGCTTATTATCTGAATAAGCAAATAATAAAATAATAATGACCCAACTACTTAAGAGTACGGGCTAGGGGGCTAGGGATCACCTCTCTTAGGATATACCCTCTTTGAAATGCTCTACTGGTCTTGAGTGCACAGCAAATTGTCTGCTTTGGTAAGACTCATGTCAATACCCTCATGGATTTGCCTCCTTCTCACCGTAGCAAGAGAAGTACGTCTCAGTGCTTGTCACATAAAAAATCTCCTGGGGTTGCCTGGCTAAACCGTGTCACCCAGGGTTTTCAATATCATACAGTACTTAAAACATTTCTCAAACCCTTTTGGTTTGATGGAAATTCGACAGCATAATAGCTGTTAAATCGAATTTCCTTCAAACCGACATTTATGCCACAAGCTCATAACACACACATATTTCCTCATTCAATTCTCCTGTTTATAATAAACTCAACATCTCAATCATGCATTTCAAGCATCATACTTTCATAAGTAAACATCATAGCATTAAAGGATTCTTAGTGTCTTATGCATTGCCCCTTAGGGTCCTTTAACTCGAAATCTAAGCTGTGAATCATCATAACTTAAGCTCTCAGGTACCTACAGGCTCATATCTAAGTATTCCTCACTCAATACTATGATCATAAACATCTCTAAACCTTAAGAGTGCAGAATCTATAATTCCTACTTTATGGGTGCCTAGGAGTCACAACATTGACCCTTTCTAAGTTTGGTTTGCTCCTAAGGCATCAAGATCAAGTCCTAAACCAATTATGAGTAATTCCTACACATTTAAACTAATTATAAGCCATGATTGTCAATTCTAAACCTTGCTTGACAGAATCCAAAAAAATACTTTTCTAGGGGAACTAAAAGTCTCAAATTAATTCTTTTCTAGTTACTAACTTGTCTTATCTTTCACATATTAATTTTTGCATAAAAAATACATGAACATACTCATATTATCATCATTAAAACAGCACAAACAGTGAGCATTCATAGCAAGGTAGAACCGAAATCAACTCCAACAAATAAGGCATAAAACTTGATTTCTAGAACACATAAAATGCTAGTTTCTCTTGAAACTTTTCTAAAACTTTTAAAACTCATTAGTAAACATTTTTATCAACTAAAATCATCAAAATACTTTACAGGGCAGTAGCTAAGTTAAATTAATCTCAAGAGGTTTTAAAATCATAAAACTTTGCTCGAATAATCTCTTGAACTCATATAAGCTTAAAAAAATTATGAAACATAGATTTTAGTACTTGTATCAAATAAAATCTATTAAGGCCGAAATCAAAAAGCTAAGGAATAAATATTTTTCAAGCCTTTGCTTGAGATAATAATGGGCAAGTCTTTGAGCTATAGGTTCTCTTAGGTGGTGACATAAATTTAAACATGCTCATGCACATATTTAAGCTTTCATTTGAAAATAAAGTGAGAGCATAAAATAAACATGAGATGCAACTTGTTATTATCTTTGATATTTAGGTGAGGACTTGAAAATATAAACATGATAATGCAAAGCTTGAAATATAAACATGATAATGCAAGTTTATTTATTATTCTTGATATTTAGTGAAAGCAAGGAAATAAACATGATGTGCAAGGCATAAACATAAACATGAATGCAAGGTTTATTGTAATCTTGACTAGAGCTCTTACAAGACTTTAGAGATACAACCCAACACTTATCTCATCACAAAGAGAGATTTAGAGTTCTTGAACCAAGCCCTCAAAGGAACTTCATGGTTCTTGAACATCATCATCAAGCTCAACAGAAATAAACTTTTAAAAGAAAACAAAACTTTAAGGAGGTAAGAACCAAAACAACATTATTTCTAGAGATGAACAAATATAAGAACACTTTGAAATTTTTAACAAAACTTTTAAAGGAAAGCTCTTGGAGGCCGAAATCATTTAGGAGAAGAAGAGAAAAGAAAAACCAAAACTTTGCTAGATCAAGAACAAAACTCAAGCTTTAGAGGTTCCTTTGAGATGAACACAAGCTCATCATCTAAGAACACTCATCATCAAGCTATCATGGTCACAACAAGGCCTCATGGCCAAAAACAAGAAAAGAGAAAACCAAGGAAAGTTTCAAAAAGAAACCAAGAGAAAGCTAGAGAAAAACATATTTTCAAGTAAAACAAAGTTTAGAAAACAACTCCTACCTAGAGTGAAGATGAAAACTTGAACTCTTGAAAAGAAATGAGATGAGCAACTCCTCCTAGGATGGAGATGTGGTTTTAGCCAAGGAGAGGGAAAAGGAAAGGAGATGTGTTCTTGGTGAGTTTGTGTTTGAGGTTAAGTGTTTAGAGGCTTTGATGATGATCTAAGGTGGTGGTGTGAGGTTGTGAGGTGATGATGTAAAGAGAAGATGGAGAAGATGAAGATGAAAGGAAGTTCCCAAGAACTTAAGAGAAAATGAAGAACTTGAGAGAAAATGAAAGAACTCAAAGGATGCTTGAAAGGTTAAACTTGCCAAATGATCTAAAGTGTTTGCAAGCTCAAGTAAGCAAACTATTTATAAAAAAATGAAAACAAATAAGAGCTCATGGAGAGGAGGATGAAACTGTGGGCTTGCCTCATGTTTCATGAGGTGAGAGATTGAATTTTGAAGCATGGAGGAGTAAGGTTGAAAGCATGGGAGGTATGGCTTCAAGCATAGGTTCAAGCATGGAGTTTGAAGTGATTTTTTCTTCAAATTTTGAAATAAATAATTCATCAAAGAGGAAAGAAAAGCTGGCGATTTTGGGCAGCAAAAATTGAGGGAAAATATCTTCTAGAAGTTGTCCTATGAAGCATGGACGAAAGTATGGTGTTAGTATGACAAAGTATGGTTTATGGTGAGGTGGAAGCATGGCCTTTGGAGTGTGAAAATTTTGAGCATGTGATGGAAATAAAGGGTATGGGTTTCAGCCAGCTGATGCAGCAAGAGAGAGGAAGAATTGTTTCATGTAATTGTGTGTTAATGATAGGTTTAGATGTGTATTGGTTTAGGTACAAGGTTAGGAATCATTAAGCATAAGTTTAGGTAACTAAGAATGAGGTTTAGGAGTTTTATGACATGATTAGGAGTGCTCATACATCATTAGAGAATTTAAAATTCATTTGTGAATAAACAATTGAAAACACAATTCCATGATTTAGGGAATTGGAGAGAGAAAACACTATTCAAGATTCCATGATTAGGAATCTTGAATTTAAAATAAAGTTTTAAGTTGAAATTAAGCATTATTAGGTTCTAATCAACTTTAATAAATTATTTTGACTCTAGATTAATTATGGAAATGAATTAATCTTCGATTAGAGCCTAATATTGCTTAGGTTTGCTTAATCATACGATTAAGCTTGAAAACACAAAGCTAGGGGCAAAATCATAATTTTGCACTAATTTTGCCCGGGACCATCGGGACTAAAACTGAAGTCACAGAATACATAAAAACGCCTTTTAAAACCATCTGAAGAAGTTTCGAGTTCATCCAGCACTTGCAAATGGGTCAAACACCACATAGGTATTTTGGTCATTTTGACCTGAAAACTCAAAAAATGAGATTTTTTATTATGGAAAGGTACACAAGTCATCTAATCCCCATCCAACATTGAGTTTTCCCTTCGAGGACTGCCAGACCGGCTTCCCTCAAATTCCGGGCCGAAAATGACCTCAGGGGCATTTTGGTCATTTTCACTCTATCTGAAAATTGGGGCGTTACATGTATTCCTTTTTCAAAAAGAAATAATGAAATGGATGGCTAAGATTTGGTGTAATGTCCCGATTTTTTGCTAAAGTAAAAATGACCAAAATGCCCCTGAGGTCATTTTCAGCCCGGAACTCAAGGATAGCCGACCTGGTAGTCCTCGAGGGGCTAACTCAATGTTTGAAGGGGATTAGTTGACTTGTGTACCTTTTCGGGATCGAAAATCTCTTTTTCTGAGATTTCAGGTCAAAATGACCAAAATACCCCTATGGTGTTTGACACGGGTACGAGCACCAGATGGACCTGAAACTTCTCCAAATGGTTTTAAAAGGTGTTTTTATGTATTCTGTGACCTCAGTTTTAGTCCTGATGGTCCTGGCAATTTGTGTAAAATTATGGTTTTGCCCCTATTTTAGTGCTTTTGAGCTTAATCGCGTGATTAAGCAAACCTAAGTAATATTAGGCTCTAATTGAAGATTAATTAATTTCCACAATTCATCTAGAGTCAAAATAATTGATTAGAGTTGATTAGAACCTAAGATTGTGTAATTTAAACTCAAATCTCATTTTAAATTCAAGATTCCTAGTCATGGAATCTTGAATAGTGTTTTCTCTCTCAAATTCCTTAAATCATGGAATTGTGTCTACATTGTTTATTCATAAAATGAATTTAAAATCCTCTAAATATGTATGAGCACTCCTTAATCATGTCATAAAATTCCTAATCACATTCTTAGTTACCTAAACACATATTTAGGAATTCCTAATCTTGCACCTAATCTAATACACACCTAAACACATATCTAAACCATCATTAAACAAAAGAAACCTCTCTTCCTCTCTTCTAGAAGTGCACGGTCACTTCCTCCCCCATACCTCAAATTTTTAAAATTCAAATGCAATTTCAAGTCCATGGCAAGTCTTACTTAGCCCATACTTTGCACCATGCTTTGAATGACATTATGTAAGAGATATTTTCTCTCCTCCCATGCCATCCAAAGCTACGGCCAGCCCTCCCCCATTGCACTCTTCATTGTTTTGATTTTCTATAAATAGATTCCTTCGATGAACTTGTGTCACTTTTGATCATTTGGTAAGTTTGAGCATTTTTAGTATTCTTGTGAGTTCTTTCCTTTTCTCTCAAGAGTTCTAAGAGTTCTTCCTCTTCATCTTCATCTTCTTCATCTTCCCTTTGAATCATCATCTCATAACCATAAACCACCACCTCACAACCTTGAATAATCTCCTAAGCACCTAAACACTCAACCTCAAACACAAGCTCACTCAAAGATACATCCTTTCTTTTCCTTTTTCTCAAGGCCAAAACTTCATCATCATCCTTGGAGGAGTTCTCTTTCTCATTTTCATCTCAAGTTCAAGCTTTCCTCTTAATTACTTGGTAGGGAGTTGCTTTCAAGTTTTGTTTTTACTCAAAAATGTGATTTTCTCAAGGTTTCTCTTGGTTTCTTTTTAAGCTCTTTCTTGCTTTTCCTTTCTTCTCATTTCGACCTCAAGGCCTCATTTTGTTCATGATAGCTTGGTGATGAGTGTTTCTAGAGGATGACTTGTGTTTATCTCAAAGAAACCTCTAAAGCTTGAGTTTTTTCCCTTCTTTGAACTTTATCTATATTACTTAGCTTACATGGTTTTTCAACTTAAGAAAATTTAATCTAAGGTTTTCAAAAAGCCCAAGCCTACCCTTGTCAACCTTAAAGTTGGCCGGCACATTCTAGAGATCTTCTCTAGATAGGGGTTTTGGGTACTTAATAAAGAACATGGCATAGTTTCATTCTCTTTTCCTTTCCTTGTGTGTTTTCGGTTCTTGTTCCTTTTCTTTCATGCTTTCGGTTCTTGTTTCCTTTTCTTCATGATTTTGTTATCTTTTAGTTTATTTCCTTGAAGCTTGATGATGATGTTCAAAAACCATATAGTTTTATTTGAAAGCTAGGTTCAAGAGCTCTAAAGCATACTTTGTTTGTTAGACATAAATATTGGGTTAAGTTTATGTTCCTCTAAAGTCTTGTATGAGCTCTAATGATATATATAATGATGAACTAGCATTCATGTTTAAATTATGCCTTGCATAGCATATTTATTTTTCTATGTCATCACTAAACTTTCAAGAATAAATAATGGAACTTGCATTATCATATTTAAATTCAAGCTTTGCATTTCATGTTTACTATTCAAGTCATCACTTGAACTTGAAGATAAAAATGAGTTGCATCACATATTTATTTTATGCCCTCACTTTATTTTCTAACAAAGATAAAATGAGATGCATAGCATGTTTATTTTCTTGTCATCACCTACTTAAATTAGAACTCAAAGACTTGCCCATTGTTATCTAAAAAAAAGTTGGAAATACCTATGTTTTTTTCTTTGATTTCAGCCTTGTGATGATATTGGGTCTTAGGATAGGATCCATCTAGTCATAAGTGCTAAAACTTATGTTTCATAATTTTTCGAAGTTTAGATAAGCTCAAGAGATGTTTTGAACAAAGTTTCATGATTTTAAATCCTCTTTAGATTTATTTGAAATAGCTACTGCCCTCATGAGTTTTATAATGGTTTTGATGAAATAAATTGTTTCCAAGTGAGTTTTGAAAGTTTTAAAAAGGTTCCAAGAGAAACTAGTAATTTATGTACTTTAGAAATGAAGTTTTATGCATTGTTTGATGGAGATGTTTTCAGATCTGTTAGGTTGGTATGCTCACTGTATAATGCTGTTTTGATGATGATAATATGAGTATGTTCATGTATAATTAATGCTAAAATTCATTTGAGAAAGTTAAGACGAGTTAGTAACTAGAAAGGAATTAATTTGAGACTTTTAGATCCCTTAGAAATGTAATTTTCTGGATTCTGTTCAGCAAGGTTTAAAATTAGAAATCATGGTTTATAATTAGTTTAAATGTGTAGGAACTACTCATAATTAGTTTAGGAATTGATCTTGATGCTTTAGGAACAAACTGAACTTAAAAAGAGTTAAAATTGTGACTCCTAGGTACCCGTAAAGTGTAAATTATGGATTCTGCACTCTTGAGGTTTAGAATTATTTATGATTATAGAATTGAGTGAGGAATACTTAGATATGAGCCTATAGGTACCCGAGAGCTTTAGTTGTGATGATAGACAACTTAGATTTCAAGTTAAAGGACGTTAAGGGTCAAAGCATAAGACATTAAGAGACTTTGATGTTTTAAGTTTGATAATGCAAGTATGATATGTTGATGCATATGCTTTGATGATGTATGAGCTATGATGAAGTGTTTTATTGAGATGTTAAGTCTATCCTAAGTATGAAAGATGAATGAGAAATATGTATGTGTTATAGACTTGTGGCATAAAGTTGGTTTGAAGGAAATTCGGTGCACAGCCGTTATGCTGCCGAATTTCCGTCAAACCTAAAGCATTTGAGAATGTTTTTTTTTTTTTGAAGTACCATATGAGATTAAAACCCTGGGTGACACTGGTTCGGCCAAGCACCCCCAAGAGATTTTTATGTGACAAAGCACTGAGATGTGCTTTCCTGGGTGACATCGGTTCAGCCGAGCACCCCTAGGGAAGACAAATTCGTGAAGGTATAAGTCGATGCAGCCAACCAAAGCAGACAAATTGTTGTGGCTAGATGCCCGCAAAGCATTTCAAAGAGGGTATATCCTAAGAGAGGTGATCCCTAGCCCCCTAACCCGTACTTGAGGAGTCGGGATTATTTTATTATATTTCGCTTATTCAGATAATAAGCAAGAGCTAGTAACGACTAGTTAAGGTATGGGCTCATAGCCTAGATGTTTTAGGGTGGCCCTATAATGCTATAGTATGATGAATCATGTTACAAAGTTAACAAAAGTTCCACATGAAAGGTTTATGCCCCTTTATGCCACTTGAATGCTTCTTGATGATTACGATTTGTTGAGTTATTTGTTTAAAGTATTGCCATGCATTCATGCTTGATATGTTGCATTCATGACATTAAGATGCATTCTAAAAGGAATGAACCTTGGATAATTTAGTTTAATAAAACCTAATAATGAATCTTATATGCATGTACACCTTTTATAAATAAACTCAAGGTTCCTGAGGATGTGAACGATGTAACTTTAGATAGGAGATCCCTACTGAGATTCTTTAGTAAAATTCTCACTCATTTCTCTTCTTTCTCTCTCTTTCGTCACATCTTCAGAGCTCGATAGTGACCTTCGTGCTATTCATTGATATGCCAGTCTAGGAGGTGCATTACGACCGGATCACCGCTCCTATCACTTCGAGGGTCGTTATGCTGTATGTGTTTTTGTGTATATGGGACGACCTTGTCTACCCAGTGTCCAACTATCGTTTCACTCCTACTGCTCCCTTCGGTGACGATAACCTGATCTTCGAACGCACCCGCCCTGGTGATGAGCAGATTCATCGTGCCCGTCCATCTGCTTCAGCGGAACGGGACTATCCAGAGTATGTACCTCGATCTAGGAGGTCGGAGATGGATCCATCCGAGGACTCGCCTACGCACATCTACTCGGAGAGTTCTGCCCCCACTCCTCCATATGGACAAGAGAAGAGTGAGGCTACCATGACGCACCTGCGTTTGGCGAGGAGAGCTGAGATGCGCCCTCGCCATGGAGCTCACGTTCAGTCGATGCACATCCATGCTCCATTCCACTGGCCCACATAGGAGGAGCTCAAGCAGTTCGTCGGGTACATACCTCTATCGCCCGAGGGTTCTCACCGCCAGTATACTTTGTGGAGAGCTATTCGAGTGCTGGAGCCATCATGAGGTCTTCCTCTTTGGCAGTATCTTTTGAGAGGGGTATTCGAGTTTGGTACTCATAGTTTGGGTAGGAGGGTAGCGTAGATGGTTTTTATTTCCTGTCGTTCCATGTACTTTACTGCTTTTGTACCTTCTTGTTATTTCCTTGTATTTCAAGCTCAGCCCGAATCTATGAGGGTATGACTCTATGTATTTCTAATTATGTTATTAATGGAATGTTCCCTTGTTGAATTGTTGATTGTCCTATGCCTTTATATATATATGATCATGTTGTGGTTTATCTTTCTGTATCTCGATGAACGCGGCTCTCACTTTGTTTTATATTTCAAAAAAAAAATTTACCAGTATTTTTCGCTAAGTATTTTGATAAAAAGAATGAGACTAAGAAGTAATAACCTAATGATTAACCTAATGTGTTCTAGAGTATTAGGTTAAAAATTAGGGTGTTACATTTGGTTTGCAAGTCAACGAATGAATCTTGAACATCCAATTGGCTCACTTTAACCTGGGAGTAAGTACTTTTTCGGTGTTAAAGTCACACATTGAAATTCCACCGAACGGATGAGATATTGGCACCCGAGTAAAATAATAATAATAGAAGGGTCAAGATTGGAACTTGCTTTTGAAGCTTCAATCATTTCCATCCACTTGGCAAGATGTGATTGGTAGAATTTACTTTGCCACCAAGTAACTTTTATGGTGTTAAAAACCACACACCGAAATTCTACCAAACAGGTAAAATACCATACCTGAGTAATCCAACATTGCCTGAAAATTTATTATAGGTATAAAATATTTATTTATAACCATTTCTAATCTTAATACTATAATCTCATAGTTTTAGGAATCTTTGGGCCCCAATTCTAGAGTTTTTACTGTCTCGGTGGGTCTGTAGGGCCCACAAGTTACTATTCACTCTTTATTTATTTTACAGATCCTTTGGACTGTCCTCATCATTGTTACGTCTGTCAGATTTTTGAAATTATTACTAGTAAAACTAAAATTAATTTTTAAATAATTTTTTAGGATGTTATAACAAGGGACTCAGAGTCACTGGAGCCAGTGTAACTCATTGCAGCGATTGAAGGTGAGCAGTTTTGCTGCAGTGACTAAGGTTTGCTACAGTGAGTGAATCTTAACACACCTTCACTGTAGTGAAATAGGGTCACTGTAGCGAGTCATGATAGGAATTACACATATGCGAAGCTATGCCTATATTGATCATTTACAATACTCACTAATCCTAGCAACTACACATATGCAATGTAATATGTGAAGAATGAGAAACCTAAATCTAACTAAACCATGCTAACTACATTGATGCATGCATGAAATCAACATCAACTAACAACACACAGCACCTCAACCACACATATTCAATTCGCCAAAGGAAACACTGATGTATTCATGAAACCACACACATTGTGTTTAGCAATAATAGGGCAAAAGCAAAAGGAAACAAAATGAAACCATAAATAGAGAAGGGGAAATGAGTACTTGGATGATGTGTTAATGGAAGTAATAAGTGTAGTGTAGTGATGAAGGGCAGGTGAGAGGGTGCATGGGTGCTATAGCTTGATAGTGGTAATTGGTGTGTGTGTGGGAAGAGTGGAGAGTGATGTGAATGTAGAAAGGATAGTGATAGAGAGGGAGTGGTGAGGGAAAGGGAGCAATTACAAAGAATGTAAAGAGAGGGTTTTGTTCAAAAGAAAGGGGCTGGGTAAGCTAAGTGCCAACCCAGTCTCACTACAGCAAGTAACTCTTGCTATAGCAAGAACATGTTAATGAAACGGTGCGTTTCACTAATTGGATTCCAAAGTTTTTTTTTTCAAAAAGGCCCCCCAAAAAAATTTAAGAGAAAGAAAAACAGTTCGCTGCAGCAACTTAGGTTCATTAAAGCGGGTCTGGAGTTGGACATACTCACTGGAGTGAAGTTTTCTGGCTGGACCGAGCCTGATGTTGTCCAAAAAATCTAGAATCACTTATCAACCTGATTCTAAGCAGAAGGAACTAACCTAATTCCACCTAAAGCTACAGAAATGCAACTGCGAAGTTTTAGGCTACAAAGAAATAAAAGGGAATCACAGAGGAAAAAAAAGAAGGAGAAAGGATAGTGAGTTGTCTCTTACCAAGCACTTAGGTTTAACGTCCCTAAGTTGGACATCTGGAACTCACAAAAGGCATAAGTGGCTTTAACAAGGACCACTTTTGATTCATCTCTTGGTGGTGTTGACCCTTCATGATAGACTTTTAGGCGATGTCTATTAATAGATAATCTTGCTTTTGAGCTCGGGTCTTCCAACTCAACAGCACCAAATGGGTGTATGAGAGTCACACAGAAAGGTCCATCCCATCTAGAACATAATTTTCCTGTCATCAAACACAAGTGGAAGTTGTAAAGTGGCACCAACTGGCGTATGTGCAATTCCTTCCTCAATATGTTCTTATCATGGAAAGCCTTGGTCTTTTCCTTACGGATTCTTGAACTCTCATAGGCTTCCATTCTCAACTCTTCCAGTTCTTGCAATTGGAGTTTCCTATCATGATAAGCTTCGATGGGTCCATGTTGCATTGCTTCACTACTTAATAAGCTTTATGTTCAAGCTCTAGGGGTAAGTGGCATGCCTTTCCAAAGACAATCCTGAAAGGACTCATCCCAATAGCTGTCTTGTAGGTGGTCCGATATGCCCATAGAGCATCAAGTAAGCGCACACTCTAATCCTTCCGATTTGGTTTCACCATTTTCTCCAAAATGCATTTTATTTCTTGGTTTATCACTTTTACTTTCTTGGTTTGTGGAGCAAAGCATGTTGCATAAATGAGTGCCTTGGTCATTGATGATGGCACATGGAGTTCCAAAACTGTAAAAAATGTTCTTCCTAACAAAATCCACCATAAATAGAGAATCTTTAGTCTTGTGGAAATTGCCTCTACCCATTTAGATACATAATCAACAGCCAGCAAAATGTAAACATAGCCAGAGGATACAAGAAAGGGACCTATGAAGTCAATACCCTAAACATAAAAGATTTCACAAAACAACAAGGGTTGCTGGGGCATCTTATTTTTCCAAGATATGTTCCCTATCCTTTGGCATTGTTCACAAGCTTCTCAGAACTCATAAGAGTCTTTAAACAGAGATGGCCAATAAAAACCAAAATCTAAGACCTTCCTAGTAGTGCGATAGGACCCAAAATGACCTCCACAAGTAGAAGAATGACAAAATTGCAAACTGGAGTTGAACTCAGTGTCAAACAAACATCACCTAATTACTTGGTTAGAGCAAAACTTCCAAAAGTATGGGTCATCCCACACAAAATATTTACAATCACTTTTCAATTTAGCAATTTGAGATTTTATGAAGTGTAGTGTAATAGTACGACCGACCAAATAATTAGCAATGTATGGCTCATCAAACTCTTGAAGGAAAAGCATCCATTTGATAAGGCGAAGCTTGGCCTTGGGTTTTTTCAAAAGGTATTTTAATGCTGCATAGTTCGAAAACACTACCTTTTTTGTCCCAAGCAAATAGGATCTAAATATCTAGAGCAAAGACAATTGCTAAAAGTTCATTTTCAGTGGTAATGTAGTTGGATTGTGTAAAATCTAAAGTCCTGGAGGCATAATAAATAGCATAGGGGATCTTACCAACCCTGTGTGCAAGAACAACTCCTACAACATGGTTGGAAGCATCACACATCAGCTCAAAGGGAAGTCTCCAGTCAAGAGGCTGAATGATAGGTGCTGTCATCAAGGCTGCCTTCAAGGTTTCAAAAGTTTCCTTACAACTCTCATCAAACACAAATTCTGCATCTTTCTGCAGCAAGGAAAGAATGAACATCCTGCACGCATACAGGGTAAGGTAGAGAGGAGATAACATCAATCTTAGCTTTGTCAATAGCAATTCCTTCAAATGAAATTATGTGTCCTAAAACTATGCCTTGTTAGACCATGAAATGACATTTTTCAAAATTAAGTACAAGACAAGTTTTAACACAAAGTTTCAAAACCTTATTTAGGTTGTCTAAACAGGAGTCAAATAAGGAACAAAAAATAGTGAAATCATCTATGAAGACCTCCATGCAACTCTCTAAGAAATCAAAAAAGATACTTACCATACACCATTTAAAAGCACTTGGAGTGTTGCACAAATCAAATGGCATGCATCTGTAAGCAAAGGTACCAAAGGGACATGTGAAGGTAGTTTTCTGTTGGTCTTCAAGAGCAATATGGATCCGAAAATACCCTAAAAAGCCATCCAAAAAGTACTAATAGGATTACCTGCCAACCATTCCAACATCTGATCTATGAAGGGAAGTGGGCAGTGATCTTTTCTTGTGGCTTGATTCAACTTCCTGTAGTCGATGTTAACCTGCCAACTGTTTTGAACCCTTGTAAGCACCAGTTCATTATGTTCATTCTGATCATTCTTCACCATTGTAATGCCGGATTTCTTACAAACAACCTAAACTGGGCTGACCCATTGGCTACCAAAGATTGGATATATGATTCCTATAGCCAGCAATTTTGTGACCTCTTTTTTGACAACATCCAAGATGAGAGGATTCAAGTGTTGTTGAGGTTGTCTCACGGGTTTAACACACTTCTCCAAGAAAATGCGGTGAACACATGTGGAAGAGCTAATGCTTGTGATGTTAGCCAAAGACTAACCAATGGCTCTTTTATGGCTCTTGAAAACTCTAAGCAACTTCTCTTCTTGATCCTTCTTGATCCTTCTTGAAGTCATTAGAGATTATCATAGGAAATTCTTCACCCTCCCCTAAATAAGAAAATTTCAAGTGGTCAGGGAAAGGTTTCAGCTCAAGGGTGGATACTGGTTGTGATGGTGAATGTCTGTACCTACAATCTCATACAGACTTGAAACAAGTGCATCATTATATCTAGTAAAAGAATGAATAACAGAGCAATTAGGATTTATGTGAGTATGAAGAGGTGAAGAAGAGGAATTTAGTGTCTTAGGGCCAAAAACTAATTCAGGGGTATTCAAGCACGCAAGATCTTCCTACCTGTGCAGTTCTATAGAATCTTAGATAGATATATTCGCTGGAGCTAGACAGGCTCGCTGTAATGAGTATGCTTATGTCGAGTTATTCGCTATAGCAAGTCTATTTCAAACTCTGATGCATAATTTTCATAAGCAGAAAGGGGTGTGCCAGAGTTGTGCCTTGCACTCAGTAATTCAGTAGTGGTTTCAACAGCATTATCATTCAAAGAGGCATCAATTTCAACATATTCCTTACACAAATTTGATATTCAATCACGATTAGGGCATTCAAAGTCCTTGGCATATTTTGAAATTTTCTTGATGGCATTAAGGAAAGGAATGTTTACTTTAACCTTTTTGAATGTCTCCAGTAATTCCTTGTCCGGCCCAACTTCAATTGGCCTTTTTGATGAAATAGTCTTCTAAGGAAAAAAGAATGAAATGGGGATTGCTTCGTCAGTAGCTGAAGTTACCAATGGTTGTTTCTTCTCATGAGTGATGAGCTCATGCTCCTTAACTATTCCTCTTGGCTCCTCTTACTTTTCCTCCTCATATGGGTCCTTGGCTTAAGGTAAGACCGTCCCAGACCTTAGGGTAAGAGCACTGACATTTCCCCTAGGATTTGGGATAGTTTGGGATAGAATCTAGGATGAGCTAGGCTGCTGAGCTTGGGAAGGAGAATTTTTAAACTGATTAAGCTCCACCTACATTTCCTGCATAGCAAGCTATGTAGAATCCTCGTCTTCTCCTGATCCAGTAATAACTTCATAAACTCTTGCATGGTTAGTTGATCTGAAGCTGTTGTTGGATGTAACACCCTAATATTTAACTCAACACGCCTAGGACGCATTTAAGTTAATTATTAGTTATTACTCTTTTGTTCCAGTCTTTAACTTAAACCATTGAAAATACTTTAGCAAAAATATGGTAAATTTTTTTTTTAAAAAATACATAACGTGAGCCGCGCATACTAACTAATTTGTATCAACCACCTTACCTATAAAAGTAAAAAGATAACATCGAGTCACAAATAAATATGAAATACCTCACTCAATTAATATAACGACACCATTATAAATAATGATCGTTCCTTACTGAACACCCAAAACTTACAGGAAACAAAGCAGCACATCACTGACATAGATCAAGACAAATACGTTAGTCCAACAAAAATTATCATGCAAATAAAAACTTAACAAACTAGCATAAGATTTTTCTCCCACGTTTCCTACTCGGAGTGCCTAGAATGGATTCTACAAGTCGGCTCATCATGAGAGGCAAGACGTCTCACAGGTAGTACATGAGCACCTCGACGTGGACGGGTGGCTCCTCTCACTGGTTGCGTGACAGTAGCTTCTCCATTGCTATCGTACTCCCGTTCCATAGAGGTAGCAGGAGCAAATTCACCTGAATAGTGACCGGATGGTATATCCTTAGATGGGTCCGACCACGAACCAGTAGATGGAGGTGGTGACCTTGGTGTATAGTCAGGGAAATCTCGAACCGCCAATACGAAAGGTCGAGAAAACTGGCGAGGATGCGGTTGTGCATGCTCGAAAGCAAGGTCATCCGAAAAAGGGGCGGTAGGAGAAAACCACATACTAGAAACAGGGTATACGAAAGGACAATCCATGAACACATACAAACGAACGGCACAACGACCCATAAAATAGTATGATCAGTTAGCCGGGTCGAAATGCATTTCCCATGAGGGGGCATCAACATAAATCACGAACGTCGCCATCTACCTCTGAAGACGAGATGGAAAGAAAAAAAGAAAGAGTGAGAATCTTATAAAAGAATTTTAGTAGGGTCTCCGCTTCCTAATATGTGTGTCATCATCATCGTCCCCAGGAACCTCGGGTTTCATTATGAAAATGTGGGCATATATAAGGTTTATTTATTAAGTTCCAAATACCATTAGCCGAGGCCCGTATCTTTTAACATGAGTCTTGATGTCATGTATGCATCATACTATTATCATGAATGCATGTCAATGCCATATACATTATAACATAAGAGTTCATATATAAATGCATCATGACATAAAGAACATAAATTCCTTTGATATAACTTTTCCTTAATATATTTTTAGGTGACTTAAATTTCTCAATCTTTTTCCTTGGGGAAACCACCCTATAATTTCTCTCCTCTTGAGAGTTCTAGGTTATGAGCTCATACCTCACTAGTCGTCACTAGTATATACTTATCCTCTCGATAAGTTAATTCCCGACTCCCAGAGTGTGGGTTAGGGGGTTTAGGAACACCTTTCATAACCATTAATTCCTGGAGTCTAAAGGGTCCTTATTGAATCTCCTCTTATAACCTTTAATTCAGGGAGTCTAGAGGATTACCCCATTGGATCACCTCTCATAACTTTTAATTCGGGGAGTCTAGAGGATCATTTCCATGTGTCTTATGTCACCTTTCATCTTAGTATGTTATTCATAGATGTAAGCACAAACATATAATCATAGCTTATCCTTTAATATATCATGCTTATAGAACTCTTAAATATGCATCTCAATTAATCAATCATACACATAGCATGCTACAATTCATCAAGTAATTGATCATATAAGTATGCATATATACATTTATATAAGCATGCTATTATCAAATATCTCATGAAAGTGAACATACTTAGTAGGATAGATGCCATATATTAATGATCACCAATTGCATAAAACAAGAATTAAGCATGCATAATCCTTAATTAGTAACAAAGCACAAATATCATAAGTCATATAAATTTTGACTAAAATACATGGCTATGGCTTCCACAAGATACCGATTCACGCTAATCTCCTCAAGTTATTAATATTTACACTTGAGCCCAAAAGAGGGTCTAAACTGCAATTTCTCAAAGATTGCGGGTCAAAACATAATTTTTCTTTTTAACATATTTCCTCAAACCAATGATCCTCAAAATTTCTCTATACTTTTAAGAGATCCATAACAACTAGAATTCATTTAAGTTCATCATAGAAACCATCTATGGTCATAGACTAAATTTTGCCACACTTTAGGGGTCAAAGTGCAAAATCACTCATTTTTCACCCTTAACAATTACCGAAACTTCTAAAACTTTTTATAAACATTGTAAATGGTATTTTGATTACATGGACACGTTTAACATCATTATTAACTCGAATTAAAGTCATTTGGCTGAAATTACATAATTGATAATTCAAAACATAACTTTCTGTATTTTGCAAAACGGCCCAAACTAACACTTGTAATTATTCTTTTATACATCTAAGATACCAAAAATAATTTTTACAACAATTATTAATGATTATTATGCCTATGAACAGTACCCTACAGTGATGAACAGTTTTGAGACAGTAATGAATAGTACCAGAAAATTATTTTTCTAAATCTTCCTAAAATTACAATTTTGATCCTTTCTAGATACTATTTTTCCTTGTTACTTGATTTAAGACTTGGGAAACACTTAAAATTATTTTTACCACTTAGCATGACCAAATATTAATACCAAATAGAGAGCAAATCACAAGGTTTAATAATAAATCTTTTTGCTCATGAAAATGCTATTTTTACTATCTTTTAATTTTCAAGACTTGTAAAACTTCTAAAGCACAACTTACTAAAATTCCAAAACACAAGATTTGAACTATAAAATGAAATAAAAGTTATCTCAACCTCATCATCATATCATGACCGGAAATACATATCCATTAGCATAGCCATGAAATAAAATTTCTATTTAAGATCCAAGGACAATTTCTTTTTTTTTTTTGAGCTTTAAGATCTTAGGTGATAACCAAAAGTAAACATGCTATGCAACCTCATTTTTTAATCTTTAACATTATAAGGTGATGACTTGAAAATATAAATATAATGTGCAAGGCTTGAATTATAAACATGAGATGCACATTCATTATTAAGTCTTTAAAATTTAGTGATGACTTGAAATAAATATGATATGCAAGACTTGAAAATTAAACATGATAATGCAAATCCATTTCTTTAATCTTCTAGATTTAAGGTGATGGCTTGAAAATAAATATGATATGCAAGGCATTGAAACATAAACATGAGATGCAAGAGCTTGAAATTTAAACATGAGTGCAAGTCCATTTTATATCTTGCTCACTTAAAGCTCAAAAACTTCACAAGATTAAATTCTTGTCCCTAATAGATCTTAAACATTAGTAAGCATTAGAGTCCTTTATTACCAAGGTTCCAAGAACCTTATTTCTTAAATTTATTATCAAGCCATGGTCATCATAAAAACTCAAAGAATTAAAGAAGAAGAACATGAGAAAGAATATGAAATAAAGTCCCTACCAAGTTGTTTCTTGTTTCTTAAAGAAAGCTTGATCTTCTATGATTAATCAAGAACCAAAAATATGATCCTAATGCTTGTGATATTTCGGCCAAGAAGGTTGGTGTTGAGGAAGGATTTTTCTTGTGTTCTAATGCTTAGAAATGGAAAGTTTAAGTGCTTAGGAGTTGGTTTATGGTGGATGTGTTTGTTTGAGCTTGAGAACTTGGATGAATGTCAAGAATAGAGTCTGTTGGAGATGGAGGAGGATGAAGAAGAGAGCTTTGAGTTTAGAGAGAGAATAGAGGATTTTTGGCCAATTTTTGTGAGCAAGACTACCACCAAAAATGCAAGTAGTAAGAATAAATGTTTGCGTGTGCATTAGGCTTTAGAAAAACACATATATTTAGGAGTTTTGGAGCTGCAAAACCGTGGCCTTATGGCTGTAATGGAGGCAGAATTTTTGAGCAATAATGTGCAAGACAAGTCCAACAAAGCATATGGTAATGTAATGATGTGTTTGTGTGTGCATTATTCCTTGAAATAAAATAAAATGTGGCCATGAGGATGGCATGGAGCCGTGGCCTTTGTTGAGAATAATGGGGGACAAGTTTATTTATTTTCTAAGTGGTAGGACACATAGGATAGTATAGTTAATTAGGTGGTAGGTTTAGGAATTTGTAAATTTGAATAAATGGTAAAAATAAAATGTATAAGATTCAACAAGACAAGGTTAAAGAGTAATCTTACACTAGAGATGGAGTTAATCTCAATTGAGTAAAAGATTAATTAGTAACTTAAGTTCTATACTAAATTTTACTTAAACCGTAATTTTTAACTTTGATCTTAGCATCACTAATTTTATGAGCTCTAGAAATTAAGAAAGGAAATTAATTTCCTTAAAAATTTCTTAAACTCTAATTATCCTAGGTAATTATTTTTTTAACCTCAAGTAATTATTTTTAACCTTAGGTAATTAATTTTTAACTCAAGGTTAATTTTGAGTTCAATTAGAGCTTTAACATTACCTTAATTACATAAGTGAACTTATTTAGCACAACTAGGGGTAAAAAGGTAATTTCACATAAAAGCTTTGTAGAATTACCTGAACATTTCTAGATATCAAGTCATACTTGAAATAAACATTTTTGAACTTCTTGGTGATAACTGGGTTCAAGGATTGCTTAATTTCACACTAAGCAATTTGGTCATTTGCGCACAGAAAAATTGGGATTTATGATTTTCACACAGATTGCTATTCAAGCCTCATATAATGTTGTCCTAATGTTAAAATTTCTTATTAAGGATTGCTCGACCTCAATTCTCATGCAAAATTTACCTAGGGGCATTTTGGTAATTTTACATAGCAGTAAAAATTTGGGACGTTACACTGGAGGTGGTAATGCAAGAATATGAGGCAGTGGTGGAAGCTATTGCTATTGCTGTGGTTGTCTCTGATGGGGGGTTGATATCTCTGCTATTGCTGAAATGGGGGTTGATTATGAAACTGCTAGTTTGAATAATTGCCCTACTTCATATTTAGGTGATCTCTCTACCCCGGATTATATGTGTTGCTATAAGGATTGTACTACTACTGTGATTGATTTTGAGATTTTCTAGGAAAAACATTAGGAGTAGAAACATTTGTTGGATCCTCTTGTAATTGAAAGCAGGCATCAGTAGTATGACTGTGGCAAGAACAAATGCCATATGCCATTGCTAGTGTAGGATAAGACAGGAGTTGTACTTGGCCTAAGGTCAGTTGCTTTATGAACCCAGAAATCTCCTCAAGTGTTTGTTGCAGAGTTAGAGAATCTGATTAGGCTACTCCATGTACACTCCTAGTGCCTGAGATGGCTCTACCTCCAAATTGTTGTGAATTCCCTGCCATGTTCTCAATAAAGGCCCTTGCTAGAGCTGGAGTCTTATCAACTAAAGCACCTTCATTGGCTGCATAAGTCATACTCCAATCCATAGGCATTAAACCCTTATAGAACTACTAGATAAGGAGCTACTTAGGGATTTGGTAATGAGGGCAGCTAGCACAAAGCCTCTTAAACCATTCCTAATACTCATAATGTATTTTCCGTTACAGTTGCCTTATCCTACAGATATCCTTCCTTATGGCAGCTGCTCTGGATACTAGAAAGTATTTCTCTAAGAAGAGCCTTCTCAACCCAGCCTAAATGTTTGTTGCTCTATATGGAAGGTAGAAGAGCCAATCTTTTGCATTTCCCTTAAGAGAGAAAGGGAATGTCCTAAGCTTTACTTGGTCTTCATCCACCCCAAGCAGCCTCATGTTTAAACAAAAAAACATGGAATTCTTTGAGGTGCTTGTGTGGATCTCCACTCGCATGGCCATGAAACTTTGGAAGTAAATGTATGAGTCTAGATTTAAGCTCAAAATCTACCTCTAATTCAGGATAGATGATCCCCAAGAGCTGTTGAAACATGCCAGGAATTGTGAGCTCCTTGAAAGTTCCCCCTTGGTCAGCCATGAAGTCTAAGCTCCCTAAAACACTAACATCAGAATCAAAAAGTTTAGGAGAAGTGTAAATATACTCTAAATCAAAGTTGGAATTTATAGGAAACACTTTAGATAGTTCCCCAAGAAATAATAAATGCCTCCTAATCTATTTTAATTACCTAAGAGTCCTTTCAATCTTAGGATCAAAATGAGCTAACTGAGAATCAGGCTGGGATCGAGTTATGCATGGGAACCAACATAAAGAAAACTAAAAGAGAAATAAAATGAACTAGTATTTTTGGATTTTTCTTAAAAAGAAACACATAAATGAAAACAAGATGAATATTCACAAATTCATAATATAAATACAACCAAATAGCGCAGTTTTCTCGGCAACAGGGCCAAAAACTTAGTAGCTTGCCATTGTCATCAACACCAAGTTTAAAGAAAAATAAATTCCCTAACTGAATTACACGAGACACCTAGATAGTGGTGTGTAACACGCGTCATTTCACAAGGAATCACTAATTAGTTTGAGTTTTTTTTTTGGGGGGGGGTTTGTTGCATATAAAGGAAATGAAATAGCAAGAGGATGAAATTAATAATAATAAAAAAGCTAGCCTTGGGAATTCTCAAGCTAGGGGGTGCTAATCATCAACATAAACAATTGATCAAACACTTGGTGAGGAGCTATGTGTTAATCACGCAATCACACAATCAACTAGCAATTCTGCTTAAAGTCAATCAGCTAAAGGACAAAGTAAGTACATACATTAGATAATTACAATCACATTACCCAAATGTATGAACTAAATTAAAATGCCAATTGTTATAGCCTAATTCTCAATCAAGAATTAACTCTATTCTCTTAGTTAATTAAATGCTTACCAATCAATCCATTAGCATGCATTCAATCAACAAGCTAAGACACTTATGTCTACAAATCATGCTCACATACACATAATAGCACCTCATCAACATGCATATCAATCAATAACACATGAGAAGAGATAGAAACAAAAGAGAAAGTGAACAACACCAAGAGATTCCTATAAGATCACAATGTTTCAAAACACACCCATAGCTCTTAAATCTCTTAAGCTAGCAAAAAAAACTATTGCTCCATGAAGGAGGTTACAATCAAAAAAAGAAAAGAACTATAGAATTATGAATTGGAAATTGCAGCAAAAATCACTAAAGCTAAGTGTAACAATGTGTTCTTGAAGGAGAAGCAAAGAAAGGAGAAGAAGGAGAGCTCTATCTAAAAACCTAGTTCTCACTACTACATTTTTGTTCTTCAACAACGGCTGAAAACCGTGGCTACATGTTAAAAAACCGTTGCCTTTAGAATAGGTAACGGTTTCTTAACTGTGGAGTATGCAGCCGTTACCTATTCATTTAGGCAACGGTTTTATGCTTACGGCCACGGTAGTGGAAAAAACCATTACTTTTTTCAATATAATAGGTAACGATTTTGTTGCCAGTATTAGGCAACGGTTGTATCCGTTGCCAACCATAAAGCAACTATTTTTAACCGTAACATATTATTCGACAATTGGAATAGTTTTATAACCATTGGCTATTTATGGGAACAGTTTTACAAGTGTTGTCTACTAACCCAATAGGCAACGATTTTGCAATTGTTGTCTATTAACCCAATAGGCAATGGTTTTATCATCCGTATTACTATTTATGGTAGCAGTTTTGCAAGTGTTATCTATTAACCCAATAGGCAATGGTTTTATAACTAATACTACCATTTATAAAGAGAAGTTTTACAAGGGTTGCCTATTTCAATAAGCATTTTTTTAATATGTTGATTACAATAATATATTACTAAAAAACAAGAGAAAACTCATTTTTAATCAACACAATCATGACAAGTGCACATATAATTGTTAAATTCCATTTTTAAATCCATAAGATCCATTTAAATACATATTAATAACCTTTAACACAAGTGGCATACAAGTCACAACATATGAAATACTACTTTAAAATCACATAATAACAGGATCTAACTCAAAACATGTAAGTGTTGATAGCAACAAAATATTCACCATACACAAAAAAATTCATAAAGTGCAGCATCAAAGTCCTTTATCATCCTCTAATCTTGAGCTCTTTTACTCTTCATCTATTTGATCTTCAAGTTCTGTGGTTCGATTCTTTCTCTACTTCAACACAATTTTCCTATTGAACAGACAAGCATGTACTCAAATTAATTCAAAATCATGAACACCTAATAACTGTGAGCAATTACAAACTTCTAAATAAGTTCATATCCTTGAACATCTAATAATAAAATTTAGTTCACAAGGTAATTTGCAGTTGACCAACAATTACAAGTAAGCAAAGATCACAAAGGAAAAATAAGATGGCAAGGTCTTCCAACATGTCAAAAAATAATCAGGCACAACATGTGGATATAGCTCAACATGTGAACATCACTAAGGAAAAAAAAAAAGTTAAAAACCTTTTCATGTCACATGTAAAAGCCTGAACATATGCTTGGTCTAATGAAAACCAATATGACACTCAAGATTCTTGAAAGTACAAAGGACAAAACAATACAAGTTTTGATCTAGAATATAGAAGGAATAATAAGGTCTAAAAAAATTAGCCATCACCCTCCAAACAATCATAGTACAAAAATATCATATTATACCAATGCTTTAATTTCAGCACTATGTAGTAGCAAGTATATATACCATGTCTTTAAATTAATAAACCAAAAGTACTTTACATACTAGGGAAATACATAACAAGTTTGATAGAGAAAAAAAAAGACTCACACTTCCAATCTTACATCAATTCCAAAAACCTACTAGATGGAAGTCTATCATTAAGTGCCCATGTATTCAGACAAAAATTGAAGGGCACATCGTTGATGCAGTATCCACAAGAAACAAATCTTAAAGCATATTATCATTTATGGAACATATTAAATTTACTCATCATCAAAAGAAATTTAAGCATCACCAATATATCAAAACTATTTTGAAAACATTGCAGCAGCATTTACAAATTAGATAGAGTAGATTCAGTAGATCATTGTCACCGATTCACCACCAATAGGCAATGGCACAATATTGTGGCATCAAAAAATAACCTAGAAGGCTGTAACTACAATCTATCTAAAACTAAAACTTAAAGAAACTAATCTTGACACTAACACAATGAACTTGCTAGTCAAATGAAGAATAGAAACCTCCAAATGAACAAAATGAACAAAGATAAGTTTTACTAACTCCCAATTGACATAGCTTCCTCCTTACTCTTCCACCTATACCAAAACAAATTGCAACATTGCATCCTAAAAAGAACACAAAAGAAAAAAACACTTTCATTTTATTCCAATAATCTATTTATGTATTGCAGCATCACATAATAATATTATAAGAGGGAGCTAGATAACTTGGAACAGATTATAGTAAAAAAGAACAAATTATTTTAAAGGCAATAGAACAAGGACATGTCAAAATACAACTAGAGACATAGAGAATGAAGACATCAAATACCACACAAACAAAATAAATAAATAAATAAAAATATTTGACATACCTGAATAGCTGAAACTAATGAGATTGAAGATCCTGTAAGTGATAGAGGACTACTCAACTTAGATTTTGGGTTTGCATAATAGACTGAAGGGTTTAGGAGATGTAGAAAGGACTTTCAACACCCTAAGTGAAATAAATATTTTAAGATAAGTAAAACATAATATGGTTATGTCAACTCACCAAGCTGAATTCCTATATCTAGTCTCTACCATGAGGCTAATGATGAGTAACATACAATGAAAAAATCAGAAAAGAAGTGGTCTATGAGAAGCATTCCCAATAAAATACAATGTAATTTAGTCTTGAATTGGGAGACAATTGCTCATTAGTTCTCATATAAGTATAAAAAAAACACATAAATGCTAACGATTCTACCCAAAACAATTTTATGGGGTCAAACAGTAGAGATTGCATATGCTGTGTAACACCCTAAATCTTAACCTAATACTACTAGTATGTATTCAGATTAATCCTTAGAATATTACCTCTTGGTTTCATCTTTTACTTTGAAAATACTTAGCCGAAATATGGGTAAAATTTTTCTTTTTGAATTAAAACCAAAGTGAGAGCCACGCATGATTCTTTGAACAGGAATTCATACAAGTCATATGAGCAAATCATAATAAAACACATAAATAACATGGATACATCAACTGAATATATATATAGATAATGTGCCTACCAAAAAGCAGGACTATTCGGTACATAGAAGAACGGAATACAACTGAAAAGTAAATACAAGGAAATCATAAAAGCAACACCCATACCTATGTGCACCTAGAGTAGACAACCTCATATACAAAAGAAGGTTTGTCCTCAACTATGTGACGTGTGTGCACTAGCTACTACCCATCCTATGCACCTACTCCTGCTGGTCCGAGTACTGAAGGGTGGAATCGATCCACTGGCGGATCTCGGCGGGAGTGGTCGTGCGGATCATTGGAGCGTGTCCACCGCTGCGAGGGCGCATGGATGGCCTACGAGCCAACCTCGGCTGAACCACTGTCTCCTTACTCCCGGCTCTCATCGGTGGGGGAGCGGGGCTGGAGCTCCAACTGTACATGTGCGAGGGCTCCTCTGATGGATCCGTCTCCGAATCTCGAGTCCGGCACGATCTCGGTAGTCACGTACGGCTGAAGCAGGTCGGGGGATCTACTCGTCGCGTGGTCTAGCTCGCTCGAAAATCATGTTATGATGGTAGGGGGCAGTCAGGGTGAAGCGTTAGCTCCGTACTGGGTGTGCGAAGGGTCGTCCCATAAACATGAATACTGACCGGCAAATGACCCTCAAAATGATATGATCCGAGTGCTGGGTCATGGTGCAGCTCCCACATCGGGGTGTCGATGAAGAGTATGAAAGTCGCCATCTGAAGATATGACAGAAGAAGAGAGAGAAAATGAGAATCTTCTAAAAGAATTCTCAGTAGGGCAATCCCTAACTAAGTGACGTCATCACATCCTCAGGAACCTTGGGTTTTATTTCTAAAAAGGTGTGTATGCATATAAACTCCTTTTAAGTTAGTTTTCTAAAGCATTAGTTATCCAAGGTCCGTCATATTTTACAATGCGTCTTATGACTAAGCATGGAATATACTAAGACATGAATGCATCATAAGGATAAACTAATCAACAAAGTCACAAAAACGTTATAATAGTGGCATAAGTTGACGGGTATAAATATCATAATAACTTTCTTGGTTTTTCATAGCATATGTGACTTTTCAACTTTAACTTTATCTCATGGGGCCACCCTAAAACATTTCTAGGTTATGAGCTCATGCCTTAACTAGTCGTCACTAGCTCTTACTTATCCTATGATAAGCGTAACATACATAATCCCGACTTAAAGTATGGGCTAGGGGACAAATTAAGGATCACCTCTTAGGGTCATTTCCTTTTTGAAACGCTCTACTTGCAACTAGTGCATAGTAGTATTGTCCGCTTTGGTAAGCTCTGTGTCAATACCCTCACGGATTTGTTTTCTTGGGGGTGCTCGGCTAAACCGGTGTCACCCAAGAAGGCGTCTCAGTGTTATGTCACATTTAAGTTCTCATGATTTTTAAAAAAAAAGACCTTTTTTCTAAGTTCCTCAAATTTGATGGAAATTCGGCAGCATAACGGCTGTAGACCGAATTTTCTCAAATTTGCTTATGCCATGAAAACATATAGGACATACAAACATTTCTTATGAGGTATAGCATATCATCATATAAAACTTCTTCATAGTATATACATCATCATGTTATCACGCATTCATATGAAACTTCTTCATAGCACATACATCATCACATAATCATTCTAATCATGTAAAAACTTCTTCATAGCATATACATCAAACTCATCATAGATAAAGCTTCATGTATCATATATCATACTTACATAAATTATGTAACACCCTAAATCTTAACCCAAGACTACTAGTATGTCCTTAGGTTAATTTTTTAGAATATTACCTCTTGGTCTCATCCTTTGGAAAATACTTAGCGGAAATACGGGTAAAATTTTTCTTTTTAAAATCAAAGTGAGAGCCACGCGCGAAACTTTAAGGGGCAACATAGCGAAACATATAAGCAAAGCATAGGAAACACATCATGTCATGGAAACATCAACTGAAACATAGATATATATATATAACGTGCCTACCCAAAGAGGCAGGACTATTTGATACATCATGAAGCAAAATACAACTGAAATGCAATACAAGGAAATCATAAAAGCGAATACAAGAGAAACTACCCCCATACCCATGTGCACCTAAAGGAGACAACCTCATATACAAAAGAAGGTTTGTCCTCTACTATGTGGCGTGTGTGTGCACTAACTACTACCCCTCCTATGACTACTCCTGCGGGTCCGAGCATCTTGTGGGGTCGAGTCGATCCACTGGCGAATCTCGGCGAGAGTGGTCGAGCGCATCATCGGGGCATGTCCACCGCGGCGAGGGCGCATAGATGGCCGTCGAGCCAACCTCGGCTGGACCACCGTCTCCTCACTCCCAGCCCTCATCGGTGGAGGAGCGGACCGAGCTCCAACTGTACATGTGGGATGGCGGGTCCTCGGATGGGTCCGTCTCCGAGTACTGGGGACGCGGTACATACTCGGGGTACTCGCGTACAGCTGACGTCTCGGGCTCCATGCGGAGGATCTGCTCATCGCGTGGCCTCGCCGCCAAAAATCCCGTTATGACGATAAGGAGCGATCCGGGTGAAGCGGTAGCTCGGGACGGGTGCGCGAAGGGTCGCCCCATGAACATGAATACTCGACAAAGGCAATGACCCTCAAAATGATATGACCCGAGTGCCGGGTCATGGTGCAGCTCCCATACCGGGTGTCGATGAAGAGTACAAACGCCGCCATCTCAAGATATGACGGAAGAAAAGAGAGAGGGAATGAGAATCTTTCTAAAAGAATTCTCGAGGGTTATCCCTACCTAGGTGTCATCGTCACATCCTCAGGAACCTTGGGTTTATTTCTAAAAGGTGTGCATGCATATAATTTCCTTTTAAGATAGTTTTCCAAAGAGGTATTTTATCCAAGGTCCGTCATATTTTATAATGCGTCTTTATAACTTAAGCAGAAATACACTAATGATATGAATGCATCATAAGGTAACCCAAACAATAGAATGACTAGGAAACATTATAACATTGGCATAAGTATAGTTTATGTGACATTGTTAACTTTAACTTTCATCTCATGGGGCCGTCCTAAAACTTCTCTAGGTTATGAGCTCATACCTTAACTAGTCGTCACTAGCTCTTACTTATCCTATGATAAGCGTAACATAATCCCGACTTAAAGTACGGGCTAGGGGTCAATTTAAGGATCTCCTTTCTAGGATCATTTCCTCTTTGAAACGCTTTGCTAGCCACGTGGGCCTCGCAATTTGTCCGCTTTGGCAGGCTGCATCTACACATACCCTCACGGATTTGTCTCCTCCTGGGGTGCTCGGCGAACCGGTGTCACCCAGAGAAGCGCTGCCTCAGTGTTGTGTCACATTTATATTTTCATAAGTATTAAATCACAATTACCTCATCATTTATCATATTCATTTTTATCATGCATTCTCATGTAGCTTTTTCATAACATATATATCATCACATGAAACTTTCTCATAACATTCGTCACATAAAACTTTCACACAAACATCATCACATAGTCATATTTAACAATCATCCCCATAGGCTCATAGACATGTTATGTTATATCTCATAGTGCTTTAAACTTCGATTATTATGAGTCTTAAACTTGCAAATTAATTATTCTTAACTTCTTTATACACCTATAGTTTGACAATTAATGAGTTATACAAATTTTATGCTCAAGAACTAATCCAAATAGCACTAAGCAGAATTTGGACAGCTTTATGTTTATGTGATTACGGAGTTCTAGAATTTACGGTTTAGATCTTTATCTCACTTTCTAAGTTATTGATCATCAACACCTAGTCTCTTGGGAACCTATAAGGTTATAACTAAGTATTTCTCACCTCACCCTATGGTCAAGAACATCTCTAAACCTCAAGAGTGCAGAAATCAAAATACTAACTTTACGGGTACCTAGAAGTCACAATAATGACCCTTTCTAAGTTCGGTTTGCTCCTAAGGTTTCAAGATTAAGTCCTAAACCAATTATGAGTCATTCCTACACATACAAACTAATTTAAAACCATGATTATTGAATCCAAACCTTGCTGGACAGAATCCAGAAAAATAAATCTTTAAGGGATCTAGAACTCTCAAATTAATTCTTTTCTAGTTCCTAACTTATCCTATCTTTCACATATGAGTCTTAACATAATTATTACCCAAACATAAGCATATTAACATCATTAACACAGCTCATGCAGTGGCCAAACATGGCAAGGCAGAACCGAAACAGAAACTCCATTTAAAGGCATTGAATCATAGTTTCTAAAGCACATAAAATACTAGTTTCTCTTGGAACCTTATTAAAACCTTCAAAACTCTTTTATGAACACTTTTATTATCTAAACTCATGAAAATACTTAATAGGGCAGTGGCTATATTATTTTCATCTCAAGAGGTCCTAAATTCATAATACTTAGTTCTACACATTCCTTATACTCATATAAGTTTAGGAAAATTATAAAACATAGTTTTCGATACTTGAAAACATTAAGGCCTCATAGGGCTAAATATGAACCATAGGAAATAAATGTTTTAGACCTTTGTTTGAGATATCCTTGGGCAAGTCTTTGAGCTCTAGAATCATTAAGGTGGTGACATAAAAATAAACATGCTCATGCACTTATTTTAGTTATTGCTAGAAAGTAAAGTGAGAGCAATAATTAAATATGTGGTGCAATATATTATTATCTTTGATATTTAGGTGAGGACTTGAAATATAAATATGATAATGCAAAGCTTGAAACATAAACATGATAATGAAAGTTCATTCATTATCTTGGGATTTAGTGATAGCAAGGAAATAAACATGATATGCAAAGCTTAAAGTAAACATGATGCAAGTTTCATTTTTATGTTTAACTAGAGCTCATATAAGACTTTAACAAGATCATAACCCCATACAATATCTCAAAGATCTCATCACAAGAACCGAAAATCATATAAAAGAGAAAGAAAGTGAAGCTACATCAAGTTCTTTATTAAGTACCCAAAACCCCTATCTAGAGACAAATCTCTAGAACGTGTCGGCCCAACTTTAAGGTTGACAAGGGTAGGCTTGGGCTTTTAGAAATCCTTAGATTAATTTTCTTAAGTTGGAAAACCATGTGAGCTAGATAACATATAGATGAAGTTGTAAGAAAAGGAAAACTCAAGCTTTAGAGGTTTCTTTGAGATGAACACAATGTCATCATCTAGAAACTTTCATCATCAAGCTATCATGCTCAAATCAAGGCCTCATGGCCGAAAATGAAAAGGAAAGGAAAGACAAAGGAAAGTTCAAAAAGAATCCAAGAGAAAACTAGAGAAAAACACTTTCTTGAACAAAATAAAGTTTGAAAACAAATCCCTACCTAGTGATGAAGATAAAAGCTTGATCTTGAAGATGGAAATGAGATGAGCAACACCTCCTAGGATGGTGATGATGATTCGGCCTTGAAAAAAGAAGAAAATGTGTTTCAAGTGGAGTTGTGTTTGAGGTGTGGTGTTTGAGAGGTTTGATGATGGTTCAAGGTTTTGGGGTGGTGTTTGATGGTTGAGAGGTGATGATGAGATGAAGAGATGAAGAAGATAAAGATGAAAAGAAAGGAAGAACACTCTTGGAACTTTGAGAGAAAAAGGAAAGACTAGCAAGACAACTCTAAAACTCTAAATTTTGCAAATGCTTCAAGGTGCAACAAGGCTAACACAAGCATCCTATTTATAGAAAAACAAAACCATGGAGCTTGCAAATGGAGGGAGTGGCCGTGTGGTTTGGAGGGAAAAGGAAGAGAAAATATCTCTTACACAAGGTCATTCAAGCATGGTTTGAAGTATGGAAGCTATGCTACAAAGTATGGCTTGATGTGAGTTAATTTCCTATCACATTTTTATGAAATTAGGCTTCTAGAACCTTAACATGGCTGGAACTTTTCCAGCCACAAATAAATGGGGAAAATGGGTTGTTTTAATTATTTATTCATGTGGAAATTCAAGCTTGATTGAAAGTTATGACAAGGTATAGTGTATGTGACTTGAGGTATGGCCTTGGAGTGTTGAAAAATTGAACATGTGATGCATATGGAGGGAGTGAGGCTTTGGCCAGCTTGGGGCAGCAGAATGGGAGGATGATTTGACCATTTAATTGTGTGTTAATGGTAGGTTTAGATGTGTATTAGCTTAGGTACAAGGTTAGGAATGATTAAGCTTAAGTTTAGGTAACTAAGAATGTGATTTAGGGAGTTTATGACAAGTTTAGGAGTGCTCATACATCATTAAAGAATTTAAAACTCATTTATGAATAAACAATGTGTAACACAATTCCATGATTTAAGGAATTGGAAAGAGAAAACACTATTCAAGATTCTATGACTAGGTGTCATAAAATTAAAATATGATTTTAGGTTGTAATTAAGTACTTTTTGGTTCTAATCAACTTTAATAAATTATTTTGGCTCTAGATTAATTAAGGAAATTAATTAACCTTCGATTAGAGCCTAATATTGCTTAGGTTTGCTTAATCGAGTGATTAGGCGTAAAAATACGAAACTAGGGGTAAAACCGTAATTTTGCACTAATTTTGCCCGGGACTTCAAAAATTAAAACTAAGGTCATAGAATACATAAAAACGCCTTTTAAAACCATCTGGAGAAGTTTCGGGTTCATCCAGCACTTGCAAACGGGTAAAACACCACAGGCGTTTTGGTCATTTTGACTAAAACTTCAACGAGATTTTCGATCCCTGAAGGTACATAAGTTTTCTAATCCCTTCTAACATTGAGTTTGCCCTTCGAGTACCCAAGACCGCTTTCCTCGACTCAAATAAAATGACCTCAGGGCATTTTGGTCATTTTCACTCTAATGTAAAATCGGGCGTTACATTACTCCTCCTTAAAAGAATTTCGCCTCGAAATTGCACCTTAGAAAAGCTCTGGATATTTGGACTTCATCTCTGACTCTAGTTCCCACGTGTATTCTTCCGACTTGCCTTGTCCCCACGCCACTTTTACCAAAGGAACAGACTTGTTCCTTAACTGCTTGACTCCGTGATCCACTATTCCCGTAGGCGGTACATTGAAAGTGAGGTCCTCCCTTAACTGTACATGCTCTGGTTCTAGGACATGGCTAGGGTCGGACTCATATTTACGTGAATCGAGACGTGAAAGACATCATGAAGGTTTGATGATTGGGTGGTAAGGCTATTTTGTAAGCTACGGATCCGACTCTTTGAAGAATTTCAAAAGGACCGAGAAATCTGGGACTCAACTTTTTAACTTTCATGGCTCTTCCTATTCCTGTAGTGGGGGTGATTCTTAGAAATACATGTTCTCCCTCTTGGAACTCCAAGGGCTTGCGCCTTTTGTCCGCGTAGCTTTTCTGTCGACTTTGAGCGGTTAAGATTCTATCCTTAATCTTCTTGATTTGTTCCGTCGTTTCCCTCACTACCTCTGGTCCTAAGACACTTTGCTCTCCGGGCTCGTACCAACACAAGGGTGATTGGCACTTCCTTCCGTATAATGCCTCGTACGGTGCCATACCGATGCTTGCGTGATAATTGTTGTTATACGCAAACTCGATCAAAGGCATGTACTTATCCCAACTTCCTTTTTGGTCTAAGACACAGGCTCTCAGCATATCTTCCAGGGTTTGGATTGTCCTCTCGATCGACCATCCGCTTGTGGGTGGTAAGCGCGTAGGCACAACTTGGAACCAAACGCCTTTGGAAGGCTCCCAAAACGTGACGTAAACCGCGGATCTCGATCCGAGATTATCATCGATGGTACTCCATGCAACCTTACTATTTCTTGGATGTAAAGCTGGGCCAACTTATCCAACGAGTACGTGACTCGAATAGGTAGAAAGTGAGTCGACTTAGTCAATCGATCCACGATTACCCATACGGCATCGTGGCCAGCTTGGGTCTTTGGCAATCCTGTCACGAAGTCCATTGATATACTCTCCCACTTCCACTCGGGGATCGACAGGGGTTGCAACATGCCAGAAGGTTTTTGGTGTTCGATCTTGACCTTTTGGCAGACCAAACACTTACTCACCCAGGCGACCACATCCTTCTTTAATCCAAGCCACCAAAACATCCTCTTCAAGTCCTGATACATCTTCGTAGTACCAGGATGGATGGCAAAATGGCTCTTGTGAGCCTCCTCCAAGATCTTCTCTCGGAGGTCACCATCTTGTGGCACACAGATTCGCCCCTCGAACCTCCATAACCAGTCGGGGCCTCGTACAAAACCTTTCAACTTTCCAGCCTTTACTGCCTCGATTGTCTCCATAAAGTCCTCATTTTCTCTTTGGGCAAGCATAATCCTTTGCTTAAACCCACTGGTCACCGTGAGATGACTCATCACGATGCCATTCTCCGTTATAGACATTCCAAGATTCATATTCCTAAATTGTTCTATTAACCCAACTTCATTAACCATCATACTTGATAGACGTAATGAGTTTCGGCTCAAGGCGTCGGCTACTACATTAGCCTTGCCGGGGTGGTAACTTAAACCAAAATCGTAGTCCTTGAGGAATTCCATCCATCTCCTTTGCCTCATATTCAACTCCTTTTGATCAAAGAGATGCTTGAGACTCTTATGATCGGAGAAAACTTCAAACCTCACACCATACAAATGGTGTCTCCACATCTTTAGAGCGAACACGATGGCTGCTAGTTCAAGGTCATGGGTGGGGTAGGTTACCTCATGAGGCTTGAGTTGCCTGGACGCATAGGCTACCACTTGCCTGTTTTGCATCAACACACAACCTAAACCTTTGCCAGAAGCATCGCAATATACCTCAAAGGGTACATTGGGGTCAGGTAAAACTAAACTGGGTTGAGGTGAGCTTTTCCTTAAGCTCTAGGAAACTCTTTTTCACATTCTGGCTCCACTCAAACGGGCATTCTTCCTAGTGAGCTTGGTTAAGGGTAGGGCTAATCGGGAAAATCCTTTAATGAACCTACGGTAATATCCAGCTAAACCCAAAAGCTTCTAATCTCAAGCATTCTAGAGGTTGGTCTATCCCAATTCATCACAAATTCTATCTTACTTGGGTCGACAAATTATGCCACCTTTTGACACAACATGTCCTAAGAACTTTACCTCCTCTAACCAAAATTCACACTTAGACAACTTAGCGTATAACTTCTTCTCCTTTAATACCTCTAAAACCAACCTTAAATGACGCCATGCTCCTCGTGGGTTTTCGAATAGATGAGAATATCATCTATGAACACAACCACGAATCGATCTAAATAGGGTCTAAAGATCCTATTCATGTAATCCATAAAACTGCGGGAGCATTCACAAACCAAACGACATTACATTGAACTCAAAGTGTCCATACCGAGTTCGAAGGCGGTTTTAGGAATATCCGAATCTCTCACCCTAACTGATGGTAACCTGACCTTAAATCAATCTTAGAAAACACTATCGCTCCTTTCAATTGGTCCATAAGATCATCAATCCTAGGCAATGGGTATTTATTCTTTATGGTTACTTGGTTCAACCGCCTATAGTCTATACACATCCTCATGCTTCCGCCCTTTTTCTTCACAAATAAGACCTGAGCGCCCAAGGTGAAGCACTCGGCCTTATAAAACTCTTTTCTAACAACTCCTCTAACTGGGTTTTCAACTCGCTAACTCCGAGGGTGACATCCTATACGGGGCTATAGAGATTGGTCCCGTCCAGAACCAACTCTATGGAGAACTCCACTTCTCTTTCTGGGAGGGAACTCGGTATTTCATCCGAAACACCTCGGGATAGTCTCTCACCACGTGTATCTCACCTAGGTTTTGCTCCAAGTCTACATCACAAAGTGCTAGGAGAACATATCCCTTAGTTTTCTTCCCACTACGTAAGACCTCTACGGAATTTAGGTACAAACCTAATGGGTTGAGTGATGTTTTCGGGAGGAGAAGGGAAAACTACGGTTTGGGTTCCACAATCTAACATCACATGATTGGGGTGAAGCCGTTCATGCCTAAGATAATGCCTATGTCTTTCAAGGGTAAACAAATTAAATCTATGATAAAAGACCTATTTTCTACAACAAGATGACAGCTTTAAACAACAACGGCAAGTATTAATGTGGCGATTTGTAGGAGTAGAAACAATAAGATCGAAGGGAAGTTTAGAGACTTTTAGATTTAAGGACTCGACACTAGCAAGTGAAATGAAAGAATGAGTAGCACCAGAGTCATATAGTACAGTTAAGGCTTTACCATTTACTTCGCACATACCTTCGATGAGATCTTTGGACTTCTTGGCGTCTTCCGCGTTAAGGGTAAAGACCCTTCCTCGGTATTGTGGTCGGGGGTTTTGGTTCGATGTCCCTTGTCCGTCTGCAGTCCTTTGCATAGTGGCCAGGCTTGCCACACTTGAAACATACATTCTGACCGGCTAAGCATGGGCGATTCCCGTGGTTCTTCCCGCATTGTGGGCAGACATCCGCAGTCGTTGCTCCGGGGTAAGCAGCAGGGGTTTGTGGTGCCTTGTTCTTGGCTCCACTTGGCCCTCCATTGTGGTTTCGGGGTCCACCCGGTCCACGGGGTTGATTATTGAAATTCCTCGGGCCTTGATGTTGAAATGGCGGCCTTTGGTGTTGTTTGGATTGTTGGTGAGCAGGAGCTCTTGGCGGTTGTTGTTGTTGTTGTCAACCGGTTGGACCGGTAGGGGTTGTAGTGATTCCTCGATGGGTACTGCGGTTTGAACTTCGGGGCTTGAGGTCCGAGCCCCTTAGCTCGCTCCGCCCTTGTGATTTGAATCTTTCTCTGTCCTTCTTCAAGAATCCGGCACTTGTTGACCAGGGTCGGGAAGTCTCTGATCTCCATATGGGCCACAGCGTAGTTCATTTATGCCTTCAGACCGGCCTCATACTTCACACACTTCCAAACTTCATCGGGGTTCCCTTGGAACACCCGAGAGAACTTGATTAGCTCGTCAAACCGCAGTTGTATTGAGCTACAGAGACCCTCCTTGGGTTAATCGCATGAACTCAACGCCCTTCGCTCCTCACGGACTCGGAAAGTACTTCTCATAGAAGTAAGTCTTGAACACTCTACCAATGGGAGTTCCAGAGGCTTCTAGCAGATGCCTCGTGCCGCTCCACCGTAACTCGGCCGGACTTCAAAGATGAAAGCAAAGAATGTGACCTTCGCTTCCTCCGAGCAGTAACAACAGAGTAGATCTTCTCCATGTCTTTGATCCACTCATCACCTTTGCCCAGTCCATTACCCCTCGGAACATCAAGGCGGGTTTGCCTTGCGGAACTCGCCGCGGCGGGCTTGTTCCACCATCTCTGCAGCAGGGGGAGGAAGGGGAACAGGAGCAGCGTTTGCTTGTTGATCCATTCGGTCGAACATTCGTTCCATGGCTTGCGCTATGCGACGGACAAAGCGGCAGCAGCTTGTATCATCTTGTTCAACATCGGGTGTAGTCCTAGGTCGTCGTCATGTGCCATTGGTCCCTATACACATGAAACAATGAACATCAAGTTGATCGTGCTCAATATCCATGCAAAATGAGCTAGTTACCATGGCACTTGCAACCAACAGAAGTCATGCATCTCTAGTCCTACAGCTTATCTTTATCAAGCACTATACATGACATAACTATCGTATTATGCTTACAAAGCATAGTCACCCAATCCTCGTGCTCCATGAGAATCGAATCGCTCGATACCATAATGTAACACCCTAAATCTTAACCCAAGACTACTAGTATGTCCTTAGGTTAATTTTTAGAATATTACCTCTTGGTCTCATCCTTTGGAAAATACTTAGCGGAAATACTGGTAAAATTTTTCTTTTTAAAATCAAAGTGAGAGCCACGCTAAACTTTAAGGGGCAACATAGCGAAACATATAAGCAAAGCATAGGAAACACATCATGTCATGGAAACATCAATCAAACATAGATATATATATATAACGTGCCTACCCAAAGAGGCGGTGACTATTTGATACATCATGAAGCAAAATACAACTGAAATGCAATACAAGGAAATCATAAAAGCGAATACAAGAGAAACTACCCCCATACCCATGTGCACCTAAAGGAGACAACCTCATATACAAAAGAAGGTTTGTCCTCTACTATGTGGCGTGTGTGTGCACTAACTACTACCCCTCCTATGACTACTCCCGCGTCCGAGCATCAGGTCGAAGTCGATCCATCCGCGAATCTCGGCGGGAGTGGTCGAGCGCATCATCGGGCATGTCCACCGCGCGAGGGCGCATAGATGGCCGTCGAGCCAACCTCGGCCGACCACCGCCTCTCACTCCCAGCCCTCATCGGTGGAGGAGCGGACCGAGCTCCAACCGCACATGTGGGATGGCGGGTCCTCGGATGGGTCCGTCTCCAGAAATCTTTGAGGGCCGGTACACACTCGGGGTACTCGCGTCTGACGTCTCGGGCTCCATGCGGAGGATCTGCTCATCGCGTGGCCTCGCTCGCTCAAAAATCCCGTTATGACGATAAGGAGCAGTCGGGGTGAAGCGGTAGCTCGGGACGGGGTGCGCGAAGGGTCGTCCCATGAACATGAATACTCGGCAAAGGCAAATGACCCTCAAAATGATATGACCCGAGTGCCGGGTCATGGTGCAGCTCCCATACCGGGTGTCGATGAAGAGTACAAACGCCGCCATCTCAAGATATGACGGAAGAAAAGAGAGAGGGAATGAGAATCTTTCTAAAAGAATTCTCAAGAGGGTTATCCCTACCTAGGTGTCATCGTCACATCCTCAGGAACCTTGGGTTTATTTCTAAAAGGTGTGCATGCATATAATTTCCTTTTAAGTTAGTTTTCCAAAGAGGTATTTTATCCAAGGTCCGTCATATTTTATAATGCGACTTTATAACTTAAGCGGAAATACACTAATGATATGAATGCATCATAAGGTAACCCAAACAATAGAATGACTAGGAAACATTATAACATTGGCATAAGTATAGTTTATGTGACATTGTTAACTTTAACTTTCATCTCATGGGGCCTCTAAAACTTCTCTAGGTTATGAGCTCATACCTTAACTAGTCGTCACTAGCTCTTACTTATCCTATGATAAGCGTAACATAATCCCGACTTAAAGTACTGCTAGGGGGCAATTTAAGGATCTCCTTTCTAGGATCATTTCCTCTTTGAAACGCTTTGCTAGCCACGTGGGCCTCGCAATTTGTCCGCTTTGGCAGGCTGCATCTACACATACCCTCACGGATTTGTCTCCTCCTGGGGTGCTCGGCCAACCGGTGTCACCCAGAGAAGCGCGTCTCGTTGTTGTGTCACATTTATATTTTCATAAGTATTAAATCACAATTACCTCATCATTTATCATATTCATTTTTATCATGCATTCTCATGTAGCTTTTTCATAACATATATATCATCACATGAAACTTTCTCATAACATTCGTCACATAAAACTTTCACACAAACATCATCACATAGTCATATTTAACAATCATCCCCATAGGCTCATAGACATGTTATGTTATATCTCATAGTGCTTTAAACTTCGATTATTATGAGTCTTAAACTTGCAAATTAATTATTCTTAACTTCTTTATACACCTATAGTTTGACAATTAATGAGTTATACAAATTTTATGCTCAAGAACTAATCCAAATAGCACTAAGCAGAATTTGGACAGCTTTATGTTTATGTGATTACGGAGTTCTAGAATTTACGGTTTAGATCTTTATCTCACTTTCTAAGTTATTGATCATCAACACCTAGTCTCTTGGGAACCTATAAGGTTATAACTAAGTATTTCTCACCTCACCCTATGGTCAAGAACATCTCTAAACCTCAAGAGTGCAGAAATCAAAATACTAACTTTACGGGTACCTAGAAGTCACAATAATGACCCTTTCTAAGTTCGGTTTGCTCCTAAGGTTTCAAGATTAAGTCCTAAACCAATTATGAGTCATTCCTACACATACAAACTAATTTAAAACCATGATTATTGAATCCAAACCTTGCTGGACAGAATCCAGAAAAATAAATCTTTAAGGGATCTAGAACTCTCAAATTAATACTTTACTAGTTCCTAACTTATCCTATCTTTCACATATGAGTCTTAACATAATTATTACCCAAACATAAGCATATTAACATCATTAACACAGCTCATGCAGTGGCCAAACATGGCAAGGCAGAACCGAAACAGAAACTCCATTTAAAGGCATTGAATCATAGTTTCTAAAGCACATAAAATACTAGTTTCTCTTGGAACCTTATTAAAACCTTCAAAACTCTTTTTATGAACACTTTTATTATCTAAACTCATGAAAATACTTAATAGGGCAGTGGCTATATTATTTTCATCTCAAGAGGTCCTAAATTCATAATACTTAGTTCTACACATTCCTTATACTCATATAAGTTTAGGAAAATTATAAAACATAGTTTTCGATACTTGAAAACATTAAGGCCTCATAGGGCCGAAATATGAACCATAGGAAATAAATGTTTTAGACCTTTGTTTGAGATATCCTTGGGCAAGTCTTTGAGCTCTAGAATCATTAAGGTGGTGACATAAAAATAAACATGCTCATGCACTTATTTTAGTTATTGCTAGAAAGTAAAGTGAGAGCAATAATTAAATATGTGGTGCAATATATTATTATCTTTGATATTTAGGTGAGGACTTGAAATATAAATATGATAATGCAAAGCTTGAAACATAAACATGATAATGAAAGTTCATTCATTATCTTGGGATTTAGTGATAGCAAGGAAATAAACATGATATGCAAAGCTTAAAGTAAACATGATGCAAGTTTCATTTTTATGTTTAACTAGAGCTCATATAAGACTTTAACAAGATCATAACCCCATACAATATCTCAAAGATCTCATCACAAGAACCGAAAATCATATAAAAGAGAAAGAAAGTGAAGCTACATCAAGTTCTTTATTAAGTACCCAAAACCCCTATCTAGAGACAAATCTCTAGAACGTGCCGTCCAACTTTAAGGTTGACAAGGGTAGGCTTGGGCTTTTAGAAATCCTTAGATTAATTTTCTTAAGTTGGAAAACCATGTGAGCTAGATAACATATAGATGAAGTTGTAAGAAAAGGAAAACTCAAGCTTTAGAGGTTTCTTTGAGATGAACACAATGTCATCATCTAGAAACTTTCATCATCAAGCTATCATGCTCAAATCAAGGCCTCATGGCCGAAAATGAAAAGGAAAGGAAAGACAAAGGAAAGTTCAAAAGAATCCAAGAGAAAACTAGAGCAACACACTTTCTTGAACAAAATAAAGTTTGAAAACAAATCCCTACCTAGTGATGAAGATAAAAGCTTGATCTTGAAGATGGAAATGAGATGAGCAACACCTCCTAGGATGGTGATGATGATTCGGCCTTGAAAAAAGAAGAAAATGTGTTTCAAGTGGAGTTGTGTTTGAGGTGTGGTGTTTGAGAGGTTTGATGATGGTTCAAGGTTTTGGGGTGGTGTTTGATGGTTGAGAGGTGATGATGAGATGAAGAGATGAAGAAGATAAAGATGAAAAGAAAGGAAGAACACTCTTGGAACTTTGAGAGAAAAAGGAAAGACTAGCAAGACAACTCTAAAACTCTAAATTTTGCAAATGCTTCAAGGTGCAACAAGGCTAACACAAGCATCCTATTTATAGAAAAACAAAACCATGGAGCTTGCAAATGGAGGGAGTGGCCGTGTGGTTTGGAGGGAAAAGGAAGAGAAAATATCTCTTACACAAGGTCATTCAAGCATGGTTTGAAGTATGGAAGCTATGCTACAAAGTATTGCTTGATGTGAGTTAATTTCCTATCACATTTTTATGAAATTAGGCTTCTAGAACCTTAACATGGCTGGAACTTTTCCAGCCACAAATAAATGGGGAAAATGGGTTGTTTTAATTATTTATTCATGTGGAAATTCAAGCTTGATTGAAAGTTATGACAAGGTATAGTGTATGTGACTTGAGGTATGGCCTTGGAGTGTTGAAAAATTGAACATGTGATGCATATGGAGGGAGTGAGGCTTCGGCCAGCTTGGGGCAGCAGAATGGGAGGATGATTTGACCATTTAATTGTGTGTTAATGGTAGGTTTAGATGTGTATTAGCTTAGGTACAAGGTTAGGAATGATTAAGCTTAAGTTTAGGTAACTAAGAATGTGATTTAGGGAGTTTATGACAAGTTTAGGAGTGCTCATACATCATTAAAGAATTTAAAACTCATTTATGAATAAACAATGTGTAACACAATTCCATGATTTAAGGAATTGGAAAGAGAAAACACTATTCAAGATTCTATGACTAGGTGTCATAAAATTAAAATATGATTTTAGGTTGTAATTAAGTACTTTTTGGTTCTAATCAACTTTAATAAATTATTTTGGCTCTAGATTAATTAAGGAAATTAATTAACCTTCGATTAGAGCCTAATATTGCTTAGGTTTGCTTAATCGAGTGATTAAGCGTAAAAATACGAAACTAGGGGCAAAACCGTAATTTTGCACTAATTTTGCCCGGGACTTCAAAATTAAAACTGAGGTCATAGAATACATAAAAACTCCTTTTAAAACCATCTAGAAGTTTCGGTTCATCCAGACTTGCAAATCCGGTAAAACACCACAGGGCGTTTTGGTCATTTTGACCAAAACTCAAAACGAGATTTTCGATCCCTGAAGGTACATAAGTTTTCTAATCCCTTCCAACATTGAGTTTGCCCTTCGAGTACCGCCAAGACTGCTTTCCTCGACTCCGGCCGAAAATGACCTCGAGGGCATTTTGGTCATTTTCACTCTAACAGGAAAATCGGGCGTTACATTACTCCCTCCTTAAAAGAATTTCGCCTCGAAATTGCACCTTAGAAAAGCTCTGGATATTTGGACTTCATCTCTGACTCTAGTTCCCACGTGTATTCTTCCGACTTGCCTTGTCCCCACGCCACTTTTACCAAAGGAACAGACTTGTTCCTTAACTGCTTGACTCCGTGATCCACTATTCCCGTAGGCGGTACATTGAAAGTGAGGTCCTCCCTTAACTGTACATGCTCTGGTTCTAGGACATGGCTAGGGTCGACTCATATTTACGTAACTGGGAGACGTGAAAGACATCATGAAGGTTTGACAGATTGGGTGGTAAGGCTATTTTGTAAGCTACGGATCCGACTCTTTGAAGAATTTCAAAAGGACCGAGAAATCGGGGACTCAACTTTTTAACTTTCATGGCTCTTCCTATTCCTGTAGTAGGGGTGATTCTTAGAAATACATGTTCTCCCTCTTGGAACTCCAAGGGCTTGCGCCTTTGTCCGCTGTAGCTTTTCCGCCGACTTTGAGCGGTTAAGATTCTATCCTTAATCTTCTTGATTTGTTCCGCCGTTTCCCTCACTACCTCTGGTCCTAAGACACTTTGCTCTCCTGCTCGTACTCAACACAAGGGTGATTGGCACTTCCTTCCGTATAATGCCTCAGACGGTGCCATATCGATGCTTGCGTGATAACCGTTGTTATACGCAAACTCGATCAAAGGCATGTACTTATCCCAACTTCCTTTTGGTCTAAGACACAGGCTCTCAAAGATATCTTCCAGGGTTTGGATTGTCCTCTCGGATCGACCATCCGCTTGTGGGTGGTAAGCGGCGTAGGCACAACTTGGAACCAAACGCCTTTTGGAAGGCTCCCAAAAACGTGATTTAAACCGCGGATCTCGATCCGAGATTATCGCCGATGGTACTCCATGCAACCTTACTATTTCTTGGATGTAAAGTGGGCCAACTTATCCAACGAGCATTGACTAATAGGTAGAAAGTGAGTCGACTTAGTCAATCGATCCACGATTACCCATATGGCATCGTGGCCAGCTTAGGTCTTTGGCAATCCTGTCACGAAGTCCATTGATATACTCTCCCACTTCCACTCGGGGATCGACAGAGGTTGCAACATGCCCGAAGGTTTTTGGTGTTCGATCTTGACCTTTTGGCAGACCAAACACTTACTCACCCAGGCGACCACATCCTTCTTTAATCCGAGCCACCAAAACATCCTCTTCAAGTCCTGATACATCTTCGTAGTACCAGGATGGATGGCAAAATGGCTCTTGTGAGCCTCCTCCAAGATCTTCTCTCGGAGGTCACCATCTTGTGGCACACAGATTCGCCCCTCGAACCTCCATAACCCGGTCGGGGCCTCGTACAAAACCTTTCAACTTTCCAGCCTTTATTGCCTCGATTGTCTCCATAAAGTCCTCATTTTCTCTTTGGGCAAGCATAATCCTTTGCTTAAACCCACTGGTCACCGTGAGATGACTCATCACGATGCCATTCTCCGTTATAGACATTCCAAGATTCATATTCCTAAATTGTTCTATTAACCCAACTTCATTAACCATCATACTTGATAGACGTAATGAGTTTCGGCTCAAGGCGTGGGCTACTACAATAGCCTTGCTTGGTGGTAACTTAAACCAAAATCGTAGTCCTTGAGGAATTCCATCCATCTCCTTTGCCTCATATTCAACTCCTTTTGATCAAAGAGATGCTTGAGACTCTTATGATCGGAGAAAACTTCAAACCTCACACCATACAAGTGGTGTCTCCACATCTTTAGAGCGAACACGATGGTCGCTAGTTCAAGGTCATGGGTGGGGTAGGTTACCTCATGAGGCTTGAGTTGCCTGGACGCATAGGCTACCACTTGCCTGTTTTGCATCAACACACAACCTAAACCTTTGCCAGAAGCATCGCAATATACCTCAAAGGGTACATTGGGGTCAGGTAAAACTAAAACTGGGGTTGAGGTGAGCTTTTCCTTAAGCTCTAGGAAACTCTTTTCACATTCAGGCTCCACTCAAACGGGGCATTCTTCCTAGTGAGCTTGGTTAAGGGTAGGGCTAACTGGGAAAATCCTTTAATGAACCTACGGTAATATCCAGCTAAACCCAAAAAGCTTCTAATCTCGATTCTGAGAGGTTGGTCTATCCCAATTCATCACACCTCTATCTTACTTGGGTCGACAATATGCCACCTTTTGACACAACATGTCCTAAGAACTTTACCTCCTCTAACCAAAATTCACACTTAGACAACTTAGCGTATAACTTCTTCTCCTTTAATACCTCTAAAACCAACCTTAAATGACGCTCATGCTCCTCGTGGGTTTTCGAATAGATGAGAATATCATCTATGAACACAACCACGAACCGATCTAAATAGGGTCTAAAGATCCTATTCATGTAATCCATAAAAACTGCGGGAGCATTCGTCAAACCAAACGACATTACATTGAACTCAAAGTGTCCATACCGAGTTCGAAGGCGGTTTTAGGAATATCCGAATCTCTCACCCTAACTGATGGTAACCTGACCTTAAATCAATCTTAGAAAACACTCATCGCTCCTTTCAATTGGTCCATAAGATCATCAATCCTAGGCAATGGGTATTTATTCTTTATGGTTACTTGGTTCAACTCGCCTATAGTCTATACACATCCTCATGCTTCCGCCCTTTTTCTTCACAAATAAGACCGAGCGCCCCAAGGTGAAGCACTCGGCCTTATAAAACTCTTTTCTAACAACTCCTCTAAGCGGGTTTTCAACTCGCTAACTCCGAGGGTGACATCCTATACGGGCTATAGAGATTGGTCCCGTCCCAGAACCAACTCTATGGAGAACTCCACTTCTCTTTCGGGAGGGAACTCGGTATTTCATCCTGGAAACACCTCGATAGTCTCTCACCACAGGTATCTCACCTAGGTTTTGCTCCAAGTCTACATCACAAAGTGCTAGGAGAACATATCCCTTAGTTTTCTTCCCACTACGTAAGACCTCTATGGAATTTAGGTACAGCCTAATGGGTTGAGTGATGTTTTCGGGAGGAGAAGGGAAAACTACGGTTTGGGTTCCACAATCTAACATCACACGATTGGGGTGAAGCCAGTTCATGCCTAAGATAATGCCTATGTCTTTCAAGGGTAAACAAATTAAATCTATGATAAAAGACCTATTTTCTACAACAAGATGACAGTTTAAACAACAACGGCAAGTATTAACAGGGCGATTTGTAGGAGTAGAAACAATAAGATCGAAGGGAAGTTTAGAGACTTTTAGATTTAAGGACTCGACACTAGCAAGTGAAATGAAAGAATGAGTAGCACCAGTCATATAGTACAGTTAAGGCTTTACCATTTACTTCGCACATACCTTCGATGAGATCTTTGGACTTCTTGGCGTCTTCCGAGTTAAGGGTAAAGACCCTTCCTCGGTATTGTGGTCGGGGGTTTTGGTTCGATGTCCCTTGTCCGGTGCAGTCCTTTGCATAGTGGCCAAGCTTGCCACACTTGAAACATACATTCGGCCGGCTAAGCATGGGCGATTCCGTGGTTCTTCCCGCATTGTGGGCGCACATCCGCATGATCGTTGCTCGGGAGTAAGCGGCCAGGGTTTGTGGTGCCTTGTTCTTGGCTCCACTTGGCCCTCCATTGTGGTTTCGGTCCACCCGGTCCACGGGTTGATTATTGAAATTCCTCGGGCCTTGATGTTGAAATGGCGGCCTTTGGTGTTGTTTGGATTGTTGGTGAGCAGGAGCTCTTGGCGGTTGTTGTTGTTGTTGTCGGGCTGGTTGGGTGGTAGGGGTTGTAGTGATTCCTCGATGGGTACTGCGGTTTGAACTTCGGGCTTGAGGTCCGAGCCCCTTAGCTCGCTCCGCCTCTTGTGATTTGAATCTTTCTCTGTCCTTCTTCAAGAATCCGGCACTTGTTGACCAGGGTCGGAAGTCTCTCGATCTCCATATGGGCCTGGCGTAGTTCATTTACGCCTTGAGACCGGCCTCATACTTCACACACTTCCAAACTTCATCGGGGTTCCTTGGAACACCCGAGAGAACTTGATTAGCTCGTCAAACTTCGCGGTGTATTGAGCTACTGAGACCCTCCTTGGGTTAATCGCATGAACTCAACGCCCTTCGCGTTCCTCACGGACTCGAAAGTACTTCTCATAGAAGTAAGTCTTGAAACGACTCGGTCAATGGGAGTTCCAGAGGCTTCTAGCAGATGCCTCGTGCCGTTCCACCGTAACTCGGCGTCGGACTTGACATGAAAGCGGCAAATGTGACCTTCGCTTCCTCCGAGCAGTAACAACAGTAGATCTTCTCCATGTCTTTGATCCACTCATCAGCCTTGCTCGGTCCATTACCCCTCGGAACACTGGCGGGTTTGCCTTGCGGAACTCGCCGAAGCGGGCTTGTTCCACCATCTCTGCAGCAGGGGGAGGAGGGGGAACAGGAGCAGCGTTTGCTTGTTGATCCATTCGGTCGAACATTCGTTCCATGGCTTGCGCCATGCGACGGACAGCAGCAGCTTGTATCATCTTGTTCAACATCGGGTGTAGTCCTAGGCCGTCGTCAGCGGTGCCATTGGTCCCTATACACATGAAACAATGAACATCAAGTTGATCAGGCTCAATATCCATGCAAAATGAGCTAGTTACCATGGCACTTGCAACCAACAGAAGTCATGCATCTCTAGTCCTACAGCTTATCTCTATCAAGCACTATACATGACATAACTATCGTATTATGCTTACAAAGCATAGTCACCCAATCCTCGTGCTCCATGAGAATCGAATCAAGCTCGATACCATAATGTAACACCTAAATCTTAACCCAAGACTACTAGTATGTCCTTAGGTTAATTTTTAGAATATTACCTCTTGGTCTCATCCTTTGGAAAATACTTAGCGGAAATACTGTAAAATTTTTCTTTTTAAAATCAAAGTGAGAGCCACGCGCGAAACTTTAAGGGGCAACATAGCGAAACATATAAGCAAAGCATAGGAAACACATCATGTCATGGAAACATCAACTGAAACATAGATATATATATATAACGTGCCTACCCAAAGAGGCAGGACTATTTGATACATCATGAAGCAAAATACAACTGAAATGCAATACAAGGAAATCATAAAAGCGAATACAAGAGAAACTACCCCCATACCCATGTGCACCTAAAGGAGACAACCTCATATACAAAAGAAGGTTTGTCCTCTACTATGTGGCGTGTGTGTGCACTAACTACTACCCCTCCTATGACTACTCCTGCGGGTCCGAGTACTGTGGGGTCGAGTCGATCCACTGGCGAATCTCGGCGGGAGTGGTCGAGCGCATCATCGGGGCATGTCCACCGCGGCGAGGGCGCATAGATGGCCGTCGAGCCTACCTCGGCTGGACCACCGCCTCCTCACTCCCAGCCCTCATCGGTGGAGGAGCGGGACTGGAGCTCCAACTGTACATGTGGGATGGCGGGTCCTCGGATGGGTCCGCCTCCAGTACGGGACGCGTACATACTCGAGTACTCGCGTAGCCGACGTCTCGGGCTCCATGCGGAGGATCTGCTCATCGCGTGGCCTCGCCGCTCAAAAATCCCGTTATGACGAGATAAGGAGCGATCGGGGTGAAGCGGTAGCTCGGGACGGTGCGCGAAGGGTCGCCCCATGAACATGAATACTCGACGGTGCAGCGACCCTCAAAATGATATGACCCGAAAAGTCTTGGGTCATGGTGTAGCTCCCATACCGGGTGTCGATGAAGAGTACAAACGCCGCCATCTCAAGATATGACGGAAGAAAAGAGAGAGGGAATGAGAATCTTTCTAAAAGAATTCTCAGTAGGGTTATCCCTACCTAGGTGTCATCGTCACATCCTCAGAACCTTGGGTTTATTTCTAAAAGGTGTGCATGCATATAATTTCCTTTTAAGTTAGTTTTCCAAAGAGGTATTTTATCCAAGGTCCGTCATATTTTATAATGCGTCTTTATAACTTAGCTAAATACACTAATGATATGAATGCATCATAAGGTAACCCAAACAATAGAATGACTAGGAAACATTATAACATTGGCATAAGTATAGTTTATGTGACATTGTTAACTTTAACTTTCATCTCATGGGGCCGCCTAAAACTTCTCTAGGTTATGAGCTCATACCTTAACTAGTCGTCACTAGCTCTTACTTATCCTATGATAAAGCGTAACATAATCCCGACTTAAAGTACGGGCTAGGGGCAATTTAAGGATCTCCTTTCTAGGATCATTTCCTCTTTGAAACGCTTTGCTAGCCACGTGGGCCTCGCAATTTGTCCGCTTTGGCAGGCTGCATCTACACATACCCTCACGGATTTGTCTCCTCCTGGGGTGCTCGGCGAACGGTGTCACCCAGAGAAGCTGCGTCTCAGTGTTGTGTCACATTTATATTTTCATAAGTATTAAATCACAATTACCTCATCATTTATCATATTCATTTTTATCATGCATTCTCATGTAGCTTTTTCATAACATATATATCATCACATGAAACTTTCTCATAACATTCGTCACATAAAACTTTCACACAAACATCATCACATAGTCATATTTAACAATCATCCCCATAGGCTCATAGACATGTTATGTTATATCTCATAGTGCTTTAAACTTGATTATTATGAGTCTTAAACTTGCAAATTAATTATTCTTAACTTCTTTATACACCTATAGTTTGACAATTAATGAGTTATACAAATTTTATGCTCAAGAACTAATCCAAATAGCACTAAGCAGAATTTGGACAGCTTTATGTTTATGTGATTACGGAGTTCTAGAATTTACGGTTTAGATCTTTATCTCACTTTCTAAGTTATTGATCATCAACACCTAGTCTCTTGGGAACCTATAAGGTTATAACTAAGTATTTCTCACCTCACCCTATGGTCAAGAACATCTCTAAACCTCAAGAGTGCAGAAATCAAAATACTAACTTTACGGGTACCTAGAAGTCACAATAATGACCCTTTCTAAGTTCGGTTTGCTCCTAAGGTTTCAAGATTAAGTCCTAAACCAATTATGAGTCATTCCTACACATACAAACTAATTTAAAACCATGATTATTGAATCCAAACCTTGCTGGACAGAATCCAGAAAAATAAATCTTTAAGGGATCTAGAACTCTCAAATTAATTCTTTTCTAGTTCCTAACTTATCCTATCTTTCACATATGAGTCTTAACATAATTATTACCCAAACATAAGCATATTAACATCATTAACACAGCTCATGCAGTGGCCAAACATGGCAAGGCAGAACCGAAACAGAAACTCCATTTAAAGGCATTGAATCATAGTTTCTAAAGCACATAAAATACTAGTTTCTCTTGGAACCTTATTAAAACCTTCAAAACTCTTTTATGAACACTTTTATTATCTAAACTCATGAAAATACTTAATAGGGCAGTGGCTATATTATTTTCATCTCAAGAGGTCCTAAATTCATAATACTTAGTTCTACACATTCCTTATACTCATATAAGTTTAGGAAAATTATAAAACATAGTTTTCGATACTTGAAAACATTAAGGCCTCATAGGGCCGAAATATGAACCATAGGAAATAAATGTTTTAGACCTTTGTTTGAGATATCCTTGGGCAAGTCTTTGAGCTCTAGAATCATTAAGGTGGTGACATAAAAATAAACATGCTCATGCACTTATTTTAGTTATTGCTAGAAAGTAAAGTGAGAGCAATAATTAAATATGTGGTGCAATATATTATTATCTTTGATATTTAGGTGAGGACTTGAAATATAAATATGATAATGCAAAGCTTGAAACATAAACATGATAATGCAAGTTCATTCATTATCTTGGGATTTAGTGATAGCAAGGAAATAAACATGATATGCAAAGCTTAAAGTAAACATGATGCAAGTTTCATTTTTTATGTTTAACTAGAGCTCATATAAGACTTTAACAAGATCATAACCCCATACAATATCTCAAAGATCTCATCACAAGAACCGAAAATCATATAAAAGAGAAAGAAAGTGAAGCTACATCAAGTTCTTTATTAAGTACCCAAAACCCCTATCTAGAGACAAATCTCTAGAACGTGCCGTCCAACTTTAAGGTTGACAAGGGTAGGCTTGGGCTTTTAGAAATCCTTAGATTAATTTTCTTAAGTTGGAAAACCATGTGAGCTAGATAACATATAGATGAAGTTGTAAGAAAAGGAAAACTCAAGCTTTAGAGGTTTCTTTGAGATGAACACAATGTCATCATCTAGAAACTTTCATCATCAAGCTATCATGCTCAAATCAAGGCCTCATGGCCGAAAATGAAAAGGAAAGGAAAGACAAAGGAAAGTTCAAAAAGAATCCAAGAGAAAACTAGAGAAATACACTTTCTTGAACAAAATAAAGTTTGAAAACAAATCCCTACCTAGTGATGAAGATAAAAGCTTGATCTTGAAGATGGAAATGAGATGAGCAACACCTCCTAGGATGGTGATGATGATTCGCCTTGAAAAAAGAAGAAAATGTGTTTCAAGTGGAGTTGTGTTTGAGGTGTGGTGTTTGAGAGGTTTGATGATGGTTCAAGGTTTTGGGGTGGTGTTTGATGGTTGAGAGGTGATGATGAGATGAAGAGATGAAGAAGATAAAGATGAAAAGAAAGGAAGAACACTCTTGGAACTTTGAGAGAAAAAGGAAAGACTAGCAAGACAACTCTAAAACTCTAAATTTTGCAAATGCTTCAAGGTGCAACAAGGCTAACACAAGCATCCTATTTATAGAAAAACAAAACCATGGAGCTTGCAAATGGAGGGAGTGGCCGTGTGGTTTGGAGGGAAAAGGAAGAGAAAATATCTCTTACACAAGGTCATTCAAGCATGGTTTGAAGTATGGAAGCTATGCTACAAAGTATGGCTTGATGTGAGTTAATTTCCTATCACATTTTTATGAAATTAGGCTTCTAGAACCTTAACATGGCTGGAACTTTTCCAGCCACAAATAAATGGGGAAAATGGGTTGTTTTAATTATTTATTCATGTGGAAATTCAAGCTTGATTGAAAGTTATGACAAGGTATAGTGTATGTGACTTGAGGTATGGCCTTGGAGTGTTGAAAAATTGAACATGTGATGCATATGGAGGGAGTGAGGCTTCGGCCAGCTTGGGGCAGCAGAATGGGAGGATGATTTGACCATTTAATTGTGTGTTAATGGTAGGTTTAGATGTGTATTAGCTTAGGTACAAGGTTAGGAATGATTAAGCTTAAGTTTAGGTAACTAAGAATGTGATTTAGGGAGTTTATGACAAGTTTAGGAGTGCTCATACATCATTAAAGAATTTAAAACTCATTTATGAATAAACAATGTGTAACACAATTCCATGATTTAAGGAATTGGAAAGAGAAAACACTATTCAAGATTCTATGACTAGGTGTCATAAAATTAAAATATGATTTTAGGTTGTAATTAAGTACTCTTTGGTTCTAATCAACTTTAATAAATTATTTTGGCTCTAGATTAATTAAGGAAATTAATTAACCTTCGATTAGAGCCTAATATTGCTTAGGTTTGCTTAATCGAGTGATTAAGCGTAAAAATACGAAACTAGGGGCAAAACCGTAATTTTGCACTAATTTTGCCCGGGACTTCAAAAATTAAAACTGAGGTCATACAATACATAAAAACGCCTTTTAAAACCATCTGGAGAAGTTTCGGGTTCATCCGGCACTTGCAAACGGGTAAAACACCACAGGGGCGTTTTGGTCATTTTGACCCGAAAACTCGAAAAACGAGATTTTCGATCCCGGGAAGGTACATAAGTTTTCTAATCCCCTTCCAACATTGAGTTTGCCCTTCGAGTACTGCCGCACTGGCTTTCCTCGAATTCCGGGCTGAAAATGACCTCAGGGGCATTTTGGTCATTTTCACTCTAACAGAAAATCGGGGCGTTACAAATTAAGCATCATAAAAACTCAAGACTTTTTAATGTCTTATGCATTGACCCTTAAGGTCCTTAACTCACGTTCTAAGTTATTAATCATCAAACCTAATCTCTTGGGTACCTATGAGGTTATAACTAAGTATTTCCCACCTCACACTATGATCAAGAACATCTCTAAATCTCGAGGATGCAGAATTTATAATCCTAACTTTGTGGGTTCCTAGGAGTCACAACAATAACCCTTTCTAAGTCTAGCTTGCTCCTAAGGCATCAAGATCAAGTCCTAAATCAATTATGAGTCATTCATACACATTTAAACTAATTTAAAACCATGATTATCAAATCTAATCCTTGCTGGATAGAATCCAGAAAATTCAATAATTAAGGGATCTAAAACGCTCAAATTAATTCTTTTCTAGTTTCTAACCTATCCTATCTTTCATATATGAGTCTTAGCATTATTTTTACTCAAACATAAGCATATTATCATCATTAAAACAGCACATATAGTGGCAATGAATGGCAAGGTAGAACCAAAATGTGCATCTCCATAAAAGGCATAGAACATAATTTTTCAAGCACATAGAATACTAGTTTCTCTTGGAACCTTTTTAGAACTTTCAAAACTCATTTATAAACACTTTTATCCTTTAAAATCATAAAAATACTTGAGAGGGCAGTAGCTAAATCATTTTCATCTCAAGAGGTTCTAAATTCATAAAACTTAGTTCTACATATTCCTTATACTTATATAAGCTTAGAAAATTTAAGAAACACATTTTTAACACTTGGAAAACTTAAAAACCTCTTAGGGCCGAAATCTCAACTATAGAAATAATTATTTTAGACCTTTGTTTGAGACAACGATGGGCAAGTCTTTGAGCTCTAGGTTCATTAAAGTGATGGCATAAAGATAAACATGCTTATGCACTTGTTTTAGCTTTTGTTAGAAAGTAAAGTGAGAGCATAAAATAAATATGAGATGCATCATATTATTATCTTTGATATTTAGGTGAGAACTTGAAATGTAAACATGATAATGCATAGCTTGAAATATAAACATGATAATGCAAGTTCCTTTATTATCTTGGTACTTAGTGATAGCAAGGAAAATAAACATGATATGCAAGGCATAAAAGTAAACATGATGCAAGGTTCATTTTATGGTTAGCTAGAGCTCATTCAAGACTTTAACAAGATAACAACCCAACACATATCTCATTACAAAGAGAGCTTTAGAGTTTTTGAACCAAGTTCTCAAAGGAACTATGAGGTTCTTGAACTTCATCACCAAGCTCAAGTAAATCAACTTTCAAAACAAGACAAAATCTCAAAGATCAAGGAATCAAAACCGAAAACCTTACAAAAAGGAAAAGAGATCGAAACTAAGTCAAGTTCTTTATTAAGTACCCAAAACCCCTATCTAGAGAAAAATCTCTAGAACGTGCCGGCCAACTTTAAGGTTAACAAGGGTAGGCTTGGGCTTTTAGAAATCCTTAGATTAATTTTCTTAAGTTGAAAAACCATGTGAGCTAAATATCATATAGATGAAGTTATAAGAAAAGGAAAACTCAAGCTTTAGAGGTTTCTTTGAGATGAACACAAGGCCATCATCTAGAAACTCTTATCATCAAGCTATCATGCTCATAATTATGGCCTCATGGCAAATGAAAGGAAAACAAAGAACCAAGGAAAAGTTTCAAAAGAAATCCAAGAGAAAGCTAGAGAAACTCATTTTTCGAGTAAAACAAAGTTTGAAAAGAAACTCCCTACCAAGTGATGAAGATAAAAGCTTGAACTTGAAAAGGAAAATGAGAAGAGCAACTCCTCCTAAGGTGGTGTGATGGCTTCGGCCAAAGAGAAAGAAAAGGAAAGGAGATGTGTTTTGAGGAAGCTTGTGTTTGAGGTTTAGTGTTTAAAAGATTTGATGATGATCTAAGGTTAGGATATGGTGGATTGAAGTGGTGAGGTGATAATGTGAAGGGAGGATGAAGGTGAAGAGAAAGAACTCTTGGAACTTAGAGAGAAAAGAAAAGAACTAGCAAGATAACTCTAGAATTCTAAACTTAGCAAATACTTCAAGGTGCAACTAAGCTATCACAAGCATCCTATTTATAGAAAAACAAAACCATGGGCTCACTAAAGAGGAAGAGTGGCTATAGCATTGGAGGAAAAAGGGAGAGAAAAATATCTCTTACACAAGGTCATTCAAGCATGGTTTGAAGTATGGAAGCTATGATGCAAAGTATGACTTGATGTGAGTGAATTTCCTATCAATTTTTGATGAAATTAAGCTTCTAGAAACTTGTCATGGCTGGAACTTTTCTAGCAACAAATAAATGGGAAAAATGGATTGTTTTAATTATTTATTCATGTGGAAATTCAAGCTTGATTGAAAGTTATGACAAGGTATGGTATATGTGACTTGAGGTATGGCCTTGGAGTGTTTGAAAATTGAACATGTGATGCATATGGAGGCTTGGAGGTTTCGGCCAAACCAGGGACAGCATGGGGGAGGTGAGTTTTGATCATCTAATTGGGTGTTAATGGTAGGTTTAAATGTGTATTAGCTTAGGTACAAAGTTAGGAATAATTTAGCTTAAGTTTAGGTAACTAAGAATGTGTTTTAAGGATTTTATGACAAGATTAGGAGTGCTCATACATCATTAGAGAATTAAAAACTCATTTATGAATAAACAATGTGTAACACAATTCCATGATTTAAGGAATTGGAAAGAGAAAATACTATTCAAGATTCCATGACTAGGAGTCTTGAAATTAAAATATGATTTTAAGTTGTAATTAAGCACTTTTAGGTTCTAATCAACTTTAATAAATTATTTTGACTCAAGATTAATTAAGGAAATTAATTAACCTTCGATTAGAGCCTAATATTGCTTAGGTTTGCTTAATCACGCGATTAAGCGTAAAAACACGAAACTAGGGGCAAAACCGTAATTTTGCAATAATTTCGCCCGGGACCTCCGGGGCCAAAAACTAAAGTCATAGTTTACATGAAAACACCTTTTAAAACCATCTGGAGAAGTTTCTAGTTCATCCGGCACTTGCAAACAGGTAAAACACCGCAGGGGCGTTTTGGTCATTTTGACCCGAAAACTCGAAAAACGAGATTTTCGATCCCGGGAAGGTACTCAAGTCATCCAATCCCCTTCCAACATTGAGTTTGCCCTTCGAGTACTGCCAGACCGGCTTTCCTCGAATTCCGGGCCGAAAATGACCCCAGGGGCATTTTGGTCATTTTCACTCTAACAGAAAATCGGGGCGTTACATGCTGAGTGATCTATAACCATAGCTTAAGGATCCTAGATAAAATAATTAATTAAAAAGCAGAAGCAAAAGTAAGACTTCAATGATTGCAAATGAAAGAACCTAATCATATTATAGCAAGGAAATGGCAACAAAAAGAAACCAAATGCACATTTGCTGCACTAGAAATATTTCTAACTTGAAATATGCATTCAAGATGTTAGAAACATCCTATGTTTACCATTCTTCTCGTGTCCATATCATCATTATTCAAGTGTCTTCATATCACCAAGAGTGAATTTGAATTAATTAAGGAAAGAAAGACAAGTAAAAAGAATAACTAAAAAGTGGCTAGGTAATGCTCTTTTTTCCCTTTGCACATATCCTATTCACGCCACATATAGATTTAGAAGGTGAAGCAACTTGTGCAGATGGCCTAAAACAATTGCATTTTCTTATTAAGAGCCATATTCCCCCATCAAAGAAATATGAATAATAGGTAGGTGGTCCTATCTATGATAGGATTTAACCATTAAATAAAGAATCTATGACACGTTCCTACCAAAAGTAACAAGTCATGAGATGTTTCACACAAAATGATTTGTAAATGAATTTAAGCCTTTAACTATGATTACTTCAACTCTATCATATTTTAAAGATGCCAAACTAATCAAGTGCGAAGATTTTCCTTTACCATTGAAATTGAGGTAGTATAAGCTAAGCAAGAGATAAATCCAAGAATGTCTTCACAAGACCATCAATGAATTCAATGAAAGCTGCAATCAAGTTGAAAAATAATTGAAACTATTTAAATTCCAAAATCAGGCCTACACATCAACTATGAACAAGTCAAACCCGTACTCTACACTTGACACTCCTCTTCACCAGCTTCACATTCAAATAATGCCACTTCATGAGTCTTCACCTAGACAACAAGGTTCATTCCTCATTCCTCAGTCTCTTCTCATCCACTCATTAATGGAAAATCACAAATTAATTTTTACAAAAGTATTCAAAAATTAACTAAATATAATATACAAAAACTAAAAATAGTAACATACCACAGATTGTGACAATGGAGCTTCGTTAACAATTTTTCCTTGTTCTTTCTCTCTCAATGTTCACATCGGAGACACTCTATTCTTATCATAATTCAAAGACAAGAAAATTGGAAAAATAAACAACAAATTCAGCAATCAAAATCAAGATTTTAAAAAATTGAATCAAATTAAAGTAATAAAATTGTGTGGAAATTGCAATGGCTAAATGCACAATCAAAGGTTTTTCCTCTGAATATGCTGCTACTCTCTCTAAAGTCCGATCTACGATCTATGAGCATCGACAATGGAAAAAGGTCTCTATCACAGGGAGTCCCATGGGAACCTGCACCTGGTCTAGACATCTAGTAAAATAACATACCTGAAGCAGCGAAGGAGAGCCAGACAAAGTGGCGGAGCAGCGAAGCGCAAAGCAGAGTCATGGCGGAGCAAGGAAACAGAGGTGAGGCGGCGTAGCAGAGGAGCAACGGCGCAACTTCAAGGTGGCTGTTGGCTGTTTGGTACCGGCTTCGCGGTGGCTGGTTCGTGGTTTTGCTGTGACTTTGGGTGGTGGAGGGATGGCGGTTTTGTGGGGATGGCGGTGGTTCACGAGACTGACGAATGAAGAGATTTAGGAGAGAGGATGGAAGATTGCTAGAATCAGAAACACTTTTTGGTGGCTGAGATTGTCTCTTTTGGTTGGAAGCAATGGTAAGGGTTAAGAGTTTTTTAATGGGAAGCAACACAAGGGTACACAGGCAAGAGACAGAGAGGGAGAGAGATCAAGAGAGACGAACCTGATGAGGGAGTGTGTCTCTTTTTTCTTTGTTACAGACTTTGGGGAAGAGGCCAAAAAATTGTTCTATGTAGATTGGGAAAAAAAATATTTAGATGGTGGGAAAGGAAAAGTGTCCGCACCATCTTACTATTAAATAAAAAGAACAGTTTTTATTCGTAGTCTATATTTAGTAGACAACAACAACGATTTTAATATGTACTATTTACCTAATTATATAGACAACAATTAAAGAACCGTTGCCTAATATAAAAATTCTTCAACAGTGACTAAACTGCTGCTTATACACACTAAGAGTAAGGTTTTTTTCCATTGCAATAACATTCTATGTAAATTGAACTATAATAGCAACGGTGAAATAAACCGTGGCGATAGACTCTTTTAGGTAACGGTTTTTATGGCGTTGCCAACTTTTGTTTTGCCATAGCTAAAAATTGTTGTAGTGTCTTTTTCCCCAAAATGGTAAGGTATGTCCAGGACTTCGTGTTACAGGGTATTACATCATCTTAGAAATTCCTAAAAGCGGGGCCTAAGTGGGTAAAAATTGTAAAATTAAACTTTCAATTTCTGCTCGAAAAACTCACTACAATGAATGGACTTGAATATCTCTACTGGCGCCACCTCTCAGGTTCGCTGTAGTGACTTATTCTTGCTGCGGTGAAGCTGCCTTCATTCCTGTTTGTCCTCTATTTTCCAAGCTCACTATAGAGACTGATGTTCGCTGTAACGAAGCTGTTTGGGCCTTAAGCTCTAACTTTATCTAGCTTTCTCTAGCTTTTACTGTAGCACATGCTTTGAACCTCTACTCCTTAATGCACTCTTAAGGGTGACCCATCAGATATCTGTAAACCACTCTATTAGTGATATAACAAAAATTTTATAAAGCTGCTAAATTAGAGTCACAATCCAAAATTGAGTGCAAAGAAAGAGAGTTGCAAAATGCTAAAAAGATAATGGAAGTTAAGCTAAAAAATAATGCAAAAGCATCAGGTGAAAGAAAGAAAATATTTACAAAAAAAGTGTTTATCAGCTCCCAAGGCTGCCCCAACAACAACCACTATACACCTTCCAAGCCAATCTCAACCTAAGCCATAGCCAATTCTCTCAAAATTCCAGTTGTTACTGCACAACTAGAGAGATATGGATGCAAGAGTGGATAAAGTTGACGCTTTAACACAGACATTGGAGCCCAACTGAGAAGTTATGAAGAATTGCTCATGCAATTTCTTTGCAAGCTCAGAAGACAAGATCAGTGATGGTGCGACCTCAATGCACAACCTTTTTGCTACTGACAAAAAGGGGAGAAAGAAAGAAAAGAAAATCTTTTATGCTAAGAGTCAAGGGGTCAAACTAAGAGGGAGGCTTCAAAAGAATTCATCATCTTCATGCATCTATTTTCTTTTGTATGGATCATATATTTATTTTTCTGTCTTTTGGGACAATATTTTTAATTTTAGTTTATGCACTGAGATATAAGTTAAATCTTGCTTTGACATAAATTACCACTTCCTTTGCTTGGATACAAGTTATATCATGCTCTGATATACTTTTGCTCTAATTTATGCTTTGATATTGCTTTGATATATCTATTATCTGTTAATATTCTCACACTCTAATATATCTATCATGTTCTTAACTTATGCTTTATGGCATTATATCATGGATGACTTGATACAATTCACAAGCCTGCTATTTATGCTCTCATGCACATGTTTTGATATCTAAACTCTAATCATGAGTTTAGTTTGTATGCTTTATAAAAATGCATACATTCTCAAATATATGTATAATTTAGAAACTCTTATTTTACAATTAGTTGCATGCTTTGAAAAGTTGCTTACATAAAAACCGATACTGATTCTCTTTGAAAGATGAGGCTTCTAAAATTATTTTGAAAAATGTATGCTGAGTATTGAGTTTTAATACAAGTATCACAAGTATTATCAATATAATATTTGATAAGTTAGTTGATTAATTTTAGAAAGTAAGAATGAATATGATATTCAAGCTGTTTTCGGTTTAGAAAATTAAAATGTTTTGATACCACTCAAAAAATCATTTTCAAAAATAGCTCTGATTCTAGTCTACTAAGCCTATTCTGTATTTTGATAATATCAATGAGAAATCTTAAGTTAGTTGCTTTCTAAAAGATTATGTTCCTTGAAAAGAACTCAAAAGCTCTGATACAAACGTTATTCTAAACTTTGATACAGGGTTCTTCTAAGTGCCGATACATATCTTCATTTTAAAGCTCTGATACAAAGTCCTTAACCCTGAAGAATGGAGTAATATTTCACTGAGTTTCTATAACATTTACAGGATAATTCTCATAGACATATTATTTCAATTCAACGAGTCATTTCTCTTAATGACATCTTTCAACATGATTATAATCTCATTAAAAGATATTAAAAATACTTGATGAGAAAAATAGCTTTAAGAGTGAACGTGTGCATGTTAGATACATGAGAAAGGATTTTTGAAGATTAGAAACCAAGTCCAGATCTTCATAAAAATATTCATGAGTTAATAAAGTGTTGCTCGATGAAGAAATCAATTCTTTCCTGAAGCAAGTTGTGATTTCAGTCTTCAATCTTAAATGACAAGATTTCTATCAAGATGGGATTAAAGAAATGAAGATCAACAAGAATATCAAAAACTGATAACGCATATCAGAAAGCGTGCATTTTCAAAAACCATGCACTTTGTAGAAAAGGAAGGAAACTTCAAATTTCAAATTTAGTCAAACACTCAAAAAGGGCTGACTTTGACAACTTACTTTTTCACTTGGTCAACCATCCCAGCTTCTAAAAAAAACTTTAGAAACCATGGCTAGAAAGTAAAAAGTAGCTTCTATAGATTCACTCAGAAATCATATTTGACAATGGTCTTTGTGCTTGCAAAAGTAGCTCTGACACAGCTGACTTACTCTTCTAGATGGCTTTCCCTAGGACATAAAGAGCAGATCTACACGTGTTGAGAGGAAGAATAATCAAAGGGAAATAGTCTGATTTGAAGATCAAGCATAAAAGGATGTTATGTGCATACAACTTAAGACTTTTGCAAGATCTTTGACAAAGTGTTAAAACACAAATCCTTCTTTTTATTCTGTAAAGCATAGTACATCTTATAATCAATTTCATATTCTATAAAAATATTGTTTCTAAGTTCTTATTAGATAACATCTTTTTCTTATAAAGAATTATTATAAAGAAATCATTCAAGTTTTCAGGTCATACACTGTTTTATTTATAGAAAAACTTGAGTGTTTAGTTGTTGGAGAGAACCAACCATAAATCAAATCATTGTAACCTAATCCATTAGTGGTCATTATGAGGTTAGCTTAGAGAAACTAGTCAAAGACTACTTGGAAGTGGCAGTAGGGTGGAACGACTAGTCATAAGAAATATCTCAAGTAGTGAAACACAGCAGGTTATTGAGAACTAAATACAAAGGTTGGCTAAACCAGTATAAAAACCTCTATATGGTATTTCCCCATTTTTTATTATCTCTTTTATATTCTGCATTTGAGATTTGTTGTTATATATTTTTGAAAACATTTTCAAAATAGTTTCTAAGTTCTCACTTAATTTAGAAAGTAACTTTCTGAACTAAACTAACATTTGTTTCCGCTGCCTTCAAGTGAAGAACTTCACATGATTTGTTTTAGTATTTCAGATTTTTAAAAGAAGTTAAAGCAATATTCAATCCTCTTCTAATGCTATTTTCAACCTACATAAATATATTTTGAGATTTCCTATGCTTTTAATATTTTCTTGTGAACGTTGTTTGGTTACAGTAGGGACATGAAGTGATTTGGACTTGCGTCAGTAACTACAATCAAGGTAGGTAGGATCGGATGGTTCCTCGTAGAATCGTGTGATTCCACGATTCTAAGGAACTTGGGAAATCCCGATTCTACACCTTAGCTTGCCGCCATCGAATTGTCGTAGGACCACCGGGGAAGATAGTAAAGTCATTGGATTTGGTCGATTTCATCAAGCTACATGCATCTAAAGGCTAGGAAGCTACAAGCTATTTGAGATAGAAACTAGCCTAATGTGCGACGTTCCATACCTCAAGCTCTCTGCTTGTCCCTCTCTTGTCCATCCGTGTTCTTCACTTCTTTGAGCTCTTTTTCCCTTTGTTCTTCAACCCCGTACCTTGCCTCGATGACTTCATTAATGTCAGCAAATTCGAAGTTGCATGCCACTGTCCTCGATCCAAACCACTATAACCATCTTTATTTTTCACAGCTTTGAACTGCAAAACACTTGCTCCATGGTCGTTTGCAGACGCCTTTCTCTACTAACAAGATGTCGGAAAGCTTCTTCTCATTTTATTTTTTATTTTTTGCCTTTTGCTTATTATTAATTTTTTTGTTTCCTTTATTTTTTATTATATATATTGAATCCTTTCTTTAGTGTTGTCATTTGGACATTTTGGTTAGTACTCTTTAAAGGATTGGCTAGAATGTTGTATGTGTATTAAGAAAAAGTTGAAAAAAAGGTAGTTTGAGTTCAAGGCATATGCTCAGATCTTTTTTAAAAAATTATTAATTATGAACTATGGACTTTTAGTTGTGTGATCATTGAATCCCAAGCAGAGCTACTACTTTATTCATATTTAATTAAAGTTTAGTTAGGTAGTTGTGACTTATGTATGTTATGCTATGTCATATATATATATATATATATATATATATATATATATGTAATCACCTATTCTAGTAGGATCTTATGGTTCGTGTTATGATTCAATGTTTGACTATTGTGCATTTTCCTTTTGATCCTACTAATGAGGATCTTGTTCTTAGCTACCTTGGCTATAGGGATTGCTATAGCAGTCAGCAAAGAGCATATTTGGTTGAAGCAAATGACTAGACCACTATAGCGATCTAGGACACCCAGCAGATGATGGTTTTGGACTACGGCAGGCTAGACCACAATAGTAGTCACATAATGACACATCTTCGATGTCAGTGCCATTTTGATTTTTCCCTGGGGGACCCACTTTTAGTGTGTTAATGTTATAGTATAAGTAGTGATAGCTCAAGCACTTATGATATTTCTCGACACTTTATTCAAGGCCTACCGTCATTGCTTTCTCTCACTACTCTCTATTTACTCTCTTTGGGATTTTTGGCTTTTCCAATCTTAATTTTTGTACTTGTTTGGAATTTGATTGCTTACTTCAATACCTTGATTGTAATCCTCCACCCATAGAGGAGTAGTTTCTTTACCTAGTATAATGATTATCAAGGATTAAGGATTATATTTAAGGTTTTGCTTTCCAATGCAATTTTATATTTTGGTTTCTTGTTCCCTATTTTTATTTCTTTTAAATATTGGTTGTTACAGTTGTTACAATTGTGTTTTTCAAAGCAACTTGATTGTGTGCACATTCACATTCATGGGCATATTCATGATTTGGTTCAAATTGGGGTATTTTAATCAATTGGTTAATTTGCATCTAATTATTGGAAAAGGAGTTGGGATTAATTCTGACAAGAATTAGGTTGTTGTGATTGACAATTATATTGGCATAGCTAGGCTCATAAAACCATGATATCGAATTACTAGTGAATGAGTTAATCAAATTCTTAGTTGATAATGCGTTTTTTGTTACTACTGAGTAGAATTGCTTTATTGGCTAAGTAAAGACATAATTAATGAAAACATCTGCCACCATAGATTAAACCTTTTAGACCAATGATTGAATAATCTTTGATCCATGAGACTCCTTGCACCTTTTAATTCATAAGTTTTTCTAAATTTATTTGATTTTTGCAATTTTCCAAGTAATCCTCAATTTCCAAGTTAATTGGAAACACTTCCCTAACCAACTAGAGTTGTTTACTAACTACATTTTCGATGCAACTAAGTACTTTTATAATTTTAATTTGTTTGGAAGTCACAACAACTTGCATCACCCTTCATGATTTAAGTTGAGTCATGACACATAACAATAAATCCACTTTTAAGAGTACCTCAAGCAGACAAATGAGTATATCTGTGACATATAGGACTCAAGCCTAACTTCACCTTCATAGTCGAGATCAATCAAAAAACCTCCAATAAGGAGAGTATATCCTCCTCCCAGACTATCTTTCCCAAGCTTTTATTATGAAATTTGAGGGATAGTAAACATGAGGGTGAGGGTAGGCAAATGGACATAAGAGTGATTTAAAAGCAAATCTAGGGGAAAATATTGAGATTAAGGTGGAAGGTGACAAAAAGAGTCCTAAGACTTAAATAGATAGAGAGAAATAGGGAAGACAGCTAGAGAGAGTGGAAATAAATAGGGCCTTCAGCGTAGAAATCAAATTGGTAATATAAGTTGTAGAACTTTAAGTTGACTTTCCAACTCAACCAAAATCATGTCAACCAAATATTTGTAAGTCAAGATATTGGCAAAATAATGAGTAATGATTAAGGTGGATAGCATTAAGATAAAGTTGCATTTTGACTTTTGCGGTCAAATTTTGAGTTGAAACCCTTGGGTAGCATTTGTTTCCTATCTATAGGATATAAATATGAAGACACTGGAGATAAACTTGTTTGTTGGTGGAGACAATGTAAATTTTCTATCCCTGAAATAGAAATTTTATGTATTTATGTCTCTCCAAAAAGTGGGGACAGGACACATAATAAACAGAAATTTAATATTTTTTTCTTCCAATAATACCCATTAGGTAGTGACCTTCGGCAACTAGCTGGTGATCGGCCGGTCGATCGAGCACCGGTCAACGCCAATCTGACAAGGGTACATATGCCTTGTACCATGTATTTGATACATTGTCCTCGTATTGCCAAACAAAATACGAAGACAATTATCATGTTTTATACTCCACAATCAAGCAAGATTAGAGACAATGTTTTTATATCTCCATCTCCACTGTCTCTACTGTATTTGACTCTACTATCCACAGATAAATGAATACAAACAAACCTTTATAGGCTTCAAGGAGTATCTGGCAAGCCCGCCAACTTTGTCCAAACCTAAAGTCGAAGAGGTGTTGGTTCTGTATTTATAAGTAGGGGATAAAGCAGTTAGAGCAGCCCTAATCAGAGAAGAAGGCAGAGAGCAAAGGCCAATATATCTCACTAGTAAGGCTTTGCAAGGATCCGAGCTCAGGTATCAAAAGCTGGAAAAGGTGGCTTTTTCCCTGCTCCTTGTAGCACGAAGACTGCGACCATATTTTCAAGTTCATACCATTTTGGTTAGAACGGATCAGCCAATTCAGAAAATATTACAAAAACCTGATCTAGCCAAAAGGATGATTGTATGGTCTATCGAGCTCTCGGAGTTTGTCGTTCGATTTCAGCCAAGAACGGCTATCAAAGCTGAGGTGTTAGCAGATTTCGTTGCCGAGTTTGTTGATGATAAGGAGTAATGTCCTGATGCATTGATCTTATATGTAGATCCTCCGAGGAAGTGGAGCAGGGGTAATGTTAGAACGAAATGATGAAGTCCGAGTCGAAATGTCAGTAAACTTCGACTTTGCCATATCAAACAACTAGGCAAAATATAAAGCCATTATTATTAGACTAAATTTTGCAAAGGATATAGGTATAAAGGAGCTGGTGGTTTGTAATGACTCCCAGGTTGTAACTTCCTAGATCGGAGGAAACTACACGGCCAGAAATCCAATGTTGAAGCTGTATCTAGAAAAGGTAAAATACCTATCATCTGAATTTGACAAGGTCAGAGTAAAACACATACCTCAGGAGGAAAATATCAAAGCGGATATCCTATCAAAATTGGCAAGTACTAAGCCTGGAGGAAACAACAAGAGCCTAAGACTTGAAATGCTCAAACATCCAAGTATAGCGCAAGGAAAGGAGGTCGGATAAGTAAAAACAATTCCGAGTTGGGTAACAGGAATTCTAGATTATCTCAAACTCGGGATAATTCTAAGCGATCCAAAGCAAGCAAGAAAGGTGACTAACCAAGCTCCATACTACACAATCATTGATGGACAACTTTACGGAAAGGGCTTTCATAATCTCTGTTGAAATGTCTAAATAATGAGCAAGCCAAATATGTGTTGCGAGAAGTCAACAAAGGAATTGCGAGCAATCATCTCCAAGGACGAGCACTCGCACTCAAAGTTCTTCGAGCTGGGTACTGTTGGCCATCTTTGACCAGACGCTTCTGAGCTTATTAAGCATTGTCAGAAATGTCAAGAGCACTCACACTTTCCATATAACTCCCACAGAAGAGATGACTGCCATTACGGCTTCCCGGCCTTTTGAAAAGTGGGGTATTGATCTTCTCGGGTCTTTCCTCCTTACCCCGGGATAGTTAAGAAACCTGGTTGTTGCGGTAGACTACTTCACAAAGTGGATTGAGGTGTGGCCTCTCTCCACCATAGCAGCGGTACAGTGCAGAAAATTTGTTTGGAAAAACATTATCACCCGCTTTGGGCTTCCGAGGTCTATTGTCACAGACAACGGAACACAATTTACAAAAAGGAAATTTATGAGTTTGTTGGAAGATCTTAAGATTTCATAGCATTTCACCTTAGTGGAACATCCACAGGCTAACGGCCAAGAAGAGGCGGCCAATAAAATCATCTTCCAAGCACTCAAGAAAAGGTTGGACAAAGCAAAATGAGCTTGGGCAGATGAACTCGGAAGCATTTTCTGGGCTCACAGGACTACACCTCACTCATCAACCCAGGAAACGACTTTCGGATTAGTGTATGGGACTAATGCAGTCATCCCAGTAAATTGGCAAATCAAGTCTAAGAATCCTATCCTTCTCCAAAGGGAGTAACGAGATGCATAGGAAAGAAGAACTAGACTTGGTCGAAGGAATCAGAGAGGAAGCCCACTTTTAAGAAGTCGAGCTGAGAAGAAGAGTTACAAGAAGATATAATGAGGGGATAATTTCAAGACACTTTAACAAAGGTGATCTTATCCTCCAGCGTGCTAACATTGGAAAGCCCTAACCGGGGCAAGAAAAGCTTGTACCAAATTACGAAGGCCCTTATTGAGTTGAGAAGGATCTAAGCAGAGAAGCTTATAAACTTGTAAGCATGAAAGGAAAGGAGATTTCGACGACGTGGAATGCCACTAATCTCTGAAGATTTTATATATGGATATACATTGTACAAATCACATAGAAGCTTGGCACTCTTTTTCCTACCTCGGTTTCTTCCCACAGGGTTTTTCCAAGGAGGTTCTAATAAGGCCAAGCCAAAGTGTGATTGACTTGGAGAAAAAGCCATCCGGTCTGATTATTTAATAAAAAGCCTCGTTTATTCAATTTTCAATCTTTACTAGTTAAATTGGTCCTGATTTCAAAGATACTAGAGCAGAGGTCATAACCATGTTTATTATTTAAGCTCAACTTAATCGAACACTTATTTTAAAGCAGAGGTCATAACCACATTTATTATTTAAGCTCGACTTAGCCCGGTATTTATTTTAAAGCGGAGGTCATAACCACATTTATTATTTAAGCTTGACCTAACTAGGCACTTATTTTTCAAAGCAGAGGTCATAATCCCATGTAACAATTACGAGCTTGTTGCAAATCAATCCGACCACTGGTGCAAATAAAACTCACATGAATAAAAAATCACATGAACCACTTAACTCATTATGTTAGTATTATATTATCTATTAATTGACAGGTTCAAGCATTCAAAAATGGAAAGGTACAAAATGTTAGCACTCAATGATTACAGGACATGACCTCACAAGGTCGAAAACAAGGTCACGCAAAACCAATATCATCATCGAGAATATCTACAATCTTGCCATCTTCAACCATACAAAAAATTCCAACCTTCGAGAAATCAGCTTCTAGGCAAACTAACTTGGCTTGAGCCAAGGTATTATCAAATATCTCATTGGTGCTCCTCTCCCAGTTGAAAAGAGTCTTTGCAGCATTGGCTTTCAAGTCAGAAACATCTACAAAAAGATTAGACTTGCTCTTTTCAAGCGCAATCATGGACAAGGCCAGAAAATCTCTCTCATTTTGAAGAGCAACATACTTTAGTTTTAGTTCATCCAACTCCTTTTCAGCAAACTCTACATGGGAGAGAAGATCCTTATTATCGTTGATATATTCATTCATGGACTCTTTGATATTCTTAAGGTGTAACATCCCCTGCTGCTTTATGGATTGACGACTGTCCCCACAAACCAACACAGGTCTTTTTAGCATGCTTTGTCCTCACTCACACGCTTCCTAGGAAAATTTCCCAGGAGGTCACCCATCCCAAAATTACCCCAGGTCAAGCATGCTTAACTGTGGAGTTCTTTCAGTTTGGGCTACCGAAAAGAAGATGCATCTTGTTGGTATAGGTAGTACAAATCAATTCATATAAGCCATCCTCAACTGCATAGTCCCATACCTATACAGTTTCAGGATCCCTCTCATTCGGGTGTGTAATTGGTTCATTCATGTACCCCTCCGCTTAGAGGACCTTACGAGGAGCCGCTCCTTGTCCGTGCCCTCTTTGCACCGGCGATCACTCCTCGTCCTCGTCACCAGGCGTTACATGGGCCATGCTAATCTTCTCTGTATCGTTCCCAATGTTCACATAGTAGATATACACATGTCATACTACTAGACATATTGACATGTCATAGAGAATTTTTGTGGCCATTTAATTGGCCATTTGATATGGAAAGTAAATATTGTTACTAGAGTGGTAAACTTACCAAGATGCTGAAAACGAGAGAATGTCTTAAATTGACATCAACATGGCACTTAATCAATACATATGGCACTCAGTGTACTAGAAGTGGGCAACCTGCTAGTCCTTCATTCGGAACGACCAACAACGGTGACTGAGATTCGGAGTTTCTTAGGGTTAGCTGGATATTATAGGCATTTTATCATGAGCTTTTCTCAGATAGCCTTACCTTTGACTAAATTAACCCGAAAGAACTCTCCATTCAATTGGACACTAGAGTGTGAAAATAGTTTCCAATAGTTGAAGCAAAAGTTGACCATGGCTCCAGTACTAGTATTATCCGATCCTCATAAACCCTATGAGGTTTATTGTGATGCTTCTAGTAGGGGTTTAGGATGTGTATTGATGCAAAATCGTAACGTGGTTGCCTATGCTTCTCGACAGTTGAAACCCCATGAGGTAAACTATCCAACCTATGACCTTGAACTTGCAGCTGTGGTTTTTGCTCTAAAGATCTAGCGACATCACTTGTATGGTGTGCAGTTCAATGTTTTCTCTGATCATAAAAGTTTAAAGTATCTTTTTTATCAGAAAGAGTTGAATATGCGGCAAAGAAGATGGATGGAGTTCCTCAAGGATTATGAGTTTAGTCTGAATTACCATCCAGGCAAGGTAAATGTTATAGCCAATGCACTGAGTAGGAAATCCCTAAGTGTAGCATGCCTGATGATTAAAGAGGCAGAGCTACTTGAGAGCTTCAAGAAGCTTAGTTTAGACATGTTTGTGAGCCCTCAAGGTGTTGTGTTAGGCCAGATAAAAGTAACAGGTGAGTTCAAAGGACAAATTTTGGCTGCCTAATGCGAAAACCCAGAGTTTTAGGAGATATTAAGATCAATTAATGCAAAGAAGTTGCCAGGATTCACACAAGACCAACAAGGTATATGGAGATACAAGGATAGGGTGTGCGTACCTGCAAGTGGCGATCTCAGAAAGAAGATCTTAGAGGAAGCTCATAGGGGCAAACTTACCATACACCCGGGTGCTAGTAAAATGTATGCAGATCTTAAGAAAATGTTTTGGTGGTCAGGAATGAAAAGAGACATAGAAGAGTGTGTCAGGAAGTGTTTAACTTGCCAAAAAGTTAAAATAGAACATCAAAAACCAACTGGGACCCTGCAACCCTTAGAAATCCCAGAATGGAAGTGGGAAAGTATTTCTATGGACTTTGTAATGGGTTTGCCAAGGACATCATCAGGTCATGATGCTCTATGGGTTATAGTAGATAGGTTGACCAAGTCTGCTCACTTCTTACCCATTAAGGCTAATTTTCCTTTGGATAAGTTAGCTTCTTTGTACATTCAAGAGATAGTGAGACTACATGGTGTACCTTCCTCAATAGTTTCTGATAGAGACCCTAGATTTACTTCTAGGTTTTGGGGAGCTTTCCAAAAAGCCTTTAGGACTAAGCTTTGTTTGAGCACTGCCTATCACCCCCAAACTGACGGATAAACAAAACGTACCATACAAACCCTAGAAGACATGTTAAGAACATGCGCAATTGAACAGAAAGGAAGTTGGGATAAGTTACTTCCATTGGTTGAATTTGCTTATAATAATAGTCATTACACTAGTATTGGCATGGCTCCGTATGAAGCACTATATGGACGAAAATGCCAATCTCCATTATGTTGGTACGACTCAGGGGAGACAAGATTATTGGGACCCGACCTTGTTAACCAAACAACAGAGCAGATCCAAAAGATCAGGAGTAAAATCCTTGCACAAAACTGTCAAAAGAGCTACGCAGACACTCGAAGAAAACCTTTAGAGTTTCAAGAGGGAGAACATGTATTCTTGAAGGTCATGCCCACTACTGGAGTAGGTAGGGCCCTTAGAGTTAAAAAGTTGTCACCTAGGTTTATAGGTCCTTTTCAAATTCTTTGACGAATTGGGTCAGCTGCCTACCAGATAGCCTTACCCCCACATTTGTCTAACCTTCATGATGTCTTCCATGTATCTCAACTACGAATGTACCACCCAGATCCAAACCATATTATTGAGCCTGAATCTGTATAGTTAAGGGATGACTTGACGTTTCACACCCCTCCTATTCAGATCGTTGATAGAGAAGTCAGGCAACTTAGAAATAAATTTGTGCAACTTGTGAAAGTGGCCTGGGGAGGACCTGGAAATGAAGAGTATACATGGGAACCAGAATCAAATATGAAGAAAGACCATCCGAAATTGTTTCCAGGTATGAAATTTTGAGGACAAAATTTTTATTAAGGTGGGTGATAATGTAACACCCTAATTTTATTCAGAAAATAATTGAGGCTTTAGTAATAAGAATATCAAACTTTTGATGTACATAGAAGTGATGAGAACAATGTAACGAACGTAAAAAAAAATGTGAATAGTGTTTTACGGCCCCGTGGGCCCGTGGGGACAGCCGAAACCCTACAATGCCCAAAAGTGAAAACTTATAGGATTGAGATTAGAAATGGCTAGGAATAAAAATTTTATACTTAGAATTAATTTTCGGGTAATGATTGATTACCCAAGTACACTGTTTTAACCATTCGGTGAAATTTCGGTGTGCAATTTCTAACACCGAAAACTATTTTAATCTTTACAAAATAAAGACCCTTATCTCTTTATATTAAAGGAATGGCTAAGATTCAATCTTGAATTACAAGATTGATCCTAGCCATCCATTTATCTTACTAGGCTAAGAAATATCCAGGTTTAATATATAAAATTCCTAGCATTTATTACAAGATCAGCTTAAAAACTAATCTTCTCCAACAAGTTACACATTTCTTCACGGCCATCAAGGAAGCTGAAACAGAAAACTACATTTTCTTTCACTTGAGAGCTCAAGCTTGCTTTCTAAGTCCATAAACACTAGTGTAGAGTTATTGAAACTTCAAAGTTCCTTCACAAAACTTGTTCTACACCTCAAACCCTACAAATCTAACCGATTGAAAACTTAAAATCCTCACCTTGATACTTCACTTCCCCACTGCCTAAGGAAGATTTGGGACTGAAATTGGTGTCTTGAAGTGAAGGGAGATTACTTAGAGCATCCTTTGAAGCATAAAGCTCAAAGGCTTTCAAAGTAGGGTTCTATGGAGTCTTTTCTTACCAAATTTATTTTTCTTATTTTTGGCCCGTGCTGCACGAAATTTTTCATTATATTGGTTAGTGATATATTTTTGTTGAATTTTAAATTTTGGTGGAGGGTTTGGATAAGGTTAGAGTAATCATTTTATCAAGTGAAGTTTTAGATGGTGTGCTGGATTTTTGGTTTTGCTGAAAACAGTAAAATCTCATGAATTTTTAGACATATTTGTGGAGATGATCATGGTTTGGAAAACTTCTATGTTGGACCTAACATCTTGGACCACCTACAAGAAAACTTTTGAGCACTAATTTTAAGTTTTACTGCTTCAAAAAAATCAGAAACCGAAAAGGTTATCTTGCTGTCTGGATTGTGGGGACTGAAGCTCCGATTTTATATGATTTTAGTACCATAGTAAATGATTGCATTATCATCTAAAATTTTTACATGGTGTTGAAAACTTCTTTAAGTGTAACTGTGATTTTTCTTGTGAGTTTATTTCATCGTTTGTTTGTGCTAAAAATTAAGAGAACTCTGGTCTGGGTTGTGAATCAGTGGTCTCTGACCACTAAACTTGTAGAATTTATTTAACATGGTTAGAGAGCTTTGTTTGCTATGAAATTTTTACAGGGACTACTAGACATATTGACATGTCATAGAGAATTTTTGTGGCCATTTGATATGGAAAGTAAATATTTTTACCAGAGTGGTAAACCTGCCAAGATGCTGAAAATGAGAGAATGTCTTAAATTGACATCAACATGGCACTTAGTCAATACATATGGTATATGAATGCATGCTAATGGTTTTTAAAGAGTTACTTACAAGGCATAAATGAGACTCTAATGTACCTGAATGTCTATGTGTAATGTGAGCAAGCCTTTGAAAAATAAAAGTATATGATGCATTTATATGACAAAAGAGGATATGTGAGATTTAATGATGCATATTTTAACATATGGGGAAAACAGAAACAAGGCTTATGTGTAGTAAAGAGGGAAGGCAAAAATAAGAACTTCCCAAGAAATTGTATGAGTCAATAGATGTATCGACTAGGAATAGAACTGTGTGTGATTTGGAAATGAGAAAAAAATGAAGTCCGATGATCACAAATAGGAATGAGCTCATGTCCTAGCAGTCTATGGTCCTCTGAGTTATCCACTACATATGTCACCTGATATGAAACTAAGCCTTCCTTATGCTAATGAAAAGAAACACCTGCACTAATTGAATTTTGTGGATAACAAGAGAAAGATTTATGGTTACCATCATGTTACATTTTGACTTTACTTGAATTATATACATTAATAATTATTCCTATGACTATGCATAGTTTAATTGTTATTTTTGCATATAAGTTTACTTGATATTGCTTATAAGAATGAAATTCCTACTTATGTTTTGTTTATTAATTTTGATTAGTAGTGAGGGATTACCCTACTGAGAATTATATAATATTCTCATCCCTATTTGTGTATATTTTGTATGGTGCTCAAACGCTACAGATGCCGTCAATGATCTTCTTCCTTGACTCACCCCAATGGCAATGGCACTACGATCCTGACTTGGATTCACTATATGTAGTAACATATTCTCAGATACGAGCTTATGTATTCTTCAGCCGTTCTTTTAGTACCTCTATTTTTACTGCTGAGTTTGACCCTGCTTTTCCTTATGACGGTTTGCCCCTACACATGGCACACCCTGTTGAGTTTGTAGCTCCACCCGCACCACCTATGCCCCTTCCTGGAGATGATCCGTCCTCGTCCTCCTCCTCGGACTCCGATCCACCAGCTGGTCCTGGTGCCCTTTCTGAGGGCAACACCATTCCACCGATGGCGAACGGTTTTCTTTAGGGGAGCATGTGACATTCAGGGACTCATGTTATGTACGTAGTTGTAGTTTAGCATTAGGAACCCTCCAGCCTGTAGACTGATTTTGTGAGATACTTTAGAGTCCATTTCTGTATGTATGAAATTTTGCTAGATCTCAACTTTGAGCAGCTCAGACTACTTAGTAGAAGTGTTCTTTTGTACACTGAGTTCCTGACTAGTTAGAAGATAACTAGTTTGTTTTTTTTAGTATGATGTACTTAATGTGAACTTAACAACAATGTATATATATATGTACATATTAGTTTGATAACTTATACATCTACAGTATTTTATTTCAGTTATTTCTGACTAGTATAGAGTATGCGAGTGAGTAATACTTTTCTAATTACTATGTGAACACTCGAGTAAAAACATGGTAATTAGGAGGGTGTTACATTATGATATCAAAGCTGGACTATCCTATCAGCCTGAGGATTGGACCGGCTATGCTTTCTTAGAAATTGTCATGCATTATGACTTTATATATATTTGTATGATTGCTGGTGCTGCTACACTTTGCTTGGTATTGAGCCTGATCAACTCAATATTTTTGTTTGGTGTGATAGGAACCAATGACTTCAAATCAGCAAACTAGGAGTGGAGCTGGAAACGATGCTGACATGATGAATACTTTCCATGAGATGGCGGTTGCCATGACAGAACAAGCTATAGCTGCTACCCTAATGATGGAGCAGCTGAATCGCAATGAAAGGCAAAACCCAGCCAATAATCCTGTAGTGAACGAAGTTGATGTAGAATATCAGAAATTTGCTGAGTTCAGGAAGGCAAATCCCCCTCCATTTTGAGGAGCTTTTAATCCCTATAAAGCAGAAGAATGGATAAAGGCCATGGAAAATATTATCTCCGTTTTTCCTTGCACAGAGATTCAGAAGGTGGCCTTTGCCACCTATATGCTAGAAGCAGATGCAGATTTCTGGTGGGTTGGCACTAGGGGATTATTTGAAGCTTCCCATACTGTAGTTACCTGGACTATTTTTAAGGAAGCTTTTTATCGTAAGTACTTCCCTATCTCTGTAAGAAATGAGAAAGAGTTGGAGTTTATGGCTCTTAAACAAGGACCTATGAGTGTAGCAGAGTATACTGCCAAATTTGAAGAGCTCTGCAAGTTTTCTACAATTTATGAACATGACCCGGATGAAGTCTGGAAATGCATAAAATATGAAGGAGGTCTACGAGAAGATATAGAAGCAGCTGTGAGTCTTTTGGAGATTAGGGACTATCCTACTTTGGTAAATAAATGTCGACGTGCAGAGGAGTCCAACAAGAAGCTGACAAATTTCAAGTATGCTGAAAACAATGCTAGAAGGGGGTTAGCACCTCAAGGTCCTCGATTCAAGCCTATTAACCAGCCTCGGAGAAGGTTTCCACCCAACAATAACAAAGGAAAACAACTTCAACTTCCAAGACCTGAGGTAGGGAAAGATTGCCCTAAATGTGGGAAAAAACATGGTAATTAGGAGGGTGTTACACAAGGTGTTCTTTCTCCACCTCCAGCTCAGAACGCAATTTGTCCTTTTCTTTTTTAGACTTCTCTAGATATGTAGCCAGATTTTCACCGCGCTAAAGAAGGACCACAACCTGGAGGAGAGAACGCTGACCCCATTGTAGCTGGTTTGAAAGAACAAAATCTTGAAGTTGGTGGCACATTCCTTTCGAGTAAAGGTGCTCATTAATAAATTTGGAGAAAGGGAAATCCTCTGAAAATATAGCACCCCCTTCTATTTCTCAGGAGCTAGCATCTCTTTCCCTGTGTCATAATCGGATCCCAAGACCTCAATATCAAGAATAATAGATCCCTTTCCAAAGAGGCTGTAACGCCCCGATTTTTCTGTTAGAGTGAAAATGACCAAAATGCCCCTGAGGTCATTTTCAGCCCGGAATTCGAGGAAAGTCAGTTCGGCAGTACTTGAAGGGAAAACTCAATGTTGGAAGGGGATTAGATAACTTGTATACCTTCCCGGGATCGAAAATCTCGTTTTTCAAGTTTTCGGGTCAAAATGACCAAAACGCCCCTGCGGTGTTTTACCCATTTGCAAGTGCCGAATGAACCCGAAACTTCTCCAGATGGTTTTAAAAGGCGTTTTTATGTATTCTATGACCTCAGTTTTAATTTTAGAAGTCCCGGGCAAAATCAGCATAAAATTACGGTTTTGCCCCTAGTTTCGTGTTTTTACGCTTAATCGCATGATTAAGCAAACCTAAGCAATATTAGGCTCTAATCGAAGGTTAATTAATTTCCTTAATTAATCTTGAGTCAAAATAATTTATTAAAGTTGATTAGAACCAAAAAGTACTTAATTACAACCTAAAATCATATTTTAATTTCAAGACACCTAGTCATAGAATCTTGAATAGTATTTTCTCTTTCCAATTCCTTAAATCATGGAATTGTGTTACACATTGTTTATTCATAAATGAGTTTAAAATTCTCTAATGATGTATGAGCACTCCTAAACTTGTCATAAACTCCCTAAATCACATTCTTAGTTACCTAAACTTAAGCTTAATCATTCCTAACCTTGTACCTAAGCTAATACACATCTAAACCTACCATTAACACACAATTAAATGGTCAAAACTCACCTCCTCTCTGCTGTCTTGAACCTGGCCGTGTACCCTTCTCCCCATTATGCATCACATGTTCAATTTCTCAACACTCCAAGGCCATACCTCAAGTCACATACACTATACCTTGTCATAACTTTCAATCAAGCTTGAATTTCCACATGAATAAATAATTAAAACAACCCATTTTCCCATTTATTTGTGGCTGGAAAAGTTCCAGCCATGACAAGTTTCTAGAAGCCTAATTTCATAAAAATTTGATAGGAAATTAACTCACATCAAGCCATACTTTGTAGCATAGCTTCCATACTTCAAACCATGCTTGAATGACCTTGTGTAAGAGATATTTTCTCTTCCTTCCTCCCTCAAACCACACGGCCAGCACCCTCCCTTTGATGAGCTCCATGGTTTTGTTTTTCTATAAATAGGATGCTTGTGATAGCCTTGTTGCACCTTGAAGCATTTGCTAAGTTTAGAGTTTTAGAGTTGTCTTGCTAGTCTTTCTTTTTCTCTCAAAATTTCAAGAGTGTCCTTCCTTTCTTTTCATCTTTATCTTCTTCATCTCTTCATCTCATCACCATCTCTTAACCATCAAACACCACCCCAAAGCCTTGAACCATCATCAAACCTCTCAAACACCACACCTCAAACACAACTTCACTTGAAACACATTTCCTTCCTTTTTCTTTCATCAAGGCCGAATCATCATCACCATCCTAGGAGGTGTTGCTCATCTCATTTCCATCTTCAAGTCCAAGCTTTTACCTTCATCACAAGGTAGGGATTTGTTTTCAAACTTTGTTTTTCTCAAGAAAGTGTTCTTTTCTCTAGTTTCCTCTTGGATTCTTTTTGAACTTTCCTTTGTTTTTCCTTTCTTTTCATTTCGGCCATGAGGCCTTGATTATGAGCATGATAGCTTGATGATGAAAGTTTCTAGATGATGACATTGTGTTCATCTCAAAGAAACCTCTAAAGCTTGAGTTTTCCTTTTCTTATGACTTCATCTATATGATATCTAACTCACATGGTTTTTCAACTTAAGAAAATTAATCTAAGGATTTCTAAAAGCCCAAGCCTACCCTTGTCAACCTTAAAGTTGGCCAGCACGTTCTAGAGATTTTTCTCTAGATAGGGGTTTTGGGTATTTAATAAAGAACTTGATGTAGTTTCACTTTCTTTCTCTTTTATATGACTTTCGGTTTTTGTGTTGAGATCTTTGAGATATTGTATTGGGTTGTTATCTTGTTAAAGTCTTGAATGAGCTCTAGTTAATCATAAAATGAACCTTGCATCATGTTTACTTTATGCTTTGCATATCATGTTTATTTCCTTGCTATCACTAAATACCAAGATAATGAATGGACTTGCATTATCATGTTTATATTTCAAGCTATGCATTATCATGTTTATATTTCAAGTTCTCACTTAATACTAAGATAATAATAAGTTGCATTCATGTTTACTTTGTGCTATCACTTTACTTTCTAATGGAACCTAAAATAAGTGCATAAGCATGTTTATTTTTATGTCATCACTTTAATGAACCTAGAGCTCAAAGACTTGCCCATTGTTGTCTCAACAAAGGTTTAAAGATATTTATTTCTTGTGGTTCCCATTTAGGCCCTAAGGGGCTTTGGTGTTTTTAAGCGTTAAAAACTATGTTTTATAATTTATCCAAGCTTATGTAAGCATAAGGAATATGTAGAACTAAGTTTTACAAGTTTAAGACCTCTTGAGATAAAAATAATTTAGCCACTGCCATCTTAAGTATTCTTATGATTTTAAAAGGATATAAGTGTTCATAAACAAGCTTTGAAAGTTCTAGAATGGTTCCAAGAGAAACTAGTATCTTATGTGCTTTAGAAATTATGTTTTATGCCTTTATGGAGAAGTATATTTTCGGTTCTTCCTTGCTCCTTGCTGCCACTGTATGTGCTGTTTTGATGATGATAATGTGCCTATGTTTGAGTAAAAATAATGTTAAGACTCATATGTGAAAGATAGGATAAGTTAGGAACTAGAAAAGAATTAATTTGAGAATTCTAGATCCTTTAATTATGTAATTTTCTGGATTCTGTCCAGCAAGGTTTAGATTTAATAATCATGGTTTTAAATTAGTTTAAATGTGTAGGAATGGCTCATAATTGATTTAGGACTTAATCTTGAAGCTTTAGGAGCGAACTAAACTTAGAAAGGGTCATTGTTGTGACTTCTAGGTACCCGTAAAGTTAGGATTTCAAATTCTGCATCCTTGAGGTTTAGAGATGTTCTTGACCATAGTGTGAGGTAAGAAATACTTAGTTATAACCTCATAGGTTCCCAAGAGACTAGGTTTTGATAACTTAGAACGTGAGTTAAGGACTTTAAGAATCTAAACCGTAATCTCTAGAACCCCGTAATCACACAAATATAAAGTTGTCTAAATCTACATAGTGCTGTTTGGATAAGTCCTTGAGCATAAAAATTAGTAAAACTTACTAGTTGTGAACCTATAGGTGTGTAAGAGGTTAAGAATAATACTGGAACAATTAGTTTACAAGTTTAAGACTCAAAAGAACCAAAGCATAACATACTATAGGTTTATAAGCTTGGGAGTTTGTATGTATGATTGTCTAAGGTGTGATTATGTGATAATGTATATGCTATAGTTTTAACTATACACTATGAGGAAGTTTCATGTGATGATGTATATGCTATGAAAAAGATTTATGTAATGAATAATGATGTATCTATGAATTAACACTTTATGAGAACTTAAATGTGACACAACACTGAGACGCCTTCTTGGGTGACACCGGTTTAGCCGAGCACCCCCAAGAAAACAAATCCGTGAGGGTATTGACATAGAGCTTGCCAAAGAGGACAAAACTATGATGCACTAGTTGCTAGTAGAGCGTTTCAAAGAGGAAATGACCCTAAGAGAGGTGATCCTTAATTTGCCCCCTAGCCCGTACTTTAAGTCGGGATTATGTTACGCTTATCATAGGATAAGTAAGAGCTAGTGACGACTAGTTAAAGTATGAGCTCATAACCTAGAGATGTTTTAGGGCGGCCCCATGAGATGAAAGTTAAAGTTAAAAATGTCACATATACTATACTTATGCCAATGTTATAATGTTTCTTAGTTATTCTATTGTTGGTTTACCTTTATGATGCATTCATGTCATTAGATTATTTTTAGTTATAAGACGCATTGTAAAATATGACGGACCTTGGATAAATACCACTTTAGAAAACTAACTTAAAAGGAATTTACATGCATGCACACCTTTTTAGAAATAAACCCAAGGTTCCTGAGGATATGATGATGTCACCTAGGTAGGGATAACCCTACTGAGAATTCTTTTAGAAAGATTCTCATTCTGTCTCTCTTTTCTTCAGTCATATCTTCAGATGACGACATTTGTACTCTTCATCGACACCCCGGTATGGGAGCTGCACCATGACCCGGCACTCGGGTCATACCATTTTGAGGGTCGCTGCACGGTTAGAGTGTTCATGTTTATGGGATGACCCTTCGCACACCCAGTCCCGAGTTACCGTTTTACCCCGACTGCTCCTTACCATCATAACGAAATTTTTGAGCGAGCTAGACCACGCGATGAGCAGATTCTCCGCATGGAGCCCGAGACATTAGCAGTATACGACTACCTCGAGTATGTGCCGCGTACCCAGTACTCGGAGATGGACCCATCCGAGGACCCGCCATCACACATGTACAGTTGGAGCTCCAGTCCCGCTCCCCCACCGATGAGGGCTGGGAGTGAGGAGACGGTGGTCCAACCGAGGTTGGCTCGTCGGCCATCTATGCTCCTTCGCCGCGGTGGACATGCCCCGATGATGCGCTCGACCACTCCCGCCGAGATTCAGCAGTGGATCGACTCGACCCCACAGTACTCGGACCAGCAGGAGTAGACATAGGAGGGGTAGTAGCTAGTGCACACACGCCACATAGTTGAGGACAAACCTTCTTTTGTATATGAGGTTGTCTACTTTAGGTGCACATGGGTATGGGTGTTGTTTCTCTTGTATTTACTTTTTATGATTTTCTTGTATTGCATTTCAGTTGTATTCCGCTTCCCGATGTATTGAATAGTCCTGACCTTTGGGTAGGCATAGTATATATATATATCCATGTTTCAGTTGATGTCTCCATGAAAAGATGTGCTTCTTTATGCTTTGCTTATATGTTTCGCTATGCTTCCTCTTAAAGATTCGTGCGTGGCTCTCACTTTGATTTTAAATTCCAAAAAGAAAAATTTTACCCATATTTCCGCTAAGTATTTTCTAAGTAAAAGATGAGACCAAGAGGTAATATTCTAAAGATTAACCTAAGTACATACTAGTAGTCTTGGGTTAAGATTTAGGGTGTTACAGAGGCTTTTCCCTTTAATAGGAGAAGTGTTGATCACCAATTTCTATCTGTTTAGAATTGGATGGTCAGATTCCATGGAAGGTGTATAGCTCGATCTTTCTGGATTCTACCCCTAAGTCAATGATTCTGTATCCCTTTTCAGCATTTGGGATCAGAGAGCCTTGACACTAGAATGTGAGGCCATGTCACTTGAAAATAAAAATGGTGTTAGGACAGATAATGGTAAAGCATATATAAGTAACTAAAGACGGAAGTTAGACCAAGATATGCTTTGATAGTCTAGGCATCAAAATTAAAAATCCTCTTCAAGCTCAGGGGATTTGATTTCCAAAACTTTAGGAAAAATTCTATGATTAGCAGCTCGAGGGGATTCAAGGAGTTTTCAGTAAGCCTCGGAGATCGGGGCATGAGAGTCCCGAATTATGGGAACTTAGAATCTGCAACCCTGCCTACAAAAAAGGGCTGATGATGAGGGACCCCTTGAACCTTGAAGTAAAACTCCTTGAAATAGTGGAATGACTCTTCATAAGCTTCAAAAACCTTTTTGTTCATTCGACTATGGAAAGAGATCCAGGAATCGCATGACGGTTTGGTACACACAAATAAATACAGAAATACTTTGGGGTAAGGAGGAATTCTGAGGTAATCATATACTATCTCAAAGCCCTGGATCATGGCCTAACTATTAAGGTGTAATTGAAAGGGGCGAAATTAATCTCACGAAGGATGGACATTTGAAAATCAAAAAATGGTAATCGGACACTGATTCTCTCAAACAAGATGTCATACATCCACATATATTCAAATTCATCATCCGCTGGGTGATTGCACACTAGCTCATTTGAATTTACGACCTCAAGGGAATACTTATGCTCTTCTTCAGGATCCAAACATATCTGGTTACTAGCTAGGAAGGCAGAAATAAAATCTTTGTCCGCCAATGATGGTATTCCCAGAACCTCATCTGAGAAATGGCAAAGATAGTCCCCAGCAAGCACCTTGTGAGGTCAAAGAACTTTAGAAGCCCTAACCTCACATTTTCCCATAACCTACAAGGGCGAAACCACCACAATCTACGATTGAAATCCAAGAAAGAAATTCAAAATCAACAAAATCAAAATGGAAGTCGTCACCCTAAGGTAGTTCCCCTAAAATTTCAAACCTAGAAAATCGTCCGATGGCAGGAAGAGGCCGCGAAACACCAAGGACAATGGCAAAATCACAACTTATTGCAAGAAGAGCAATACTTATGCTAATTTTGTATGGTGGCACCACCTCATCCACGCCTGGCACGACGGCGTTGTGAGGGGCATCGCCTAAACCATTGATGCATCCGAGGGTGTGAAAGCCCAATAACAAGGATGTAATAGCAAATAAACAAAGATTTGTTTCAAAAACATGAAAAGGAAAAGGATGAAATAAGAAGAAAATCCTTACTTGGAAGCCAAATGAAGATGAACTTTCCAATGCTTGAAGAATGCTTGAAGTTGGCTTCACCCAAACGCTCTGCAAGTGTGCGAAGAAAGAAAGCAAAAGGAATAAATGCAGATAAGAAGAAGAGGTGCGGAATGAAACCCATATGAGGAGAGGCAATCATGCCTTTTCGCAGCACCACTTGGGGGCATACCTGTAAAAACATCTCTGCTGCACTTATTACTATCCTCAAAAGGCGTGTTTCATAACACGTGGCAACGAATGATTAGACGACACGACGTTTGAAGTGACCATGAGTAGAAAGGATCATAATGAGGCTTTCTCGGAGAAATGCAATCGTTTATGGAATCCACCTCTAATCCGAAACTCTACTATAAGTATCGACTTTAATATCCAATAATTCAAAGTTTGAGTTCAAAGTCACCCTGAAAATTGGAGAAATCACTTTTAACCCTGCTCCTAACTCCGCTTAGTTGTGAACCAGGTTAGGGGCACTGTTATGATATATTTGGAACTTGGATAAGCCTATGGTAATCTCGGGCCAACGAGTAGGAAAGCCCGACAATAGAACAAGAAGGGCTCCAATTTACTAAGGCAAAAAGAAGAAGCAATACAAACCCATTACGCGCTCCGACCTTAACTAAGGAAAGGCCACGTGACCCATGATCTCCACCATGATCTGTACACTAGCCCATTAACCACATTCCCAAAGTAGGAGGAAGTGGTAACGGTTATGCACATCTCCTACTTAAGGGATATCTCATGACATTCAAGGTATGCATTCTGACCTAATACACAACTGCTACCTTGATCCATTACTGATGCCCTTGGCAGAGTCCTTGTAGGTACCTATCACCCCTTTCCCATATCAATATTGAGAGACGAGGAAGGAATTGAGCTGATTGGTGTATCACTCTAACCCTAGGTAACATCCTTCAACATCATTTCGTTATGGTTCCTATCCTCCATCATTATTGACAGGGACAGATTGTTCATGAGTAGTTTTTGGTCTAAGCTATTCAAATCTGCGGGAACCAAGCTAAAATATAGTTCAGTTTACCATCCACAAATGGATGGTCAAACGCAAGTGATTAATAGGTGCCTGGAAACTTACTTGAGGTGTTTTTCAAGTTCCAAACCCAAATAGTGGGCTAATTGGTTGTGTTGGGCTGAGTTATGGTTCAATACCACTTTCAGCTCGTCCAGCCATACTACTCCATTTCAAGCCATCTATGGGAGGGATCCCCTACACTTCTGAAGGGAGAAATGAACTCCTCTGCAGTAGAGGAAATTAATGTATTATTGGCAGAAAGAGATGTTGTTCTGGATGATTTAAAATGGCATCTCTTTAGAGCTCAATCCCGTATGAAAAACCAAGCTGATAAAAAGAGAAGGGAAGTGGTGCTAGAGGTTGGTGACATGGTTTATTTGAAGTTGCAATCATATAGATTGAAGACTTTGGCTATAGGGATCAGTCAAAAGCTGAGCCCAAAGTTTTATGGACCCTATATGGTGATAGAAAAAATTGGCCAAGTTGCCTACAAGTTAGAGCTACCCCCAAAGTCACTAGTCTATCCTATCTTTCATGTTTCCTTGCTAAAAAAATGTGTTGCTCCTTAGGCCCTTAGCCAGCCACTCCCTGCTGGGTTAATAGAAGAATTGGAGTTAAAAGTACAACCTGAAGATGTACTGGCAGGCATAACTTCACAACAGGGCAGCAAGGAATGTTTAAGATGGAGGGGTCTATGTTGGTGTTTCTACGAATCTGCAAAATTTTTATGAGGGCTGGTGTGTGATTAAGACAAAGCTATACCTAGCAAAGCTTGGTTGTTTGTCATAGCAAATCACTTGGAGTATTTCACATTACATAAGTAAAAAAAAAATTCTTTGATGGACATGCTTCAAAAACTAGAGCTTTACACCCATTTAAATTTAATTTCTTCACTTTCACTTGGAATGTAATTGGGATATCAATAGAATATAGAATAAGAGAATTGTATATTTAATGTTTTTGTTCTAACAAATTAATGTATCAATAATATAAATTAGTATATCAATAGTGTGATGTTAGTTTAGTGATCATGTGTTTGAAATGTCAAAACTTTTTTATTTACATGAAAATGAGTCGTATTTACTAATAGAGAAATTATATTAGTATTTAAAATTTGTAATCACTTTAGAATCATTAGGAGAAAAAGTAGATACAATAATAGTTGGTTTAAAATCTTTTTTGCTTTACATTTGCTAATAGATGTTTTGAATAAGATGGTTTTCTCTTACATATCCTTCCAAATTTGTTAGATACTTAAGAAGTGTATATGGTCATTATATTTGTGATCGATAAATCATTTTCAAATAGATAACTTTTGTGCCTTATTAAAAAATTTGATATATAGCTTAATTTTTAATATCTGTATTGTATATTATTATTATATTCAAGACAGATGATGGCATGATATATAAATGATAAAATAAATTATCTATAGTTCGAATTTCATGCTTATATTGATTGATAAATTAAATTGGTGAGATAAAACATATTCATGACAAGGTGATATCAAATGCAACATTATATAGCCATTGAATTACCTATTTTATTTATAATTAATTTCAATTTATATTAAATTTTAATTAATAAATCATATTTCACTACAATACAAATTTCGGTCCATTTGTTATATTATTCCAGTGCATTGCACGACTAAGGCTCACTAGTGTGTGTATATATATACACTCAATAATATTTTAATACTAAATTATCCAAATATTTATTTTATATTTTAATTCAATAGTTTAGATTTTTAATTATTTATTAATTTTAATTTAATCTAGGTGTTTTAATGTTCAAATCTTTTATTATTTGTTTAACTTATTAGTTAATAGTATATTACATGCTAGTATAACTTTTAAAAAATAATTTAGATTTTATAGTTATATAATTTTATAATAATGATTCGTCTAATTTAATATTGTTAAAAGCTATTTTTTATGCTGTATAATACTATTATTCAAAATAAAAAATCGAATCAATCCAAATGAATCTAAATTTGTTTGATTTAGTTTGGTTTCTTAAATATAATCAAATAAAATCAAGAGAAAATTTCTTAATTACATCAATTTTTATCTCAAAGTCAAATCAAACCAAACCATAAATGCCCAAAAAAAAATTATCCAGTTAAATTTGGATAATATCTTTATGATTTTGACAATAATCAATTATTTCCTACTTGTTTTTCAATTTATTTAGTATCATTCTCAATAAATAAATAAATAAAATTATTTATATCCACAAAATATAAAATATTGTAGTAACTCACATTACAAGACATGTATTCTGAGTACGAGTAAATAAATTAAAAAAAAAAGATAAGAAAACAAAAAGAAACTAACTAGTTAGCGTGACAAAAGGGTCCAGCTGTGAGTTATTTGTCCTGTTGGTATCATCACACCAGCAACAATTCACTCCCATTCTCATCATCTCATCACTGTACGCTCACTCACCAAAGTCAATTATTGCAGCAAAGAATTCACAACAAAACTCCAGTCCCCCTCGGTCCCTTTCATCCTCCTAACAACCGGGTTCAACCACCTTATTCTCAAATAAACAAACAAAAACTACCTCAAAGTAAAATTGAAAACAATAAGGTGGAAAAAGCTTCAAAACAAAACCACACATGACATAATAATAACAACAACAGTAATCACTATCACAAACACACACACCCTCTCACTTCCCACCATGCAAAACTCCCCCACCATCTCAGTTCCGCCGCCGCTGCCCCTCCCTCCGCCTCCTCCGCCACGCTCCGCCGGCCAAATCAACGTCATTCCAGCACAACCTCCGCCACCACAATTCTCCGGTGCTCCCAGCGCCGTCTTCCAAATCACCGTCCTCCCGGCGCCTCCGCCGCCGCCGTTTGCCGGCGATTCCAGCTCCATTGACTTCTCTCCTCTCGAATTCCTCTTCGCCGTCATCGCCATCGTCACCATTCCCGCCCTAATCTACACCTTCATCTTCGCCTTCCGGTGCTCGTCCTCCAGCCGCCGAGATTCCGCCACCGGCGAATTTTCCGGTGACCCCTCCGTGGCGTCGGAGATCTCCCACCGCGACGACATGGAGGCCAGCGCCGGCGAAGCTGCCGACGTGAAGTACCGGAAAGAGTCGGACGTAAGGGAAGGCGGCGTCGAGTGCCCGGTGTGCCTGTCGGCGTTCGTCGCCGGCGAGGAGGTCCGGCAGCTGAGCGCGTGCAAGCACTCGTTTCACGCTTCTTGCATAGATAGGTGGCTCACTAACCACTCCAATTGCCCGATTTGCCGGACCGCCATCGCCGCGGCGACGAACAAGCGTTCTAACTCGGTTCAGAGTCAGAGCAGAGATCGTGATCAGCGGCAGGGTCACCGGGATGCAGATGCTTTGGTTTGAAACTTATACTTTTATGTCTAATTTCTTTTTTTCTTTTTTATTTTACGAATTGTTAAAACTGTTGGGTTATTAGGTTTTGTTGAATTGTATATTAGATCCAAATATTGGAGATATAAAAGCATGAATAGCAAGAGGTAAAGTGTGGTTAGTGAGAGAACTCAGAAGCGGTGTGTAACTGAGAGGATGTATAGGTAGGAACTGGAGATGGGTTAAATCAACATTTGTGATTGAACACTTGAATTGTAATGTGATGCCACTGTAATGCTGTATGTGGTATGAACTAGCTGAAAATCGAATGTAAGTTAGCTTGAAAGTTGAAACCTGTTTGCGATTGTAGCTCAATTATCCTGATTTGGCAAATGTCGGTACTTCTTCATCACATGCTTGAGCCATTTCAGGATTTGGGCGTTGTGAGATTTACTTGCAACTAGTTGGTAACAAGGAGACATTTTTTAGAGAGAAATGTTTTATCTTTTCTCACAAGTTTAGATCAGTTCAGTTAGAATACAGGTAATTTAGTGTGATTTTGAGGATTTTTCATCATACCAATCGTATAAATGTAGACCTGATACATATATGTCGGTGCAAAACAAGCACAAATGCAAATGAGAGAATAAACACAATGCTCTGGTTTGTATCTGTACTTACCTTCAATTTAAGAATTTTTTACATTTGTATGAAATAGGACTATTAAAAATTAGTAATGTTAGTCCGACAATTAAAAGTGGGTATCTATTTGGAACACTCATTCTATCACAATTGAATATGATAAATAAGTAGGGATAACAGAGGCCACCATCATATTCAATTGTGATGAGATGGGTGTCTCAGTTAGATACTCATTTTTAGATGTTAGAATAAAATTTTTAATTAAAAATTTGTCCGCTATTATGTTATATGGTCACTGGCCAGTGAATTGTTACAGGGTAATGAAACTATGATTACTCAATGTTCATATTTTTTTTTTCGGTGGATTAGTCAGTGTTTATAATTGATGCGAATGATAACAGCTTCATTTCGAGGTAGATGTGCTCGGATTGATATTTACATATTCTGAAACATAACTCTCGACAGTTTAAACATTTGCTTAGAATCTTACCTAAATACTGCATGTAATACAGTCATTGGTTATGTTTTCTTTCATGAAAGGTTACACTAAAACAAAAATAAAATATCAGTTCAGCTCAAAAAATAAAATAAATTAAAAAATGAACAGATTTATTGGGCAAGTGACAAGTGTATGCAAATGCAGACGCCATGAAGGAAATTGCATAATGTGGCAATCTGTCTTGGGCTATCTGCATAAATCGCCGGAGACACTTAAATATCTTAGATTTGTAAAGATAAGTAGTATTGATTTCTTTAACCTTTGAGAGAAACCACTCTACACAAGTCCAGCAGGCTCATGTGCATCAAAGAGACAAACCCGCAAGGTCTGTGGCAGCTTGCAATTATATCTTAAATCCCACGCACATCGCACGCCTCATCAAAGTCTATGGTATAACTCTAGTTTTGGAAGAACAGGGTCAGTTTCACACGGACATAATCACATATTTCACGCGGATTTTTTTTTCGTCATCAAAGATAGGAATTTATTAATAATCAACAAAATGTGATTGCAATTGAAAGGTCCAGAAACGGACAGCAAGGTCCAAGTGGGGTATCCCAAGTCTTGTAATTACATCAGAATTTACTCAAATTATCTAATAGAGAGGGCAAAGAGTTTGACGGTGTCTTGAAAATTCCTTTGAGAGAGATGATGCTATTGAGAAAATCTCTTGGCTGGAGGAATCTCTTTTCCTCAAACACCTTGATGTTCCTTGCAATCCACACTCTCCAAATCATAAAAGCCACAAAAGTTCTTCGTTCTTCTGCAATTGGGGATGACTTCATCTCGCTCACCAGCTCTGGCCACCATTCCTAAAAGGATGAGAGTTGTTGGGACCATCTTTATTGGGCCAAACCTACGAGTGACCAGATCCGATAGCTATGCGGGCAAGTTACAAAATAGTGGAAGGTTGATTCAACTTCTCCACCATATCGAGGGCACCACTCGTCTATGTGGTTGATTCTCTTCTTCAGGATTTGTTTCACTGCCACTCCATCTTGAATGAGCTTCCATACAAACACCTTAATTTTTAAAGGGCATTTTGTGAACCAGACGAACTTCCAAAATTCTTTGTTGGAGAACATGGGTGAGAGTTGGTCAATAGGAAGGTGAAAGAATTGGAAAGCCACTAAATAGCCTAAAGATACTAAGTAAGTCCCATTTCTCTCAAGCATCCATTTGATTTGGTCTTCATTTTGTCCAATGGGGGTTTGAATGATTTCCTCTGCCACTGTTTGAGTAAAGCTGGCATCAATTAGCTCTTCATTCCATTGATTCTCTTGATTCAGTGAATGTTGCACTAGAATTATTTTAGGATTAGAACAATCCTCTCGTTGTATAGTGAAAGGGAAATTTGAACCCACCCATGGATCCTAGAAAATTCGGATTGTGTCTCCTTGTCCCACCTTCCACTTGATATCTTTAATTCGGAGAGTCTAGAGGATTACCCCATTGGATCACCTCTCATAACCTTTAATTCGGGGAGTCTAGAGGATAATTTCCATATGTCTTATGTCACCTTTTATCTTAGTATGTTATTCATAGATGCGAGCACGAACATATAATCATAACTTATCCTTTAATATATCAGGCTTATAGAACTCTTAAATATGCATCTCAATTAATCAATCATATATGTAGCATGCTACAATTCATCAAGTAATTGATCATATAAATATGCATATGTACATTTATATAAGCATGCTATTATCAAATATCTCATGAAAGTGAATATACTTAACATAATAGATGCCATATATTAATGATCGTCAATTGCATAAAATAAGAATTAAGCATGCATAATCTTTAATTGGTATCATAGCACAAATATCACAAATCATATAAATTTCAACTAAATCACATGAATATGACTTCCATAAGATATCATTCACACTAATCTCCTCAAATTATTAATATTTACACTTAAGCCTAAAAGAGGGTCAAAACTGCAATTTCTCAAAGATTACGGGTCAAAACGTAATTTTTCTTTTTAACACATCTCCTCAAACAAATGATAATCAAAATTTCTCTATACTTTTAAGAGACACATAACACTTATAATTCATCTAAGTTCATCATAAAAACCATCTTTGGTCATAGAACAAATTTTGCTACACTTTAGGGGTCAAAGTGCAAAATCACTCATTTTTCACCCTTAACAATTACCGAAACTTCTAAAACTTTTCCTAAACATCATAAATGATATTCTAAACACATGGACACATTTAACATCATTATTAACTCAAATTAAAGTCATTTGGCTGAAATCACATAATTGATAATTCAAAACATAACTTTTGGTAATTTGTAAAACGGCCCAAGTTAACACTTGTAATTATTCTTTTATACATCTAAGACACTAAAAATAATTTTTACAACAATTATTAATTATTATTTTCATATGAACAGTACATACATTGATGAATAGTGCCGAAACAGTAATAGTATCAGAAAGTTTATTTTCTAAAGCTTTATAAGATTACAATTTTGATAATTTCTAGATACTAGTTTTCCTTATTACTTGATTTAAGACTTAGGAAGCACCTAAAATTATTTTTACCACTTAGAATGACCAAAAATTAATACCAAACAGAGAGCAATTTTCAAAGTTCAATAATAAATCTTTTTGCTCATAAAAATGCTACTTTTACTATCCTTTAAGTTTCTAGACTTGTAAAACTTCCAAAGAACAACTTATAAAAATTCCAAAACACAAAATTTAAACCATAAAAATCAAAGAAAAGTTATCGTGATCATATCATGGCCGAAATTACATATTCATTAGGGTAGCCATGAAATAAAATTTCTATTTAAGATCCAAGAACAATTCTTGAGCTTTAAGGTCTTAAGTGATGACTTTGAAAGTAAACATGCTATGCACATCATTTTTATCTTCAAAATTTAAGGTGATGGCTCAAAGATAAACATGCTATGCAAATCATCTCTTTATCTTTAAGATTTAGGTGATAGCATAAAAATAAACATGCTATGCAAATTCATTTTTATCTTTTGAGATTAATGTGATGACATTGAAAGTAAATATGCTATGCACTTTATTTTTATCTTCAAGAATTAAGGTGATGGCTCAAAGATAAACATGATATGCAAATCCATTTATTTATCTTAAGGATTTAGGTGATAGTATAAAATAAACATGAATGCAAGTCCATTTTACCATCTTGTTCACTTAAAGCTCAAACTTTACAAGATTAAGTTCTTGTTCCTCATAGATCATAAAGATTAGTGAGTTTTAGAGTCCATTAATACTATGGTTCCAAGAACCTCATCAAAATCGAAAATTCAATGAAAAAGCATAAGAAAGAACATGAAATAAAATCCCTACCAAGTTGTTTCTTGATTTTTAAAGAGAGCTTGATCTTCTATGATCAATCAAGAACCAAAAATATGGTCCTAATGATTATGATATTTCGGCCAAGAAGGTTGGAGTGTAGGAAGGATTTTTCTTGTGTTCTAGTGCTTGGAAATGGAAAGTTTAAGTGCTTAGGAGTTGATTTATGATTGGAATATGTATGCTTAAGGTTTAGAGCTTGGTTAGAGGTTGGAAATGGAGTCTCTTGAGTGAGAATAAGGAAGAGAAAGAAAGCTAGAATTCTTGAGAGAATTAGAGAACTTTGAGCACACTTTGAGTAAGAAAACTATCAAGTAAGAAAATGCTAAGGCCAAGAGTGTTTGTGTGAACATTTTAGCAATGGGAGAGCATGTATTTATAGCCTTATGAAGGCTGTTTGGCCATGGACTCAAGGCTGGAAAAATGGAGGATTTATTTCATTTTTTGGTTAAAGAAAACTTTAGAAAAAGAAAGCTTATGGTATTGTAATGATTTTGCACATGTATAATGGATGGAAATTCTAAAATATGATGCTAATGGGAGACATAGTGGCTGATCATATCATGGCTGAAATGGGTGGGTTTTCTTTTGATTAAACAAGAACAAAAACAATGCAAAAGAAAGCTTAAGGTGTGGTGTCTTTGTTGGATGTGTTTTTATGTTGGAAAAGCAAATAAAATATGATGCACATGGTGCATGATGGCCACGGTTTTCTGGTCCATTATGATCAGATATGTGCTCTTTTATGAGTGGTAAAACATGTATTAGATGTGTAATTACTTAGGTAAAAGATTTGGAATTGATAGATTAGTGAAAATGGTAAAAGGTCAAGTGTTTAGGACAAATTAAAATGAAGTAAAAGAATAATCATACACTAGTAAATGAAGTTAGTTTTCTAATGAGTTAAAAATCAATTTGTAACATAAGTTCTATACTAAATTTTACCTAAACCGTAATTCTTAATTTTAATCTTAGCATCACTAATTTTATGAGCTCTAGGAATCAAGAAAGGAGATTAATTTTCCTAAAAATTTCTTAAACTCTAATTATCCTAGGTAATTATTTTTTAACCTCAAGTAATTATTTTTAACTTTAGGTAATTAATTTTTAACTCAAGGTTAATGAATGAAATCAATTTTGAGTTCAATTAGAGCTTTAACATCTCCTTAATTCCATAAGTGAACTTATTTAGCACAACTAGGGGTAAAAAGGTAATTTCACATAAAAGCTTTACAGAATTACCTGAAAATTTCTAAATATCAAGTCATACTTGAAATAAATCACTTTTGAACTTCTTGGTGGTAACTGGGTTCAAGGATTGCTTAATTTCACACTAAATTACCGCAAGGGTAATTTGGTAATTTTACGTACAGTAAAATTCGGGGTTGAGATTTTTACCGTGACATCAACATAACACAAATAATCCCCTTCAAACATAAAATTAACCCCTCGAAGATAACCAGGATTGGTTATCTTTGATTTTCGGGGCAAAACAACCTCAGGGGCATTTTGGTCATTTGTACACAGAAAAATCGGGATTTGTGATTTTTCGCATAGATTTCTATTCAAGCCTCATATAATGTTGTTCTAATGTTAAAATTCCTTATTAAAGATTTCTCATCCTCAAATCTCGTGTAAAATTTACCTAGGGGCATTTTGGTAATTTTAACACAGCATGAAAAATCAGGACATTACACAAAGTTCAAATGGATTGAAGAATGTCAAACAATGTTTGCAGAGCTCAAAGCATTTTGGTAACACCGCCAGTCCTCACCAAGCCACAGGTCTGAGAAACATTGTTCATTTACTTCTCAGTAACCAAGCATACCATAGGCTAAATCATGGTCACTGAACATGAAAAAGAATAGCAGCCTGTTTACTTCATTAAAAAGACATTGCAAGGGCTCGACAAAGGTATCAAAAGATTGAAAAACTCGCCTATGCTATTATGATGTTAGCCAGGAAGCTAAGGCCCTATTTCCAAAGCCACCACATCATAGTCAAAGCATAGCAGCGCATAAGGCAGATACTCATCAAACCTGAAGTTGCTGGAAAAATGATCTTGTAGTCCATCAAGCTCTCTAAACACAGCCTTGAATACTAACTGAGGGGACTGATAAAGGCCCAAGCCTTGGCAAATTTCATAACCGAGCTCACACCAACCTTGCTACCAGACCCCGACTCATGGACATTACAACTAGAATGAGCCTCTAGTGGTAAGGGAAATGGAGCTGGCATCATTCTGGAAAATAGGAACGGAATAATAATCAAACAAGCTCTTCAATTCCAATTCCACGCTAGTAATAATCAAGCCAAGTATGAAGCCCTCATTGTCGTACTAAAGCTCACCTAAGAAATAAGAGCTTAGAGACTTCAAATAAAAGCAAACTCTTAGCTTGTGGTTGGATAGGTTAATGGAGACTTTGTTGTTTAAGATCCCCTTCTGAAAAAGTAGTTGTTCCCAGTGAAGACATTGATGAAAACCTGCGAGTCTTGTGAAATGACACACATCCCCAAGAGCACAACAAAAGGGCCAGTATATGCTCAAAACTTGCCAGCACTAGCAAACCTCATAATATCAAATCAGTAATACAAGTTAAACTTGAAAAGCCAAGTTGCCTCCAATCCAACGTGTATAACACAAAGGTTAAGGATGAAGATTGGGGAACTCCACTCCTCGACGATTGAAGTCCTGAGATCAGCAACCAATGCCAAGAAGTTCAAAAGATTGGCAAGTTACTACACCATCGGTGGTGGACTCCTTTTCAGACTAGATCACGACTCCCTTTCCTGAAATGCCTCAGTCCTTACAAAATCAATGACTTCATGGCCAAGGCACATGAAGGAGTATGCAGGAACCAAATTGGTGACTAAGATCTAGTGGCTAAGATACTCTAAGCAGGATATTTTCGGACAACTATGAAGACAGATTGCATTAACTTCATACGTAAGTGTGACAAATGTCAAACATTCTCCAAAGTCTCTCAAAAGTATCCTGAACTACTGCACTTCTTTGAAGTAAACTAGCCTTTCCACAAATGGGGAATCGGCCTCCTCAATCCTTTTCCCCTTGCACCTAGATAAATCAAGTACTTGGTGGTGACTGTTGATTACTTCACGAAATGGATTGAAGCCGAGCCCTAGGTCATGATCACTGTTAGAATATCCGAAAATTAATCTAGAAAAGGATAATATGTAGATTTGGCCTCCCTAGAGAATTAGTCACCAACAATAGAACTCGGTTCATAGACCAAAGATTGAAGGAACTCTGTGACAATTTCCAAATCAAGCACATCTTTGTCTCTACAGAGTATTCTTAGACTAATGACCAATAAGTTAATCCTTATAGGACTCAAGAAGAAGCTTAACAAAGCTAAGGGATTTTGGGTCGAGGAACTTCTTGAGATCTTATGGGGATATCACACCACCATGCAATCCTTGACCCAGGAAACACTTTGCAGGCTTGTCTTTGGCAGTGAAGCAATGCTCCCCTATCAAAGTTGGCTAGCCCAAATTCGATGAATGACCTTTAATGAAAAAGCAGATCTCAAAAATCAAAGAGTTGAGTTAGACCTTATAGAAGAAGACTAGGAATAGGGCATTAAGGAACAAGTAACCAAGCAACGGGTGACTCGAGGATATGACAAAAAGGTAGACCCCAAAACCATCCTAGTTAGTGACCTAATCCTATAAAAAGTATAGCCTAAGAGAAAACCCATAGGAGAAGGAAAACTAGCACTAATTGGAAGGGGCCATTCCAAGTCACAAGTGATATTGGCCAAGGAGCTCATAAGATATCTAACCTTTCTAGGGAAGAATTGCCAATGATGTGGAATGTCAAGTCCCTCAGGAAATACTATAGCTAAAGATAGTGCCTTAAATCACACACAAGGGTTACACTCCTTTCCTTTAGTTAGGTTTTATCGCATTGGATTTTACCAACAAAGGTTTTAACAAGACATGATCATGTGTGAACCGAACAGTCCGATGGCTCATCATGAATAGAAAGCGCCTGACCAAGAACCTCCCCAAGAAACCCAGCAAGCCCTCTCAATTTTCCACACAGACCAAATCCTCCTCATTTTCGAGCTTGATCTGAGAAGTGTCTGAGTAAAGAGGAAAAAAAAGGTATAATCGTTTGAGCTTTTTGAATAAGTACAGCTTGATTTTTACTCAATCGACTTTTTTGAAAATGTACGAGTTTGAATAAAGTGAGTAATACTTGTGATATATACTCTTGATTAGATTTCTTATTCAGCACATCTTCATACAAACTTATTTTTGAATCGTGATGCAATTTGTGTAAGAAATATAATGTATGAATTTTGCATGCATGTGAAGTTTCTGAGACTCATGGAAACCTTATTTCAATTTTATTAGTGTATGTGATAAGGGGTTTCTAAAGCTCAACAGGGACTAGTCCCAAATATATCATAGCATCATTTTCAAGCTTAGGATATGAGTTAGGAAACTGTAAGCTCTAGAACCCTTTAGAAAGTATGAGCTTTATTGTTTTGAATAACAACAAAGCCAATTTAAAAAAAATATTTTGAAAAATGACTAATGGTTACCTTGAGTTTCTTAACTAAGTTTAACAGGTATTTTCAAAGTGCATTACACGGACATGAGTGAGAAGAATTTCACTTTACATGTGCAAACATGTTTTATCTATTGAAAGAGAATGAGCATAAATGAAGTGAATATTATATCATGTAAAGAATGCTTACATGGATAAAGGAATAAAGCAGATCAATACAAAAATAAGAAACCGAGAAAAAGGTCTTCAGAAAGTAACACAGGATGTCAAAAAGTACACTGAAGAATGAGTAAATCATGCAAACTCTAAAAGTAATGTGTTACTCAGCTGACAAACATCATAATTGCAAATTATTCATCAATTAAAAGCCAAGATTGAAAACTGGAAGACTGAAGAATGATTAAAGGATTGATTACACGTGTCAGAAAGCTCACTTAAATGTGAAGCACAAAACGCTACAGGAAATGGAAGGAAATTTGAAATTCAAATTTCAAATATTAAGTCAAATCCAGTTTTATAACTAGTATGTCATTTTTTCTGTCTAATTAGTCAACCATCCTAGCTTCTAAAAAGAGGGGTTCAGAAACCACGATCAGAAAGTAAAAAAAAAAAAAAAGAGAGGCATCAGAAATCTCTACATTACAATGGCTTCTACAACCGATGTGGCAAGTTTGTCAGCCTACCTTTCTAGACTATTGTTCCAAGACACAATAAATGATTTACACATGTAACTTGGAGATCTGATCAAGGGAAGCGGTCATGAAGAAGGACCATTATAAATGGAGATGTTATGCTTGAAAGCCGATGAGAGAATTGAAGATATAAGAGTGGAAACTTTGGAAAAATCTCTCCATACTTCTTGTGATGTTCATCATAATATGTAATCAGTTTCCTTGAAGTGTAAAAATATTCTTTCGAAATGCTTAGCATAGTGTATGCTCTTCTTTGAAGAGATGTAGGAAAGAAGTCGCTTATATTTCCCAGGTTGGTTTTATTGAATATTTGTAAGGAAACTTGAGTGTAGATTAGTTTGAGTGGCAACCTAAACACATAACCTTTGTAACCTTGATCCAGTGGTTATCATAGTAAAACATAGCTTGGAGAAGCTAAGGTAAAACTACTTGCAATGTGATAGCAGGGACGTTCTGCTCATCTCGGTCCAGCTTGAAGAGGCTATGGAAGAACTACTTGCAACTTGATGATGGAGGCATTCTAGTCATCATGGTTCAGCTTGGAGAGGCTAGGAAGAACTACTTGCAACGTGGCTATAGTAGTTGTCTACTAGTCATGGTTCAGCTTTGAGAGACCGGTTTAAGACTACTTAGTTTAGCTTTGAGAGGCTACAACAGAACTACTTGGTTTGTGATAGTAAGGGGTTGTCTACTGTTCACTGTTGAGAGCTTGGGAAAGCTAATGTAAAGACTATTTAGTTTACTTTCTCAGATTGAGAAAGTAGTTATTAGTGGAATCTCAACATATGTTGAGTACTGGATGTAGGCAGGTTTGGTTGAACCAGTATAAAAATATTTGTGTCATCTTTCTTCTCCCTGATCTCTTAATTTTATGCTCAAAGTTTTTATTTTAATTATTACCAACATATTGTTTGAGATGCATCATTAGTAATAATTAAGAGTTCTACTTTCTAAAACTGCTAAACCATAATTCTGTTGCACTTCAAGCTTAGAGCTTAATAGTATTCTTGTGAAATGTTTCAGATTTGAAGAAGGCATTAAGATATGATTCAACCCCTTTCTCGTGCACTCTTACCTACAGAAACTTCATATATTGTGTACCAAAGGGTATATTTTTGTAAAACCTTAAAAAAAAAGTATGAGATGCATATCAACACACTGATATTGTTATATTTTAGAGCAAAAAACATAATATGTTCCAGAGCTAATCACACAAATAGAATATTGATGTACCTAGATATCATATTAGGCTTATAATATGTGCATCCATACATCAACACCAGTATATCTGATTAGCTGAGCAAGATATATATAACCCATGTAAAACATATTAGAGCAAAGACTAGAAACATAGCAAATGTGCTATAAGCAGATGTATCGAAGCTTATAAAAAATAAAATGTACCAAAGTAAAATCAAATTAATTCAGAGCTACTAAAAAAGAACAAATGTATTAAAATAAACACTAAAAGTTCAGAGAAAAACAAAAGGAAATATGCAGATGCCAAAAAAAATCTCTGAGTAGCTCCCTCTTAGTGTGCTCCCCTTGAATTTCTCAGCTTAAGATTTTCTTTTATTATCTTCTTCCCCTTTTGACATCAGCAAAAAGGAGGTATGCTAGAAACTAGGAACACTATCATCAGCCTTGGTGCTTCACCTCTTGAAGGATTTCTAGCAGTAGTACTTCATGTCTATGCGACTTAGTTTCCAATTGATCCAGCTGGTCAAATATGTGTTGTTGATTTTACAGCAGTAACTTCATTCTAGTGAAGCTTGGAGATTATGCAGGTTGAAGGTGGTTTGGTGAAGGATCAATATCCTGAGCGAGAGGTGGTTTAGGGATAGTAGGAGCTGGGATAGACAGTTCTTCAACCAAGGTAGGGAGGGAATTAGCAGCAAAAGTTAAATTAATCTCAAGGACTATACTTGTCTCTTCTTGTCTTGAGGACTCTGACTCAGAGTCTGAAGATTCATATGAATCTTGCATGTAGAACTTGAAGGTTTAGATGTAAAAGATGATTTTTCTTCATTCTCATCTTAATCTTGCCCTAGTCTTCGAAGGCTTCCACTGCCATTACCATTAATCTTCATTTAGATTGGCAAGATTCTGAAACTTCTTCTAAGCTACTGTCTATTTTGATGATTTTTCTTTTTCTTTCCCTCTCCTCAATGTTCACAACAGCCATTTTAAGAAGAACATCTTTCATTCTCCTGAAATTTGTTGTCAAAGCACTAGTAGGTCTTCTTAGAGCCCTGAATGAGAGTATGGTATATTCAGATCCAACCATATACTCATACCACTCATTTGCCAATGGGTGCTGCAGGTGCTCAAAGACCTTTGAAGCCTTCCAATGGGTATATTTAGGTTTCCATAGGGAACAAAAATATTTTTCTCTTCTTCTAGAGAAATAAGGCTAAGCATGTAATCAAAGATAAGTCTAGGCAAGTTTACTTTAATTTTTGCCAACAAACAGAACAACAACATGAAGTCCATCCTAGCCAACAAGTTCATGCTTCCTAACCTTGGAAGGAGAGAGAATTGGACAAGCGTAAAGACTTGGCGTGGCCTAGAGCTCAGTATAGCAGTAGTTTTCTCTTTAGGGTTAGTGTCTGGGAAAGTCTATGAGACATCTGGAAACTGCTTCAACCGAGACTCCAAGGGTCGTATGCCAATCCCTTTCAGATAAACATCTGAGTCCCTTGCTAGGTGCATGGATGATGCTGGAGAGATCCACAGTGCTCAACTCTAAGTCAGTGCCTCTGATGTGGGACGACACCATAGATTCAAACACCTATACCAAATTAGAGTAGAATGCCATCAGCATCCCAATGAAAACACGGTTAGTGATGTTGAAGAATCCTTCCCATCCTTGGAAGGTAATAACTTCTAGCAGTATGATGACTTGAGTCATCAGTTCCTTGCTCAGCCATTTCCCATGTGGGACTATTCACTGAGCAAAGTTTTCAGCATAGTGCTGCTGATTAAGTAATTCATCATACATGGGAAGAGTTTACATGTCAGTAATGTTTCCATTGAAGCATTTTCCTTAAGCCATTGATAGGTTATGTATGTGAGAATAGAGGGAAAATGTTGAAGTTTGAAAGGGTTAGAAAATGAGGGATTAAGAGAAACAGAGCGCAGCTACTAGGAAGGTTTATATGAGAAAAGAATACAAAACAGTTAAGGTTTAGGAGCATAAGGTTGAAGATGAAGGTACAAGAGTAACGTGTGAAGAGTGGGAAGATATTTAAGTGATGGGACATAAATGACTGAAGGTGACGTGACGTGGGAGAGAAAAACTCAAAAGAGTAGGAACTATCTCGCCCTTTTCATTCTTTTAGATACAATGGTTTCTAATGCTTGAAATATACGCTTAACTCATCTTCAGGTTCCAAACCCCGTGAGACATATATAACATTCTTTTGATCCTCTAACTTTCTTTCTAATCAACTTATCTTTTTTCTAAGCTTGCAAATTGACTTTTTGATCTTTAATTTGATTTTCTGATCTTGCAAATTGATCTTTTGAACTTGCAAACTAATGTCTTTGTTTGGGCTTCAATTTAGAGCAATGAAAGGGGATACTCAAATATGTTTGTGCATGAATGCTTATGCAAATTTATAAACTTTTAAGTTCAAAAGCTTTTTCAAAACACAAAAACGACCTGCAGCTAATGGTTTTGTGAATATATCAAACACTTGGCCTTCAGTATTCACAAACACTAGCTTAACATCTCCTTTTTGAGCATGATCCCGAATAAAATGATATTTAACATCGATATGTTGGGATTTAGAGTGCTAAATAGGATTCTTAGCAAGATTAATAACACTAGTATTATCACAAAAGATACAAATTTTGGAATACCATCAGGTGATAACCTTTTAGCTAGTTCCTTATCTACGACATCTGGGTATAGCAGTTTGCAACAGCTACATATTTAGTTTCAATAGTAGAAAGTGCAATGGTATTCTACTTCTTGCATGACCAAGTGATGAAGTTTTTCCTGAAGAAACAATAGCGACCACGGGTGCTCTTTCTCTCTACTCTATCTCCGATGAAGTCAGCATCATAGTAACCTACAATCTCATAAGATGTACCTTCCTTGTACCATAACCCAAGATTAGTAGTACTGGATAAATATATGAAAATTCATTTAACAACATTTAAATGTGATTACTTTAGGTCAGATTGAAATCTATCACAAATTCCTACACTTCATTGAATGTTTGGTTTACTAGCTGTAAGATACAAAAGTGAACTAATCATTCCTCTATAATTACTTTCTAATACATTTTTGCTATCCTCATCAACATTGATGATTTGAGATGGATGCGTAGGGGTACTCATAGGTTTGGGTTGATCCATGTTAAAGTTTTTCAAAAGCTCTTTAGTATATTTTTCTTGATGGATCAAGATTCCTTCTTTTTTATGTTTTATGTAACATCCTCCCAAGTACAACGATATCCTTAAGTCATGACATCGTACTTGAGAGTTGTTACTTATAACATAATGGACACTTTCTTAAATATCTATGGTAAGCTTGACTAACACATGTAATAACTAATCGTAATCTACTAAAATATATGACAAAGAAACACAAACTTTATTGAATACATAGTTATATACAAAAGGAAGCTCTATTATGAGCTTTAATACATATCCATTCCACTAAATACAACATAATAAAAGCATTAATTACTACACTATTCCAATTCTGAGTTCTTTTGCGGAGTAGCCTTATAGTCCTCTTGTAACGCCCTGATTTTTCTGTTAGAGTAAAAGTGACCGAAATGCCCCTGAGGTCATTTTCGGCCCGGAATTCGAGGAAAGTCAGTCCGGTAGTTCTCGAAGGGAAAACTCAATATTTGAAGGGGACTAGATGACTTGTGTACTTTTCCGGGATCAAAAATCTCGTTTTTCGAGTTTTCGGATCAAAATGACCAAAATACCCCTATGGTGTTTGACCCATTTGCAAGTGCCGGATGAACCTGAAACTTCTCCAGATGGTTTTAAAAGGCGTTTTTAAGTATTCTGTGACTTCAGTTTTAGTCCCGGTGGTCCCGGACAAAATTTGTGTAAAATTACAATTTTGCCCCTAGCTTTGTGTTTTTGAGCTTAAACGTGTGATTAAGCAAACCTAAGCAATATTAGGCTCTAATCAAAGATTAATTAATTTCCATAATTAATCTAAAGTCAAAATAATTTATTAAAGTTAATTAGAACCTAAAATTGCTTAAGGAAACTCAAAATCCTTTTCTAGTTTTAATTCTTTGAGAAAGGAATCTAGAAATAGTATTTTCTCTTACCTATTCCCCTAAATCAAGGAAGTATGTTGGCATTGGATTCCAAGTTAATGAGGTTTGACTTTATTAATCTATCATGACCACCTCCTAATCTAGTCTCACGTGGCCCTAATCACATTCTTAGTTACCTAAACACATGCTTAACAATTCCTAATCTTGCACCTAAACTAATACACACCTAAACACATCCCTAGACCATAATTAGATGAGACAAATCTCTCTCCCATGACATGATAAGCAACCAGCCACCACTCCTCCATATTCTTCACATGTTGAAATTCTTGCACACAAAGGCCATGCTTTAGCCCATACTTTGCACCATACTTGGACCATATCTCACCATGCTTATAACCATGCTTTGAATGACCACTTTGAGGAGATATTTTCCTACCTTGAAGGCTCCAAAATTTCTTGCTCCTTCCCCCCCATAATTCACCTCCACATTTCAAAATTTAACCCATAATATATATAGCAAAGTGTAAATAAATCCCATACTTTTACCATTTGCTTTTTTGTTTGAGTTTATGACCAAAAAAGCTTTCTTACTTTCTCTCAACCTCAAGTTCTTCTCTACCACTTAGAAACTCCTTCCACCACCACAAACAATCATAAACCACCACACCACCACCATAGATCATCACCTAAACACCAAAGCTTCCTTCCTCAAACACAAAGCTCACATAAAACACCTTCCTTTCCTTTTCCTTGTGCTTGGCCAAATCCCCACCACCATTTTGGAGGAGCTTTTCATCTCATTCTCACTTCAAAGAACCAAGCTTTCATCTTCACTCTTAGTAGGGGTTCTTGTTTCCAAAAACTTTTCTTTTATTTTTGATGTTTGAGGTGAAAAAGTGTTAGTTTTTCTCTTGGAACACATTCTTTTCTTCTTTGTTTTATTTTTATTTTTATTTTGGAACTTGGTTCTCAAAAGAAAAACTTGAGCTTGATGATGAGGTTTCAAGATAATGATTTTGAGAGTCTCATTTGAGAAACCTCTAAAGCTTAAAACTTGTTCTTAATTCTTGAAACATTTTAGTTCTTCCTTTGTTTTTCCTTGTTTAAAGGTTTCGGTTTTCTTTTCCTTTTTCCTTCTCATTTTTGGTTCTTTTTTCTTTCTCTCATCTTGACTTTGGTTTTAAAAATTGTAGGAGTTGCTTTTCAAACTTTGTTTTACTCAAAAATGTGTTTTCTCTAGTTTTCTCTTGACTCTTTTTAAAGCTTTCCTTTGTTTTCCTTTCTTCTTCATTTCGGCCATGAGGCCTTGTTTATGTGAACATGATAACTTGACGATGAGAGTTTCTAGATGGTGACCTTGTGTTCATCTCAAAGAAACCTCTAAAGCTTGAGTTTTGTTTTTGATCTAGCAAAGTTTTGATTTTTCTTTCCTTTTTCTCTTCTACATGATTTCGGCCTCTATAGGTTTTCTTCAAAGATTTTGTTAAAAATTTTAAAAGTATCTCTACATTTACCTTGTGTCAAGAAATAATGTTGTTTGGTTTTTATTTCCTTGAGGTTTTGCTTTCTTTGAGTTTACTTCTTTGAGCTTGATGATGATGTTCAAGAACCATGTAGTTCCTTTGAGAACTTGGTTCAAGAACTCTAAAGCTCTCTTGTTGATGAGATAAGTGTTGGGTTATGATGGATTTTAAAGCCTTGAAAGAGCTCTAGCTAAGATTAAAATGAACCTTGCATTCATGTTTATATTTATCCTTTGCACATCATGTTTATTTTCCTTGCTATCACTAAATATCAAGAATAATAAATGAACTTGCATTATCATATTTATATTTCAAGCTTTGCATTATCATGTTTATATTTTCAAGTCCTCACCTAAATACTAAAGATAATAACAAGTTGCATCTCATATTTATTTTGTGCTCTCACTTTATTTTCTAATGAAAGATAAAATATGTGCATGAGCATATTTAAGTTTATATCATCACCTAAGAGAACCTGGAGCTCAAAGACTTTCCCATTATTATCTCAAACAAAGGCTTGAAAAATATATGTTTCCTTGTTCCTTTAGATTCGGCCCTAGGAGGTTTGCTTTGTTTCAAACACTAAAACTTATGTTTTATAATTTTTCCTAAGTTTACATGAGCTTAAGAAATGTTTGAACAAAGTTTTATGATCTCAAACCTTTTCAAATTTCATTCAAAATGGCTACTGCCCTTGAAGGGATTTTGATGATTTTTATGAGATAAAAATGTTTACTAATGAGTTTTGAAAGTTTTAAAAAGGTTCCAAGAGAAACTAGCATTTTATGTGTTTTAGAAATCAAGTTTTATGCCTTGTTTGTTGGAGATGAATTCTCCCTTGCTATGAATGCTCACTGTTTTGTCCTGTTTTAATGATGTTAATATGAGTATGTTTATGTATAATTGATGCTAAAATTCATATGTGAAAGTTAAGAGAAGATAGTAACTTGAAAAGAATTAATTTGAGACTTTTAGATCCCTTAGAAAAGTATTTTTCTAGATTCTATCCAGCAAGGTTTAGAATTGATAATCATGGTTTATAATTAATTTAAATGTGTAGGAATGACTCATAATTGGTTTAGGACTTGATCTTGATATCTTAGGAGCAAACCGAACTTAGAAAGGGTTAATGTTGTGACTCCTAGGTACCTGTAAAGTAAGAATTTTGGATTCTGCATTCTTGGGATTTAGAAATAGTTATGATCATAGAATTGAGTGAGGAATACTTAGATATGAGCCTATAGGTACCCGAGAGCTTAAGTTTGATCTGATACAACTTAGATTTGAGTTAAAGGACCTTAAGGGCCAATGCATAAGACATTGAGAAATCTCTTAATGCTGTGAGTTTATTTATACAAGATATGATGTATTTGAAGTGTATGTCATGATGAATCTGAAGTACATGCTATGATGTTTATGCTATGATGTTTAACCATGTAAGGATGGTGTATTTGAGATATATGCTTGATGATATATGAGCTATGGTGAATGTTTTATTGAGACGATATGTCTATTATGTTCGTGAGAGAGTTGAATGAGAGAGGATATATACCCCTTCTTTTGCCCCCTAAGAAATCTAGTGACAACTAGTTAGGATTGAGCTCATTTTAGGTAATAAGGGTATGTTTGGTTGGATTTGGGCGTGTTTAGTTGGACTTAGTAATACGAATAATTTGGGTGATGCAAATAATTTTGGTGATGCGTATAAATGTAGTTGAGCTCATTCCTAGGCGATAGGGTGTGTTTGGATGGATTTGATTATGGGTATAAATATCGCCGGGGCCGGTGTTTTATGGTTGGTTTTTAGTGATGCGAAAAGAAGGTGGTCTTTGAGAGAAAGAACTTAAGAGTTCGGACATGAGAAAGAGATATGATGTTTTTAAAGTCACATAGTTATGAGAAAAGAAAGAGTTCTATATGTCCTTTATGCCACTTGCATGCTTCTTGCTGTTATGATTTGTTGAGTTATTTGCATAAAGTATTGTCATGCATTCATCCAATATCTGTTGCATTCATATCATTAAGACCCATACAAAAAAAGACACCCACTTCGGATAAATATATTTGGAAAGTTTAAAACCAAACCTTATGCATAAACACCTCTTTCATAATTAAAACCGATGTGGCTGGGGATGATGACGATGACACACGTGGTAGAGTCGGAAATCCTTACTGAGAATCTTGAATAAGTTTCTCATCCCTCTCTCTCTTCTTTTCTGTGTCATCTCCAGAAGAAGATGCTGGTGTATCCCGTGACGCGGTTCGCGATTTCTACTAAAGTATGAGCATGAGGCATACACTATGAGTCGGATTGGTGGGATGCAACGGACGTGCGTAGATGCCGCTTTGGTTTTATATTTATAGGAATGTATTTCTCTTGATGTGATAATATGATTACGATAATCGTAAATTATGTACCCGTGATGATATGATTACGTTGTGATGTAATGAACAATGTTTGTGTTTTGTGACCATGAATGATATGAGTTCTCTTTTCTGTATGTTAGTCTTCGTTATGTCATACACGGCTCTCACTTTGATTTTATATTTCAAAAAAAAATTTACCCGTATTTCCGCTAAGTATTTTCACAAAAGAATGAGACTAAGAAGTAATAACCTAATGATTAACCTAATGTGTTCTAGAGTATTGGGTTAAAAATTAGGGTGTTACACCTCTGGTGCAACTTGGAGATGACACGGAAACAAACAAATAAGGGTGAGAATTCTAAAATTCTCAGTAAGGCATCCCCAAAACATATAATGAAACTCATGTCATCGTTATCGTCCCAGCCATTCATGTTTATTAGTAAAATTGTGAGCATGCTACATATATCAAGGTTCATTTTAAAGTTCAAAAACCATTCCTTTGAAGTTGGTTTCTTTTAATTTCTCAGTCACTTAATATATATATATATATGTCATTCTACTCAACATTTTCAATAACTTAACATACACCTATCATCCTATTTAACATCAGAGGAGTTCATTCGCAACTTTACGTGCCCTTGGTGCATCACAAGGGACCTTTCCATGCCCTTTACACATTAAAAATGACTTCTGTAACACCCTAATTTGTAACCCAATATTTTAGAACATATTAGGCTAATCATTAGGTTATTACTTCTTAGTCTCAACTTTTTAATCAAATACTTAGCGGAAATTACGGGTAAATTTTTCTTTTTGAAAACATAAACAAAGTGAAAGCCGTGAACTTAATTAGTCGAATGACAGAAACATAAAGCACGCGTAACAATTATCAGAGATCACAGAGTGAAACATATAACCAAGGAAGCATTCCATTAATAACATAATTTAAGTACATAAGTAGTCATACCCTCATGGGGACGGGCAGAGCTTGTAATATAACGGGAAAGAAAATACAACAGAAAATGTAAAGTACATGGTTCAACGTGAAGATGGAAAAAACCCAAAACGCTACCCTCCTACTATGAGTACAAATTACAACCCCTCCCAGAAGGTACTACCGAAGGGAAGATCTCCATAAAAGCTCGGGTACTCACAAAGCTCTCCATCGGGAACCAGTGACAACGAGGATCCTCGGGTGATGGAGGCAGGTAACTGGGGAATCGCTCTATCTCCTCCTGTGTGGGCCAATGGAGTGTGAAGGGGACTCGTGGCGGCTGAACGTTAGCTCCTCGACGTGAACTGGGGAAAGGGAGCGGAGCCCTTCTAAGGGATATGCGTCGGCGAATCCTCGGATGAATCAGTCTCGGACCTCCTCGAGCGAGGCACGTACTCCGGGTAGTCACGGATAGCCGAGGCAGAGGTACGGCGTAGCTGCTCATCATGCGGGCGAGTGCGCTCGAAGATCATGTCATCACCACCAAAAGGTGCAGTAGGAGTGAACTGGTAGCTTGAAACCGGGTAAGCGAAAGGTCGTCCCATGTACACAAAAACACGAACGGCACATCGACCCTCAAAGTGATATGAACGGTGGTCCGGTTCGAAGTGTACCTCCCATACTGGCATGTCAATGAAAAGCACGAACGTCGCCATCGCTCTCTGAAGATGTGACGGAAGGAAAGAGAGAGAGAGGAGTGAGAAATCTTGCTAAAGAAATCTCAGTAAGAGTCTCCTACCCTAGGGTTACATCGCACACATCCTCAGGAACCTTGGGTTTAATTATAAAATAGTGATCATGCATATAAGGTTCGATTTAGGGTTTCTCAAACTAATTATCCAAGGTCCATTCCTTTTAGCATGCGTCTTGATGTTATGAATGCGACATGTTATATCATGGATGCACATCAATACTTGAGCATATAAGACAACACAGCAAAGCACATAAACATAATCCATGTGGCATAAGGGCATATAACTTTCAAGTGAATCATTCCTCAACTTCGTGACATCAATCATGGTACTTTAGCATATAAGTCACCCTAAAAAAAATAACTAGGTTATGAGCTAATACCTCAGCTAGTCGTCACTAGCTCTTGCTTATTATCTGAATAAGTGAAACATAAATAATAATCCCGACTCGCAAGTACGGGTAGGGGGCAGGGATCATCTCTCTCTGGGATTACCCTCTTTGAAACACTTTGCGGGCACTAGGCCACAGCAATTTGTCCGCTTTGGTAGGCTGCATCTACTCATACCCTCATGGATTTGTCTCCTCTAGGGGTGCTCGGCCGAACCGGTGTCACCCAGGCGAGCGCGTCTCAGTGCTTTGTCACATTTAAGTTCTCATGATTTTCAAAAAGACCTTTTTCCAAGTTTCTCAAATTTGATGGAAATTCGACAGCATGACGGCTGTAGGCCGAATTTCCTCAAATTTGCTTATACCATGAAAACATATAGGACATACACAAACATTTCTTATGGGGTATAGCATATCATCATGTAAAACTTCTTTATAGCACATATCAACTTATCATAGACAAAGCTCATGTATCATATATCATAAATTAAGCATCATAAAAACTCAAGACTTCTTAATGTCTTATGCATTGACCTTTAAGGTCCTTAACTCACGTTCTAAGTTATTAATCATCAAACCTAATCTCTTGGGTACCTATAAGGTTATAACTAAGTATTTCTCACCTCACACTATGATCAAGAACATCTCTAAACCTCAAAGATGCAAAATTTATAATCCTAACTTTACGGATCCCTAGGAGTCACAACAGTGACCCTTTCTAAATCCGGTTTGTTCCTAAGGCTTCAAGATCAAGTCCTAAACCATTTATGAGTCATTCCTATACATTTAAACTAATTTAAAACCATGATTATCAAATCTAAACCTTGCTGGACAGAATCCAGAAAATTCAATAATTAAGGGATCTAGAACTCTCAAATTAATTCTTTTCTAGTCTCTAACTTATCTTATCTTTCGCATATGAGTCTTAACATTATTTTTACTCAAACATAAGCATATTATCATCAATAAAACAGCACATACAGTGGCAAAATAATGGCAAGGCAGAACCGAAACAAACACTCTCCATAAAGGCATAAAACACAATTTCTAAAGCACATAAAATACTAGTTTCTCTTGGAACCTTTTTAAAACTTTCAAGACTCATTTATGAACATTTTTAACATCTAAAATCATAAGAATATGTAAGAGGGCAGTGACTAAATCAACTTTGTCTCAAAAGGTCCTAAATTCATGAAACTTAGTTCTACATATTCCTTGTACTCACAAAAGCTTAGAAAAAATATGAAACATAGTTTTCAATACTTAGAAACATCAAAACCCCTTAGAGCCGAAACATGAACCCAAGGAAATAAATATTTTTCAACCTTTGTTGAGACAACCATGGGCAAGTCTTTGAGCTCTAGGTTCATTTAAGTGATGACATAAAAGTAAACATGCTCATGCACTCATTTTAGGTTCCATTAGAAAGTAAAGTGATAACATAAAATAAATATGAGGTGCAACATATTATTATCTTTGATATTTAGTGAGGACTTGAAATATAAACATGATAATGCATAGCTTGAAATATAAACATGATAATGCAAGTTCATTCATTATCTTGATATTTAGTGATAGCAAGGAAGTAAACATGATATGCAAAGCATGAAATAAACATGATGCAAGGTTCATTTTATGGTTAGCTAGAGCTCATTCAAGACTTTAACAAAGTAACAACCCAACATATATCTCATTACAAAGAGAGCTCTAGAGTTCTTGAACCAAGTTCTCAAAGGAACCATGAGGTTCTTGAACACCATCATCAAGCTCAAGATAAACAAACTTCCAAAACAAAACAAAACAAAGTCTCAAGGATCAAAGTACCAAAACCGAAAACCTTACAAAAGGAAGAGAAAATGAAACTAAGTCAAGTTATTTATTAAATACCCAAAACCTCTATCTAGAGAAAGATCTCTAGAACGTGCCGGCCAACTTTAAGGTTGACAAGGGTAGGCTTGGGCTTTTAGAAATCCTTAGATTAGTTTTCTTAAGTTGAAAAACCATGTGAGCTAAGTATAGTATAGATGAAGTTAAAGGAAAAGAAAAACTCAAGCTCTAGAGGTTCCTTTGAGATGAACACATAGTCATCCTCTAGGAGTCCTCATCATTGAGCTATCATGTGCTCCTCAAGGCCTCATGGCTGAAATCACAAGGAAGGAAAAACAAAGAAAGTTTCAAAAGAAAATCCAAGAGAAAGCTAGAAAGAAACTCATTTTCAAGAAAACAAAGTTTAGAAAACACTCCTACCTAGAGTGAGGACTCAAAGCTTGAACTTTAAAAAGGAAAACAAGATGATGAGCTCCTCCTTGAGGTGGATATGGCTTCGGCCTTGTGAGGAACAATGGAGAGGAAAATGTGTTTGAGTGAGGTTGTGTTTGAGGTGAGGTGTTTGAGAGGTTAGGAGATGATTCAAGGCCTTGGGGTGGTGTTTGATGGTTAAGAGATGATGATGAGATGAAGAGATGAAGAAGATGAAGATGAAAAGAAAGGAAGAACTCTCTTGAAACTTTGAGAGAAAAAGAAAGAACTCAAGAAAGCTTAGGAAAACTTGAAACTTACCAAATGAACTAAGGTGTTTGCATGTGTTTCTAGGCAGGATATTTATAGAGAATGAAAACAAATGAAGGCTCAAAAGGGGAGGGTGCTGGCCGTAGCTACTGGAGGGAAAAGGAAGAGAAAATATCTCTTACACAAGGTCATTCAAGCATGGTTTGAAGTATGGAAGCTATGCTACAAAGTATGGCTTGATGTGAGTTAATTTCCTATCAATTTTTGATGAAATTAGGCTTCTAGAACCTTGACATGGTTGGAAATTTTCCAGCCACAAATAAATGGAGAAAATGGGCTATTTTAATTAGTTATTTACTTGGAAAATCAAGCTTGATTGAAAGTTATGACAAGGTATAGTGTATGTGACTTGAGGTATGGCCTTGGAGTGTTGAAAAATTGAACATGTGATGCATATGGGGAGGGAGAAGCTTCGGCCAACCAGACAGCATGGAGGGAGAGATGTTTTGATCATCTAATTGTGTGTTAATGGTAGGTTTAAATGTGTATTAGCTTAGGTACAAGGTTAGGAGTAATTAAGCTTAAGTTTACATAACTAAGAATGAGGTTTAGGGATTTTATGACAAGATTAGGAGTGCTCATACATCATTAAAGAATTTTAAACTCATTTATGAATAAACAATGTGTAACACAATTCCATGATTTAAGGAATTGGAAAGAGAAAACACTATTCAAGATTCCATGACTAGGAGTCTTGAAATTAAAATATGATTTTAAATTGTAATTAAGCACTTTTAGGTTCTAATCAACTTTAATAAATTATTTTGACTCAAGATTAATTATGGAAATTAATTAACCTTTGATTAGAGCCTAATATTGCTTAGGTTTGCTTAATCACGCGATTAAGCGTAAAAACACAAAACTAGGGGGCAAAACCGTAATTTCGTACTAATTTCGCCCGGGACCTCCGGGACCAAAACTAAAGTCATAGTCTACATAAAAACGCCTTTTAAAACCATCTGGAGAAGTTTTGGGTTCATCCGGTACTTGCAAACAGGTAAAACACTGCAAGGGCGTTTTGGTCATTTTGACCCGAAAACTCGAAAAACGAGATTTTCGATCCCGGCAAGGTACACAAGTCATCTAATCCCCTTCCAACATTGATTTTACCCTTCGAGTACTGCCGGACCGGCTTTCCTCGAATTTCGGGCCGAAAATGACCTCAGGGGCATTTTGGTCATTTTCAGTCTAGCAGAAAATCGGGGCGTTACAACTTCCCCGTGCCTTTTTAACATTTATGGAACCTTTTTATCTAGTTAAAATAAAAACCACCATCAAGCTTATAAGGGCATCCATTTACAACATAATTTCAATCATCATCTTTCAGTTTTCTCGATGCATGCCCAAGTCATATATAAATGTTTATTCACAATGAAATGCTCATCTATTCCTCATAAATGAACCTTTAAATAATATAGCATGCATTGATACTCATTAAACTTGAGTCATAAGTAATTTTATTTCCAAATCAACATTTTAGTTCATTTCCAACACATTGACAGATTTTTAACTCAAGTATCAAAAATTATTTCTCATGTCAAATAACTTATTCATGTCCACAAAATTCCCTATAACATCTCAATGTGTACTAAATATCCTATAAAAATTTCAGAACAAAAAAATTTCTCTATGTCAACAAAATTCTACAATTTGGTGGTTAGAGACCACTTAACCTCAGCTCATAACCAAAATCTCTCAATTTTCAACCATAGCCAATGATTGAATAAATTCAAAATAAAAATCATGGTTGAACTTCAAAATGTTTCCAATACTCGGTAAAAATTTCAAAGGAAAATTCAATCATTTACTGTGGTAACAAAATTGGAACTTCAATTCCCATAATCTAGGCAACATAGTTATAATCTCAGTACTTGATTTTTTTAAAAGCATTAGGCATCAAAACAGAGCTCAAGAAAATTAGTGAAACTAAATTAAGGTTAGCTTCAACATATATTTTTTCTAGCTCATAAAAATACCCACAATTTCCTAAGAAAATTCATGAACAATCATTGCCTAGAACAGAATCAAAAATCTAGCTAGCATGGTTCAACATCTATTTAGAAAAAATGATTTTCATCATCATCCAAACACATCACCAAAATCCATACATCAATATATCATCAATCAATACAATAAAAAATTTTGGACCAAAACCAATCAGAAATGTTTAGCACGAGTTTTGAAAGAAAAGACCAAAGAAAACCTTACTTGTGATGCTTGAAGACTTCTAACTCCAAAAGTCCTTCTAAGAATGATTTTTCCTCACTTCAAGCCTTCCAAACTGTAACGCCCTAGTTTTCTGTTAGAGTGAAAATGACTAAAATGCCCCTGAGGTCATTTTTGGCCCGGAATTCGAGGAAAGCCGATCCGGTAGTACTCGAAGGGCAAACTCAATGTTGGAAGGGGATTAGTTGACTTGTGTACCTTTCCGGGATCAAAAATCTCGTTTTTCGAGTTTTCGGGTCAAAATGACCAAAATAACCCTGTGGTGTTTTACTCGTTTGCAAGTGCCGGATAAACCCGAAACTTCTCCAGATGGTTTTAAAATGCGTTTTTATGTATTCTGTAACTTTAGTTTTGGTCCAGAAGGTCCCAGGCAAAATTAGTGCAAAATTATGATTTTGCCCCTAGTTTTGTGTTTTTAAGCTTAATCGCGTGATTAAGCAAACCTAAGCAATATTAGGCTCTAATCAGAGATTAATTAATTTCCATAATTAATCTTGAATCAAAATAATTTATTAAAGTTAATTAGAACCTAAAATTGCTTAAGGGAACTCAAAATCCTTTTCTAGTCTTAATTCTTTGAGAAAGGAATCTAGGAATAGTGTTTGCGCTTACCAATGTTTTGCACATGCCTTGGAGGACACATTTGAGAAGATATTTTCCCTCCCCCAAGGCTGAAAAAAATGGCTCCATTTTTCCCCCCAAAATCCACCTCCACATTTCAAAATTCAAACCATGATATATATAGCAAAGTGTAGAGAAATTTCACACTTTTGCCATTTGCCTTTGTTTTTTTAAACTTGTGACAAAAAAATCTCTCTCACTTTCTCTCAACCTCAAATTCCTCTCCACCACCTAGAAACCCCTTCCGCCACCACAAACCACCATAAACCACCTTGAAACACCACACCACCACCTCAAGCCACCTCCCTAGCACTCAACATTTCCACCTTCAACTTAAACTCTCAAGAAAAACTCCTCCTTTGCTTGTCTTCACCCCTTGGCCAAAATCACCAAGCCACAAAGAGGAGGTTTTTGTCTCCTCATTTTAATTCCAAGAACCAAGCTCTTTTCCTTCCAAAGAAATTTCCACTAGGTAGGGGTTTTGTTTTCAAAATGCTTTTCTTGTGATGTTGTTTATGACATAAAAATGCTAGCTTTCTCTTAGTTCAACTCTTTTTCTCTCTTTTTGTTTTAAGTCATAAGACTTGGTTTTTGAAAGGAAAACCTTGAGCTTGATGATGAGGTTTCAAAATAATGGTTTTATGATTCTCATTTGAGAAACCTCTAAAGCTTGAAACCTCTAAAGCTTGAAACTTTCTTTTGATCTTGAAGCATTTTAGTTTTTCCTTTCCTTTTCTTTCCTAAAGTTTCAGTTTTCCCTTTCTTATTTCCTTTTCCATTTTTGGCCTCAATGGCCTTATTTCATCCCCATGATAGCTTGATGATGAGTGTTTCAAGATGATGACCTTGTTTTCATCTCAAAGAGACCTCTAAAGCTTGAGTTTTGTTTCTTGATCTAGCAAAGTTTTGGTCTTTCTTTCCTTTTTCTTTCCTACATGATTTTGGATCCTCTAGGTTTCCTTCAAAGATTTTGTTAAAATTTTTTAAAAGTATCTCTATATTTATTTATTATTAAGAAAGAATGTTGCTTTGGTTTTTGCTTCCTTGAGATTTTGTTTTCCTCTAAGTTTACTTCTTTTTGAGCTTGATGATGATGTTCAAGAACCATGTAGTTCCTTTGAGAACTTAGTTCAAGAACTCTAAAGCTCACTTTGTTTGTGGGATAAGTGTTGGGTTGAGATTTTTGATTCTCTATAAAAGTCTCATATGAGCTCCAAGTAAGATAAAAAGACTTGCATCCATATTTACTTTTATGTCATCACTAAATGCTCAAGATTAAAGAATAAACTTGCATCTCCATATTTATGTTTATGCTTTCACTAAATCTCTAAGATAATAATGGATTTGCATAGCATATTTATTTTATGCTCTCACCTCTTAATAAAGAGTAAAACAAAGTGCATTACATGTTTATGTTTATGTCATAACTAAAGAGATGTAGAGCTCATGGACTTATCCATTGTTATCTCAAACAAAGTTTTATAATATATATTATTTACCTCCTTGTTTTCGGCCTAGTGATGATGTTGAGTCCTAGAATGGGATTCAACTAGTTACAAGAGCTAAAGTTTATGTTTTATGTTTTTTTCTAAGTATAGATGATCTCAAGAAATGTTTCGAGCAAAGTTTTATGTTTTAAAACCCTCTTGAAATAATTTTTAATTAGCTACTGCCTTCATGCTATTTAGGATGATTTTAATGAAATAAAATGTGCTCTAATGAGTTTTTAAAACCTTGAAAAGTTTCCAAGAGAAACTAGCGATTTATGTGTGTTAGAAATGAAACTATGTGCATTGTATGATAATTATGAATTCTGTTCTGTTTGAGTATTTTTCTCTCTGTATGATGCTGTTTTGATGGTGATAAAATGAGTATATTCATGTGCTTTTGATGTTAGAATTAATTTGAGAAAGTTGAGACAAGTTAGTAACTAGAAAAGAATTAAAATGAGACTTTTAAATCCCTTAGAAATGCAATTTTCTGGATTCTGTCCAGCAAGGGTAAATATTAGTAATGATGGTTTGTAATTAGTTTAAATGTGTAGGAACTACTCATAATTGGTTTAGGAATTGATCTTGATGCCTTAGGAGCAAACCAGACTTAGACAGGGTCATTGTTGTGACTCCTAGGTACCCGTAAAGTTAGAATTTTAGATTTTGTATTCTTGAGGTTTGGAGATATTTGTTATCATAGTTTTGAGTGAGGAATACTTAGATATGAGCCTATAGGTACCCGAGAGCTTAAGTCGTGATGATGAACAACTTAGATTCCGAGTTAAAGGACCCTAAGGGTCAAAGCATAAGATATTAAGAAACTTTGATGCTTTGAGTTTGACATTACAAGTATGAAGTATTGATTCATATGTGTTTGATGAGTGTCTTAATGTGGCATTATGATTGAGAAGTTGAAGTATATGTGATATGAATATCGTGGCATAAAGTAGATTTGAAGGAAATTCGGTATACACTGCTATGTCCGACTTTCCGTCAAATCCAAGGAACTTGAGAATGTTTTTGAGAATCATATGAGAAAAGAAAACCCTGGGTGACACCGGTTCTGCCAAGCACCCCCAGGAGATTTTATGTGACGAAGCATTGAGATGCGCTTTCCTGGGTGACACCAGTTTGGCCGAGCACCCCCAGGAAAGACAAATTCATGAGGGTATGAGTAGATGCAGCCTACCAAAGCGGACAAATTGTTGTGGCTAGATGCCCGCAAAGCGTTTCAAAGAGGGTATATCCTAAGAGAAGTGATCCCTAGCCCCCTAGCCCGTACTCTTAAGAAGTTGGGATTATGTTATTTTATGATTCGCTTATTCAGATAATAAGCAAGAGCTAGTGACGACTAGCTGAGGTATGAGCTCATAACCTAGATGTTTTAAGGTGGTCCATAATGCTCAAGCATGAGTTCTTAAGTCACAAGTTGAGAATGAGAGAAAAGTTTATTGGAATGTTCATATGCCACACTATGCCACTGATTATGTTTTTTTTTTATGATATGTTGCTTTGCTTGATTTCATAAGGTATATTGATGCATTCCATGCCTTGCTATATTGTATTCATGCATTAAGATCCATGTTAAAAGGAACGAACCTTGGATAATTATGGTTATGAAATTAAATAATGAACTTTATATGCATGTACACCTTTTTATGAATAAACCCAAGGTTCCTGAGGATGTGAACGATGTAACCTTAGATAAGAGGTCCCTACTGAGTTTCTTTAGTAAGATTCTCACTCCCTTTCTTTCTCCTCTTTCTTTCCCGTCACATCTTCAGAGCTCGAAGGCGACATTCGTGGCTTTTATCGACACCCCGACGTAGGAGGTGCACTATGATTCGGAGCACGGATCATACCATTTTGAGGGACGCTGTGCCGTACGCGTCTATCCGAGGATTCACCACCATTAGTAGGATCCTTTGGGGAGAGCCAGTGCACACATATCATCGTGATTAGGATATTCCTTCTTTTGTTATGAGGTTATCCACCTTAGGTGCACTAGCGTAAAGGTGTGTTTAGTTATGCTTTTATGCATTTTAGTTTCTGATGTATTTTCCTTTCATTTGTATTCGTATTATCATGTACTAAACTAAGCCCCGCCTTTGGGTGGGCATATTATGATATGAATGGGATGTTTCTTGATGAGTTATTGATTGTTTCATGTCCTTTCATGCTCTATTAATATGTGATTTATATTCTGTCTTGTGATGAACGTGGCTCTCACTTTGCTTTATGTTTCAAAAAAAAAAAATTTACCCATAGTTTCCGCTAAGTATTTTAAAGGATTTTGCAAAGAATGAGACTAAGAAGTAATAACCTAGTGATTAACCTAAATATGTTCTAGAAATATTGGGTTAAAAATTAGGATGTTACACAAACGGCCCTTAAACCTTCCTTAAATAGTATAGAATGATATTTAAGGTGAAAAATTGGAATTTCAATCGGTTAGTTTTGTAAGTTATGATGAGTAGTTGAAGTTTAGTAAAGGAATTTTGAGGTTTTAACAACTCTAGGCTTTTAACTAGCTCTTTTTGAGATAGCTCAGAAATAAGCTTCATATGATCATGTCCAAGCTTCTTATGTCACAGCCACTTATCATCTATGAAGGATGTGAGACATTTTACATCTTGATCTAAAAAGTGATCCAAGAATAACAAATAGGTGTTATCATACCTTTTTCTAGTTAAGATGACTTGTCTTGATATAGGATTTACTATCTTGCATAGATGAGCATTGACTAAAACATTAAAGCCTTAGTGATAGAATTGGTTGACACTTAATAAATTATGAGCCAAACCATCAATAAGCAACACATAAAAAATTTGGTGAGAATCATCATTACCAATATTTCTTATGCCTGTGATCTTGGTCTTACCTCCATCAACAAATTTTAATGATCTAGAGTTCTTGGGATTTAAATTTCCAAACCACTTTTTGGATCCGAACATGTGTCTAGAGCAGCCACTATCCATGTACCATTTGTTGTCAGGCTCAACGTGCATTCTCGGGCAAACCTGCAACAACCATTGTTTTTAATTTAGGTACCCTGGGTTAGTCTTTAGAGGGTGAGATTTCCCAACCTTTTTGACAGACTTCTTCTTTATGAAGCACTTGTTAAGAAGGTGTCCCTTCTTATGACAAAAAGTGCAAGAAACTTTATTCCTCACTTTCTTTTGCTGAGTTGTCTTTCCTTTCTCGTCCATTTCCTCTACATATCCCAACCCGATCTTTTGAAATATAGCCTCTGACCACCGAGCATTAGTTCAAGATTCCTTGAACCATTTACCATTTTTTCATGGTTAGATTTGAGAAGCTTTGAGGTCCTTTCTAATTTAGAAATAATTTTCTGAATTTTTTCATTCTTCTCACAGACCTCAGCTTGTAAAGCATTGAGCTTGATATTTAAAACTTTATTTTCTCCTTTTAATTCTTTCTTCTTAAGCCTTAGATTCTCAGTTTCTAACTTGGCCATTTCTAGTTCTAAATAACTATTTGATGTTTCTTTTTCAGGTTGAGATAGTGAAAGGAAACATACCTTTCAGGTTGAGAATTTTCAAGCAACGTTTCATATAAAGCAAACAATTCATCAGAGGAAAGATCAGAGTCAGAGTTGTTTACCTTAGGTTCACTTTCTGAAGTATAGCCTACCATGAAGCATAGGTTAACAACATGTATCTCTTCTTGGCCTTCTGGTCCTTCCTTTTATTCTTCTAAGTCATTCTAAGTAGCCAACATACCTTTCTTCTTGGAGTCAAACTTCTTCTATTGACCTTTGAGCTTGGGACATTTGGGTTTGAAGTGTCCTTTCTTGTCACAGTTGTAGCAAGTGATAATTTCCAGCTTTTCCTTGCCCTTTCTATCCTTCTTGAGGTTGATGTCTCTTCTTTTCTTTGTTTTGTCTATCCAGCTTTTGGACATCTTCCTTACAAGCATGGAGATCTCTTATCCATCTTCTTCGTTTGTCTCATCATTAGATTCTTCTTTTTCATCAAAGGTTTCAATCAATTTTGTTGGCTTGGCTTTATTCTGCTTATGATAAGATGACTTTAAGGCCATGGACTTGCTCTTTCTTATGGATTCACCATCCATTTCAGAAGGCATTGCCTCATGGGTTTTGGGAAACCCAATGAAAGTGTCTAGACCAAGAGTTTGACAATTTTTAGCTTTTGTAATGGCTATAACCTTAGTCAGTCATTTGGCAGGGAGGCTTCCCAAAATGTTTCTAACCATTTTAGAGTTAAAATATCTTTTGCCAAGTCCCTTTAGCTGGTTTATGATGTGCATAAACCTTGTTGTCATTTCATCAATACTTTCTTGATCTGTCAACTTAAACATTTCATATTGATGAACCAGCATACTAATCTTAGTTTCTTTAACTTGATCAATGCCTTCATGTAGCATGTACAGTTTGTCACATATCTCCTTTGCCATGTCACAAGCAATGATTTTGTCATATTTGACCTTGCTTAGTGCACACGTGAGTAGGTACTTAGTTTTAGAGTTCAACTGAACTTTAGCTTTGTATTGCTTTGTCAATCTGCTCCTAGGGGCTTTTCTTGATGTTGAGGGTACATCCTCAGTTCTAGGAACTTCTTCCACCGGAACATAGTCACCTTCTTGAATGATTTCCCACAAGTGAATACAAGTATTTTATGAACAACTCCATACGATTTCTTCAGTATATGTATTCCCCACCATCAAAGAATGGTGGTCTGTTATGGAGTGTCCTTTTGCTACATACAAATTCTATGCCATAACTCCTTAGGATCTTTGTTCTCTTCAATCATTAGATTGCTTAATCCCTTAGAACTTGAGCTCTGATGTCACTCGTAGGTAGAAAAGTGCACAAAAAGAGGGAATTGTGCTTCACTTTTCTTTCCTTCTTAGCTTCTGAAACACTTAAATAATATACTATCAAGCTATGATCTTAAAGTGCAACAGAAACAATGTTAGTTACTTCAGAAAGCTACTTTTTGAACTTCGAATATGTTAAATACGCATAAAAAAAAGGTTACTCAGTAACTGCAGATTAATATGTACAAAACAGAGAATATAAAGGAGTTAAAGGATAAAAAGATACTAAATAAATATTTTTATACTAGTTCGACCAACTTGCTTGCATCCAGTTCTCAACAACCGTTGAGTTCTACTAAAATCTTTCTTAACCTGAGAAAGAAACAGGATAATCTTTGCAGTAGCATTCCTAAGCTCTTACCTATGATCAATAGCAAACTCTACCATGACAAACTAAGTAGTCTTTTACCAGCCTCTCCAAGTTCAACTAGTGACCAGCAAGTACACTATGATGTCACAACCTGAGTAGTCTTTGACTAGTCTTTCAAAGCTAAACCGTGACCAATAGCTCACTTCTATTGTCACATTGCAAGTAGTCTTTGGCTAGCTTCTCCAAGCTAACTCACACCGATCACTATTGGGTCAAGGTTACAAAGGTTTGTGTTTAGGTTTGCCACTCCAACTAACCTACACTCAAGTTTCTATAAGATGTACATTAACAAACTTGGGAAAAACTTGAATCACTTCTTTCTAATGATTCTTCCTAGGAAGAACATATGATCTATCAAGAACATAGAAAGAAGATTTTTACAAATAAGGAAATTGATTACAAGATGTAATGAACTTTACAAAAGGATGAGGAGAAATTTTCTTAGTGTTTAAACACTTGTGCAACATCAAGATCTCTTTCTTTGAAAGCACAACATCTTTATTTATACATGGTCTTTATTTATGACCATTGTCATTGATCAATTATCCAAGTGACACATGTTGATCATTTGTTTGTGTCTTGGAAATGCAGTTTAGAGGAGTAACTCATCTTTTGTTACAGTTGTTGTCAAATGGAGGTTTCTAAGGTCACCTTTAGAACTTGCTCTTTACTTTCTGAATGAGGTTTCTGAACTCTTCCTTCTAGAAGTTAGAGTAGTTGACCAAGTTGGCAGAAGAGATGGTCTATAACTGGATTTGACTTTAAATTTGAAATTCAAATTTCTCTCCTTTTTCTGTAGAGAGCACCGTTTCACTGTGAAGTAAACTTTTTGAAGTATTAGTTCCTTAATGAATATATGATCTTTCAGACTTCAATCAGAGCATGTAGATGATGAAAGGATTAAGATTATGGTGATTGAAGGTTGCATAACATATTTGCTTCAGAGTTAGTTTGAAATCTTCATTTGAATTGTACTTTCTGAAGTCTCGTCCTACTTTCTGAAGATCCAAGCCTTAGTTTCTTATACAGGATGATTTCCTTCAATCCGTTAAGCATGTATATGCCCATCTCATGATGTAATTTTCACTTCTATTAAGCTCTTATCTCTTTAAACGAGACAAACGATGTTTGTACATATATAGCGAAATTATTTTTCGCTTCAAGAACTATGTTATGTTAATGAAAGAACCTGTTTGCTGCTCCAAGGAACTCAAGGGAAACCTTTATTATTCTTCAAAATATTTTCTCTAAATTTGTTATGTCATCACTGAAAATATATTAAGTTAATGTTTTCTGAAGGTTCTAGAGCTAACAAAAACAAACTCTAGTCTACTATACTTAAATTTAGTGAGTAATGTTGAAAACATTGTTCAACAACCCATAATGCAAACCACTATGCAACCTATTCAACCACCTCCTTTAAAAATTATGAGGATTGAACAAAGAAAAATTGATATTGAGAATTTAATTTGATACGTAATACTAGAAAGCATCCATAGCTTTAGGATTGTCCTATCAATAAACAAGATGAAATTCATAGATTATACATAAAGTTTGGATCATACCATTTTTTTTATGTGTGCAAGCTATTGAACCACCTCCTTCGAAAATTATGAGGATCTAACAAAGGAAAATTGGTATTGATAATTTAATTTGATAGTGATACTTCAAAGCATCCACAGATTTGGGATTATCCTATCAATAAACAAGATAAAATACATAGTGCATATATAAAGTTGGGATCATATCATTTTTTTGCTGGATGTGTATCATCTTTTTGGTCTAAGTAGTCAACCTCATTGATTTCAAGCTCAATAGTTCTTTTGAGCTCAATGGTTCAAAAGTTTTCCTTGGTTAGAGTATTTACCAAAGGTAGAAATTGCAGTTTGTCTTCCATGCTATTTACTTTCTAGAAAATCAAATCCATTTGCTTTCGGAGGATTTACAAACAAGGAAAAAGTGAATAATAGGAAAAATTGGGCATTTTATCTCGTATAGGAAAACTCTTAATTCTTCTCACAATGTTGTTGTTAAATGTTGCAGAAAACTTGAAAAACCAATCATGTCACATTGATAAAGTACTATCTAAGAAGGCTTCACAACATTTTAACCAATTGTTGCATCTTAAAGTTTCTATTGATATTGTCAAGTCATTAACATTTCAATCTTGTGTTTTTAGAGGACATGATGAAAGTTTTGAATCTAAGAATCAAGGCAGTTTTCTTAAAATGTTGAAACTCTTGGCTTCTCATAGTAAAGAAGTAGATGTAGTTGTTTTGGAAACTTTAAAATGCAAGATACACATCATCACCTACTATTCAAAAGGAAATTTTACATTGCTTTGTTGGAAAGGTTCAAAATGAAATTCGTAATGAGATTGATAATGCAAAATTTTGTTTGATTGTTGATGAGGCTTGAGATAAATCCAAAAGTGAATAAATGATTCTTATTCTTAGATTTATTGATAAGTAAAGTTATGTTATGGGGCACCTAATAGATGCAATACCTGTAAGAGATACCCACTACGGTCACTCTTAAATAAGAGATTTGTTTTGTATTATCTCTTCATAATCGCAACATTCATAATGTTCAAAGCCAAGGATACAATTGTGCTAGTAATATGCATGGAGTGTGGAAAGGGTTACAAGAATTAAGTATTGAAGAATGCCCTTATGTATATTATGTACATTGTTTTGCTCATCAATTATAGTTAGCTCTTATTGCTGTAGCTAAAGAAGTTGTAAATGTTCATGTTGTTTTCCAAAACTTGACTAATATTATCAATGTTGTCTATTCTTCTTGCAAATGCAATGATGAGTTATAAGCTACTTATGCAAGTGAAATAGCCCATTTAGTTGCAAATAATGAGATTGAGATATGAATGAGAGCTAATCAAATTGGCACATTGTAGAGGTTTGGGAACACTAGATGGAGTTCTCATTTCAATTCAATATGTAGCTTTTTACGCATGTTTGGTGCAACAAATTCAATTCATGAAGATTTAGCTAGTAAAAGATCCACATACTCTCAATGAGGTAATGCCACTTATGCTCTTAAATCTTTTATGTTATTTGATTTTGTTTCCATTTTACATTTAATGAAAGAAATCATGGGAGTCACTAACAAGCCTTTTCAAGCATTGGAACAAGAATCTTAAGATATGTTGAATGCAATGCATTTGGTTTCTATCATAAAATCATTAATTCAAAAGTTAAGAGATTGTGGTTAGGAAACACTTTTTGAGAAAGTTAGCTCTTTTATGGGAAATAAGCAATTGAAGTTTATGATATGAGTGCTTCTTTCTTTGGCATGATTTGATCTCATCATCGAAAATATGTTGTCACAATTAAGTACCCCTATCGTGTTGATATATTTACTATTGTAATCGATTATAAGTTAAAAAGGTTAATAATAGATTCGGTGAATAGACAACCTCACTTCTCATATTGAAGAGATACTTAGATCTTAAAGATGGATACAAATCATTTAATGTGCCTAAAGCTCTAGATTTTCAAAATTTGTCTATTTATCATTTGATTGATAGATTAATTCGACTCATTTTGACTTTTCGTGTGTCCACGACAACAACGAAACATGCATTTTTAGCTATGAAGAACATCAAAACAAGGTTTCGAAATAAGATGGAAGATAATTTTCTTGCATATTACATAATTGTTTACATTGAAAAATATATTGCTATAAAGTTTAGTTTAGATGTGATAATTGATAATTTATACACTATGACGCATTGTCAAGCACAATTAAAGTAAATATCATAGGTATGTACTTGACCTTATATGTATATATGATATTTTGTTTATGCTGATTTTAAATATATGTGGATGAATTATAATTTATTAGTGCTTTCATATATTATATATATGCTTCTATATGATAGTTAATTTTAATTTTATTTTATATTATATATGCTAATTAGTTTGGACCCTCTCCTTTGAAATTTCTAGCTCTGCCCCCTCCCCCCTTCTTTTATAGTCGCTAGTACAACACTACTTAGAGTTGTTAGTTTGAAAAACCTAATACAATCTTGTCTGAAATTGTCAACTTGGAGAGGTTAGATCAGAGGTTCGTACAAGACTATTAACACACTCATACATATACTTTATGCAAAAAAGAAACTAAAGATAATGTTTTGAGATAATTTTTTCGGTAAAAAGAATTACACAATTTTAGGTTAAGATGATAATTAACTAAAACTCCTTTCAATTTGGCAATTTTAAGATTCCTGACGTTGTATCTAAAACTTACTATAAGGTTTCAGTTCACTCTCTCTACAATAAAACTAGAAAATACAGTAATTAGCTATTTAGATGAATTAGTTAATATATCATTCGGAGTGTCACAGCCTTCACCTCCATATATTTGTCAACTTGATAACATACTGGCTAGAGCCACTTGCAATTTAAAATGGAGAAGTTGTTGGCATTTCTTTCTCACCCTGATCATCAAGTAGCACTTGTTCCCTTGTTTTTTGGTACATGGTGCCATCGGTTTGCATTTGCTACCAAAGTAACTATCAATTTTGCCCATAGAGAGTTCACAGCACTCTTCACGCCTAAAATCACAAAACCAAGCTAAATTTTCAGACAGCTCCTCCTTCTCTGCCGACACATACAAAGAATCAAACACACATTAAATCTCCAACACCCAAAAAATTAAAATCAATAATCTTCCGAAAATAAATAATTAATTTTCCCTGAGGAAGCCTGTGATTTTCCACAAAACCCTCCAATTTTTCCAAAACTTCAAACAAACACACCCCCAGCTGCTATGAAGAGAAATCACAGTTCCCATAACCAAGAACGGAGATGGCTTATTCCCATAATCACAATCTCCCTTCTCTCCATAACTCTCCTCCTCACGCTTTCCCTCACCCACATCAAACCCTCTTCTTCTTCTTCTTCTTCTTCGTCTTCAAACCATCCAAATCTCACCCCTTTCCACCTTGACATTGCTGGCTCTGGAAATTTCGAAACGGGTCTTCCCAATCTTCCCAGATTCGCGTTTTTCATTACGGGAACCAAAGGGGACATGCAGAGGGTCAAAAGGGTCCTTCAGGCTGTGTATCACCCACGGAACTACTACCTTCTTCACCTTGATCTAGAAGCTTCTGATGCTGAGAGGCTTGAGCTTGCAAAGTACGTGAAATCAGAGGGTGTTCTTAGAGGGTTTGGGAATGTAATGGTTGTTGGGAAGGCTGATTTGGTGACTCACAAGGGTCCTACCATGATTGCTTGTACCCTTCACGGGGTGGCATTGCTGCTGAAGCGGGTGAAGGACTGGGATTGGTTCATCAACCTGAGTGCTTCTGATTATCCCCTCATGTCGCAAGATGGTGAGTGCAAAATGTGCTGGTTTTGTTGTTTCTTTGCTTGATTTTGAAGATTTAGGAATCACATAATTGATGGATGACGAATTGGGTATGCGTGGATTTTTGACATACAACTGTGAGAAGGAATTCTTGCATGTGTGTATTTATTATAAGCACACGTCCCAGTACAGTTGGTAGCTAGTTGGATTCTTTAAACATCTAAATAGGAATTTGATTACTGGCAGTGTGAATAGAGAAGGTCTTGTAGCCCGAGGCAAAACTCACGTCTGTGAGCTCTACGTCTTGAGAGAATTAATCACTTCTTTAAGCAATGGACATCATGGGTTCACCCATAAATAGTCATTTAATGAGTATGATTTAAGGCCTAAATCCAAACACCATTGAGAGTTCATTTACCACACCGGGAGGGTTATGACAAGGGAGTAACTTTTTTGCGTCTGATCATTTTATGTTCAATGACTGTCTCTGTTTTGTAGTCCTCATTATGCCTTTTGAAGCTTGTGGGATGTCTGGTGCCTGCCTTCATTAGTTTAGGTTGTAATTTCCATTTTTGGCCTTTTGACTCCATTTTGACCAATTTTGACCAATAATAGAGATATGATATCTTGTTGTACTTAACTGTATGGAGATACATGGTTTATATTACTAAGATAAGTAGATGGATGGAAATTTCTTCTAGCTTTGTTTATTTGAGTATGGTTTGCTATGAGCTTGAGCTTGGATGTGTTATGTGTAGTTCACAAACAAGTCATTTGTTGTCCATCGGGTTCTTTGAGTTGGCTCAGCAGCTATGCTTGTCTACCCTAGATGAGAAATGAACCCTTTGTACTACAATAGTACCAAGTTTCTTGGTAATTCATCTTTGTCCATTTCAATTTCTGTCATGTGAACCTTCTTGTGATAATGGCTGAAATGGAAGCAGAATTTTTTAAGTGATTTCTCTATCTTGTGTTTTATAATAAATTGTGTAAAATTTTCAGTAAGCTTCAGTTATGGGGATTAAATCCACATAGGTGAAATTGAACAATGGCAGTGTGGTTTATATAAGCCACCCTGTATTTGGGAATATTCGTGTAGTCTTCTATCTAACTAGATTTATATTTTTCAAGCTAGAAGTTAAATCAGCAGGCAATTCCCTTCAGTCTGAAAGCACGAAATTTCTACAAGATGTAGCAGAATGCTACAGCCATGTTAACTTATATGAAGTGAGCCTTCAATTCTGTGCTTGTTGGTTGTAAATATCATTACCGCAGTGCCTAAAATTGATTTTTATTTGTTAATATGCTTCTAGTAGATATGGGCAGAATTTTTTTCTTTGGCGCTGTTGTACCTATTCAACTACATGGTAAATTTATAATTAATTGTTTCCTATATATGGATACTGAAGAAAAGAAATGTTATATGCTCTCATATGATCATTTTCACCTCATCCTTAAAGATCCTCATTTAACTTAAATCTTGTTGTATGTCAAATCTCTAATGCATATACTTTGTACTTTTATGAGTTTTGTGGCTCTTGATGGATAAATCCATGTGTGATAGTTCATAAATATATATTTTGTTTGTTTTGCTGACTTTTTGTATAACTTGCTTCAGATCTCTTGCATATCTTTTCATTCATGCCCAGGGACCTAAACTTCATAGAGCACACTAGTAATATGGGTTGGAAAGAGTGAGCATATTATCCTTTTCAGTTTGTTGCTAAACTAGTGTTGTTATTATATATATTATGTATTGCTTGTAAAATTGTAACCATGATTGCAGGTATCAAAGAGCTAAGCCTATCATCATTGATCCAGGCTTGTATCATTCAAAGAAATCTGGTGTTTATTGGGCTAAAGAAAAAAGATCTGTCCCATCTTCATTCAAGTTATTCACAGGTATTGGTTCTTCTGTTAGCATAATTATTCTGCACATACTGTTTTGACACTTCGAATTGATAGTAGCTCTCTACAAGACAATAATAGGTATGGAATTAATTGTCCTATTAGATGCATTGCATTATTATTTAGTCTAAGTAGCCAAAGTGATCTGGAACTCTAATCAGGATTATTTTTAAAATTACATGCAAACACTAACCAGGTTGATCAGACTAGCAAGCAATGACAATATAACATCTCAAAACAATTTTTTGTTTCTCATCCCCAAAAAAAAAAAAAAAAAAAAAATTGTAATGGTATCTTTTTCACAGGGCACTTAAAATCTTTGAAAGTGGTTTATATTTTTCTTTTAAAGATTGCAATGGATAACTTCTGTTTAGCCTGTAGCCATTTCTGGAAACTACAATTCAGGTCTAGTTCTTGTTTTGCAAATCTTTATTTATGGCATAGATATTTTCACAGCATAGACATGCTATGGTGTTCATGCATCCTGTATACCCGCAATCGTGACACCAACCTGACCTGACCCAAATGCAAAAGTACGGGTTGGGTCGAGTCATCAGATCTGTTTGGGTAGAGCCTCATGGGATGAAATGCTTCTTATTTTTTTAGCTAAAAGTATTTCTGGATTTCACAGGCTCTGAATGGTTTGTCCTATCAAAATCCTTTCTTGAGTTCTGTATTCGGGGTTGGGATAATCTTCCTCGCACCCTCCTTATGTATTACACGAATTTTCTTTCATCCCATGAGGGTTACTTCCACACGGTCATTTGCAATCACAAGGACTACCAGAACACCACCATAAATCATGATTTGCACTATATAAAGTGGGACAACCCTCCAAAGCAGGATCCAATATTTTTGACATCAGAGCATTTCAATGACATGGTCAACAGCGGTGCGCCCTTTGCTCGGAAGTTTAACAAGGATGATCCAGTTCTTGACAAGATTGATAAGGAACTCTTGAGGAGATCAGTTGGCCATTTTACGCCTGGTGGTTGGTGTGTTGGAAATCCTGTTCTGGGAATAGATCCCTGTGCTGTTTATGGAAATCCAGTTGTTGTTAAACCGACTATAAGTTCGAAGAGGCTAGAGAAACTAGTAGTTAAACTGTTGGATTCTGAAAATTTCAGGCCAAAACAGTGTAAGTAGTCTTCCTCCTCTTATTATGTGCAATTTTTATAATTCAATAGTTTTGGTACATTTTGCCTCTGTGGAAATTTAACCCTATTTACGGCTGTTATTAGAAGTCTTTGATATACGTGCAAATTTTACGATGTGTAAAGTAAAGGTTTAACCTCCTACACTTGCAATTTATTTTGCTTCACCACTTAAACATTTCCTGAGAACTTTTCTGCAGAGATCTACAGACAGCTATTGAAGAGGCATCAAATTATGTTTACTTGAAATTGTAGTTGTAGTAATAGAAAAAAAAAAAAAGTTGATATTCTTTTCTGTAGAAAAAATAAACAGCGATATTTCAATGGGTTATAAAGTAACGCGCCCCACATTGACTTGCTAAATATTTATATATTTTAAAATTTTAATTATCACCAATATTACTGAAACCACAAGTATCAAAACGTAAAAAATATCACAATGTTGTGATAAAATTTGTTCGGCTAAGTTAAATGATTAAACAAAATCAAGAAACAAATTCAATCTTGATTCCAAAAGATATAAGCGAATCACACTAAGAAAGGAAATCTACTTCTTGATTATGGATTCTCCATATACTAAACAACAATAAGCTTTGGACTAGGATTGGAAATGGAAATATGATTGATTAAATATAATTGGAAGTACAACATCAACAACAATACTAAAGAAACAGTAAACCCTAAACTATAAACATGGAAACAGTAATACAAAGTTGATGAAACTACTCTATACTACACCAAAAAGAGAAAAAGGAAAAAGGTAAACTAAGACAAAAGTAGTAAAATATGTGTGTATATGACTTCTCGTGTCCTTCTTCATCCATTTCTAGTCCTTTTATATTGACCTTGAAGCTCTTTCAATTATCAGTGACAACCGTTATTAAATTGACTTGAATTTGACACGCTAGACGATTACCATGGCTATAACCTCTTGTATCAGACCCGCGTTTCTCAGATCCTCAACCGTTCCCGCTTGCACTGAATCAATGCTTGTAACTGATAAAATATGCTTCCCACAAGCGCAACAGCTTACGAATACCACAGTATCTCCCTAGCCGTTGTAACTACTGCCGTTTAACTTCATATTACCACAACTTGAGTCGTGACACTACTTGTGGGCCCAATTGCTCTTAATTACTTGACCAAGAATAAGCCCTATTACTTTAATCGGCCCATTTTATTTTGGTCGTAACACACTGAAACCATTTTCATCTAAACAAGAACCTATGCATTACTTTTTTTCAATAATTAAGAAAACACTCAACTCCAAAATGGGCGGAGCAAAACAAACGAAGCCTAGAAAGACAAATCAAAGTGAACTCCCACTCAATCCACACAAACCAAAACATACACTAAATCGACGACTCCCCATTCTACACCCACCTACATTAGACAAAACCAAAAGAATGAAGCTCAGATAAATACACAAGGCTAAAAAGCAACTAGATCATGCCAAAACTACATAGATTCTTTGTCATTACCTTTCCTTTTTGGGATCAGATTGGTTTGTCCACCTCATGTTGGGGACTAATGTTAGTCCCCTCTTTATATCCATTTTGTTAATGAGTCACTATTGTATCCATTTGTTTGCATATGTTCCCTCTTCGATTTGGGCTTCTCTGACAACCACCTGAAGGGTCTCTCTACTCATTTCGACCCTATTACTGTCGTTGATTTCAATCGCGATGGCTCCCTCATTTTTTCTAGCAGCTTTGGTGGCCTTCATAGTATCTGGGATGCTCCCACTGCCTATTGTCAAGTTCATCGTCAATGGCCTCTATGGGGTTCTAATCATTGACAATCAACCCGCCAGATGCTTCAGTGTGCTTCGATGGCTCCTATTAAGTTCCCCCCTCCCCCACAGCAAGTTCATTGTCGTTGGCACATTGGACAAAACTTTAGTATGTGTAACGAAGTGGTGTATGGGAGGTTACTTAGGGGTTATGAAGTCATACGAAAATGTTGTTCCTTCCTTATTACAAGACACAAACTTGGGCATTCGGCGGTGGGGTACCTGCATGGACTCCACGAAGGGTATTAGTATTTGTCCCCCTAGGGGTTAGGGTCTTAGGTTGGAATACATACATGTTCACTTTTTTGGTTACCCCTTAAATAGGAAACCCATGTAATGTTATTCTCCCCTTATTTCGAGGACGTGGTTAGTGGGTTTAGGCATGCATGGGAGTGGAAGATCGTGGTGTTAGTGGCTTAAGGTCGGATATGTTTGGATGGGGTTTGTACCTTCAGGATATCGGAACTCGTATAAGATAGGGTGCGTATCTTTAGGTTGAATCCTGTCGAAAAAGTTTCAACTTGCGGGCTGGGATACCATAGGACAATTGGCTTCGTGGGCTTGACCCATTAAAACTTTATGGGCCACATGGCCCAATAATTTTATGATACAACATTGCCCCCAACCTGGGTCCTAATTAAGCAAAGTTGGGAGCTGAGTTCAAAGTAGATTTTCCCTCTTCTGGGTCTAGTTTGGATTCAAACACAGAGTTGTTGTGTATTTCCTTGTCAGAGTTCTGAGTTTAAGGGTGAATCCAGTGAAGGATTGCCCTTTTTCCAAGGAAACCCCTTCAATTGGGTTCTAGGTCCTGGGGAAATGATGATCCCCTCCTGAGTTTGGTTGCCTCAAACGTCACTTCGCTTTCCCATCCGACACCACGTGCTGCAAAACACGACTTTTAAGGCTTGTAATAAATGCAATGGTAGTATTTTTATTGATGTGCCCCTAAGTGAGGCTGTGAAAAGTCGCGTTTGTCCCTAGTCGGGTTTCTATCCCGCGCCTTTTCTTCTCCTTCACATTTTTGCTTCTTCTTCCATTTCCAGGATACCACAAACTCCCTCTTCGAGCATTTTTCAGCCATTGGAAGATTCATCTTTCTATATATTCCAGGTGAGTTTTGTAACGCCCTGATTTTTCTCTACCGCGCCAAATGACCAAAATATCCCTAGGTCATTTTGGATAAGAATTTAAGGCCGGATAGCCCAGGCCGTCCTCGACATTATGTTTTAATGACAGGATCATGATTATATGAGGTTTGATGAGCAGTTTGAGCAAGAACCGCGAATCCCCGATTTTTCCGTGTACAAATGACCAAAATGCCCCTAGGGTCATTTTCACACGGAAATCGAAGATGGTCATTCTCGGCCATCCCAAGGGGGTTAGTTTGATGATTGAAGGGGATAAAATGTGTTGTGAATTATGATAGAGGTAAAAATTTCAATTTTTGAACTTTCGTGCGCCAAATGACCAAAATGCCCCTGCGGCGATTTGGCACGGAATTTAGTGCCGATTGAACCCGGCCATTACCCGAAAGTTAGAAATGTTAATATTGATGGATTTTTGATATTCGGAAAAGGTTCGGGTAGTCTCAGGTAAATTTATGTGAAATTACCATTTTACCCCTAGTTGGTGCTACTTAAGCGTAATTGGGTAAATAAGGATACATGGGCACTATTAGGCTTTAATTAAATATAATTAAATTTTATTTACTTATTGTGGGTCAGATTATTTATTTTAAATTATTTAAGGTCTGAAATTTATTTTGAAATTAAATTTCTATTTCAAATTTTATGATTCACTAGATTACAAAAAACCTAATAAACTAAGAGTTAGTGGATTTTCTCTACTTCCTTAATTTAGGGAACTATGTTAGTGCTTGTTTTTCAAATGGGATTTTTGTCAAACAAAGTTGTATGACCACTCCAAAAAAGTTGTCTTGAGTGCCTAAACCACTACAAACAACTTCCAACAAAAAGAATTCTTTTCCTAAATTAATTCCCTAATTTATGCTAACTAAAATTCTAATTTTTCCACTCAAAATAAAATAAAATTTTCCTCCCCATTGCTCAAGGAGGCTACGGTTGCCTCATGGTCATTGTCCCCATTATTTTCAAATTTAATACACCAATACACACACAAAACACTCATTCTTACTATCTACTTTTTTGGTAAACCTAATTGTCCAAAAAAAAGTAGTCATATTCTCTCTAACCTAAACACTTCATCTTCTTCCTCTCCTCCACCTCCAAGAGCCACCATCTTCAACCTCCACCCAAGCTCTCCACCTCTAATCAACATATCTCCACCATAGATCAACCCGACTTATGTAACTCATTTGTGGTATGCTATGATCATAATGGATTGAGATGCATGATTTATATGACATTGGTGAGCATGAAATGTTAAGTAAAATATCATGATGATATCCGAAATGGAATGCTCATATTGCATCTAGATGATATTTGAGGTTGTACATTCATGCTGCATTCTTGCATAGCATACCGAGACGCATTGCTCCTGCTTCAGTAGGGAGATAACAAAACCGTGAGGGTATGGTAGATGCAGCCTGCCAAAGCGGGAAAATTTACTATGCACCGGGTGTAAGTAAATGCGTTTCGAAGAAGGAGATAATCCTAACCGCACTCTGGGAGTCAGAATATGATAGGTGATCCTTAAGCCCCCTAACCCGCACTCCGGGAGTGGGGATTTATTTATACTTATCTGGGATAAGTTAGAAACTAGTGACGATTAGTTAGGTATGAGCTCATAACCTAGAACTCTCAAAGGAGAGAGTATTAGGGTGGCCACAGAGAAAAGTATGTGAAAGAGGAAAGTTCATGCAAGTCATCATGTGCATCAAGGAAATCATCATGTGCATCTTGCAAATTGTCAAGCATACTTTACAATCATGCTATGCATTTTACTGTGATTGATTAGTATAATTCTCTATGATGTACTTGCACATGGCATTGACATGCATTCCATGAATTGGTATGATGCACTCATGACATTCAGATTCATGCTAAAAGATACGGACCTTGGATAATGACTTTTCGAACTTAATAAAGAAACTTTACTTGTGCCCATTATTTTCATAATGAAAACCCAAGGTGCCTGAGGACGTAGATGATGACATATTGTTAGGAGGTGAAAACCCTACTGAGATTCTTTTATAAGTTTCTCACTCCCTCTTTCTTGCATTCTTTCCACTACATCTTCAGAGGCCGATGGCGACGTTCGTGATCTTCGTTGATGCCCCCACCTGGGAAATGCACTTTGACGCCACTCACCAGACTTATCATTTTGTGGGTCGTTGTGCCGTTCGACTGTCCGTGTTCTTAGCGCGTCCTTTTACACACCCGGTTACTAGTTATAGATTTTCTCCTGCCACTCCTTTTACTGACGAGCTGGTTTTCGAGCACGCACGTCCACGAGGAGAGCAGCCATTCGTACACATCCCATCGCTTTGCTCTGTTCGAGGGTATCCTGAGTACGTTCCTCGTTCTCCTAGTTCGTCTAAGCCTGAGACGGACCCCTCAGAGGAGTCATCATCCCAACATTCCTCTGGCGGTTCCGCCCCTGCTTTTCCCATGGAGCTTGGAGATAACGGTGAGGGAGCAACTTCGGTCAGAGGTCCATCGAGGGGAGCTACCTCAGTCTATTGTGGGGTTGTTCGTCCTCGTCGAGGTGCCCATGTTCGTCCATCCTACGGTCTCGGTAATGCTGAGGAGCTGACCCGTTTCATTGGCCGCACTTCCCCTTCTCCATAGAGACATTTTGATAGCCGAGGATGATTAGTGATCGCAGTGCCCTAGCACACTTAGTGGATAGCTTCCTTCGTTTTCCCCTATCCTGAGGTTATCCCACCTATGTGCACCCCAGTAGACTTAGTAGTGAAGAGTGGTCCTTAGTCTATTTAAATTTCTGCACTACTTTATGTACTTTGTTTCTTTTCTGTTTTGTGGATTAATGTATCATCCTAACTGTTAAGAATGAAGATAATATTATTCATTACTACGTGTTTCGTGTGTAAGGATTTTGTTATTACATGAATTCATGACGATTATCTATGAATGTGATACTATGGGTTTAATATCATATGCTTGCTCGTGATGTATAGGACGCTGTTCATTTTCGGTATACGAGGCTCATTATTTTGTTTAAGATTCAAAAAAAATTTACCCGTATTTTTGCTAAGTATTTTACAAATGCAAGGTTAAGAACTAGAACAAAAGAGTAATAACTAATAATTAACTCAAAATGCGACCTAGGCGTGTTGGGTTAAATATTAGGGTGTTACAAGTTTCTTTCTTCATTTCATCCCTTCATTTCGTATTTTTGAAAAGGTTCAATTTACCTTTATCATTTAGTGTTTTTGTATAAGGTTTATGCTTACCTTCATCATCGCATTCCTGTTGCTGGGCTTCTGTGCCTTCATACGTGCCGTCGGTGTGAATAGTGCTTCCTATAGCACAATTGTGACAAGCACGAATAAGGCGGCACTGCCGTGGTAGTATAGCCTAGGCGTTGGTTTTTCTAGAGGATGTTAGGATTTGGCCATTGCCCTTGGTGTTTAGCGATCTCTCTCCGCCATCGGATGATTTAATAGGTTTGGGGTTTAGGGGGAACCATTTTAGGGCTCTGTCTTCCACTTTGATTCTGTTGATTTTTTAATTTCGTTCTTAGATTCTGGTGGCTTCCTCCTTGTAGGTTATAGGCAAACGAGAGGTTAAGGTTACCAAGGTTCTCCGACCTTCTAAGGTGGTTTCTGGGGACTATCTTCTCCATTTTTCAAATGAGGTCCTGGGGACGCCATCGGTGGCGGACAGGGATTATATTTCCGCCTTTCGAGATAATACCTAGATATGTTTGGATCCTGACAAAGAGCATAAATATTCCCTCGGGGTAGCGAGTCCAGATGAGTGTGTGTGCAATCGCCCCGGGGATGATAATTTTGAATACATGTGGATGTACGATATCTTGGTTGAGAGACTGGGCATCCGCTTACCATTCTCTGATTTTGATATTACTGTTCTCTGAGAGATTAATGCTGCCATATCCCAAGTACACCTAACAGCTAGGCTATTATTCGGGATTTCGAGATAGTGTATGAATACCTTGAGATCCCCCTTACCTCAAGGTGTTTTTGTATCTATTCATATTCACTAAGCTGGTGAATGGCTCTGGGATCTTTTTCCAAGGCCAGGTGAAAAAAAAAGGTTTTTGAAGCCGCTTCACCTTTTTAAGGAGTTTTATTTTAAGATCCAAGCAGTTCCTCATCATCAGCCCTTCTCCGTATGAGGGGGGAGGGTTCCGGGTTTCCTTACTTCTGGACTCTCGTGCCCCAGTCTACAAAATTAACTGAGAACTCCCTGAACCCTGTTGAACTGCTGATTGTAGATTTTTCCTTGAAGTCTTGGAGGTCAAACCCAATGAGTTTGAAGAGGATTTTTAATTCTACTCCAGAGGTTGTTAGAGCATATCTTGGTCCCGCTCCTTTATCTTTCTCCTCTACTTAGTATTATCTTGTTTTAACATTATTTTTATCTTTAGGTGATATGGCCTTGCATTCAGCGTCAAGGCTCTTCGGTCTCAGATGCTGAAAAGAGATACAGAATCATTGGCTCTACATCAGAATCCAGAATGTTCAAGCTCTACTCCTTCTACGGAATCCGGTCCACTTGTTCCCAAAAGGCAGAAATCAACCATTAACATTTCTTCCAAGAAAAGGAAGAATCCTATAGGCAAGAGGTCTATAACCCACGATGTAGAAGTTTTGGGATCTAATTCTGATGCAGGGAAGAAAGTGCCTACTCCTAAGAAACAGAAGGAGGGAGCTTTATTTTCTGAGGATTTTCCTTTCTTTGAATTCATCGATGAGCACCTTTACTCAGAGGGCACGCGTCGTCAACTTCAGGACTCAGTTCTCATAAATCAACTCCAATAGGGCCAACGCTCTCTGCTTCGTGTTGTGCCTTTTCTTAGACACAGTGAAGTTCTTGCCTCTGATCTCGAGAAGTCCAAAAAAGAAAAGGATGAATTGCATTTCGAACTAGAAGGAGAGAGGGAGCACATCAACAATCTTAAGCAGTGCATGAATGAATACATCAATGATAACAAAGACCTAGCTTCCTGTGCAGAGTCTGCCGAGAAAGAGTTAGATGAGCTAAAGTTGAAGTTTGCCGCTCTTGAAAATGAAGACGATTCTCTAACCTCCTCTGTAACTACACTTGAAAAGAGCAAGTTTGATTCTGCTGTTGAGATTTCTAAGCTAAACGCCAATGTCGCGAAGATTCTTTTTGACTAAGAGAGAAGTATGACTGGGGTTTTTTATAACACTTTGGTGCAAGCGAAGGTGGTGTGCTCAAATGCAGACTTCTCGGAGCTTGGTTTATTCCGTATGGTTGAGGATGGGAAGATTGTTGATATGCCTGATGATGATGCTGGTCCTGCGTGACTGTTTTATTTGTATTTTCTTTTTTGGTCTTGCGAGGCCGTAGCTCTTTGTTGTAAATACTTTATGTTTGATTTCGAACATTTTATCACTATTGAAGTATCCATGTTTTTTGAATATTGTCAAGCTATATTATGAAGATAAAATTGCCTTGCATGGTTTACCCAGTTTTGTCTTCTCAATGAGCCTATATTGTATGATTAACAACCTTTTGAACAACTATGCTCAACTTAATTACCTTGGATATATCCATGGGTTTCTGCTAAAGCAGCTAGTGGGGTTATGACCTCCATCCTAAAACAAGTGTTATCGTAACGGGCTTAGATTGCTTGTGGTTAATACCCTCTTAAATCTTTGTACCCAGCTTAATTTCCTTAGATGTATCAATAGGTTTTTATCGAGCTTAAATTATCAACGTGGTTACGACCTCCATCTTAATATAAACACCCTTGTAATGATAAATAAATGAGAACAAATTGTATTAATAAAGAATTGAATCAAGTGGTATTTAGACTCACCCAGATGCATTTTGGTCCGGCCCCATTAAAAACTACTCGGAAAAACCCATTGGAAAAAACCTGAGGTAGGAAAAAGAGTATTGGATTTCCATGCGATTTGTACAAAGCTTATATGCGCTTCTTGCCTAATATTTCACTGATGCAATAGGGGCCTTCCCAATTGGCTGTGAGCTTTCCTTGCCCAGGTACAGGGGGTCCAATGTTGGCTCTTCGAAGGATGAGGTCCCCTAAATTGAAATGCCTTGGGATTACTCCCTCGTTGTATTTTCTCGCAATTTTTTTCTTTAGCTCCATTTCCTTGAGGTGGGCTTCTTCTCATATCCCCTCAACTAGATCGAGTTCTTCTTTTCTTTCTGATTCATTTCCTCTCTTCGTGTATGGTATTAGCCTCGGACTAAGTTCTTCGATCTCGACGGGTATGACTGCATCTGTCCCGTAAACAAGCCTAAATGATGCCTCTTTTGTTGAGGAATGCAATGTTGTTCTATGGGCCCAAAGTACACTTCCGAGCTTGTCTGTCTAGGCTCCCTTTGCTTTGTCGAGTCTCTTCTTTAGCCCATATAAGATTACTTTGTTTGCTGCCTCGGCCTGCCCGTTAGCCTGGGGATGTTCAATAGAATTGAAGTGCTATGTTGTTTTCAGATCTTCTAATAGCTGCCTAAACTTCTACTTTGTGAACTATGTTCCGTTGTCTGTGATGATGGATTTCAAAATTCCAAACTTGGTGATGATGTTTCTGTAGACAAATTTTTTATATTATGCTGCTGTTATGCTGGAGAAGGGCTCTGCCTCGATCCACTTTGTGAAATAGTCAACTACGACTATGAGATATCTTATCTGTCTTGGAGCCAAAGGAAAGGATCTGAGAAGATCGATGCCCCACTTCTCGAACGACCAAGAAGCCATGATCATCGTCATTTCCTCCGCAGGCACTATGTGGAAGTGGGAATGCTCCTGAATTTTTTGCACTTTTTTACGAACTCAGCTGCTTAACGAGTCAAAGAGGGCTAATAATATCCTGCTCTTAACACCTTCAATGTGAGGGCACGTCCTCCAGAGTGGTTTCCATCTATCCCTTCATGAATTTACTTGAGAACTTTTTCAACTTGCTCCTTGTTCAGGCATTTGAGCAGAGAAAGCCCTTTTTTTATATAGTTTCCTGTTGATGATGTTGTAATAGAGGGTTTGATAAGCCACCTTCTTAGCCTCCTTTGGGTCAGCTGTTAAGGTTCCGAACTCAAGATACACGAGGATTCATGTTGCCCAACTCAGAGTTATCTCTATGGCTCCAACTTCCTTTCCTTCTGTAATGCTTGGTTGTCTAAGTGTTTCCAATATCATGCTCTTGTTATTTCATCCTGGCTTAGTGCTTCCCAGCTTTCATAGTATGCCAGCCCTAATGTTTTCTTCCCAAGGTATATACTTGACTTTGATTTTATCAAAGTTGGAAAATAACTTTTTCACCGTGTCCAAATACAGTCTTAACATTGGATCGCGTGGGCATACGATCCTCCGATTTGAGAAGTAACGATATGGGAGTTACTGCATATCATTAGCTTCCTAATGCCCATGTCCTTTGCTAAATTCAGCCCTACTATGATGGCTTCATATTCAACTTTGTTATTGGAGGTGGCAAATTCAAAGTTGACAGACATCTCTACCTGGACTTCATCATTTCCTTCAAACATTACTCCTACTCCGCTACCTCGGAGATTTGACAACTCGTACATGTACAGGGTCCACAACTCGGAGTGGATTTCTTCATCATCTACAAATTCTCAGATGAAATCTGTTAGGGCCTGTGCTTTGATAGCTGGTCTTGGTTTGAATCCGATATCAAATTTCGAGAGCTCCACAGACCATGCTATCATCCGTTCTACTGGGTCTGGTTTTTGGAGGACTTGCTAGATTAGTTGGTCAGTTCTGATCAATATGGTGTGGGACTAGAAATATTGCCTTAGTCTTCTAGCTGCTAGAAATAGGCAAAAAGCAACCTTTTTCAAGTTTTTGGTATCTAAATCTCTTACCTTTGTAGAGATTTGCTTGTGAAATAAACTGCTTTCTAGTTTCCGTTTTCTTCCCTAATCAAAATTGCTCCAACTGCAGCTTCACCTACTGACAGGTATAACACTAAAACTTCTCCGGTTTATGGCTTCGACAATGTCAGGGGACTTGCTAAGTATTGTTTAAAATTCTAGAAAGCTTGCTCGCATTCTTCCGTCCATTGAAAATCTTTACCCTTTTTCAAAAGATTGAACAGGGGCAAAGATTTCTGGGTCGAGAGTGATAGGAATCTTGAGAAGGATGCCAACCTCCCAGTAAGTTTTTGAACCTCATTCACGTAGATGGGGCTTTTCATATCTACTATAGCTCTGTACTTTTTCGGGTTGGCCTCTACCCGGTTGTGTAAGCATGAATCCTAGGAATTTGCCCACGTCCACGGCAAAGGCATATTTGGACGGGTTTAACCTTGTCCGATGAGCACGAATACAACTAAATATTTCTTTGAGATCCGTGATAAGATTTTCTGGCTTTGCTATCTTTACCAGTATGTCGTCAATGTAGACTTCCATATTTTCTCCCAAATGGTCACCAAAAATTCTGTTCATTAGCCTTTGATAAGTAGATACCGCATTCTTTAACCCAAACAACATGACCTCATAGTAGTAGTTCGCCAAGGGTGTAATGAACGTTGTTTTTTCTTCGTCATCCGGGGTTCATTGGTATCTGGTTGTAGCCTGAGTAAGCATCCATGAAGCTTAAAAACCTAAAACCAGAGGCTGAATCGACTAGGCTATCAATACTCGGCAGCGGATATGGGTCCTTTGGGCAAGATTTGTTTAGGTCAGTACAGTCCACGTACATATGGAGCTTTCCATTGGCTTTTAGGACTAGTACAACATTGGATAGCCATGTTTGGTAGAACACTTCCCTGATGAATCTGGCTTTTAGGAGGTCGGAAACCTGGTCCTGGATTACCTTTGCTTTTTCTTTCGATATCTGTCTGTGCTTTTGTGCTACCGGTTTGGAGCCTGGATAGACTGAAAGATGATGGCTCATGACTTTGGGGCTGATTCTTGGCATATCTGCTATAATCCATTGAAAAAGGTCCACGTTTCCCCTAAGAAATTCCACCAAGGCTTGCTTCTCGGAGGATGTTAAACTCTTATTTATTTTCGTCATTTTGCATGGCTTGTCACCTATTTGGACTTCTTTTAACTCTCCTTCTGGTTCGGGCCGATTGTGCATTTTCTGGCTTCTCATGTCTAAATCTATCATCATGATTTTTTGGGCTCCCAGATCTTGTGCCTTTTCTTTCCGCTTACCGACCTCTAGACTAGCATTGTAGCATTGCCTTGCAACTGTCTGACTCCCTTTGACTGTTATGATGCTGCTTTCTTTGAATGGGAATTTCATCACCAAGTGGGGGTGTTGACACCATTGCCCCAAGTTTGTTGATTGTGGGTCGTTCGATGATTGCATTGTACGCTGAGGGGCAATTAATGACCAGGAAATTGACGAGCACCATCTTTGTCATTGGTGAGTGTCCGAAGGTGACCTGGAGAGTAATGAATCCTTTCGGTTTTGTTGTGGCGCCGAAGAATCCTACTAACTCGTTCGGGTACGACCGGAGATCAGAGTCCCTCAATCCTAGCTTTTCAAATGCTGGTTTGAACATCAAGTTTGCTGAACTTCCTTGATCTACCAGGATCCATTTTACTTCAGCGTTTAACAATAAACCAGAAATCACCATCGAATCATCATGTCCTGGAGCGATTCCCGAGTTGTCATCCTCAGAGAAAATGAGGTTAGGAATCAGTTTCTTCTTGTAGTTTCTTTTTTCGATGGTAGCGTCCACTCTCATGGCTTCTTTCAAGGCCCTTTTCTGGGCTGATTTTGAGGCTCCACTCGTAGCAAATCCTCCAGCTATGGTGTGAATAGTTTTAACTATTGCTCCTTTTGCTTGGTTGTCATCGCAGAGGTCATTTGATTCCTACCGTCAGCTTCTTTTATTTTCCTCTCTACTAGGAGATCTCCTCCTCGGGCTTCTTTGGGTGGCCACATATTTGGATAACTTCCCTTCTTTTATCAATTCTTCAACTACATTATGAAGGTCCCTACAGTCCTTCATTTTGTGACCAAAGCTCCCATGAAATTCATAGACCTCTGACTTGTTGGTGTTGGCCCTTTCCCGGATTGGCCTCAGTCGTTTAAGGCGTTTCGTGTTTTGAATATCTTTGTAAATTTTGCTCAAGGACATGTTCAGTGAGGTGTAGTCAATGAACTACCCTTACATCCTAGCTTCTTTTCTCAGAGGCCTCTCCTCTTTTCGAGGGCTGCTTCGCTTTTTCTAACCTCGGTCTCCTTCTGACTTTGCTAACATGGCTTCCTCCATATTAATATATTTCTCTACTTTTTGTAGTAATTCGTCTACACTCCTTGGTTCCATTTTTGATAGTGACTGAGCGAACACTTTCGATCTGAGGCCCTGGATGAAGGCCACCAAAGCTGTCTGTGGCTCCAAAGTTATTATTTGCAATGTGGCCTTGTTAAATTGGTCCACATATTCTCGGAGTTTCTTTTATACCCCTTGCTTGAACTCTATAAGGCTAGTCATCGACTTGGGCCTGCTACGACTGTCTGAGAATTGAGGTAGGACTTGTCAACCAAGTTAGAAAACCTATGAATAGAGCCCGAGGGAAGTTTGTTGAACTATTTTAGGGCCGATTTTTCCAACGTGACGGGAAAGTCCTGCATCTTACTGGGTCAAGCGTCCTATCCAGATACATCCAAGAATGGAATATATCTAGATGGTTCTAAGGATCCGTTGTTCCATCATAAAGTTTAATGTCACTAGGATGCTTAAATCCAGGGGGAAGAACGTACTTCATGATCTCCTCAGAGAAAGGAGATGTCGTGTCATCGTGGTCACATTCTTCCCTTTTTCTACTCCAATTTCTTCTGCTTGTGTGAATATTATAAGTGGGGCACTCCCTAGGTTGTTCCTTTATTATGCTTCCGTGGTGGCATCTATTCGCGGATGAGGGTGAATTGCTGTGTTGCCCCTAGTTCAAGTTGGTTTTCAGGTGTGTTCGACCTCATCCAAGGCTTTTAGTTGCTCTTCTAGCCTCTTCGCCTTCTCCTCTTCATGCCTGAGCCGCGCTTTCATTTCTCTTGATTTGCCCGTTCTCGTGCCAGATCGTCATCATCATCCTTTCTTCTTTGAAGCTCATTTTTCTAGGGCTTGCATTCGTATTGCCTGATCATGCATCATATGTAATACGTCTGCCATAATGGGTTCATGTTGATGTATCATTCACCGTGATGCCTTGGATGCTCTGTTGAGCTCTTGATTTCGCGTCTAGGCTTCCTGCTAATGGCCCAGCTGGTGCTCCAGTGGCTATTGTTCGATCACCTGCATATCTATTCTTTGCACTATGGAATGTAAATGTTGTATCTCTGGGTCGCGGCCATCCATGTGAAACACTAATTCGGATGATGCAGTCCTACCATCTTGAGAAGTTGGGTTGCAAGTACCTCCTTCTAGGGGGAGGGGCCTACCTAAGGTCTTGACTCTCACCATGTTCTTTGGGGATAAACATGAGGAGCAGAAACAGTGATTTCCATCCCCGACAACGGGGCCAATGTAAAGAAGTGGTGTGTAGAAGGTTACCTGGGGGTTATGAACTCGTACATAAATGTGATGTTCCTTCCTTGTTACAAGACACAAGCTTGGGCATTTGGCAGTAGGGTACCTGCATAGACTCCACGAAGGGTATTATTATTTGTCTCCCTAGGGTTAGGGTCATGGGTTGGAATACATACCTGTTCAATTTTTTGGTTACCCCTTAAATAGGAAACCCACGTAACGTTATTCTCCCTTTATTTCGGGGACGTGGTTAGTGGGTTTAGGCATGCATGGGAGTGGAAGATCATGGTGTTAATGGCTTAAGGTCAGATATGGTCGGATGGGGTTTGTACCTTCAAGATATCGAAACTCGTATCTTTAGGTCGGATCCTATTGGATTAGTTTCGACTTACGGCCTGGGATACCAGAAGACAATTGGCTTTGTGGGCTTGACCCATTACAAATTTATAGGCCACGTGGCCCAATAATTTTATGATACAATAGTATGGTATTTCAATACATTCTCAATTCAATTTGATTGTTTGTTTCTTTGTTTGATCTTCCTTTGTTACTCATTACTACAAATAAGGGATTCCGTCACTCAAGGCAGTTTAAAAGAATGGTCGTCGATGACCATAAAATAAAGCATTTCATTGCGATTAGAGGAGCCATGATTGCTTGCCCTCCTTTAATCCGAGTGAATATTTGCACTCAACTTCGCGTGTTAGCCCTTCTCTCTTTTTTGCATTGCTCAGTCTTCAAACCCAGACTCCCTCTTTTTCTCCTTAATCACTCACTCGCTTGGTTGCTGCTTTCTCTCACTCAAGGTCACCCAGTCACTCAAGGTCACTGCTGTCTCTTGGTCATGGTTGTTGTCTCTCGCTCAAAGTCGATGCATTACTCTAAGGTCACTGCCATGCTCCAAGATCGTTGCTTTCTCTCACATAGTCGCTACTCTAAAGGTTGCTGCCTTCTCTCGCACAGTTGCAAACCGCAGGCCTCAACCTGATGCAAGCCTCCACTTAGCATCAAATCAAGGTTTGTCTTTTCGCTGTTTTGGATTTTTTTCCCTTTTCATTTTCTCTCTTATTTTATGAATATCCAATTGTAGTTATTGATTTATTTATTTAGGCATTTATTCATTGGGCTCTTTGATCAATCATCATCATCTTCATCCTCTATCTGCAAAAACCAGAAGCCTTTATTTTGGTGCATCAATTGGGCCACTATGTACCTGGCCTCATCAAGCCACCTCAAGCCCTTATTTTGAAAAAAAATTGCTAGAAGATACATTATTTTTCTTGTCAAATAGATTTTTGTAAAACCTATTTTGATCATATGGATAGTAACTAACTCCAGCTTTGTTGATAGTACACCTTTGTTGTCCTAACAAATTTTCAAAGTTTTTGTTCCCTGAACAAACTTGGCCAAGTCAGCAATAAGTGTTTCAACCTTATTTTTCAGCAAATCATTTTCAGCCTTTAGTTCACTATTATGTGATTTCTTATAACACTCCTTTAGAGCTCTAATTTCAGCTTTGAGAAAAGAATTTTCATTTTCAAGCAGCTCATTTTCCATTTTTATGTGAGCATATTTTGCAAGCACATTTTTTGAGTTTACTAGAAGATCACCAATGATATCAATCACTTCTTCTCTAGATAAGTATGAAAATTCTACCTCATCATGGTTAGCCATGAGGCACATATTTGCAAGGTGGCTATCTTCATTATCATTACTGGAGGAATCACTTTCAAAGTCCTCCCAAGTTGATAATAGCCCTTTTCTTCTTAGTTTTCTTTGAGTCTTCCTTCTTATTCAACAGTGGGCACTCATTCTTGAAATGTCCAAGTTGGTTGCAGTAATGACAATTTCCTTCCTTCTTGCTTGATTCGGCTTCGTCTTTCATTGGAAAGCTTCTTCTACCTTTACCTATCCTTTTCCATAGTTTCATCATTCTTTGAGCTAAGAGGTTGAATTCATCATCGTCATCTATATTTTCTTCAGCATCAGATTCTTCTATTTTTGATTTTAGAGCTACCCTTTCTTTTTCTTGTCATTTTTCATATGTGTAATCTCAAAGGCAATTAAATTTCCTCTCAGCTCATCATAGATCAAAGTACTAATGTCTCTTCCTTTTTGTGTAGCTATAATTGTGGATAGCTAAGGAAGAGTAAGACTTCTTAGTATTTTTCTTGCTAATTCTTCATCCTCAAAGCACTTTCCCACCATATCTAAACCATTTATAATGACAAAAAACCTCCCAAACATTTCATCAATGTTTTCATCATCCTTCACACTAAAGAGTTCATAGTCCCTTATAAGCATATCAGGTTTTGTTTGCTTGATTTGTTTGGTGTTTTCATAAGTGAGTTGTAGCTTTTCCTAAGTCTCATTTGCATTCTTGCACCTTGATACTCTTCTGTATTCTTCAAGACTGATTGGACAATGCATAAGGTTTAAAGCCTTAGCATTCATTTCTTCTTATTTTCTTCAGGGGTATATTATCCATCACTCTTAGGAATTGTTTGTCCTTCAACATTTGTATTTGTTGGAGTTTCTAGCCTTTCATGATGATTTTCCACATATCATAACCTATAGATGGAGTGAATATCCTCATCATTTCCTTCCAATATGAGTAGTTTACTCCAATAAAAAAAAGGAGGGCATGTGGTGGATTGCCCTTCACTTAGTGTGTATGGAACCATAGTTGCCATCACAAGTCCTTGGATCTTTGCTCCAAGTGGTTAGACTTGACCTCTAGAGACCTTGCTACTAATACCAATTGATAGTCTAAATATATTTGAGAAAGGTGGGTTGAATTAAGTATATCTTTTCACTTTGTTCATGCACACTAACAAAATTTATTAGATTTCCAGCAAATATCTCCTGTTATGATAGGAGACTTTTAATAGATTTTATGCAAACATTGTTTTAAATTGAATCACTTCATATCTAAAGAAAAGAATTAGTTAAGAAGATTTGATTTTGTTTCCATTTAAGAATAACACACTTTAATCAGTTTCCTGAAAAAGAAAAAAAAACATTTTTAGAGAAAAACAAAGTCGATTAGTTTAAGCAACAATAACTAAGAGATTAGGGAAGAGAAGCTAGACACAACGTTTTTATACTGATTCGACTCCTTATCTCTGAAACATACATCTAGTACCTACCCCAAGGTAGGATTTCTACTAACCAACTGAAATTACAAATTGATTGGAATCAAACAAGATTCCCAATCACCCAAACAAAGTTCTCAAAGCTCAAGTAACAAAAACCCAGAAACAACGGAACCGAGTTCCTATGATAAAAGTTCACAAATGACTTTTCTCTCAAAGCCTCACAAACCGATAGCCTTTTGTATGAAATATAATTTTTCTATTTCCTCTTGAAAGTGATATTCAGTAAATAACAAAAATAATAAACTCTCAGCTAAGTCTAGACAATGTGTGTAACAGTGAAGAGAAAGAGGGAATATTCTTGGCAGAATAATGGCTCAAAAATGTATGCTCATATTGTGCTCTTTTTCATTAATAATGTGATCTATGTTGTTTCCTTAAATTGGGAAGGAATTTTGCCCATTGCAGACTGAAAGGAGTGGTCAACTAGCCCTTGTCCTTGCCTTGTGTGGTGGCATCATCTGCTCCATTGAGATCTTTTGTCCTTGTGCCACTTGTCCACACATTTTTGCTTCTTCTTTTTCTTCTAGAACATTGTGAGCTGTCATTATCCTTTTATTCTCATCCAAGAATGAACTAATCATTAGATATTTTCATTTTGAATTCTGGTCATTCTTCATCCAATGTGTAGCTGCCCTTTCAGCATGTATTTGCTCTTCAAAAACGCACAGCACTGATGGTCTGAGAGTCTCCAACCTAAGTTGGATATTTTCTGTGTTTTCTGCTTAACTTTAGATATAATACACTGAAACACTTAAGCAAATACATAAATAAGTTCATAATAATATTTTCCATTACTAATTAGGATCCATAAAGCAACAGTTTTGATAATAATAATTGTGAAGCTATGACCTGTCAAATACTATCATGTTAGTTTTCAACTAAACAAAATCACTTATGCTAAGTGCCTAAGATATATTCAAGAGCAGAACAATAAGTAAAAAGTAAACACACATATGGAGAAAACAAAATTGGCTAGAAAAGTAAAAGAAGCAAGAAGCATATAAAACTCTTATTTATATGAAGTGGGAGCAACGAATGCCATGAAAGTGTAACAAATTTTATGACCTAGCCATAGTTAAATGGCCATTAGCCAATGACAATGTCCAAATCGCCACAATATGGCTTGGCAATGGTTGACATGGCCGCCGTTTGAGAACCACCATGGGTGCCAATGAATGCAATGCGATGAATTGAATGAAACCTAAAGATAGGCAAACATAATTTATGTGGTATTTAAGGATTTGAGAACTAAATCATTCTAGGTGGGATTAAGCATGGTAAGAGATGAGGTATTTAATTCTAATTTTAGCATTAGATGATCTTGAGAAAGACTTTTGATGAACATAGGGATCCTACCATCACTTAATTGAATTTAAACAAGGCATATTGGAGTTTATATTGTATATTGTTTACATATAGTTGAAGTAAATCACTCTAGCACTTTATTCCATCAACTCACATACCCTATTTACATCATTTTAGCACTTTAGGCTTTAACCATCTTTGATATCATTTCTTTTCAAGTGTTCAACTTATCATCTAATTAACTAGAATTTGGTATTTGAATTATCTCTTTGTGCACGACAACTTTCTCTTTTATTTTGTTACTTGGTGACCTAGTATATTTGCTAGTGCCACTATCTTTTAGGAGCAATCGTGAACAAATTTACTAGATTATCACTTGAACGAATCTGCTGGACATCAATTGCTCATTGCTTTTGATAGTCATGCGTAAAGAAAAGTTTCAGATAAATGAGTTTTGTTTTATCTCCTTTGATATACCCTCCTCTAGCTGAGCTATACATGTTGCATTTTCCTCGCACAAAGTTGTTAAAGCTTTTTCCTTATAGGATAATCAAAATGGCACTTGAACATATTGATTTACTGCTCTTAGTTAGAAACATTCATGACTTGCTTCATGCATTGCAATTTTTTTCTTCAGGATTTGAAGAAGTGGTAGCTAAGGCCTATTTTGTTGATCTCCATGATATAGTTGTATCACCATATGTGAATAAGTAACTTGTTTGAGGTCTACCTTTATGTGGATCTGATAAGTATGCTGCATCTATATAGCCAACCAATTGTGAATTGGATCTATATAATTAAAATAATCCCTATCCATTGTTGCTTAAGGTACCAAAGGATATGTTTAATTCCATTCCAATTCCTTTTGGTTAGGGAGGAATTATACATTGCTAATATGCTTGCAAGAAATGTTATATTAGGTTATGTCATATTAGTAAGTGATCTGATGGCACTAAGGTATGGTACATCAATACCAAGAACTTCTTCATTACCTTCTTGAGGATGAAATGGATTCTTCAGATCACTAAGGTATGGTACATCAATACCAAGAACTTCTTCATTACCTTCTTGAGGATGAAATGGATTCTTTTTTCATATTCAATGGTCTTACAACCATTGGGGTATTTAATGGATGTGATTTATCCATATAAAATCTAGAGGATTTTCTCTGTGTATGTTGATTGATGAACAAATATTCCATTTGTTAAGTGCTTGATATGTAGCCCGAGACAAAATTTGTCTTTCAAGATCTTTCATCTCAAACTCTTCTTTTAAATCTTTTATGACTTTAATTTGGGAACTTCTTCAAGAGTTCCAGTGATATTCAAGTCATCAATCTACATAACTATTATAATGAATGCAGATATAATTTTCTTTATATAAACACAAGTGCAAATGGTATCATTTGTAAAGCTCTTCTTAATCAATATTCATTCAGATAGTTATACCATATTCGTCTAGATTGGATTAGATCATATAATATATACACATGCAAATTGATTGAGTTCCCTTCGAAAATTCATTAGATAATGCTGATATCTTTAGTCTTTTAAGGACTTTTCATGGAAATATCATTATCTAATGAGCCGTATAGATAGGCTATGACAATATCTATTGATATATATTTAATTTATTATGTACAAATAAGCTAATCAAATATCGAAATATTATTGCATCCACTACTAGCGAATACATTTCACCATATTCTATATTAAGTCTTTGTGAGAAACCTTGTGCTACAAGTTAAGCCTTATAGCTTACAATTTCATTTTCTCATACCTTTTTCTAATTAATACCATATATTTGTGTACCACAGGTTTCACACCTTCTGGTGTTTAAAGTAATTCAAGTGAGTCTAATTCAGCCTGCATGGCTTATTTCCATTTTAGGCCAATCATTTATACATCGACATTATTCAATGGTTCTTAGCTCAAGATCCTCATTTCATGCATAATATTTATCACTACATTATATGAAAATATATTGTCGGCAATAATTACTCATTGGTTCTTTCATTTTCCTGTAGAGAATAATTTATTGAGATCTCATCTTTTTCAATAACTATTTTCAGGTACCTGAACATCTTCTGATGTTTGAATTATATAAAAAATTTGGTCTATGACAAATGTCCTTACTATGTCTTTATCATCTTCAATAGGAAGAGTATGATTTATCTCCATAATATGATTTGCCCTCCTTGCCTTTCTTTGTTCCAAGGGTTTTCATTTTTGGAATCGACTGGTCTACCACGCTTCTGACGTGTGATTTTTTCATCGACCAATTGACCAACAGGGGACTTAATTTGGATTATGGTATTTCAATTGGTATATAGGATTTAATTATCCTTTTTGTATCATAAAATGCATTTAGCAATTCATTTACTATTCTTTGCAAATGTATTATCTTTTGAAGTTCTAGTTCACATTACCTTGTATGAGGATTTAAATAGAATAATATCGATACATTCATTTTCTTTTCTTGTCCAGTTGTCTACTCCATCCCCCTGATATTGTAAACATTATCAAATTCTCAATATATAAATTAAGTCTTAAAGCATCTCTCATTTATATTTCAGTATATTTGACATTGTAAAGGGAGAATTATATCCAACATATATCCCAAATTTTCTTGGGGTTCCCATTTGGAGTGAAAAAAAAAATGGCAGTTGGGACATATATTGCACCTCCAAATTTTTGAAAACTATTTGGCTGCAAGTACTAGTAGGAACAAGCCAGGCAGCTTGGCCTTTTTAAAAGATTAAACCAGGCTTATCTAAGAAGCATGTTTGGTTTGGCATGCCAGCCTGTTTGTATATATATATATATATATATATGTATGTATGTACCTAAATATATAAAAAATATGCTATAGAAGGTTCGAACCATGGTCTTCAACATTCTATAAGGAATGCAAACCACTACATTATCTCTCTTCTTTGTTAATATATAACACAACTAATATGTTCATTTTAGTTTTCAAAATTAAACTATTTAAATAACACATCAAATCTAAAATTGATTCACAACACACACTACTCACATTACAATGTTACAATCCCTAATCACTTTCTCTATCTCTCACGTTCTCTCCATCTCTCACGTTCTCACCACCTCTATGGCCCACAAGATCACAACACAACTGCACACACTCACACCCCAATCGACCAAGCATCCATACCCATTCGTGGTGCCAACAGACCCTCGCGCAGCCACTTACCAACCACCAGCCGCTAGCCATTGTCAATTTTTCCTCACTCACACTGTCGCATAGCCTCACTGCACTAGCGCACAGCTTCACTGCACCGCCATCATCGATCTTTCCTTGAACAGCCTTGCAATATCACCGCACATCCTCGATGCACATCCTCATCATAGCACCATCATCGACCTATCCTCTTATTGATGTCGCGACCATCTAAAATGGTGTGAAAGGTATGAGCTCTTAAATTGCTTGTCCATTCACATCTTCATTGTACATAGTTGCATATGTGAAATAATGGTATCTTTCTCTCTTAAATTATAATACATTTCACTCTTTATCAGATCTGAAAGTCATTCCTTTAATCATTCTCTAATCAAAATGAGTGAATATAGTTACAGATGGATACAAAAAGAATGGTGCAGATTAGTACAAAAACAAGCTGAAGTCATTTGGTTCCTTATGTTTGAGGGATTCTTCTAGTGAAATCTGGAATATAAATATTTTTCTTTTTTCTTTTTTTACATAATTTTACTTTGAATATATGGATGCAATGTTCTAATGTTTAAGTGTTCTTTTTAATTTTTTTACATTTTATTTTGCAAGCTGCAACTTGCGATCGAGATGATAATGAGCACATATATAACCATTTCATAGATGCATCTATTAAAATCATAAACTATTTGAAGGGTCCATGTGGTGTGTAACGCCCTGATTTTTCTGTTAGAGTGAAAATGACCAAAATGCCCCTGAGGTCATTTTCACTCTGACGAGGAAAGCCGGTTCGGCAGTACTCGAAGGGCAAACTCAATGTTGGAAGGGGATTAGATAACTTGTGTACTTTCCCGAGATCGAAAATCTCGTTTTTCGAGTTTTCGGGTCAAAATGACCAAAACGCCCCTACGGTGTTTTACCCATTTGCAAGTGCCGGATGAACCCGAAACTTCTCCAGATGGTTTTAAAAGGCGTTTTCATGTATTCTATGACCTCAGTTTTAATTTTAGAAGTCCCGGGCAAAATTAGTGCAAAATTACGGTTTTGCCTCTAGTTTCGTGTTTTTACGCTTAATCGCGTGATTAAGCAAACCTAAGAAATATTAGGCTCTAATCGAAGGTTAATTAATTTCCTTAATTAATCTTGAGTCAAAATAATTTATTAAAGTTGATTAGAACCAAAAAGTACTTAATTACAACATAAAATCATATTTTAATTCTAAGACACCTAGTCATAGAATCTTGAATAGTATTTTCTCTTTCCAATTCCTTAAATCATGGAATTGTGTTACACATTGTTTATTCAAAAATGAGTTTAAAATTCTCTAATGATGTATGAGCACTCCTAAACTTGTCATAAACTCCCTAAATCACATTCTTAGTTACCTAAACTTAAGTTTAATCATTCCTAACCTTGTACCTAAGCTAATACACATCTAAACCTACCATTAACACACAATTAAATGGTCAAACTCACCTCCTCCCTTGCTGAACCAGACCAGGCCATGAGCCTTCTCCCTCCATATGCATCACATGTTCAATTTTTCAACACTCCAAGGCCATACCTCAAGTCACATACACTATACCTTGTCATAACTTTCAATCAAGTTTGAATTTCCATATGAATAAATAATTAAAACAACCCATTTTTCCCATTTATTTGTGGCTGGAAAAGTTCCAGCCATGCATTGTTTCTAGAAGCCTAATTTCATAAAAATTTGATAGGAAATTAACTCACATCAAGCCATACTTTGTAGCATAGCTTCCATCCTTCAAACCATGCTTGAATGATCTTGTGTAAGAGATATTTTCTCTTCCTTTTCCCTCCAAACCACACGGCCACTCCCTCCCATTGTGAGCTCCATGGTTTTGTTTTTCTATAAATAGGATGCTTGTGATAGCCTTGTTGCACCTTGAAGCATTTGCTAAGTTTAGAGTTTTAGAGTTGTCTTGCTAGTCTTTCCTTTTTCTCTCAAAGTTCCAAGAGTGTTCTTCCTTTCTTTTCATCTTTATCTTCTTCATCTCTTCATCTCATCATCACCTCTCAACCATCAAACACCACCCCAAGGCCTTGAACCATCATCAAACCTCTCAAACACCACACCTCAAACACAACTTCACCCAAAACACATTTCCTTTCTTTTCCTTCCTCAAGGCCGAATCATCATCACCATCCTAGGAGGTGTTGCTCATCTCATTTCCATCTTCAAGTTCAAGCTTTTACCTTCATCACAAGGTAGGGATTTGTTTTCAAACTTTGTTTTACTCAAGAAAGTGTTTTTCTCTAGTTTCCTCTTGGATTCTTTTTTAACTATTCCTTTGTTTTTCCTTTCTTTTCATTTTCGGCCATGAGGCCTTGATTTTGAGCATGATAGCTTGATGATGAGAGTTTCTGGATGATGACATTGTGTTCATCTCAAAGAAACCTCTAAAGCTTGAGTTTTCCTTTTCTTATGACTTCATCTATATGATATCTAACTCACATGATTTTTCAACTTAAGAAAATTAATCTAAGGATTTCTAAAAGCCCAAGCCTACCCTTGTCAACCTTAAAGTTGGCCGGCACGTTCTAGAGATTTTTCTCTAAATAGGGGTTTTGGGTATTTAATAAAGAACTTGATGTAGTTTCACTTTCTTTCTCTTTTATATGATTTTCGATTTTTGTGTTGTGATGAGATATTGTATTGGGTTGTTATCTTGTTAAAGTCTTGAATGAGCTCTAGTTAAACATAAAATGAAACTTGCATCATGTTTACTTTATGCTTTGCATATCATGTTTATTTCCTTGCTATCACTAAATCCCAAGATAACGAATGAACTTGCATTATCATGTTTATGTTTCAAGCTATGCATTATCATGTTTATATTTCAAGTTCTCGCTTAATACCACGATAATAATAAGTTGCATTCATATTTACTTTGTGCTATCACTTTACTTTCTAATGGAACCTAAAATAAGTGCATGAGCATGTTTATTTTTATGTCATCACCTAAGTAAATCTAGAGCTCAAAGACTTGACCATGTTGTCTCAACAAAGGTCTAGCATTATGTGTTTTCTTTAACTCATATTTCGGCCCTAAGAGGTCTTGAGGTTTCTAAGTATTTGAGACTATGTTTTATAATTTTTCCAAGCTTTTATGAGTTTAAGGAATGCATAGAACTAAGTTTTATGAATTTAGGACCTCTTGAGACAAGTTTGATCTAGCTACTGCCCTCATAAGTATTTTAATAATTTTAGATGTTAAAAATATTTATAAATGAGTTTTGAGAGTTTTCAAAAGGTTCCAAGAGAAACTAGTATTTTATGTACTTTAGAACTTATGTTTTATGACTTTTATGGAGAAGTATATTTTCGGTTCTTCCTTGCTCTTTGCTGCCACTGTATGTGCTGTTTTGATGAGGATAATGTGCCTATGTTTGAGTAAAAATAATGTTAAGACTCATATGTAAAAGATAGGATAAGTTAGGAACTAGAAAAGAATTAATTTGGGAATTTTAGATCCTTTAATTATGTAATTTTCTGGATTCTGTCCAGCAAGGTTTAGATTTAATAATCATGGTTTTAAATTAGTTTAAATATGTAGGAATGACTCATAATTGGTTTAGGACTTAATCTTGAAGCCTTAGGAGCAAACTAAACTTAGAAAGGGTCATTGTTGTGACTTCTAGGTACCCGTAAAGTTAGGATTTCAAATTCTGCATCCTTGAGGTTTAGAGATGTTCTTGACCATAGTGTGAGGTGAGAAATACTTAGTTATAACCTCATAGGTTCCCAAGAGACTAGGTCTTGATGATCGATAACTTAGAATGTGAGTTAAGGACTTTAAGGATCTAAACCGTAATTTCTAGAACCCCGTAATCACACAAATATAAGTTGTCTAAAATCTGCATAGTGCTGTTTGGATAGGTCCTTGAGCATAAAAATTAGTAAAACTTATTAGTTGTGAACCTATAGGTGTGTAGGAGGTGAAGGATAACACTAGAACAATTAGTTTACAAGTTTAAGACTCAAAAGAACCAAAGCATAACCTACTATAAGTTTATAACATAATGAGCTTGGAAGTTTGTATGAATGATTGTTTAAAGTGTGATTATGTGATAATGTATATGCTATGGTTTTATGTATACACTATGAAGAAGTTTCTTGTGGTGATATATATGCTATGAAAGAGATTTATGTAATGAATAATGATGTATCTATGAATTAACACTTTATGAGAACTTAAATGTGACACAACACTGAGACGCCTTCTTGGGTGACACCGGTTTAGCCGAGCACCCCCAAGAAAACAAATCCGTGAGGGTATTGACATAGAGCTTGCCAAAGCGGACAAAACTACGATGCACTAGTTGCTAGTAGAGCGTTTCAAAGAGGAAATGACCCTAAGAGAGGTGATCCTTAATTGCCCCCTAGCCCGCACTATTAAGTCGGGATTATGTATATGTTACGCTTATCATAGGATAAGTAAGAACTAGTGACGACTAGTTAAGGTATGAGCTCATAACCTAGAGATGTTTTAGGGCGGCCCCATGAGATGAAAGTTAAAGTTAACAATGTCACATATACTAGACTTATGCCAATGTTATCATGTTTCTTAGTTTTTCTATGGTTTGGTTTACCTTTATGATGCACTCATATCATTAGATTATTTTATGCTTAGCTATAAGACGCATTGTAAAATATGATGGACCTTGGATAAATAACACTTTGGAAAAATAACTTAAAAGGAATTTATATGCATGCACACCTTTTTAAGAAATAAACCCAAGGTTCCTGAGGATGTGACGATGACACTAGGTAGGGATAACCCTACTGAGAATTCTTTTAGAAAGATTCTCATTCCCTCTCTCTTTTCTTCCATCATATCTTCAGATGGCGACATTCGTACTCTTCATCGACACCCCGGTATGGGAGCTGCACCATGACCCGGCACTCGGGTCATATCATTTTGAGGGTCGCTGCACTGTCAGAGTATTCATGTTCATGGGACGACCCTTCGCGCACCCCGTCCCGAGCTACAGCTTCACCCCGACTGCTCCTTACCGTCATAACGGGATTTTTGAGCGAGCGAGACCACGCGATGAGCAGATCCTCCGCATGGAGCCCGAGACATCAGCAGTACGCAAGTACCCCGACTATGTGCCGCGTCCCCAGTACTCGGAGACGGACCCATCCGAGGACCCGCCATCCCACATGTATAGTTGGAGCTCCAATCCCGCTCCCCCACCGATGAGGGCTGGGAGTGAGGAGACGGTGGTCCAGTCGAGGTTGGCTCGTCGGCCATCTATGCGCCCTCGCCGCGGTGGACATGCCCCGATGATGCGCTCGACCACTCCCGCCGAGATTCGTCAGTGGATCGACTCGACCCCACAATATTCGGACCAGCAGGAGTAGACATAGGAGGGGTAGTAGTTAGTGCATACACGCCACATAGTTGAGGACAAACCTTCTTTTGTATATGAGGTTGTCTACTCTAGGTGCACATGGGTATGGGTGTTGTTTCTCTTGTATTTGCCTTTTATGATTTCCATGTATTGCATTTCAGTTGTATTCCGCTTCCCGATGTATCGAATAGTCCTTCCCTTTTGGGTAGGCACAACATATGTATATATATAACTATGTTTCAGTTGATGTCTCCATGATATGATGTGTTTCTTTATGCTTTGCTTATATGTTTCTCTATGCTTCCTCTTAAAGATTCGTGCGTGGCTCTCACTTTGATTTTAAATTCCAAAAAGAAAAATTTTACCCATATTTCCGCTAAGTATTTTCTAAGTAAAAGATGAGACCAAGAGGTAATATTCTAAAGATTAACCTAAGTACATACTAGTAGTCTTGGGTTAAGATTTAGGGTGTTACATGGTGGATGAATTGATCCAGAATATCATCTTCAATTCCTTTTGGAAATTTAAGAGATTCAAATCTAATCATTGTTAGTGATGGCCATATATATAATTATTTTGCATTGAGAACACGCAACACAAGAAAACTCGTTGATTGAAGAATATTTTAATTCTTCAACAAACACCCACATGAATTTCCATAAATCCTTTACATTATATTGTTTCAAGATGTCTCAACTAGTCATGTCAAAAGACAAAACTATTTGGCTAGTGAGCTTTAGTTTACAAATAGCATATGATTCAATAATACTAATACTAGTGTGATATGGAGTGGAAATAAAGTATGGACAAATTTTTTTTTTTTAACTTTCTTATCTAAAGCATTAGTTGTGATATGGAGGTACTAATTATATCCCTCACTCACTATCTCATTGTGATATTCATTTTAGTGAATATCTTCAAAACTCAATAATAGAGCATAATTTGTGTTTTCTTTAGGAAACAAAATAGTGGCTCTACAAGAGCTATCAATTATCTTGGTAGTATCCAAAATGACATCAACATTTACTTTTTTCATTTCTTAATGAGTAAAATATAAAATATATGAAATGAAGTCATTAATGTGTTAACATATATATATATATATATATATATATATATATATATATATATATATATATATATATATATATATATTATATCATGCAAAAAATGAAATTTGTCATGTTTAATCGCTTCACAAAAAAATCATTAATAATCATGATATACATGTTTCATAAAAATATAACAAAAGTATCTCAATATTATATAATATTATTTTATGATGTAGCAATCATTAGATCATAGAAGACTATTTCATAATATACTATCATCTTGAGATAAAAGTAATTAATAAAGTAAATGATGTATTAAATTTTAACATACATATCACAAAAAGATAATTAATAATTTATGAAGCATGAGCATAATTTTCTTTTTACTTTTTTTTATTTAATACCAAAAATGATTAAATGATAAATTATTCTAAGAAGATAGTAGCTATTGTCCGAGCTTAAGTTAATATAAACAAACAATTTTAAGCATTGACAAAAGAAAAATAAAAGATTGTGCAATTATATATTGATAAAAATCATGTTTATTTTCCCAATCATTGCAATAATAACGTCAATTCAAACAAGATTGACCAAAACAAATCGAAAATAGGATGAAATTAAGAAAACTAAGATATTATAAGTAAAATTATTATCTTTAATTTATTTTTTTAAATTGCGATCATGAGTTCAAAAATTTGCAATAATTTGATATTCAAATAAAGTAACAAAGATGAAGAAGATCTTTCAAGAGTATTTAGAAAAAAGAAATTAGTGCAGCAATTATATTATTCTCTTCAAGAGAATGAGTATTAACATACAAAAGCTGAAGAATTATAAAATTAATAAATTATAACACTCCTTAGATGATACATTCACTTTTTGAAATGTTAAAAACTAAATATTGAGTCATATTGACATTAAAGGTGCAAATAGGCTATGCTAGGCTATGATTTGATTTGAATAAGTTTGGTCTGTATTTCCAGTAGGTAGCAACTGTGAGCTTGGGTCTATAACCTGATATAGGCTTTTTCTTATGGCCTTTGCTTGGCCTTCTAGAAAACTACTTAGCCTAACTTGAAAGCTTATTTAGAGACCTACTTGATTGTGATTCTTTGAGTTAAAAAAAAAAAAAGTCTACTATAAAATAAGTCAAAAGGCTTCTAAATATGTCCAATTTTTTTTTTAAATTGACTAAAAAGCTTCTTGAATAAAAAAATATTCTTAGATAGATTAAAATATCTCTATTATCATTAAATTTTATTAAATAATAATAATAATAATATAAGTCGGTCAGCCTGCTAGGCCTAATAGGCCATTTTTAAAGCCTAAAACTTGGTCTATTCAACTAAAAAGACTTTTTGAAAAGCCTAAACCTAGATTGTTTACTAAATAGGTTGAGCCAAAATAAGCCAATTGCAAGCCGCCCCTGACGAGCCGACTGACCTATTTCCACCTCTAATTGACGCACACATAAAGGAATTTAAATAATAAGATTCATTCCATTCAACGAAAGATCTTTGACATATTCACTTTTGGGAATATGTAAATCCACTTAAATAGAGAGACAATTTTTTTGGATAATTTTGTATAATATAGATGCATTCACTAGGAATAATCATCCTATTTTGAGTATAATTTCATTCACTCCAAGGAATGCTATTTGATAGAATCACAGAGAAGGATTAAAAAATATTATTCCTTTGTGCAATCCTTCGAGTGGAGAGTCATCTCAACCCATCAAATTATATGCCTCTTAAATAATTATTTTGAGCAATCCTTCAAGTGGGGAGCCATCTCAATTCCCATCAAGTCATGTATATATGAAATAAGGGGCTTTGCCTTATCTGATGATATCTCAAGATTAGGACACTTTCACCTATAACTCAATTGAATGCACTATGTGCATATAAGCTGTTATATCTCATCATTGTAGTGAATAATGCCATTATATTTTTTCACCACGACAAGTGGTGTCATTATATCGTTTTTATTAACAATGAATGATATATAACCATAAGAACCCATTTTGGATTCCTTATTTCATTGTATCTTTAGGACCTATTAGATGAAGATTAATTTTAATATATAAGATTTAAGATATATTGAAAAGAACTGACATAATTAGAATTTCTTATATCAGGTTTTTTTTATTATTTAATTTAGATGGTAGAACTCACCAACAATAATTAATTGAGAGAGAATGGATGTTACTTCAAGAAGTTTCCCCACATATGCTATCTTTACTTGCATTGCTGATCCTTCCATTTGAATAGTAAAGTCTCGTGCTTATAATGTATTATAAAACAATAATTGAGAGGACAAATAATATAGGACAAGAGAAAATGGTAGTGTTGATATTCTCATAGTTGTGCTTTATGGAACATATAAAAAGCTGTTTATAGTTAAATGATAAGAGATACGATATCTTATCAAATCATAATAGTATCTACCTAATATAATCATATCTTAATTGAATCAATTAAAAATATGGACATCCATAATCAAATTATATTTCATACCATCTCTTTCTATTTTCCTAATTTTTCCGCTTGCCACTAATATGATGTGACGAGATCTAAATTTGATTTCAAACCTTAAGAACGTCGCTCCAAACACTCTTTGGAGAATGGAGACCTTAATGCCTAAGCTAAGCAAAGCCATCCATTTTTGGAACATTGATCTGATATTTTTTCAGTATATTCCATATTTCACACATTTCATTTCCTAAATCTTCTAACAGACTAAATGCTCTTTGGATCTTCTTTTCACATAAACAGCATTCAGGGAAGCATTGTATTTTACCATTTATTATCCATTAGAAACACTCCGAAAGAGTTACCGGAGGGGTCCCTATACCCTTCCATCAAACTATATAACCAACAGCTGCCATGTATGAGTTTGACTAGGGTGCTCATTTGGTTGCGCGTGATACTTGCAAGTGTAAATATTTCCATGCAAAAATGAAGATTGGGGGAAGGGAACAGAACTGAACAAGAAAAGGTTCGCTTGGTCGGGACACTAAAGCACAGATAGGCACCTTTTTTTATTTTCAATTCAATATTAATAGAAATTAATATATAAACCACATTCTTTAACTTAATGTATCATTCATTCACCAAATAATGATATATTTTATAGTAGAATCATAATAAAAGTTTGTGTTGGCCCTTCTTTACCAAATTGCTAGCATGTATATAGGCTGGTCAGCATATACATGCTCTATATCTCCCTTTTCTCTCTATTATAACATGACATATTGGACAATATAATACTTAACTTTTCTCATGCAGAAGGGAGGGAAGAGGCACTCAAACAATCTATTTTTTCTAAGCACATTATTTACAGAGCATCAAAAAGAAGCTTATGGATTAAGAAACATCGCACTGAACCCTATAAAGCAATAAAACAAAAAGAGTGCTATAGGGTGGCAGATGAAATGGACAACAGACTAAAAATTATGTATAAATACTCAAAAGTACCTCCTTTTATTTTTGTTTCTCATTCGCCTCCTAATCCTTTCATCTCTTCTTTCTTTCTTGCTTTTCTCCCTCACTCTTTCTCTCCTCTTTGTGCAGCTCAACATACACACACTCTAACTCGTTGATGTGATTCTTCCCACTATTCTCTCCCAAAAAAATTAAACCCGTCAACCTTTACAAAAGAGAAAGCTCCAAGAACCATGGTTTATACTTCCATCCCAGCTTATATTGATCCAGCCAACTGGCAGCAACAGGTAAATAAAAAGGGTTTCAATATGTTTTCTTATCATTTAATTTCTTTGTTCCGAAAGGAAAAAATCGAAAAGATAAATATATTCTTGTTACTTTTGTTTATACCCTTCTCTTGAATATACCAAATATTTTGATTTGTTATTTTCCTTAATTTGCTTCTCCACATCTTTTCATCACAAATTTTCTTTTCTCCTTTTGTGTTATTGCAGCAACAAAATCATCAACAAGGCAACACAGGTGCCACAAGCTCCCAACTTCTACATCCTCCCTCACCTCTTCTTCCCTCGACTCAACCTCACGGACCCGGTAGCACCAGCTCCATCAGGCCAGGTTCGATGGCAGACAGGGCCAGGATGGCCAACATACCTATGCAAGAACCAGCACAAAAGTGTCCAAGATGTGAATCCACCAACACAAAATTTTGCTATTTCAACAATTACAGCCTCTCTCAGCCCCGCCACTTCTGCAAGACCTGCAAGAGGTACTGGACCCGAGGTGGGGCCTTGAGAAACGTCCCAGTCGGCGGAGGCTGCCGGAGGAACAAGAGGAGCAAAGGTAGCAGCAGTTCCAAGTCTTCGGCGCGCTCAGATCGCCAAACTGCGAGTGCTGGTCCCACCAACTCGGCCTCTTCCAGCGGCCACTCTACTGCTGACATGGTAGGCCTTGGCCCCATGGTGCCGCCGTCACTGAGGTTCATGGTTCCATTGCAGCATCAACTTGGTGACCACTTTGCAAGTGGTGGAGAGATAGGCGTAAACTATGGAATGAACTATAGCGCAATTTCTGGCCCAATGGGAGGAATAGGTGACTTGAATTTTCACATGGGAAGTGCTTTGGGTGGAGCTAGTGGCAGTAACGCCGGTTCTAGCTTATCTTCTGTTGGTTTGGAACAATGGAGGGTTCCACAAGCACAGCAATTTCCCTTCTTCGCAGGTTTGGAAACTTCATCACATGGGTTGTACCCATTTGAAAATAGCACAAACGAGGCACCGGGATACGGCGGTTCTGGTGGTGGTGGCGTCCGGCCAAAGGTGTCAGCCTCTGGGGTGATATCTCAATTGGCTTCAATGAAGATGGAAGAAAATACTCAGGAGCTTAACTTGTCAAGGCAGTTTTTGGGAATGAATAATTCTACTAGTGGGCAATATTGGAGTACCGGTACAACAGCAGCTTGGACAGATCTTTCTGGTTTTAGTTCTTCTTCCACTATTACTAGTAATCCACTATAGAATCCTACGCACTCTTGTGAAGTTGCTGGTTTTTTTTCTCTTTCTTTCTTTTTGTCTCTTCAATTTTGTTAACCTCCAAGTCCAAGACAAAGCTTTACCCAACTCAGATGGCAGCTGAGAACTTTGTTTTCTTTCAATTAATGAAACCCTAGGGATGAGAACTTTGTTTTCTTCCAATTAACGAAACCCTAGGGATGTTAGTTCTTTCCGCCTTTTTTTTTTTGTTTCCCCCTTTTAATTAATCTTTAAATGTTATTATTTCTTCTACTATTTTCTTTACTTTCCCTCTGATAGGTTTACTACAGTGAAATTTTGAGTTCAAAAGAATGAATTATATTGCAGTAGATGGTCAATGATGTCCGGTCATCATTGGTTACCACTTACCACGTACACATCTATATGGAAACGTTTTTTCCCCCTTCTAGTGGTGAAGGTTGCTAAATTTAATTTGGTAGAAGTAAGTGTGAAAGTAGGCCAAGCTACTCATAAGAAACCTTTAGCTTAACATACATTAAGCGTAGTTAGATATAACCTATTTAATAAATAAATTAGGTTACGACTTTTCAAAAAGTCTTTTTAGCTAAACAGACCTAATAAGTTGACCTACTTATATTACTATTATCATTTAAATATCTAATGATAATAGAAATATTTTAATAAATTTAAAAATATTTTTTTGAAATATTTAATAGTGTTTTGGCATAGTTAATAGTAGTCATTTTGATATTTTTCAAAATATTTTATAATCAAATAGGATTTTAAATAGGTTTTCAGGTCAAGTCAAATTTTTAGGAAACCCAGACTAAGAACATTAAAGAGACTTATGTGAAGTAATAGGCCAAAACTCAGGCTCTTTTTTAAGAATACAAATCTAACATATTAAAATTAAAACCTAACCTAGTTCGACCTATTTCCGCAGCTCGGCATAAGGTTTCACTTTCATGAGATGATTGAGGATAGTGTGCAGCAATGATAATTATAATAATCTAAATCATAGATGCTGAAAAATTGACTTATGTGGGTTGTTTAGTTTTCCTTTTCAACAAGTTTTGGCGGGTCATCATAATCAAATTCATATCTATCGCCAAAAAAAAAAAAACTTAATTATATTCATGAATTATTTTCTACTTTAGTTCAAATTGTGCTCAATTTTACTGTTCTTTTAGAGATTCTGGAAGTTCCTTGCGAACCGATAGAGAGTAAAGCAATTGTCCTGGTTATCAGGGAAAGATATAAACATAGGCCGTCTTTCTTACTGTACATATGTATACATTATGTATATCTAGTGGAAAAGTGTGATATTCCTCCGTTAAAAATTAGATTTTCTGTTCTTTTTCTCCATTTCAAAAGTCAATGAAACGACTACACACGAACTTTTCCTTGATGTTTGATGGGTCGCATTTATACACCCATTATCCAGTTGTGCTTAATTGATTAGTAAATTGTGCATTTGTGTTTAGTCCTCATCATGTATCATAGACATATTCATGGCTAATAGCACCATTTTTAACCAATAATCATATATTGGAGTTACCTAGGCTCTTAATATTTTTGTGTGAGCATTGTTTGGTAATAGGAACTTCTTAGGTTGGTTCATTGGATCATAAAGGACTCAAAACAACTTTCACACTTGGATTTTTGATAGTCAGGACAGCTATGGTGGTCAACAGAAGGCAGTGCATGGATTCGGGGGAAGCAGGACCGTTATTGTGGTTTGCAGTGGACAACCTTTGAAATAGGGTGAGGTAGGATAGCTATAGCAATCCAAGACTGATATAGTGGTAAACAAAGAAGACAATTTTAGGTGACGATTAGGGGAATTGCTATATCGGTTAAACTGTGTTTGAACAGTATCAACGATGGAATTCCAAGTGTACCTAGTGCACCTTGTTTTTACTACACTATAAATAGTATTAAGTTAAACATGTAACACACCTTTTAATTGAATATTTTAGGATTGCCCACGAGCATTCTCTCTCTACTCTCTCTTTTCATCTCTCTACTCTCTCATTAGGTTTTGGGAGCTTTTCTTCCTTATTTTGGCTCCGGGTTGGGATTGAGATTGTATTATTCTTAACATTGATTGTGATCCCCCACCTATTGAGGAGTAATGTTCTTTACCTCGCACAAGGATAACTAAGGATTGATTTTTTTCTTGAGGTTCCAATTCTTATTGCAATTTGTGGTTGGTTTTTCTTTCCATCTTGTTGTCTCTCTTTAATATTGATTGTATGAATTACTGCAATTGTATTTTTGATAGCTGGCTGATTATGTGTCCATTCACATTGTGAATATAACATCCTAATTTTTAACCCAATACTCTAGAATACATTAGGTTAATCATTAAGTTATTACTTCTTAGTCTCATCCTTTTAATAAAATACTTAGCGGAAATTACGGGTAAATTTTTTTTTTGAAAACATAAAACCAAAGTGAGAGCTGCGTTCATCGTAAGATGGGAATGTAAAGTACAGCAACAAGTCAAGTAAAGCACAGTAAATAAAACACATAGTAATAGAACAATGAATAACACAACATAGGAAAACACTTCATTAATATCATATTTAGGTTTACATATAGTCACACCCTTATAGAATCAGGCTGAGCTTGCAGTACGAGGAAAGGAAATACAATAGAAATATAAATGCAAGGAAAACATAAATAAACCACAACTACCCGAGTGCACCTAAAGTAGATAACCTCAAGACAAAAGAAGGTTTATCCTAATTCTGAGTGAGTGTGTGCACTAAACCTCCCCTAAGATGACTACTACTGGAACCCAGGATATGGCGAAGTATAACCAATCCATTGACGCAGTGCAGCAGGAGTAGGCACGCGCGGTGGCTGTACATGAGCTCCTCTGCTGGGGCGTATCTCGGCTCGCCTAGCTAACCTCGGCTGCATAACGGTCTCCTTGCTCCCTCCTCTCATGACCTGAGGAGTGGGAGCGGAGCTCTCGCTATACATGTGCGTCGGTGCTTCCTCAGAAGGATCGTCCTCCGAACCAGGAGACCGGAGCATGTAGTCCTGGAAGTCACGGGGCATCGATCCATCGGTATACGTCCGAAGAAGCCTCTCATCACGCGTCTGAGCGCGCTCAAAAACCATAGCGTCATCATAGGGAGACATTGGGGAGAAGCGGTAACTCTGTATAGGGTAAGCGAAAGGACATCCGATGAACATGAAAACGATCGTACTGTGCACTGTCCCTCAAAATGATAAGATCCGTGGTTCAGATCAAAATGCACCTCCCACGTCGGAGTGTCGATAAAGACCATGAATGTCACCATCGAGCTCTGAAGATGTGACGAAAGAAAGAGAAAGAAGAGAGAGAAGTGAGAATCTTACCAAAGTATCTCAGTAGGGATCTCTTATCTAGGATTACATCGTTCACATCCTCAATAACCTTGGGTTTATTTATAAAAGGTGTGCATGCATATAAGATTCATTATTAGGGTTTATGAAACTAGATTATCCAAGGTTCATTCCTTTTAGTATGCATCTTGATGTCCTTAATGCAACATATCAGAACATGAATGCATGGCAATGTTTCAAGCAAATAACTCAACCAATCACAACATCAAGAAGCATACAAGTGGCATAAAGGGCATATAACTTTCTAGTGGAACTTTCCTCAATCTTTGTGACATTAATCATGGTACTTTAGCATTATAAGGCCACCCTAAAAACATCTAGGCTATGAGCTCATACCTCAGCTAGTCGTCAATAGCTCTTGCTTATTATCTAAATAAGCGAAATATAATAAAAATAATCCCGACTCCTTGAGTACGGGTTAGGGGGCTAGGGATCACCTCTCTTAGGATATACCCTCTTTGAAACGCTTTGCGGGCATCTAGCCATAGCAATTTGTCCACTTTGGTAGGCTGCATCTACTCATACCCTCACGAATTTGTCTCCCCTGGGGGTGCTTGGCTGAACCGGTGTCACCCAGGAAAGCGGGTCTCAGTGCTTTGTCACATAAAAATCTCCTGGGGGTGCTCGGCCGAACCGGTGTCACCCAAGGTTTTAAATCTCATATCATACTTCAAAAACATTCTCAAGTCCTTTCGGTTTTGATGGAAATTCGACAGCATAACGGCTATAAACCGAATTTCCTTCAAACTGTCTTTATGCCACAAGCTTACATCACATACATATTCCCCATTCAACTTTCATGCTCATGATAAACTTAATATCTCAATAAATCATTTCATCATAGCTCATGTATCATCAAAACATATACATCCAAACATCATACTTGCATAAATCAACTCATAGCATAAAAGATCTCTTAATGTTTTATGCTTTGACCCTTAAGGTCCTTTAACTTGAAATCTAAGTTGTATATCATCACAACCTAAGCTCTCGTGTACCTATAGACTCATGTCTAAGTATTCCTCACTCAATTCTATGATCATAAACAATTATAAACCTTAAGAGTGCAGAATCTATAATTCATACTCTATGGGTACCTAGGAGTCACAACATTGACCCTTTCTAAGTTCAATTGGCTCCTAAGGCATCAAGATCAAGTCCTAAACCAATTATGAATAGTTCCTACACATTTAAACTAATTATAAACCATGATTTTCAATTCTAAACCTTGCTGGATAGAATCCAAAAAATTATATTTCTAAGGGATCTAAAAGTCTCAACTTAATTATTTTCTAGTTACTAACTTGTCTTATCTTTCACATATGAATTTTTGCATCAAATATATATGAACATACTCATATTATCATCATCAAAACAACATAAAACAGTGAGCATAGCAAGCAAGGTAGAACCGAAATTATCTCCATCATAAAATGCATAAAACATCATTTCAAAGACACATAAATTGCTAGTTTATCTTAGGGCCCTTTTAAAACTTTCAAAACTCATTAGAAAACATTTTTATCTTACTAATGTCATCAAAATACCTCCAAGGGCAGTAGCTATTTCGAATGAGACTTGAAAAGATTTAAAATCATAAAACTTGTTCAAAACATGTCTTAGGCTTATCTAAACTTAGGAAAATTATGAAACATAAGTTTTAGTATTTGTAATCATATAAACCTCATAAGGCCAAATTTAAAGGAGCTAAGGAACATATATTTTCAAGACTTTGTGTGAAATAATAATGGATAAGTCTATGAGCTCTAAATCTCTTAAGTTATGACATAAAAATAAATATGTAATGCACCTTGTTTTAGTCTTTATTTAGAGGTGAGAACATAAAATAAATATGCTATGCAAACTCATTATTATCTTAGAGATTTAGAGAGAGCATAAACATAAATATGAAGATGCAAGTTCATTCTTAAATCTTGAGCATTTAGTGATGACATAGAGGTAAATATGGATGCAAATATTTTATCTTTAAGTTAGAGCTCATATGAGACTTTTAAAGAGAACCAAAAATCTCAACCCAACATCTATCTCATCAACAAAGTGAGCTTTAAAGTTCTTGAACATCATCATCAAGCTCAAAAAGAAGCAAACTTTAAAAGAAACAAGACTTTAAGGAAATAGAAACCAAGCAACATTATTTTCTTGATACAAAGTAAATATAGAGTTTAAAAATTTTAACAAAATCTTTGAAGTAAAGACTATGGAGGCCGAAACTATGAAGGAAAAGAAAAGGAAAGAAAAACCAAAACTTTGCAAGATCGAGAACAAAACTCAAGCTTTAGAGGTCCCTTTGAGATGAACACAAGGTCATCATCTAGGAACTCTCATTATCAAGCTATCATGTTCATAAGGAGGCCAAGGGGCCAAAATGAAAAAAAGGAAAAGAGAAACAAGGAAAAGCTTTAAAAGAAACCAATAGAAATTTTGAGTAAATCACATTTTTGAGTAACACAAAGTTTGAAAGCAACTCCCTACCAAGTTAGAAGATGAAAATGCTTGATCTTGGAAGGAAATGAAAAGAGCAACTCCTCCTTGAGAGGTGATGAGGATTCGGCCACCAAGAGGAAAAAGGAAAGGACATGTGTTTTGAGGAGGCTTGTGTTTGAGATTGAGTGTTTAAGTGTTTAGGAGATGATTTGAGGTTGTGAGGTGGTGGTTTGAGATTATAAGATGATGATGTGAAGAGAGGATGAAGAAGATGAAGATGAAAAGGAAAGCTCTTAGAACTTGAGAAGAAATGAAGAACTCACAAGAAATGTTAAAAGGCTCAAACTTACTAAATGAACAAAAGTATCACAAGTTCTTCCAAGGCACCTATTTATAGAAAATAAAACAATGAAGGCTCCTCCAAGGAGAGCCTTGCCCGTAGCTTTTGGAGGCAAAAAGGGGAGAGAAAAATATCTCTTACACAATGTCCTTCAAGCATGGTGTTTTGAGGTGATTTTCCTTCAAATTTGAAATAAAATAACTCTTCTAGAAGGCAAGGAGGGCTGGTGGTTTTTGAGCGACAAAAATGAGAGAAAAAGTATTCTAGAAGTTGTCATATGAAGCATGGATGAAAGCATGGTGTTTATGACTGAAAGCATGGTTCATGGTGAGGTGGAAGCATGGTTATTTTGAGTGTGGGAATTTACACATGTGATGGAAAAATGGGGGTATGGGTTCGGCCAGATTGGGGACAACCAAGGGGGAGAGAGATTTGTTCATGTAATTGTGTGTTAATGATAGGTTTAGATGTGTGTTAGTTTAGGTACAAGGTTAGGAATCACTAAACATAAGTTTAGGTAGCTAAGGATGTAATTAAGAATTTCAAGACTCAATTTAAGGAGTGCTCATACACAATTAGAGGATTTAAAATTCATTTTATGAGTAAACTATGTAGACAAATTTCCATGATTTAAGGAATTGGAAAGAGAAAATACTATTCAAGATTCCATGACTAGGAATCTTGAATTTAAAATATGATTTAAGTTTAAATTAAGCAATCTTAGGTTCTAATTAGCTCTAATAAATTATTTTGACTCTAGATTAATTAAGAAAATTAATTAACTTTCGATTAGAGCCTAATATTGCTTAGGTTTGTTTAATCACGCGATTAAGCTCAAGAACACAAAACTAGGGGCAAAATCGTAATTTTGTACAAATTTTGCCCGGGACCACTGGGACTAAAACTGAGGTCACAGAATACATAAAAATGCCTTTTAAAACCATCTGGAGAAGTTTCGGGTTCATCCGACACTTGCAATCCGGTCAAACACCACAAGGGTATTTTGGTCATTTTGACTCGAAAACTCAGAAAATGAGATTTTCGATCCTGAAAAGGTACACGAGTCAACTAATCCTCTTCAAACATTGAGTCAGCCCCTCAACGACTGCCGGGTCGGCTATCCTCGAGTTTCGGGCTGAAAATGACCTCAGTGGTATTTTGGTAATTTTCACTCTAATAGAAAATTGGGGCGTTACAGTGAATTGTATGCATAATTAGGATTTCATTGGGATATTTGGTCAATTGATTAAATTAAATCCATTTGGTAAGGGATTGAAATTAACTTTGTTGGGAGATTAGGTTGTTGTAACTATGGTAATTAAACTGGCATAGACGACTCATAGAACCACGATTATGGATTACTAATGCACATGTTAGTCAAATATTTAATGGGAGTGCGTTAGAATTGCATTACTTTTGTGTGAAAGCATAATTACTAAAAGTAACCACTGCCATGAACTAACCCTTTGAACTAATGATTTAACAATTTTTAATCTAAATGACTCCTTGTGTAGGTAATTCTTTCTATATGAATTTCTTCATGTAATCTTATTATTGCAACAATTTCAAAAACCTCCCAGTTTCTCGAATTAACTAGAAACACTTCGACATGAGACGACATGTGTTATATCCTAATAACATTTTGGTGTAATTTAGCATGTACTCTGTTTTTAATTTGCGACGGGTAGCGACAACTCGCATCAAATTTTGGCACCATTGCAGGGGAAGTAGTGCTAGTTAATTTAATTTATTTATAGTTTTATTTTTATTTTTATTTTATTTTGTTTAATAGCTTATTTCATTTTTATATTTGATTGCTGTTGTGATTTAATTTTATGATAATCTCCTTTCCTTATATTTCTATACTTTTGTTTAATCCAGAAATTGAGAAAATTGCAAAAAGACTGAGGAAGGCCTCGAGGGAATAAATTAAATTACTTGACAGCCCTTTTTCTTCTTCTTCTTCCTCTTCTTTAGATACAACTTGGGGATTAGCTAACTTGTTTGATTCTCTTGAACATTTTGATTTGTTTGCAAGTGTTTTAGGTGACATGGCAAGTTAAACAACAACAAGACTTTGAAGGAGCTTGTTGCTCCTGACCTTACTTATCAGTCATTAAGGATCAACTACCCTAATCTTGATGTTGACTTTGAGCTCAAACTTGGGCTCTTGCATTACGTGCCTATGCTCCATGGGTTAGTTAGGGAAGACCCACACAAACAACTTAATCAGTTTCACATAGTTTGTGTAACGATGAAGCCTCAGGGAGTAACGGAGGACCAAATCAATAAGCTAAGGGCCTTTCCATTTTCCCTTGAAGGCACTGCTGAGGATTGGTTTTTCTATATTCCCCATTGGACAATTGATAGCTGAGCTAGTATGAATCGTATTTTTCTAGAGAAGTTTTTCCTAGATAGTTGTGACATTCGACAGTTGCAGGGTGAATCCCAATATGAATGCTAGGAAATATTCAAAAGATTATGTGCCAGCTTTCCACAACAGTAGATTTTAGAGCAATTCCTCATTTAGTATTTTTGTGAGAGACTGCTAGTTATGAAAAAGTGCATGATTGATGTTAGAGTGGGGGTGCATTGGTTGACCAGACCTTACTGCTGTAGCTAGAGCTTTGATAGAGAATATGGTATAGAATTCTCATTAGTTTGGTTCAAGAGTTAGTGTTAACACCTGCAGTGTGAGTGAGGTATCTCTAATGGATAATAGCAAGGTAGAGAAGTTGATAGAGTTTCTAAAACATATTGAACTTAATTAAGCTCCTCCAATCAAGGTAGTGAAGGCATGTGGTATTTATTCTTGTGGTTTTCACACTTCAAATACATGCCCACAATTGCAGGAAGACTCTACATCAGTTGCAGCTGGCAATGCATATGTTAATTTCTTGGTATCCTCAGATTTAGGGTAACTAGTAGGGGTACAAGCCGTATAGTAACATTTACAACCTTGGTTTGAGATATCACCCAAACTTACAAGTGGAACAATTCTTCACAGTAGCAGCAACAGAAATATGTTCCATCTTAGCAAAGTCAGCAACATAACTAGCATGTATTTCAGTCACCACATGTTCTATAGCTTGCCAGCCCCCAGCAAATTCTAGTACTTACTCCTCTTGCTCCTTTAGATGCATCATGGCACAAGATGATGAAGATGATGTTAGAGAATCAAAAGAAATAAGAATGAGCTATGGAAGAAATGAGAAATGCAATTGCATAGGCACAAAGTTCTCAAGCTTAGCAAGGTAGTGCATCCACCATTCCTTCTTAGAATGTTCTCAACCCTAAGGGGAATGTTTCTACTATTGTTATGAGGTCTGGTATAGTTCTACCTTAGGTTACTGGTCCTTCAGAGCAGGTTGTGATTAAGGTTAAGGATAAGGAGACAGTTAGACCTAAGGTGCATCAAAATGAGCCTGTACCTCAGCAGAAGAAATTGGATGACCAGGTTGACAAGCTCATTCCATTGCCTTTCCCCCGACAAGTTGTAAGACCCAAGAAGCCTACTAAGTTAGAGTTAGAGAAGGACCTCTTGGAGACTTTTTAAGAGATAGATGTTAATATCCCTTTGCTCGATGCAATTAAATAGGTATCCAATATGCCAAGTTCCTAAAAGATCTATAGACCAATAAGAGTAATTTCAGGGGCAATGAAAAGGAGAAATTGACCATGGGGGTGAAAGCCTACTCCCTTATTCAGATAGGCTACCTTCCTACATAGTAGAAGGACCCAGGTGTTTTCAATGTTCAGGAACCTGCACATTGAACAAGCCTTGGCAGATCTTAGGCCCAACACAAGTATTATGTCCTAGTCAGTTTATGAGGCCTTGGGTGGAGGTATTTGACATCCACAAAATTGTAGGTCTAGTTGGGCAATCACAATATTTATAGTCTAGATGGAAAATTAGAAGACGTCCTTGTAAAGGAAATCAATTTAATTTTCCTAGCAAACTTTTATGTTATGGAAATGGAGGATGACCTCAATGCTAATGACTACACATTGATCTTAGGGAGACCCTTGTAGAAAACTACAAGAACCAAGATCAATCTGTATGCCGGCAATTTGTCATTTGAGTATGGGGACATGAAGGCTCATTTTTGTTTAGCTGATGCCATAAAACACCCACCTGAGTAGCATTCTATCTTTAGCATTGATATCATTGACTCCTTAGTTAATGATGTTTAGGTGGCATCGAATTTTGAATGTCTAAATTGTGACAACGCCACCAATATAATTTCTATAAAGAGTGTGCTACTATTAATGCATCTCTAATTGGGACAATTTTTGAAAATACTGCAAAGCTTTTGGCTGCAAATGCCACAACCTTTGTCACTGATGCACATAGTAGAAGCAGTCCCATTTCTGTTACTACTTTACTTTCTAAGCCCATATTATATATTTCTTCTATGATATATGATGATTATGCTATTTTAGAATTGTTTAAGCTTTCAGGGATAGGTACACAACAGGTAGCAAGGCTAGAGTTGAAACCCTTCAAGTATCCATTCTTCGAAGATGGTGAAACATTACTAGTTATTATAGCCCATGGCCCTTCTATAGCCCAAGAAGATAATATTTGAGGAGGCACAAGAAGGCCATTGATTGGACCTTGGATAACATCACATAAATTAGCCTCTCTACTTGCATGCATGGGATATTTATGGAGGACAGGACTAAGCCAGTTTAATAGCCATAGTGTTGGCTCAACCCACTGATTCTTGATGTAGTAAAAAGAGATATGACAAGGCTTCTATAGGCCAGAATCATCTATCCTATTTCGATAGTGAATGGGGTAAGCCCAGTGTAAGTAATTCCCAAGAAGCCAGGGATCATTGTGGTGGTGAAGAATGAAAAAGGTGAGTTGGTCCCAAGCCAGGTGCAAGATAGTTAGGTAGTTTGCATTGATTATAGGCAGCTCCATAAAGCCATCCAGAAAGAACATTACCCCTTATCTTTCATTCATTGATTAGATGTTGGAGAAATTAACAGGGAGGACTCACTTCAACTTTTTGGATGGCTACACTGGATGCTTTTAGATTCAAATTGCTCTAAAGGACAAAAAAAAAATCACCTTCATATGCCCATTTGGCACATATGCTTACAAGAAGATGCCTTTTGGACTCTACAATGCATTGGCTACTTTCCAGTGGTGCATGATGAGCATCTTTTTCGACTTACTGGAGGGGTGTATTGAGGTATTTATGGACGATTTCACTATTTTTGGGTTCTTCTTTTGTTTCTTGCTTGAGTAGCCTAGTTAGTGTCTTATAGGGTGTATTGAGGCTAACCTTGTTCTGAACTTTGAAAAATGTCACTTTATGGTTGAACAAGATATAGTCTAGGGCCATGTATGCTCTAGCAAGGCTATTGTTGTTGATCCTACTAAAATAGATGTTTCTTTCTTGCCTTACCCTATATGCATGCAAGAGATTTTTTTTCTTTTCTTGGCCACACAGGCTTTTATAGTAGGTTTATCAAAGATTTTAGGAAGGTCGCCCAACCTCTCACCTCCTTGCTCCAAAAGGATGCAAAGTTTTAATTTGACAATAGGTGTAGGGCAGCATGTGAGAGCATGAAGAGAGCCTTTACCACCACTCTAGTCATCTAGCCACCTAATTGGAGTTAACCTTTTGCGCTCATGTGTGATGTTTATGATACCAACATGTGGATAAGGTTTCTCATGCTATTTACTATGCTTCTCGGACTTTGGATGATGTACAGTCGAACTATACCACAGTTGAAAAGGAACTTTTAGCCATTGTTTTTGTTTTGGATAAATTTTGCTCTTACTTTCTAGGCTCTAAAGTGGTGTTGTATTTGGATCATGCAGCTCTTAAGTACCTCCTTATGAAGCTAAAAGCTAAGCCTAGGCTTATTAGATGAATGCTACTATTCTAGGAATTTGATTTGGAAATTTAAAGATAAAAGTGAAGCTGAAAACTTAGTAGCAGACCATCTAAGCAGGCTTGAGCATCTTGACCTGGACAACAGACCCCTCCATGATAACTTTCTTGATGAGCAATTAATGAGCATGTCTGTTATTCTATGGCATGTTGATGACATGAACTACTTGGTTATAAGAGTCAGGTCTTCACATTTTTCACCAGCTCAATTTCTAAAGCTGAAAAGAGATACAAAATACCATGTGTGGGATGACCTTTATCTTTGAAAAATTTGTAGGGGCCAGGTAGTTCGCCGATGTGTGCCTCAAGAGTAATTTAAGTCCATACTCAAAGTTTTGTCATACCTACGTGAGTGGTGGCCACTTTGGATCCCAACACACTGCTAGAAAGCTATTACACTCTAGCTAGTTTCTATCGGCCCACATTGTTTAGGGATGCCTACAATTTTTGTAAGGCATGTGCACAATGCCAGAGGACATGGAGTATCACTTGGAGGAATGAAAAGCCCCAACAATCCAATACAGTTTTGTGAAGTTTTTTTTTTTTTTTTTTTTTTATGTTGGGAGCATTGATTTCAGGGGCTTATTTCCCAATTCCTTTGGCTATATTTATATCCTTCTAGTTGTGGATTTTGTGTCAAGGTAGGTGAAGCAATTTTCACTCGAATTAATGATTCTTCTGTAGTGTCTCTTTTGTTCACCCCACATTTTCTGCAGGCTTGGCATGCCTAAGGCTATTATCAGTGACTAGGGTGCTCACTTTTGTATCCGAAGCATGGAGGCTTTGTTTCGTCAATATCGAATTGTTCATAAGGTATTTGCTCCTTGCCACCCCTAACTTAATGGCCAAGCTGAAAAGCCTAACCGGGAAATAAACCTATATACATTATTCGTTCAACAACCATAAAAACAATTTCAAATAGGTGTTTCTTAAGTTTACTGATTCTCCATCAGAGTCAATTAACCTCATGCAATTATTTAACCAATCAGCAGCAGAACTATTTAGAGACCCCAGTCTGAGACAGACTCGGACGACTTCCCCTAAAACTGAAAAGGTTGTTCTTGTCATATTGTTGAAAATGTTACGCGAGCTTGAAATTTTTATTCTATTCTATTCATCAAATTAGTAAATATTCTTGGCGGTTCCTATTCTCCAAAACCGAGATGCTATTTTTGCCAAAAATGATTGTGATGTTCCAGCTTCCGCAGCCATGCCTAGCTAGAGATAGCTTTAGTGTCGCAAGATTTAATACTTCAAGGCATCACAGTTGTTATTTAATTCATGAATGATTAAATATATACTCCCAATGGTGATGCAAATCTTAGCTTCCAATTTTATATATAAAACTGTGAATAGTATGACTTAACAAATCCTCCTTGAGTTTAGTGACGTCCAACTCTCCATAGAGAATATATATATATTAGTTGATATATCTTTAAAAAATTATCATAAGTTTGCATGAGAGAACAAGTCTTTCCTTTTTATGTACAGTAATTGATTTCGCCAATTGCACACGTCGAGCAGGAGAGAGAGAGAGAGAGAGAGAGAGAGAGAGAGAGAGAGAGAGAAGACTCAATGGGACTATGAAGACTTTGAGAGAGAGACCTAGAAGAATCAATGGGTCTATAAAGACTTCGCCTAATTTTGTGGTTTTGGTGGCAATAAAGAGGCAAATAAATTGAGCATCAAAAGGCGACAAAATGGCCACGGGCCCCCAGACCATAACCACAGAACCTAAAGATCATATTAATCTTCGAGATCAGCATCATTCCCATGTTCATGATGACGCTGGATGATCTTTTAGGTGATGTTAATCTTGGTTGCTAAACTCAATGAAGGGTACTCTTGAATTACACATTTCTTTACTTCCCACCCAAGTTTTTTTTACAATTAATTTGAGCAAACAAATTAAAGAAAGTGAGTGCACATAGTTATATACAAATCTAATATATATATATATATATATATATATATATATATATATATATATATATATATATATATATATATATATAATTTTAAAATATGCAAACATGTTTTGATTTCTTTAATTTTCTTTTTATCAAATCAATATAATTGGTGTTATTGCTTTAAGATTATATACATTCTTCTCACTTTCTTTGCATATTTCACAAACATTTCTGGTACTAATAAATTTTCTTTTGATATGATGTGTAAAATTTGTTCAATAAAAAACAAAGGTGTAAAACCTTTTTGTAGTCGAAATCACATACATCTGTTGGAAGTAATATGCTACTTAGTCAAGTGGGACCATTAAACCGCAAAATTTCCTTTTCTGAGTTTAACACAGCTACATATATAGTATTTGAAATTGAAACCTCTGATAAAGTTGGAATAACCTAGTCAGCTGATCTACGGGTTTGTAGGTATGACCATTGTAAATTTATATCAACATTTATGTATACATTTGAATAAATTTAATTTAATAGATCTCAATTGAGTTTAAATCACATGCACCATCTATAATGTTAGTTTCTCTCATTTCATATTTCACTCCACGGCGACACGCATGTTAAACTTTGTTTATTAAAATAAATAAATAAATAAATGTAGGTCTAAAACTGTATTGATTATATGTAGACCTGTAGCGATTAACTAGAATCTGACGACCGAAAAAGACAATTGTTTAAAATAAATACGATATTTTCAAATAACGAAACTCCTAAAATATATACAATTTGAAACTGAAAGAATTCTACGGCTTGCTTCTTTTTTCATTTTTTTTTGAAACACTTCTAAATGCATTATTTGCAGTCAGTGGTACCGAGTAATTAAAAAAAAAAATGTTTGTAGTCTAACGTTGTCAAAGAATGTCTGTCGCCTGTAGCAGCAGAGTCAAAGCACATATTTTAGCGATCTCAAATCTGATGCGATGTTACTACTCCCATAAATTAAAGTCACAAACTTAGCGACAAAATCTGTTACATGGTAATCGAATGTCTGAAGACTCTGACCAATTCGCATACTTTGACAAGGTACGTGGTGCTCGAAGAGTGAGTTAATTATCGAAAAAAAAGAGTTTGGTTAAGGAATTTTCAATCTATAAAAATCAGTAAAAACTTTTGAAAATTGTTTTTCTTTCCTTGATAAATTAGGACACTTGTTAGAAAAATCTTAAAAAATAAGGGTGCGTTTGCTTTGCCTGTTTTCAGGTTTCAGTTTTCAGTTTCCAATTTTCAATTTTTGTGAAGGAAAAACTAAAAACTGGCAAAGCAAACGCAACCTAAGAGTTTTGTTAATGAGCACGTTTATAACACTCTTTAAGAAACCAGAAGTAGAAAAGTTGATGTTTTTGATACATTCCAATACATTAAAAACTTAAAAATTATATTTAAAGAAACACAATTTAAGATCTAAAATATCCTTGGACAGTCATTAGTAAAATCTCAAAAAAAAAAAAAACCCTTGAATTTCACAATACAAGAATATCATCCATAAAAAGAACTAACATATTTTTTTGGGGCATAAAAAAATTTATTATGTTAGAGGTGCCTGAGATTGTTAAAATTGTACTAATCTCACTCACAATTATATGATTTGTTAAATTAAGAACCAAAACAAATAACATGCTACATGTTCATAATTACTAATGGAAAAACTATAATATTTTTGTAATATTTACCATAAATATTTACTATGATATCTTTTCTATAATTTGTTTTTGTTCTTACCTGTAAGTGGAGGTAAGGGTGGAAGTAGCTTCAATGTTTATGCAAACGGGGGATGGGGGATGAGGTACTTGCAAAGATACTCCGATACTCAAGTCAGCAGGGAATGAGATAGGGAGTGGTAAAGTAGGTGAGTATGACAAAAATCGTGTCATACTTGGAGGGTGTTAGCCCCCTTATATAGTGTGAGATTATCCCATGCTAAATTTGGAGCTAATCTTCCTTGAATGAGGGAGATACTTCTACAATTGAGTTAGCATGCACTATATATATATTGTATCAATAGGAGATATGATCATATATAAGATATATTAAGAGATAATGAGAGATCCTGTATGGGATTTAGGAGATTTCCTCTAATAAATTTGGGGTAAATATGCTAGGAGAGCTGAGTGCCATGTAGCCGATCTCTGGGACCTATGTTTGAGCTCTTGTGGTTTGGGCCAAGGTGTTCGACCCATATTTCTAGTCCAGTACATAGCCCCCAATCTTGGTCGTAGGCCTAGTAGTTGGTGTTGAGGTGTCATGACCGAGGTGTGTCTGTTGAGGACTACGTGCCAAGCTTGAATGAGTCAACCTGTTGCGGGCAGATTAGCACACCTTTTCGTTTTCTATAGTGACAACTGTCGAGTTCAAAGTGACCGGCCCTTAGCAGTTTGATGAGATGGGCAGTTCAATTCTCTTGGTCTTGGTGATAGATTGTGTGATGACTGCCGATGACTTTGGGTGAGCTTGAATTTCCTGATCATGCATGCACAGTTATGGTGCATTTTTTTAGCTACTGTGGGCCATTAGGTCTAAGTAGTGAGCCCCTAGTTCTTGATTAAGTGGAGTGTCTCTTTTGCAATAATGTTCGTGTTGCTCTTTGCTAGAAGCGATTTCTTGGTCCATTTCGGATAGTGTTGCAATTGTTTGAGGGCGACTTGAGTAGGACAAGGCCCAAGCTTGTACTAATTGTGGCGAGTTATTAGCCTTCGGAGTGGTACTAGTCATGGATATTCATATGATATGTGTCGGATGATGTAGCACCTTTTTACCTATGTCAATGGGCGATTAAAACTCCTAGTTTATTGATTATTCCAAGTTATTGTTTTGGTAATGTGTAGCTTGAAAGTAGAGACTTTTGTTTCCTTTGTCTTTGCTTGCAAACTTGGAGATTTCGTTAGGGTTCTCTTGCTTGATGAAGTCTACCTATTTCAATATGAAATTAAGCCCTCATCATCAAGTTCAATCGAGGACGATGAGCTATCTTTTGATACTGTTAACTTTGCATTGTTAAAACTTGACCGAGGATAAGGGAATGCCTAGTTGGTGGTTCAGGACTTCGTTATCACATGAGATTCTCGGGGGTATGAGGACACCTCATTATTGCACTGCTCTAGAACATACTCGACGTGGGTCTGAGGACTTTTTGAGGATGGTGTAGGCTATGTGCATTGGGAGTATGCTCTTATGGTGCTTTGTCGTTGTGTTGAGCTGCAGTTTGCTTGAAAGTAAGACCTCATCATGGCGTTGGTCATTGGCTGGCATGAAGGTGAGGATGCCCCATCTAGGCATTGGCCGATGACTGGCTTGGGAATGTGGTCATGCTCTATCATGGCATTAGTCGTTATTGGTTGGCTCAGAGGCGAGGATGCCCTGTCTAGGCGCTGACCGATGATTGGCTTATGGGCATTCTTGTGCTATTTCATGGCACTGGTCATCAGTTGGCTCGGGGCCAATGATGCCCCATCTAGGCACTGACTGAAGATTGGCTTGGGAGTATCTTGTACTCCATCGTGGAGCTGGTCATCAGTTGGCTCGGGGGCAATGATGCCTCATCTAGACGCTGACCGATAACTGCCTCGGGAGTATGCTTGTGTCCAAAACATCAAAGTCCTATCTGAGGGAAGAAGAAGAGTAAAAGTATGATGTTTTATGCAAAGTATATGTATGAATTACAATTCCTAATTGGCCATTGAAATGTTCTGCTCATACATGGTCATGCCTTGTTAAAACCTTTGTTAATAAAACCTAATGGGAAAAAACCCAACTCAAGGAAAAAGAGTACACCCATCGTGTATGATTTAAGGCACTACCTTTAGTTATAGTATTTCTTGAGTGAGGCAACATTCCACTTCCTTAATAATTCTTGTCTGGAGAGCTCAAAGATCTTGTATGCTCCTCAGCCAATGTCTACTATTACTTAAAATGGGCCTTGCTAGTTTGGGGCTAGCTTGCTTTCTCCTGGAGGCTTCTTCTGTGGTTCCACTTTACGTAGGACTAAGTTTTCAACCTGAAAGGTTCTTGGGTCAAACTTCTCTTGTTGTAGACTCAGGCTACTCTTTGCTTGCTTGCTTTTTCCTTGACATAGGCTAGTTCTCGGTCTTCTTCGACGAGATCAGGCTTGGCTCTTCAATTTCCTATGTTTAATTCTTTATTGAATGCTAATCATCGAGTGCTTGGCTGGCTGACTTCTACAGGGTTCATGGGTTTGCTCCCAAAGACAAGTCTATATGGTGTTTCTTGGGTCGAGGATTGAGTAGTGGTGTGATATCCCTATAAAATCTCAAGGAAGTCCTCGGCCTGGAAACCTTTAGCTTGGTTGAACTTCTTCATAAGGCTAAAATGATTACCTTATTAGTGGCCTCGATGAAGCCATTGGTCTGAGGATGTTTGACAGAGGCAAAGATGTGCTTGAGTTGAAAATTGTCACAGAGCTCCTTCAGTCTTTGGTCTGTGAATTATGTCCCATTGTTAGTGATCAGTTCTCTGGGGAGGCCGAATCTGCATATGATCCTCTTTTGGATGAACTTCTAGACCTTTTCTACCATGATTGTTGCTAAGGGTTCGACTTCGATCCATTTGGTGAAGTAGTCAATGGCCACTACTAGGTACTTGAGCTATCCTATTGTAAAAGGAAAAAGGGTCAAGGAGATCGACTCCCAACCTGTGGAAAGTCCAGCTGGCCTTGGAAAAGTGTAATGGCTTGGGGTGCCTTTGGGAGACTTCGGAGAACCTCTGCCATTTGTCACACTTGTGCACAATGCAGTTTGTCTTCATATTTGTCTAGAAATTCCCTGCTCAGAATATTTTGGTTGGTAAAGCTTGGCCTTCGATGTGGTTTTTGCATATCCCCTCTGGTAGCTTAGCCATCACTTCATTGACTTCGTGGGGGTTGAGGTACTTTAGGGGAGGAGGGAGTGGTCTTGCTTGAAAAGTAGCCTTTTGAACCTCTTGGCATTAGTAATAGAATTCAAAACTTCACCTGTGGTTAGGTAACTAAAGAATAGAGTTCACCAATCTTGGCTTCCTGTTTCTGTGTTGTGAACTTCGGATTGAAGGGAGCTTAGGTTTTCGAGTTTCACCTGTATGATAGATTTGTTATTTTGATGCTTGCTAGTGCTAGCGAGCTTGGAGAGGATATCAACCCTAGTGTTGCGCTTCCTAAGGATGTGTGTTACCTCACAAGACTCAAAATTTTGCATTAGGCATTTTACCAGTGTTAGGTATTTCTCGAGGAAAGGATCTCTAATAGCGAAAGTACCATTGAATTGACGACGACAAGTTGTGAGTCTACTTTTATGAGAAGTCGTTGACCTCCGACTTATTGGGGAAGCTTGAGGCCTACTATGAGAGCTTTGTATTCTGCTTGATTATTGTTGGCATTGAATTAGAACTGGAGAGACTATTTAATAATGACTCATTCTCTATTTTCTAGAGTGATTCCAGCTCCGCTTCCCTTACCATTGGATGCTCGATCTGCGTGAAGTGTCTACGAGCCAATCTCCTGCTACATGGGCTTTGAAGTCTATCAGGGCTTAGGCCTTGATTAACCCTTTAGGTTGGTACTCGAGGTTATGCTCCGAGAGTTAGACTGACCATGAGATCATTATTCCTACTAGTTCAGGCTTGATCGGTATTTGTCTGATGGGTTGTTTTGTTTGGACTATGATGTGATGTTTTTGCAAATATGGTCTTAGCTTTCTGGTTGATACCACTATTGCGTAGGTGATCTTCTTAATCTTCTGATACATTTTCTCTAGTCCTTGGATTGTTTTCCTAATGAAATAGACTAGCTGCTACTTGTTATCTCATTCTATAACAAGGATCGAGCTTACAACATGCTTGGTGATAGACAAATAGAAGAAGAGAGTCTCTCCAATGTGTGGTTTGGTGAGGAAGGGTGGTGTAGAGAGGAATGTTTTGAGCTCAGCGAAGGTTGTTTCATATTCTTTGGTCCATTTGAACATTGCTTGCTTCCTTAGCATTTTGAAGAATAAGGCTGCTCATTCGGCTGATCTCGATAAAAAGCAGATAAGGCAGGAAGGTGTCTAGTGAGTTGTTGGACCTCTTTGACTAAGTTTGGGCTTCTTATTTCAAGTATGGCTCGACAATTGTCTAGGATGGCTTTGATTCCTCAGTTTGTGAGCATGAATCCAAGGAACTTGCCGCCATGGACTCCAAATATGCATTTTCTGGGTTTAATCTCATGTTATATCTTCGAAGTTGTCAGAATATTGCTTTGAGGTCCGGAATGTAGTTTCCAATTGAGGAAGTTTTTGCTGCGATATCGTGGATATAAATGTTGATGTTCCTTCTGATTTGTTCTTCGAAGAGTTTGTTCATAAGTATTTGATATGTAGCTCCTGTATTCTTGAGATCAAATGGCATAACTTTGTAGCAAAAGTTTGCATGCTTAGTAAGGAATGCTATCTTGTCCTCGTCTTTGGGCTGCATCTTGATCTGGTTATGGCTAGAGTAGGCATCCATGAAGCTAAGGTATTGCTAACCAAAGGCATTATCGATGAGGTTGTTGATGTTGGGAAGTGGATAAGACTCTTTGGGGCAGGCCTCATTAAGATCTATGAAATCCATGCATATGTGCCATTTGCCCGAGTTCTTCTTTACCATTACCACGTTTCCTAGGCACATGATTTCTTTAATGGAGTAGGACTTGAGGAGTTTTTTTATTTTTTTCTAAGGCGATTTTCTGTCATTTGGCTTCGAGACTCCTCTTCTTTTATGTGATTGGGTGAGCCTTGGGGTCGACCATAAGCTTATAGCTGATGACTTAAGGGTCAATTCTCGGCATGTTGGGTGGAGTCCAGTGAAGAGATCATCATTGTCCAAGAAGAGGGAGGTGAGTTCAACTAAAGGGTCTAAAGGGAGATCGGCCCCTAGGAAGGTGACCTCATGTGGTTCGTTGTCGATCTTGATGGAGAGCAACTCATATGCTAGCTAAAGTCGGTTTTGGATTTCCCCCTAGGGTCAAGCTTTAAGATAAGGGGGATTTGGTCTATGTGGAAGAATGAGAGGACTTATTTAGTTTGTTGGTGAGGTTTAGGGTTGGGTGCTTTTGGTTTCAGGAATTCATTGTAGCATACTCTGGCTTCCTTTTGGTCAGTGTGCATGACACCCACCTCGCTTCCTTCTTGGTAGGTTAGTTGTCATGAGTTTGTTTGAGAATGGGCTATAATAGTCTATTGGCTCAGGTTCATCATCGGACTCGACATGGTAGGTCAGATGTCTGGAGTATGAAGGTTTACCATTGTCAAAGTCATAGCTGGCATGTTCTGTGTTTCCTACATCAGTGGCTTCTGTTTTAGAGTACTTGCAGTTGTCAATGCTGGTATTCATCCTGAAGTTTACATATCTGATTGGCTATGTGCTGATTTTCCTCTTAAACCTAGTCGAGGTTAGAAGGAGGTTGGTAATTAGGGGGAGTGTTTTGGCTTAAAGCGTCAGTCATGGGTGGTTGTGGTTGAGGTGATGGGAAGGTTATTTGTTTACTGGGCCCCACGGTGGACACCAATGTTCTTACCTAGAAGTAGAGGTGAGGGTGTAAGTAGCTCCAATGTCTATCAAGCAGGGGGTGGAGAACTTACAAAGACACTCCAATGCTCAAGTTAGTGGGAATGAGGTAGGGACTAATAAAGTAGGTAAGTATGATAAAATTGTTTCATACCTAGAGGCGTTAGCTCCCTTATATAGTGTGAGGTTATCGTGTGCTAAATTTGGATGTAATCTTCCTTGAATAAGGGAAATACTCCTGTAATTTAGTTAGTGCTAGATATATATTGTATCAATAGGAGATATGATCATATATAAGATATATTAAGAGATACTAAGAGACCATGTATGGGATTTAGAAGATTTCCTCTACTAAATCTGGGGTAAATCCATGGGAGAGCTGGGCACCACATGGCCGATCTCTGGGACCAATGTCCAAGCTCTCGTGGTTCGAGCCGAGGTGTCCAGCCCATATTTCTAGTCAAATACAGTTTTATACATTAGAAATTTAAAAACGAAACTAGGACCTCATAAACAAAACACCCTTAGAATTTGCCAACTATGCTAAGGACATTCCTAGAGGAAGTAAGCTAAGATGATCTAAGCCATAATATTGGCTACATCACCTTGCTTAGCAAGCATGTCAGCACATTCCTTTGCTTTCTTTTTTATCATCTAATGATGAAGTCCATGGTTATAACTCATAATGAAAAAAAAAAGGTATTTTAGTCAATTAATTAGATGTCAAATATTGACAAGTATTACAGTTTTATAACTAATAATTATATGCGTGTCACATAACTTTTTTATCACTGAAATTGAAGAAGCAAACCAGTAACTACAATGGAGGCTAGTGTAATTTTAGCAAATTTTAGAGACACCAAATATAGAGGAGTATCAAGTGTGATTGCATTAAACTTCAAGAGATGTTAGTTTAATTGACCACAAATTTTAAAAAATTATAAATATTAATTGTATTAACCATTTTTAAAAATTAATGTTTTTTCATAACCAAAGACTAATATATTGTGTGTGTGTGTGTGTGTGTTTCTTGAGTTTTGATTGGAATGTATATTTTCTTTTAGAATAAACCCCTCATTTATTACTTGACAAAAAAACCATCAAACGAATTAGTCCTTGAAGCAAATAAAAAAAAAGATTATTACAAGATCCTTGCAATTACAAGTATAGGACAAGTTAGTCTCTCCTTAGTATTTTCAAAGAATTTATAAGACAAATTGATCGTTAATATAATAATTTGGATCGATTGATTATATAACACAAACAAACAAAATAAACTCATGAAAATCTTGAGAATTGGCTAACTTGTCCTGACATCAAAATGTAATTTTCATTATAAAAAATCAATTTATCACATGCCTTTGAGGTTATTGTTGCATGAAAATCAAGGACAATCAGTCTCTGCTATTATCAATGGGTTAGTTTATTGTTTGAAAGGGATTATATGAGTTTTGGATAGTGATTTGTGTGAAAATTGCAATTCTTTACATGAAATTACTAAAATACCCTTAAGGTAATTTAACATGGGATCAAGTAATGGCCGGATCCGGTCATTACCTGGTAGTTGGATATGTTACTTTAAGGGGATGTATGATGATTGGATGAGTTTTGGTGAAGGTTGATATAAAATTACCATTTTATATCTAGTTAGTGCTACTTAAGCTTAATGGGCATGTAGGTAATATTAGACTCAAAATAAAGATGAATTACTTTAATTAATCAATTTTGGATCAAGATAATTATTTTGAGTTGATTGAAGCCTTGGAATGATTAATAATACTTAATCTTAACTTTAATTAAGGTTACTAAGAAAAAGACAAAAAGTGTTTAACTAGACAATAAAATAATAGTATGAGAAAAAATTACTTTTGATATTTCTTTTCACCTAAATTCTAGGAATAGTGTTTCTTTTAAAATTGAAAGTAATGATATTATAATATATGGAGGGAAGAAATTTTATTTAACAATTATGTGATAATTATTTTTATACTAAAAATTATTTAAATTCTCTTACAATTAATTTTAATCCTACAATCATCATAAAAATAATATTTTAATATATAAAGAGATATATTTTATTCCAAGGTTGTGGAAAATTTTATTTCTTGAAATTCCTAAAGTGCAGGGAACTTATCACATCTGACTTCCAAAAATTATACAAAATATTATTTTGAAGAAAAATAAATTATTTAAAGAAATTATGATAATTCTCATGTCTTACAAGTCATTTAAATTTTTTTCATAATTATTTTTGTATCATTAAAAATTATTCCATTTCTTTTATAATTATTTTTAGTTCCTCAAAATTACACATCAACCCGAATTTCTACACACAAAACACAAAAATATTTTACCTAATCCCCTCTAAAGGCCATGGCCCCACTACACACATACACACTCTCATTTTTATTTTTTGGAAGCAAGCATACACACCCACACTCTCTCAAATACATTCATTCTCTCTATCCATTTTTTTTTAACACATTTTAAACATCAAGTTTGTGCAAAATCCTCTCCATTTTCTTTACTTCAAACACTTCTCTTCTCCTCCACTGAAACACCATTTTTGCTCACAAACCAAAGTCTAAGCTTTAAATAAACACACACTCACCATAAGCCATTCCCCTAACACTTAGCCTATATCCTGCACCAACCAAACCACCACAAAAACCTCTCCTTCCTCTTCGTCCTCTTTTAGCAAAAGCCATATAGTAGCCTAAGAGAAGATTTTTCTTCTCTTTCCCTTTGCACAAGCACAAGCCTTTTAACCTTTTTGAGCAAGAACCACCACTTAGTAGGGATTTTTATTATGTTTTCTTTACATTTTCTCGTTTTTTCTTTTGGATTTTGGTTATCGATAAAGCTATGACTTGATGATGCTGGCTCTTTATATTATTGTAAGACCATCATATTTAAGGCCTCTAAAGCTTAAAGTTTGATCCTTTTATTTCAAAAAAAAAAGGAGAAAGAATGCACATTTTCTTCATTTATTTACTTTTTGTTGCATACATGAGCTCGATGATGAGTTTATGTGAACATGATTCATGGAACCACAATAAGAGAGACTCTAAAGCTTGATCATGCATACCTTATTGAGGGTTAAAGTTCATGCATTTTACGTTTTCATGAGCAAAGACTTAATTTTTTATAGCTTGAAGGGTTAAAATTCCACATTTTTCAATGTTCATGGTTTCTAAAGCTTCAATATTAAATTTAATCAGTCAATAATGTTTTGAGAAGTTTGGCTACGGTTCTAAGTGTCCACTAGGATTTTTGTTCAGCAAAGTTTGAGACTTTATGCATGAAAGTGTTATTTACAAGATTGTTATTTACTACCCTCAATGTTGCATTATTGTTAAGAACAATGAGTTTTAAAGAATGGGGATGATGGTGGTGGTGGCAGTTTATAATGGGTTCATGGATTTAGAAAATGTTGGATTGTTGATTTAATATGTTAGTGAGTTGAAGCTAGTGTCTTAAATGTTTTAAGCATGAGACAAAGTTTTGAACTTTCCTAAACATTCACATGGGTGATTCAGCCATGCATGCTAGAAAGGTTTGGGGTCGGTTTTATTTGATTAAAATTTATATCTTATGTTTAAAGTGTTCAAGAAAATTTGTAAAAGTATTAGAAACTAATAAGGGAAAACAATGTAATTTTAAACATAATGGATGCATATGCATGCATTTTAGGCGTAACCTCCAAAGTTGATTTTGTTAAGTATAAAGTGTTTAAAATATCATAGGATAATTTTTGAAAGAAACTAGCAACTAGAATAGGTTAAAAATATAGTTTTCAACTCTTACCATATTTTAGTTTTTGTCACTGTTTGGTACTATTTTCCACTATTTTAGGGTGTTTGGGATGTTAGTAATTGTTACAAAAATTATTTTCAGCATCTTAGGTGTTTAAAAGGACTTTTAAAAGTGTTCAGTTTTGGTAGTTTTGAAAAATATCAAAAATTGTACTTCAAACTCCTCAACTATATATTTTTAGCCAAATGGATATAAATGGGGTCTAATATTGTCTTGCATGTAGTCATTTGTGCGAAATGTCTTTGTTAAAGTTAAAAATGGTTTTTAGAAGTGTTGAAACTCACAAAGTGTCAAAAAGTGAAATTTTATACTTTAACTCTAAAAGCTTAGTAATTTTAGCCAAGGGCCCAAAATAGTTTTAAGGCTATTCTAAAATGATATTAAAGTCATATAGGGTCTTTTAAAGTGTAAATTAAGTTTGATGATCATTATTCTTAAGAAATATGTGAATGTAAATATTTGTGGGAATTTCAATTTTGACCCTTATTGCGCTTTGTTATAAATTTTAATAGCTTGATGATAGGGCTGTGGATGTGTCACGAATTGCCTAGAGAACGTGACTGGTACATGAGGGATTAAATCCTCACGCGAGCCTCTAATAACGTGACTAGTTAATATGCATAAACAAATTGAATACATTCAAAATATCTCAAGTTTAACTAAATTTCATAATTCTAAAAATGTTTCCAATCATAAATCCTGAATATAAAATTGCGTAAAGTCCATAATCTGGGCCAAAGCTAAATATAATTAAATAAATGATTGAAATTCTAAAAATAATCAAAACAATATAATGGATATTCGGGATCTTGCCTACACAATTATTGGAGCACTACTAATTGACATAACTAATAGTAAGCTCTACTAAAAAACAAAGCTCACCAAAAGAAGCTATAGCACTACTAGAGGATCCTACGGTACAACTGAGCCTGCAGCTGTATCTGTAGGGGAAGGAAAAGGGAGGGGTGAGTTCATCAAAACTCAGTGAGTGAGCTTCCACTCATAACCTACATGGGACAGTAAAAAAATATACATAACATATACATGCAACTTATGTAAAACAATTTATATATAATTACATTAACTGTACTGAAACAATAAGTTAACTAAATCCCTGGCAATAATTAGTAGAGAAATAAGAATTATTTTGTACATAAATATTTGAGCTGAATAGTTGAATATAATCCAATGGCTAATCTAATGGGCCTAACTTGGTCCCATAAATGGACACCACACTGGGTTTCTTTTGTTGGTGAGCTAGTCCTCTAGCAGACCACTTGGTACCAAGGTTAATAATCAATCCTACAACCATTAACTCGCTGAAATGTTTTTCATTATTTATTGGCTAAAAACTAATAACAACAAAATTCACTATTCTTATTGTTCATACAAAACTAGGATTCATAGAATCTTTTATCTGATAAAATAAATCTAAATCATACATACAACTAGTATGGTCCATGAGTTTTCTAAAATAAAAATTTATCATGATAACTATAAAATAATAATTTTCTAAAATTTCTATAATCCATATAAACATATTTCTTGGAATAAATCATTATAAAATTACATAAATAATTTATATAATAAAGGAAAATAATAATAATGACCAAAAGTATGGTCATGAGCTTAAACCCACTCATTGTTGGTAACCGAGAGTGAGCTTCCACTAACAACTTTACTCTAGAGAGTTGGAATGACACCGTAGCTGTCAAATAATATAATGAAACTATAAAAAATTTTGACTTTTATCACCTAAATTGAGTTTGGGATGATAGGGAAGACAAATGTTGTGAGAAAATAATGTCTGACAGTTCCCAAACTCACATACTAAATAAAAAGGGAAAGGAATATGCTAAATTCCATGAAGATCACTTACCGGAAGAGACTAATTAGAGAAAGTTGAGAGAAGTCACATTTCTCTCTCTAGGGGAAATTCCTACAGTGGCTAGGGTTCTAAAAAATATTTGGGAGTATTATGATATGTCAAAAATATAATAGGAGTATAAAACAAAAACCCACCGCTTATAGTTCCCGCGTTTTCGTTATTATAACAATGATGCGCGTTCTCGTTTATATATCATAATAATAATAATAATAATAATAATAATAATGATGATGATGATGATGATGATGATGATGATGATAGTAAACCTAAACGATGTACCTTGAAGTGGAAAAAGATTGAGATATTTGATTTTCATAGCTTCTTCAGCTTCCCAAGTCGCTTCCTTGCCGGAATGGTTTCTCTAGTAACTTTCATTGAGGCTACTTCTTTTGAGTGAAGCATCTTAATATGCCTATCCAAAATGGTAACTAATTCCTCTTCATAGGAAAAACTCTCATCAACTTAGACCGTTTACGAAGTGAGCACGTGAGATTGGTCAGACATATATTTTCTGAGCATATTGACATTAAACACTAGATGTATGGCTGATAGACTGGGAGGCAGCACCAAGCTGTAAGCCATTGTCCAACTTTATCTAGAATCTCAAATGGGCTGATAAAATGACAACTTAACTTCCCTCGCTTACCGAACCTCACTATCCCTTTCATAGGGGATACTCTCATAAACACGTGATCGTTAGCTGCCAACTCCAAGTCATGCTGACGGTTATCTACATAAGACTTCTGCTTGGATTATGCTACTTGACTTCTGCTCCTTGATCAACTGAACCTTCTCTAAGGTCTCCTGAACTACGTCCAGGCCTAGGGATTTAGCTTCCCTAAGCTCAAATCACCCAATAGGAGACCTGCAATGCCTCCTATACAAGGCTTCAAATGGTGCCATTTGGATACCTGCCTCATAATTGTTGTTGTATAAGAACTCAATCAAGGGTATATAATCACACCAGCTCCTTCCAAATTCTAGCACACAGGCTCTAAGCATATCTTTTAAGGTTTGTATCATCCTTTCTAACTGGTCATCTGATTAGGGGTGGAAAGCTATGGTTAAATCTGCACATGTCCTAAGGGCTCCCTTAAATGCCTTCCAGAACCATGAAGTGAACTAGGAACCTTTATCAGATATGATGGACATTGGGACACCATGAAGTCTAACTATTTCATTCATGTACAACTGAGCATACTGTGTTGCATGAAGGTAGTTTTTACTAGAAAAAAGTGTGCTAACTTGGTCATCCTGTCTACTATTACCCATATAGAGCCAAACCCCTTGGTGGTTTAAGGTAACCCAACTACAAAGTCCATGATTATCCTCTCCTACTTCCACTCTGGAATATCTATCTACTGAAGTCACCTTACTAGCCTCTAATGCTCAGCCTTAACTTGCTGACACACTAAGCACCTAGCTACAAAGTCATCAATATCTTTCTTCATACTATCTCACTAGAACAACTATTTTAGATCCTGATACATCTTAACTGACCTTGGGTGCACTGAGTACACTGCACCATGGTCTTCCTCCATCACTTTTCTCCTTGGCTCACCCATTGCGAGCACACATAAATGGTTCCAAAAGTGCAACACACCCTTAGCATCAATTGAGAACTCTGTGTTCTCACCCTTATGAATATCCTCAACCTCTTATGAATATCCTCAACCAACTTAGCTAGTTTTGGATCTTCACTCAATTATGCCTTGATTTGTCCCACCAAGGTTGAGTGAGCCCTAATCTGAGCTAGAAAGCCCCTCGTATCACTAAGGCCGAATTGAACTCCCTCAACTTCCCATTTGTGGATATCTTCCACTAACGACTACCTTGTTAGTGCTATATGGGCCAAATTGCTTGCCGACTTCTTGTTCAAAGCAATTGCAACTACACTCACCCTCCCTGGGTGATACGAGATCGTACAGTCATAATCCTTTAACAACTTAAGCCATCTGCACTGTATTAGGTTCAGATCCTTTTGTTGAAACATGTACTTCAAGCTCTTGTGGTCTGTGAAAATTTCACAAGTCTCTCCGTATAGGCAGTGCCTCCAAATCTTCAAGGCAAAAACCATCGCTGCCATTTCCAAGTCATGTGTTAGGTAATTCTACCTATATTTCTTGAGTTATCATGAGGTGTGTGCTACAACCTAGCATGCTGCATCAGGATAAAACCAAGTCCAACTTTAGAAGCGTCACAGAATATCGAAAACCACTTCTCCCTGAGGATAGTACCAAAACTAGCGTTGTGGTCAAGCATGTCTTGAGACTCTGAAAACTCTTTTCACACTCTTTGGTCCACTGAAACCTAATATTCTTCTATATCAGCTAGGTCATGGGTGCTGCAATCCTCGAGAAATCCTGAACAAATTGCCTGTAATATGTTGCCAAGCCCAAGAAACTGTTGACTTCTGAAACTGTTGTAGGTTTAGGCCATTGTTGCACTACTTTCACCATCTTTGGATCTATTGGAATACCATCTTTTGACACTACATGTCCAAGGAATGCCACTTAATCTTGCCAGAACTCACACTTAGACAACTTGGCATACAACTGATTCTCCCTTAAAGTCTATAAAACTATTCTTAGATATTGCTCATGTTCCTCTTTATTCCTGGAATATACAAAGATGTTATCAAGGAAGACAATCAGAAAGTGATCCAGAAACCACTTAAACACCCTATTCATCAAATCCATGAAGGTTACTAGGGCATTGGTCAACCTAAAGAAAATCACTAAGAACTCATAATGCCATAGCAAGGCCTGAAGGACATCTTAGGTATATCTTCATCCTTAATCTTCAACTAATGATAACCAGATTGAAGGTCGATTTTGGAAAAACATGTTGACCTTTGAAGCTGATAAAAAAAGATCATCAATGTGAGACAAATGGTACTTATTCTTAATTGTTACCTTGTTTAGCTGCCTATAATCTATACATTTTCTCATCAAAACCATGTTTCTTCTTAACACACAATACTGGAGCACCCCATGGAGAAGTACTTAGCCATATAAACCACTTGTCTAATAACTCCTGTAACTGCTCTTTCAATTCTCTTAACTTTGCTGGAGTCATGCAGTATGGGGGTATAGAGATAGGTCTAACTCCTCGTTTAAGCTCTATCCTAAACTCTATTTCTCTCTCCGGTGGCACCACCAGAACCATGCCTAAACTTGTTGTTTCTACTTCTACATTCCTGGCTGCAACTAAAAACCCATAACTACCTCTATCCATTAACCATAGAGCACTAATAGTTAATATCAAGCTCGTCAATGTCGAACACCTTATAACTAGAAACTCTCTTGGCTCATCACCCGGGACCTTGAATCTCACTACCTTTCTATAACAATCTACCATGGCATGGCAAGGGGCTAACCAATCCATGCCTAGAATAATGTCCAAGTCAAACATGTCCAACATTACTAAATTTGCTAGTGCCTCCATGTCACCAACTTTGACTTCACATGATTTACACACTATCTGAACAAGTATGGCCTCTCTCGAAGGTACCCTAACTAAAAATAGCTCCTCAAGATCCTCAAGGGATCTCCTAAACGATACAACAAAGAATAAGGACACATAAGAGTAGGTACACCCCAGGCCAAACAATATCATAGCATCAAAGGAACATACTATTGTCATACCAGTTATCACTTCATTTGAAGCATGCACATCCTGATGAGTTGTAGCAAAAAAATGGGGTTGCTCCTCACTACCCTAGCCTCTACCGCTTGCTCTTCTATTGTCTACACCTCTGTTACCAAGACTCTTGCCCCCAGCTCCACAACTTGCCGAAGTGATAAAGCCACCTTAGGCTGTGGACTGAAGAGACTAAATTGACATGAGGCGTTAGTTGACCCATGACTAGGAGCTCTCTGGAACATCGGGCACTCTCTATGCTTGTGGCCCGGCTGGCCACACCCATAACATACTAAGAAGCTAAATAAACAATAACCCTGATGTCTTTTCCAGCAAGTCAGGTATACTAGATATGACTGTCATGAACCCTATCAACTGTGATGACTGCTCTCTCTACTCAGAGTCTGTGATGTAGTTGGGCATGTTGGGATGGGTTCTAAGAAGGTGGTCCTACCTGACTGTCCCTGTTATTGGCCCTACTAATGGTGACCCTTGTTCGAACCTGCTTTGCTTGAGAAATAGGCACGAACCCTGGCCTTCTTATTGGCCTCTGACATCGTCCTAGGCTCTGCTAACCCATTCTCAAGGCCAATCGATATGTCTACCACCTAAGCATAGTCCATGTCCTAACATAATGCTGCAAATTGTGGAACATATCTCTGGCTAGACCTTGAAGAAAATGTCTCGCCCTAATTGTCTCTGTTAGTATCATGCTGGAAGTTACCCGTGCCATATAAGTGAAATGCTCATCATACTCTGTAACTGTCATGCCTTGAGTTAAACGGAGCTTCAAACATTCCTCATCATTTGTGCTTTTCAGCTCTCTAATATGAATCTCTACATGAAGGCTTCCTTGAACTGTCCCCAAGAGGGAGAGCTAGCGGTCCATGCCTCTATCAAAACTCCTAATACCATAACTCTACTTAGACCCCCAACTAGAAGCCAGCCAACTCCACCTCTATTTCTGAAGAATAATAGATGACACCAACTATTTTCTCCATATACTTGAGGAATTCTTAGGGATCCTCAGTCGTCAGACACCCATTGAAGATGGGCGGGTCCATCTTCTTGAAATGCTCCAAGGCTAAGTCGTCTATATATCTTATGTTGGTAAAAGAGTGCACGAGAAGGGGGGTTGAATCGTGCTTCCTGAAAACTTCTTTCTGACCTGAAACATTAAATAAGTCTATCAAGCCCGAGGCTTGAAGTGCAGCGAAATGATGGTTAGAAGATTCAGAAAGTAAGTTTTAGATGTATGATTAATTCACCCACGGTTCATTAAAATAATCAGTGCATAATATAAAGTGATTGACAATAAAAATAAAAGTTTAGGGAAGAGAAAAATGAACACAATAATTTTTATACTGGTTCGGCCAACCTGCCTACATTTAGTACTCAACACATGTTGAGATTTCACTAACAACAACTTTCTCAATCTGAAAAAGTAAAATAGATAGTCTTTACAATAGCCTTCCCAATATCTAACTTGCACAGCGGCCAACCCTAATTGTGGCTTAACCGAGTAGTTCTGTACTAGTCTCTCCAAATTGAACCTACTGCGACTTAACCAAGTAGTCTTGAACCAGCCCCTCCAAGCTGAACCTACACAGTGGATAACCCCAACTGTGACTTAACCGAATAGTCTTGAACCAGCCTCTTCAAGCTGAACCGTGACCTACAGACACTTTCTACTATCACGTTGTAAGTAGTCTTTCCAATAGTCTCTCCTAGCTGAACCGTGATAAGCAAATACCTTTGCTAACACGTTAAAAGTAGTTTTACCTTAGCCTCTCCAAGCTATGTCTCACACTGATCACTAATCGATCAAGGTTACAAAGGTTATGTGTTTGGGTTGCCACTCAAACTAACCTATACTCAAGTTTCCTTAAAGATGCTAGCTAATACAGACTGGGAAACTTAGAGCGATTCCTTTCTCTTATCTCTTCACATGAAGGGTTTACAAATACAAATACATTTTAAAACCAAGAAAGAAGATTTTTACACTTCGTGATTTATTACATAAATTGATGAACAGCATAGGAAGTGTGGAGAGATTTATCCAGAGATTCTACAGTAAAGTTTTCAATTCTCTCATTAGCTTTCAAGCTTAGCATCTCCATTTATACAAGTCTATCTTTATGATCGTTGCCTCTTTGATCTGATGTCTAAATGACATGTGAATTTTGTTAGATGTGCCTTGGAATGTTAGTCTAGAGAGGTAGGCTGACAACTTGTCCTATCGTTGCAGAAGCCATTGTAATGTAGAGATTTTTGAAGTCCTCATTTTTTTCCTTTTACTTTTAGCTCGTAGTTTCTGAACTCCACATCCTAGGATCTTGAATCATTTAGGTTGGAGATATGACATACTAGTTATAACACTGGATCTGATATGAGATTTGAAATTTGAATTTCGAAACTCCCTCCATTTTTCCTCAATATTCTTTGCTCCACCATTCAGTGAGCTTTCTAACGTTGTAATCAATCACGTTGATTTTTCTTTGATCTTCCAGTCTTCAATCTTGATTACTTGATGATAATTTCTTTGTGATTGTAGTGATTGATGACTGAGTAACATATTAGTCTTGGACATGAATAGATTTCTTCATTATGAGTGTTCTTTCTGATGTCCCGTGGTACTTTATGAAGATCCTTTCCTTGGTTTCTTGATTTCTGACTTGATCCGCTTCGATCCTCCAGCATTTATGCTTTCTATCCTCGAGATAATATTCCCCTTTTAAGCTTGATCTCCTCTCTTGAGATAAATATGATTTCTCATGTGTTGTGGACTTATTCTCGATTCAAGTTTGCTTTAATGCCTTTGATCCTTGAACATGAATATGTTCTTTGCTTGAAACAACATTCACTTTCTGATTATTTTAATCTCTTCCCATGAGATTATATCATGCTTTCACATGCATAGTGAAATGTTATTCTTGCACTGAGTCTGTATCATGCCTTAATCTGTATATACTTACTTTGCCCGACTTCATATTCACTTTCTGATTAATTCAATCTCTTTCCATGAGATATAACATGCTTACACATGCAGAGTGAAATATTTATCTTACTTAGGTTCATGTAATACAGATCGGATCTACCTATTAAACTTTGTCAAGAAACTCAAGGTAGCCATTAGTCGTTCTTCAAAACATTTTCTCTAAATTGGCTTTGTTGTCATTCAAAACTATTTAAGCTTCGTACTTTCTATGTACTTTCTGAAGGGTTCTGGATTTTACATTCTCCCTATTTTTGATGATGACAAACCAATTTGAAGAAACTCTTTTGAAGAGATGTTGAAAGAAATATGAATGAAATAAAGACATAATAAAATAATCTTTCAAACATCATATGTGATAAGTTTTAGTAAGTTCTTTTCTTAACGCATGATTTTGATGATTAAAACTTTTTGTGGCCTTAAGTGACTCAAATCAAGGCTGATTGATTTATTATGAAATTTTCTGAGCTATGTCAGAATCCTCTTATTAAGTATCATAATTGATACTTAAGTAGATATGATTGTTAAACCATTTATTTACAAGCAGCTTGATTTACGTTCAAAAAGAACTTTCTGAACCTTAATGTGCTTGAATAAAGAAAACAAGTAATACTTGCAGTATTGTATTCTGGTTAAAGAAATCTTATTCAGCACTTTCTTTTTCAATGCTCTCATTTTGATAACTAATGAAAATAATTCTCAATGACATGTATGAGAGAGAAAAGAAAAAAAAAAATTTTAAGCATGATTGAAGAAAAGACGTTTGAACAACTTTTTCAAAGCATGATTTAACCAACAGATACATATACATTCAGAAAAAGCATATTCCTCATGCTTTCTATGTTAGCTCGCTTACTGATTCAATTTGATCATACTAACACACATCATTTGCAGGTAAGCATAACACACTTGAGAAGAATTTCTAATTCTTCCTAATTGACCTTAGTTATGTTGTGACATGGTAAGAAAAGGTTTCTGAAGACCGTCAGAAACATGATATACATAACTAATATCAATCAAGTTAAGCAGAGTTTTTTTAAGCATATCTCAAGTGAGTAGAGGATAATGACGTGATGATACCAAATACACTTTTCATACATATCAATGGCACTCAAATAAATTCAAGCTTTAATTAATCAAGGATATGTGTGTGAACTAACTTGTATTTGCATGTAGATAATTTTGTAAGACAAAGAATGTGCAATTGAGCTACACTTTTTCAATTATTCTATATGATTAGCTAAGCATAATGATATATAGGCATTGATTATATGTTATGGCTTCAGCAAATATCGCCAGTGTTAAAAGAGAATGTGTAAGCAAGCCAGCATAGACATGATAAATAAAGTACTTGCATAAAAGATAATAGTTATATGTATTACAAGCAAGGTTCCAAAAGAGACATCATGATATGTAGTTAAAACAAAACAAAAAAAAAAATTTGGGCTCCCCCTCAGCATGATGACTTCCCCTGAATATCTCAGTATGACTCCCCCTGAATATCTGTATCAATTTTCTTCAACTTCCTTCTTCTCCCCCTTTTGTCATCATCAAAAGGAAAGCAAACTCATTTTCCTTAGACCCGATGTCTCAGTTCCTGTAAGATTTGTTGATCAGTTTGAAGGATTTGAAACAGAAAATTTTCAAGGTTTTGAGATCGTTTTTCCAACTCATCTAGCCTATCAGCAATCAGCTGTTGATTTTCAAGTAACATCCATATACGAGGTGCTTCAGGAAGAGGATGACTAGTAGAGGGTTCGTTTGTTCCTTGAGCAGTTGCAGGGATATATGATGGAGCAGGCATTGAGGATTCCTTGATATAAGCAGGAGGAGTATCATCTGCTAGAGTGAAATCAGTTTCAGGAACCATGTTTCCTGTGTTATCATCAGATGACTTCTTTTTTGTGGATGATGAGGGTTGTTCTTTATTCTCTTCATTCTTACTTCCTTGATCAGTTCCTGATTCTGCCAGTTTTGATATAGGATCGGTTATGTCTTCACCACGATTGTCAGTTAAAGGTTTTGCAGAATCTTCTGAGATGCTATCCAAATTGATTAATAATGTCCTTTCTTCATAACATTTAGAATTGCTGATGGCTTCTCTCATTTTATTGAAATGTTCTGTAGGAGCACCGATGGACTTCCTTTTAGCTCTGAAGGAAGATATAGTATAGTCAGATCCAATCATGTATACAAACCATTCGTTTGATAAAGGATAGTTCAGCTGTTCGAACACTTTGGTTAGGAGCATCCCATACAAAACCGACATAGATATTGAGTTTTCCTCTTTTGTCGCAGAGACATCGATCATGTAGTCAAAGATAAGTCTAGGCAGGTTGACCTTTTCATTGATAGAAAATAGTAAAGCAACATGCAGTCTAACCCAGTGAGAGAGATTTTGGTTTCAGTTCTAGGAAGAAGAGAGAACAGGATAAAGGTGTAAACCTGTATGGCTCTTGAGCTTAGCATACCAACAGATATATTGCTGGGATGATGTTGTTGAGAGTTTGTAAGGCAGTATGAAACCTCTTCAGCTAACACTCCAAGAGGTATAAACCAGTTTTTGTCTTCAAGACACTTGATTCCCTCATTGGGAGCATGAAAGATATGAGAGAGATCATTTATGCTAAGTTCTAGGTCTACACCTCTTATGTAAGAGGTAAGTATAGAGTCAGTTACCTAAACTAGTTGTGAATAAAAGGTAGTTACCATCCCAGTGAAAACTCTATTTGAGATGTTGAAAAAATCTTCCCATCCTTGGAAAATGATGATTTCACGTAGAGATATGAAGACATTCATCAGTTCTCTTGAGAGTCTTCTTCCAAGAGCAATAGGACGAGTGGTGAAACTATCAGCAGAATATTGTTGATGATAGGACACATCAAACATTTGAAGAACACCTAGATTGATTACATCCTTGGAAAATGATGATTTCACGTAGAGATATGAAGACATTCATCAGTTCTCATGAGAGTCTTCTTCCAAAAGCAATAGGACGAGTGGTGAAACTATCAGCAGAATATTGTTGATGATAGGACACATCAAACATTTGAAGAACACCTAGATTGATGACATTACCATCAAACTTCTTTCCGTCAACCATGATCTTTGAAATTATTTGAAAGGATGATTGAGACGAGAAAGAGTAGTGGAAGCGAATGATGCAGGATGAGGGTTTTGAGACAGATATGAACAGATAAAGGGGGTGTGTGAGGGAAGATAAAGGGAGATAGATAAGCTTTGAAAGAAAAGGTTATTTATGAGATGTGACATGACAAACAGAGACGAGCCAATCATGGGAGAGAGAAAGTAAATAAACAAGTTATGCAAAGAACCCATCCTTTTAGGAAGAGGTTTCTGATGATTGGGAGACTTTCTGAAGGAGTTTTTTTTTCAGATCTTCTGACTTCCCTTTCTGACTCTTTATATGAGATCGTCCTTATCTAACTTCTGATCACTAGATTTTTCTTCTGACTGATTGGCTAATGATCTTGTGACTAAACGAGATTTCCATTTGTAGCATTTAAGGAGAGAAGAACCTAAGAATGTATTATGCATGAATGCTTATGCAAATTTTGAAAAGTTTTGCTACAAATATCCTCAAGAAATTAAATGAAAGAAGAATGGATTAACAACAAAGGAGAGACATGGATTTGAAGTGCTGAAAAAAGTCTTTCAGTCAAAATCATTTACCACTATCATTATTATATAGGTCTTAGGAATACCTTTCATACTGATGTTTTTTCTGGTTCCTCATTCGCAGCATCTGGGCGCTTGATTGCTTCAAACTCCCATTTTCTCCTTATTCTTTTCTGCATAGTCAGAAGACTCTGAATCTTCTAGACACTTTGGAGATTCTCAGTTCCCAAAAGATTTCATTTGATTTTAAGTATTCAAGCTTTGCATCATCCAGTTTGGATCACTGTTTGCAGAGAGGTCTTTACCTAAACCTGATTGATCATGGCCTATTTCACGAATTATCTTCACCGGTGAAGATGGAAGCCTAAATTTCCAGAATTTTCAAATTGCTATAACTCATTGCTCAGAAGTGTTTTTCTGATCTTCATTGAAATTCCTTAGCATGCTTTCAGAAGTGATGATTTATGGAGTTTACTTTCTAGGGATGCATCTTTCATTCCTTTTTACTACTCAAGAGTCTTTTTGAGACTCCTTTTAGCAAAGTAGTTCTTGAATACTTTTCATTGGCAAACTTGGATTATTTGGAAACCTAGAAACCCCCGCGTCTTCCATGTCCCATGAGAGAAATCTAATATAGTACTTTTCAAAAGAATTTCTCTTGTGTGCTTCATTTTTGTCCCTTCGTTCTTTGACCTCTGCAATCGATGGACTGCTCAACCCCTAGAGACCTGGCTCTTATACCACTTGTTGGTAAAAGAGTGCACGAGAAGGGGAGGTTGAATTGTGCTTCCTGAAAACTTCTTACTGACCTGAAACATTAAATAAATCTATCAAGCCTGAGGCTTGAAGTGCAGCGGAATGATGGTTAGAAGATTCAGAAAGTAAGTTTCTAATGTATGATTAATTCACCCATGACTCATTAAAATAATTAGTGCATAATCTAAAGTGATTGACAATAAAAATAAAAGTTTAAGCAAGAGAAAAATGAACACAAGAATTTTTATACTGGTTCGGCTAACCTGCCTACATCCAGTACTCAACACATGTTGAGATTTCACTAACAACAACTTTCTGAACCTGAGAAAGTAAAATGGATAGTCTTTACAATAGCCTTCCCAAGCTCTAACTTGCACAGTGGCCAACCCCAACTGTGACTTAACCAAGAAGTTTTGTACCATCCTCTCCAAGCTGAACTTGTACAATAGACAACCCCAACTGCGACTTAACCGAGTAGTCTTGAACTAGCCTCTCCAAGCTGAACCTGCATAATGGACAACCCCAGCTGTGACTTAACCGAGTAGTCTTAAACTAGCCTTTCCAAGCTGAACTGTGACCTGCAGACACCTTCTACTGCCATGTTGTAAGTAGTCTTTCAAATAACCTCTCCAAGCTGACCCGTGAAATACAAAAACCTTTGCACTCACGTTGTAAGTAGTCTTTCCAACAGCCTCTCCAAGCTGAACCGTGATAAGCAAATACCTTTGCTAACACGTTGCAAGTAGTTTTACCTTAGCCTCTCTAAGCTATGTTTCACACTTATCACTAATGGATCAAGGTTACAAAGGTTATGTGTTTGGATTGCCACTCAAACTAACCTACACTCAAGTTTCCTTAAAGATGATAGCTACTACAAACTCGGAAACTTAGAGCAACTCCTTTCTCTTATCTTTTTACATGAAGAGCTTACAAATACAAATACATTTTAAAACTGAGAAAGAAGATTTTTACACTTCGTGATTGATTACATAAATTGATGAATAGGACAGAATGTGTGGAGAGATTTTTCTAGAGATTCTACACTAAAGCTTTCAATTCTCTAATTAGCTTTCAAGCTTGGCATCTCCATTTATACAAGTCTATCTTTATGATTGTTGCTTCTTTGATCTGACTCCAAGTGACATGTGTATTTCATTATATGTGCCTTGGAACGTTAGTCTAGAGAGGTAGGCTGACAACTTATCCCATCGTTACAAAAGCCGTTGTATGTAAAGGTTTCTGAAGTCCTCATTTTTTTCCTTTTATTTTTAGCATGTGGTTTCTGAACTCCACCTCCTAGGGTCTTGAATCATTTAGGCAGGAGAGATGACGTACTAGTTATAATATTGGATCTGATTTGAGATTTGAAATTTGATCGAAACTCGTTCCATTTTTCCTTAGCATTCTTTGCTCCACCCTTCGGTGAGCTTTCTGACGTTGTAATCAATCATGTTGATTTTTCTCTGATCTTCTAGTCTTCAATCTTGATTGCTTGATAATTATTTCTCTACAATTGTAGTGATTGATGACTAAGTAACACGTTGCTTTTGGACATGAATACATTTCTTCATCATAAGTGTTCTTTCTGATGTCCCATGCTACTTTCTGAAGATCCTTTCCTTGGTTTCTTGACTTATGACTTGATCCACTTCAGTCCTCCAGCATTTATGCTTTCTATTCTCGAGATAATATTCATGTTTTAAGCTTGATCTCCTCTCTTAAGATAAACATGATTTCTCATGTGTTGTGGACTTATTCCCGATTCAAGTTTGCTTTAATGCCTTTGGTCCGTGAACATGAATACATTCTTTGCTTGAAATAACATTCACTTTCTAATTATTTTAATCTCTTCCCATGAGATGTATATATCATGCTGGCACATGCATAGTGAAACGTTATTCTTGCATTAAGTCTGTATCATGCCTTAATCTGTATACACTTACTTCGCTCGACTTCATATTCACTTTCTGATTAATTCAATCTCTTTCCATGATATATAACATGCTTACACACGTAGAGTGAAATATTTATCTTTCTTAGCTTTGTGTAATATGGATCGGATCTACGTGATAAACTTTGTCAAGAAACTCAAGGTATCCATTAGTCATTCTTCATAACATTTTCTCTGAATTGGCTTTATTGTCATTCAAAACCATTTAAGCTTCATACTTTCTGAGTACTTTTTGAAGGCTTCTGAATTTTACATCTTACTGGAGGCAGCTATGTAGTCACCTCTAGCTGCCTGGTCATCACATCTGTCAAGTTTACTACCATATGTTCAAAACCTCAAAGATGAGCATTGTCATTGGATGCGTCACTCCGATGGTGATGGTGTAACACCTTAAAAATTATTTAAAAATTAATTTGTATTTTACAAGTTATAATTTAAAAAATCCAATAGATATAACAATGATGAGGATGATCCAACAGATCTGTAAAAAATGAAAAAAGAAAAAGCACATGAATAGTAACCTAGAAAGCTCTACGGAGCCTACCGGGACAGTCGAAACCCTAGAATTAAGGCTTAGAGATGTCCAAAATTGAGAAATTATAAGATTAAAATTAGAAATAGGTAAGAATAAATATTTGATAGCTAGAATTAATTTTCGGGTAATGTTTGATTACCCGGATATATTGTTTTACCTATTCGGTAGAATTTTAGTGTATAATTTTAACACCGAAAGATAGTTTAATATTTAAGATTTGGATAATATCTATCCATTTAAACTAAGTGGATGGTTAAGAGTCAATCTTGATTTCTAAGATCAAATCCTAGCCATCTATCTTATTTTCTTTTTTGAAATAATTAGATTTAATATTATATAATTCTTATAACTTAACTAAAATCTTTAAAAAATCTACTAACCTTATCACTTGGAGAACCATTCTCGACCAGCCAAGGAAGGTAACAAAAAGTCCATTTTTGCTTATCCAAAAACCATGAAAACTTTATCCAAACCCTTGCCTAGACTTGATAAAATCACAAAACTTGTTCTCCTCATCACCACCTACAAAACTAACTAATTGGAATTTCAATTCCTCACCATTTCTAACCTTGATATCTCATTCTCCACTATTTTGGAAGGTTTAGATGTTGTTTGGGAGGTCTTGAAGTAAGCAAAATCGTTTGGATCATCCTTTGGAACCAAGATCCTTAAAGCCACCAAAGTAGGGTTTTTAAACCTCTTTTGCATCAATTTCACTTTTACTATTTTAAGTATTTATTTAATTTGATATTTTTGGTTTTCTTGGTTGATAATATATTGATATTGATCTATTAATTTTCGTGGAGTGTTTGAATGATGTTAGAAAATCTATTTTGGGAAAATAAGTTTTGAATCATGTGCTGGAATTCTCGGATTTGTACTGACTGGTTATGGTTCATGCATTTTTTGATTTATTTATAGATGTTTCTATGAGCTAGAAAATTATATGTTGAAGCTAACATCCTAAGGCAAATCAATGATTTTTCTTGGGTCTCGAAAATGACTTTTACTATTTTCTAAAAATGCAAACCCAAGACTGCTGTTGAGAGAACTAATTTCGGAACATTGAATTTTTCTAATTTTGTTACTATAGGAAATGGTTGATTTTTTCTTTGAAATTTTTAAAAAGTGTTGGAAACATCTTGAGGTCAACTTTCATTTTATTAAGAGTTGATTTAGTCATTCTCAAGGGCTAAAAATTATGGAATTTGGCTTTTGGCTGTAAGTAGGAGGTTTCTGACCTCCGAATTTGTCTAATTTTGTTAACATAGTTAGAGAACTCCTTTTACTCTGAACTTTTTATGGAACCTTGTAGACACATTGAAATGTCATAGGTAATTTGTACAGCCTCTGAGTTGATTGTTTGATGTGCAAATAAATTTGTGATACAATGGTGTGATATCTGCCCAATTGCTGGAAATGAACCCAAACCTTGAATTTGTAATGTAATGACTTTTGATTCAAGTATGATGAGTATAAATGCATGGCACGTACTATGAGGAATGAATGATAATTTCATTGTGAATGAATATTTATATGTGATTGGAGCATGCATTGCTAAAAACAGAAGGTGATAAATAAATATATGTAACAAAAGAGAATGTGTGAACTTCAATTGTGCATGTTCTGACATATGGGCAAAACAAAAACAAGAATTAGATTGGGTAATGGGGAAGGTAAAAAGTGGAACTTCCCTAGACATGTTATGAGTCGATAGACGTATTGACTAGGAATAGAACTGTGAGTGATTTGGAAGAGAAAAAAATGAAGTATGAGGATCATGTATAGGAATGAGCTCAGTCTTGATAAGCAGTCTATTTTCCATTTATGGAGTTATCCACTACAGATACCAATAGGTATACATTAACCATTGTGCAGTCATCCACTGTAGATACCACTTCGCATAGAGTTAAGTCTTTTCTATGTCGATAAAAATAGAAAAATGCATTGAATTGTGATCTATGGCCATAGGTTAGAGTAAGGCCACTGAATTGTGATCTCTGGCCATAGGCTAGAGTAGGGCCACTGAATTGAGATTTATGGCCATAAGTTATAGTAGATCCCCTTGAAGATAATTTCACTATAATTGTCATATGCATGGTTATATCATATTGAGTTATGTTGTTTAGCATTATTTGGTATGATCTTGAGCCTTGTGTTACTTGTGTGTACTCAGTGATTGATTGTTAAAAGCTACCCAATTTGGAATGATGATTTTAGAACTTTAAAAATGAACTACTGTTATGTAATGCATGATCACTTTTTCTTAATAAACTGAAGTGGCTGGAACGATGACGATGACATTTATTGTTGTGTCTCTAGGGGAAAGTCTTACTGAGAATTTTATAATTCTCACCCCTATGTGTTTTTGTGTTCCTGTACCGTCTCCAGATTAATCCGGAGAACTATGAGGCTACTACACAAAAGGAATTGGATTGCAGTATTTTAGTAGTTGATGCTTTTATTATGTTATACTTAGTTGTATGTATATGTCTATAAACATAATAGAGAGCAGATATGTACAAAAGCTCATAAGAGAGCTTCTTTTTGTATTTGACGGTGTATTCAAGAAATGTTTTACTTTTTTGCTATATATATATTAATAGAATCATGACTTAGTTACTTCACAATATGATTGATCTTACTATAGCTAATGAAGAAAGGTCCACTAATTTATAATAACAACTCTCGAGTACGATGTCATGACTTAAGGATGAGGTTGTACTTAGGAGGATGTTACAGATGGCAAAGGCATTAAGGGTGTATAGGTGGCATGGTCACACCTGTGAAAGGGACGACATATACAAGACCATGAGTGCCAAGAAAAAGACAAACTCTTACTAAACCTGACATGACTGACTATTTCCTAAAGGCCCCAAATAGCATTACATTAATGCAAATGGGCGCGCTTCTATTTACATAAATGTCATGTTATTTGTAGATACTTGCTCAAGTAATATGTAGGGAAACCTATTGCACTCTCATACCACTTTGTCATGACTTGCCTAGAGAATATGACCGATATATGAGGGATTAGATCCCCACAGAAGCCTCTAATAACATGATTGGCTAATATGCATAAATAAATCAAATATATTCAAAATATCTCAAGTTTAACTAAATTTCATAATTTTGAAAATGCTTATAATCATAAATCCTGAACATAAAACAACGTAAAATCCATGAAATGTGCCAAAGCCAGAAATAATTAAATAAATAACTAAAATTCTAAAAATAATCAAAACAATATAATGCATGCCTGGGAGCCTACCTACACAATTGTTAGAGCACTACTAACTGACATAACCAATAGTAAACTTCACTCCAAAGCAAAGCTCACCAAAAGAAACTGCATCATTAGTGGGGAAGATCCTGTGGTACAAATAAGTCTGTAGCTATATCTTTAGGGGGAGGAAAAGAGATCGGTGAGTTCATTAAAACTCAGTGAGTAAGCCTCCAGTCATAACCCACATAGGACAACAACAAATATACATAACATATACATGTAACTGATGTAAAACATTTTATATATAACTACATATAATTGTACTGAAATAATAAGTTAACTATCCATGGCAATAACTAGTGAAGAAATAGGAATTGTTCTGTATATCAATATCTGAGCTGAATAGATGAATCTGAGCTTCTAATGGCTAATCAGATGGACACTTAACTAGGTCCCATAAATGGACACCATACTGGGTTCCTTTCTCACTATTTATTGGCTAAAAACTAATAACAACAAAATTCAATATTCTTATTATTCATACAAAACTGGGATTCACAGAATCTTCTAGCTGATAAAATAAATCTAAATCATATATACAATAAGTATGATCCTATGAGTTTTCTAAAATAATAATTTATCATGATTACTACCAAACAATAATTTTCTAAAATTTCTATAATCCATAAAAACATATTTCTTGGCATAAATCATTATAAAATTTCATAAATAATTTATATAATATGGTAAAATAATAATAATGACTAAAAGTATGGCCATGAGCTTAAACCCACTCACCGTTGGTAGCCAGGAGTATGCTTCCACTAACAACTTCACCTGGGGAGTTAGAATGACACCGACAGCTGCCAAATAATATAATGAAAATATAAACAATTAGATTTTTATCACCCAAACTGGGTCCGGGATGGTAGAGTTAGGAGCAGAGTTTACCCAATTTATCTTCCTATCATATAAGATGTCAAGCATGCATCTCAATTAATCATTCATAATCACGACATGCCACAATTCATCATATCATTAATCGCATAAGCATGCATCTCATTTCTCATATATCCACAAATATGTTATCATCAATATCTCATTGAAAGGTAAATATGCACCTACCTAGGATGTAGAAAATTAGGGATTGGACTCAACTAATGCATATGTTATGCTTGTGGGATATATGTATAGTATACAGACAGTAATCATCACTTGCATAATCCAAGAATCAAGCATGCATAGTCATCAATTCATAATTTTGCATGATCACTTCAAGTCATATAATTTTCAAATAATTCATAAGAACATAACTCTTATAACATATCATTCGCATTAATATTATCAAGTTATTGATAATTATACTTTAGCCCTAAAGGGGTTAAAATTGCAATTTCTAAAAGTTTATGGGTTAAAGTGTAAATTTACCCTTTCAACATATTTTCTCAAATTAATTATTCTCAAAATTATTCTACACTTTTAAAAGACCCACATCACTTATTATAAATCATTTAAATTCATCATAAAAACCATTTTTGGCCATTAGCCAAATTTTGTTAGATTTTAGGGATCAAAGTGTAAAGTTTTGCTTTCTGACACTAAGTGTTAACACTTCTAAAAATCATTCTTAACATCATAAATGGTATTTTGATCATATGGACACATTAAAAAACATTACTAACTCTAATTAAACTCATTTGGCTAAAATTCTCATTTTGTCAATTCCAAGTTACAACTTTCCACATATTGCAAAGCTGGGTAATCTAACGCTTATAACTATTCTTTTAGGCATCCTATTTTTAAATCAATTATTAATACTTTATTATCACATGAACAATATTGAATAGTACCATATAGTGGCAAAATTGGAAATACAAAATGTTTTAGAAATTACATTTTTATCATTTTCTAGTTACTAGTTTTTTTCTAAGATGTTAAAAATAATTTTTACAACAATTATTAATATTTTATTATCATATGAATAATGCCAAACAATACCAAATAGTACTGAATAGTGCCAGATAGTGGCAAAACTGAAAAATAGAAAGAGCTTTGGAAGTGATATTTTTGTCCTTTTCTAGTTACTAGTTTTTCCTAAAATGCTAAAAATAAATTGTACAACAATTATTAATATTTTACTATCACATAAGTAATACCAAACAATGCCAAACTGTGTCAAGCAGTACTAAATAGTGTCAAGCAGTGGCAAAATTGAAATTACAAAAAGCTTTGGAAATGACATTTTTATCTTTTCCTAGTTACTAGTTTTTCCCAAAAGCTATTCTAAGATATTTAAAACATATGAAACTATTTTGTTCCTTTGAGAAATTAAATATTAACATTAACACATTGCTAAAACTTAAAATTTCCTTAATAAGGTTTTATTTTCATAAAAATCACATTTTTGTTCCTTGAGTTTCCAATTCCTTCAAGACTTTTTTGTATATTCTAGACACAAGATTCAAGTATTAAAGTAAAATAAAACTAACTTCAAACCCAATATTCTTATATGGCCATATATATATATATATATATATATATCTGTGTGTGTGTGTGTGTGTGTGTGTGTGTGTGTGTGTTGTGTCCATGATCAAAATTTCTATTCAAGCAAATGGGCAAATTTTGAGCTTTAGAGACATAGGTGATGGCTAGAATCATAAACATGCAATGCAATCTTATTTTAAGTCTTTAACATTATAAGGTGACAACTTGGAAATATAAACATGATGTGCAAGGATTGAAATATAAACATGAGATGCAGACCCATTTTTAAGTTTTTAAGATTATAAGGTGACAACTTGAAATATAAACATGAAATGCAAGACTTGAAATCTAAACATGAATATGCAAGTTCACTTTTAAGTCTTTAAAATTATAAGGTGATAACTTGAAACATAAACATGAGATACAAAACTTGAAACATAAATATGAATATAGATCCACTTTTATATCTTGTTATTGCTCAACAACTCAAGACTTTAAAGAATGAAACTTGCAACCCCATTAATCTTAACAAAATAAAAATGAGCTTTAGAGTCCCTCAACTCCATGGTTCTAAGAACCTTATTTTCTTGGACTCATCATCAAGTTCAAAATAACCAAAGATAACAAATAAGCATTCTTTCTCTCTTTGAAACCAATATCAAGCCTTAAGTTCTAGAGATCAAACACATGATGTTCTCATAACCACGATCAAGAACACTCATCATCAAGCTATGGCCTTGATCACAACTAAATCAAAAGAAAAAGACTAGAAATGAAAAGAAAACACAAGAAAAAAAATCCCGACCAAGTGTGCTTCTTAGTTGAAAATGAAAATGCTTGTTCTTTTGTGAATAAAAGAGAAGAAAAATCACCTCTTAGAGCAAGGATATGTTTCAGCCAAGGCAAGAAGGAACAAAAGGAAGGATTTTTGTTGGAAGTTGCTGGTACGATGATCAGTTGGGAGGTACTCCAGACCTTCTATGGGAAGCACTTCCCAGAATCAGTGAGGAATGCTAAGGATGTGGAATTTAAGTAGCTGACACATGGAGGGATGAGTATTGCATAACATACTGCCAAGTTTAAGGAATAGATCAAGTTCTGAAGGGTCTTTCAAGGGAATTCCAACTAGTTTTGGAAGTGTATGAAGTATGAATCTAGGCTAAAGGTGGAGATCAATGTTGTTCCTCACTTGGAGATTAGGGACTTTCTTACCCTAGTCAACAAATGTCACATCATTGAGAAAAGTAACAAGAAGCTGACCCTAACAAGGACGGAGAAATAAAGGAAGAGGCACCCTAAAGGGCCCTGATTGTTAATTGCCCAAAGTGTGGAAAAAACCATAGTGACTATCCCTGTCTAGATGGTGAGGGAATGTGTTTTAGGTGTGGCAATATTTCCCATATTATTTATGATTGCAATGTTAATTCCCCATAGTTAAACGCCTCTTTTAGACCCCCAGTGCCAAGGATGAATGCTCATAATCAACTTGCCTAAGATACCTTCCGCTCGATCAATCTTGCTCAAGGTAACCATTAGATAAACAATAGGATTTTGGTTGAGCTTCTTGAATTGCAACATGCATTCATTTAGACCTTATGATTATGTGGAATCCTAGTGACTCCTTTCATTCCTTCCCTTTTGATTTTATGGCCTTCTTGCACTTGTTCATTTTCAAGTCCTCTCATGAATTATCGATCATGATTTTGACTACTAAACTTGTTATCAGTGTCATGATTGCTAAAGTTTCCATCTTCACAAATGTCGAATGTGTAGAATGAAAAGTTCACGAAAATGGGGATTAAATCATACTTTTCTTTTCTTTGCTTTTTAATTTCTCAAAAACTTAAACAAATACTATCAAATGTGAACTTAAAGTACAATGAAAATAACGTCAACATATGTCAGAAAGTGACTTTTTGAATAAAAAAAAAGATATGAAAAACAAGTTTGAATAAGTTTTTCAGAAGAACAAATATAATAAGCACAAAATAGAATATAAAGGAGATTCAGGGAAAAAGAAGATACTGCACAAGAGTTTTTATACTAGTTTGACCAACTTGCCTACATTCAGTTCTCAACAACTATTGAGTTCTACTAATTAAGCCTTTCTCCATCCCGAGAAAGTCAGATAGGATTTCAATAGCCTTTGCAAGCTATTTCACATGACCAGTAGCTCACTCTACTGTCACTGCTAAGCAGTCTTTGACTAACCTCTTCAAGCTACCTCACAGTGATCACTATTGGATCGGGTTACAATGAATATGTTTAGGTTGGTTCACTTAAACAAACAAACACTCAAGTTTTATCTAGATGGATCAGTGTATGAGCTGAAAACTTGGGTGACTTCTTTCTTACTATTCTTCCTTGGAAGAAAGTATAATCTAATAAGAATGTAGAAAGAATATTTTTACAAAGATGAAACTGATTACAAGCTGTAATAGTTTTACAGAAAACGAGAGAAAATTTCTTCAGCATTTTAGCACAAGGTAATAATCAAAAGGTCTTCAGTTGTAAGCACATTATATCCTTCTATACTTGATTTTCATTTATGACCGTTGCCCTTGATCTATTTTCCTAGTGACATAAGTAGATCTTCTTTTTGTGTCTTGGAAATGAAGTCTAGAATAGTAACTCAGTGTGTCAGAGTTACTTTTTACAATTGTAGAAGCCGTTGTCTAAAAGAGGTTTCTAAGTCCACCTTCAAAAACTACTTTTTGCTTTCTAAACGAGGTTTCTAAACTTTTTCTTCTAGAAGCTGAGGTAATTAACCAAGTTGAAAACAGATGTCACTATTAGTCTCTAATTGAGTTTGACTTTAAATTTGAATTTCAAATTTTTTTTCCCATTTCTCTAAAATGGACCATTTATAGGAAACGTGCTTTCTGAAATGTTGTTTCAATTTGTGGGCTTCCCTTTTGATCTTCTATGCTTTATCAGAGCTTGTTGTAATTGATATATATGATCATGATGATTGAAGATAGTAACCACGCTTTGCTTCAAAGTTGGATTGAAATCTTTACCTGAATGATACTTTTTGAAGTCACGTGATACTCTTTGAAGATTTGAGTCTTGGTTTCTTGTTCTTGATAAATTCCTTTCACGTTCCCATCATACCAGCGTCCATTTCAAGGATTATTTTTCACTTTGTTTAAGTTATGAATCTCTTTGTATAAGATTCAAGATGTTTACACATGGTTTTGTGAAAATAAAACTTGTTCATGAAGTTGTATATTAATGAGAACGATCCTGTTTATATACTCAAGAAACTCAAACAAACTATTAGTCCTTCTTCAAAATATTTTGATGAAATTGGTTTTGTTATCACTTAAAACATTTAGCATTGATCCTTTCTAAAAGGTTCTAGAGCTAGCAACACACCCCTTCCTTCCTATTTCATTTGCTTACTTGTGATTAGTTTTAGTGATGATTACATGAATGGTTGGTTTTAGTTGTCTCTGCATATTCTTTTCAAACTCTTTGACTAGCTATATTTGTCACTCTTTTTCAAGTCCTAATCCTTTCAATATTCTGCCTTGTGTGAATTGTGGGTCGCAACTCTACTTCACTTAGCTACTAATGTCTAGATGAGATCCAGTTTTAGGTGTGTTTTGATTGTTAGCAAACCCTCATATTACCTGTTTTTCACAATAAGTTTGCATTCATTTCTTCTATTGTAACCTGCCACACCTATCCAATCAATTTAACCCTGTACATTTAATGAATTTTGATGGAGAAATTCTTTAATGGATGGGAGAAAAGCAATGCCCTATTTTTGCATGAAAAATGAGGACAGCTGATCCTGGCTATCCACAAGGGATTAATTTAATATTTGAAAGGGGTTGCATGTGTTTTGGGTAGTGATTGGTGAGAAAATGGTAATTATCAATTTTTCAGTGCTTGAAATTACCAAAATGCTCTTAAGGTAATTTAACACGTGATTAAGTGACAATCGGGCCCAAGTCATCACTTGGGAGTTCGATATGTTAATTTAAAGGCATGTATGATTATTTGATGAGTTCTAGTTAAGTTTGATGTAAAATTGTCATTTTCCTCTAGTTAGTACTAATTAAGCTTAATTAAAGTATTTAAGGGCATATAGATAATATTAGACTCAAATTTAAGATTAATTACTTTTATTAATCAATTTTGGGCCAAGATAATTATTTTCATTTGATTTAAGTCTTAGAATAATTAATCATGTTTAGTCTCATCCTTAATTAAGATTAATTAATAAAAAAGGCAAAAAGTACTTCATTAGACAAGAAATTAAAAGTAGGAGACAAAGTAACTTTTTGACTCTTTTCCCCTAATTTTGAGGAATGGTATTTCTTTTAAAATTCAAAGTAATCATATTAAAAATATGGAGAGAAAATATTTCATTTGACAATTATATGACAATCATGTTTACCCTACAAAATTATTTAAATACTCTTGCACTTAATTCTAATTCTATAATCATAAAAAATAATATTTTGATATATGAAGAGATATATTTTATTCGAAGATTGTAGGAAATGTTATTTCTTGAAATTCAAAATCATTATATAATACCAAAAGTGAGGAGACAAGTATGCTTTTGTAAGAATGTTTTCTTAAAGTTTATAGAATATGTGACATTTGACTTCCAAAAATCATATAAAATATTATTCTGAGGGAAAATGAATTACTTAATGAAATTATGATAATTTCTCATGTCTTACAAGTCATTTAAATTCCCTTCATAATTATTTTTATGTCACGCAAAATTATTCTATTTCTTTTATAATTATTTTTAATACCTCAAAATTACACATCAAACCTAATTTCTACACACTAAAACTCAAAAATATCCTATCTAACCCCCTCTAAAGGTTGCGGCCACCACTACACACAAGACACACTCTCATTTTTGCCTTTTTGAAGCAAGCATACACACCCACACTATCTCATATTACTCATTCTCTCCATTCACTTTTTGTTTTTTTTACACAACTTGAGCATTAAGTTTGCGCAAAAATGCCTTCTTGAGGGGCTGAAGTTCATTTTTTATTTTTAAGAGAAAATACTCTATTTTTGGTGGCTTGAAGGGTTAAAGTTTCACACATTTTGATGGTCTAGGTTTCCAAAGCTTTAATATTAAATTTAATTGGACACAAATATTTGTGAGAAGTTTGGCTATGATTCTAAGTGTCTATTGGGATTTTTATTTGGCAAAGTTTGAGTCTTTATGCGTGAAAGTGTCGTCTATGTGATTGTTATTTTATTTTAGACTCGATTGCATTTTTGTTAAGAAAAATTAGTTTTTAAAAAATGGGGATAATGATGATGGTGGCAATTTTGATGGGTTCATGGTTTCAGAAAATGTTGGAATATCGTATTAATGTGTTAATGAGTTGAAGCTAATGTCTTAAATGTTTTAAGCATGAGACATAAAATTTTGAGATTTCCTAAACATTCACATGGGTGTCCTAACCATCCATGCTATAAGGGTTTGGGGTTGGTTTTATTTTATTTAAATTTTGTATCTTGTATTTAAAGTGTTTAAAAGAATGTTTGAAAGTGTTACAATCAAATAAGGGATAAAAATGTAATTTTGAACATATTAGATTCATATGCACACATTTTTTTGCCTAACCTCTATTTTTAGTCTAAATTTGATTTTGTTACGTGTAAAAATGATTTTTAGAGATTAAAATGACTTAGGATAACTTTTCAAAGAAACTAACAACTAGAAAAAGATAAAAATATAATTTTTAACTCTTCATATTTTCAGTTTTTGCTATTGTTTAGTATTGTTTGCCACTATTTTTGGGTGTTTGGGATGTTAGAAATTATTATAAAACTTGTTTTAGCATCCTTGGTGTTTAAAAGGGCTATTAAACATGTTAAACTTTGACAGTCTTGTAAAATATGAAAACTTAAACTTCAAACTTCTCAACTATGTATTTTAAGCTAAATTGGTATAAATGAGGTCTAAAATTTTCTTGCATGTGTTCAATGTGCAAATTTTCTTTGATAAACTTAAAAAAGGTTTTTAGAAGTGTTGAAACTTATCAAGTGTCGAAAGTTGAAATTTTATACTTCAGCTCCAAAAAATTTGTAATTATGGCCAAGGACCCAAAATGGTTGTAATATTGTACACACACGATATTTGATATTAGTGAAATAAAAACCTCAAAATCCCATATTCTTTTCTGCCTAACTTTCCATTTCCCTTAAAACCTCAAACCCACCAAACCCTTAACTCTCCTCTTCTTGTGAAACCTCAAACCCATATTCCTGCTACCTCTACTATCCTCCTTGCTGCCCTAAGATCATAAACCCCCACATCACTCATATTCTCCATTCCACCTAGGCCATCGCTCCACCCTCTAGCAATCGCTACTTTATCGAGCCTAGCAATATAGCACCTATTGAATCTCTGATTTTGGATCTGCAAATATGCATCAGTTCGTTCCTCGATCTTCCCTTCTCACCTCTTTGCAATTAGGTCCTTCAATTTGTAGGTAACTTTAATTTGAATTGGATTTGTTTGGTATGTTATGTTATGTTGTTTTCAATTTTTTTTTATTTAACATTACTAAACTCAATACTCATATAGGGTGCCATTATGAGTGCCCTTGGTCATAAAAAAATGTGAACATTGGATCCATTTTGATTCAGATTCCTATATATGTCTTCTATCAAACTTGAAAATCTTAATATCTCACATGGTTCTTGTTATTGTGCTGTGTGATATGATGTGTTACCATTGTTTATATATTTTTCCTTCATTTTTGCAAGGATTCTTGTAAGCTCCAGAACCTTTTAGAAAGCAATACGGCTAAATGTTTTGAATGACAAAAAAATCAATTTAAAGAAAAAATTTTAAAGAATGAATAATGTCTACCTTAAGTTTCTTGGCATAAACACACAAGAATTTCCAAATTGTATAACACGGACTTGAAGCAAGAATAATTTCACTTTACATGTGCAAACATGATTTATCTCATGTCAAGAGATTGAGCCTTGCATTACAGATTTAAATAAATCAAGTCAAGAACAAGAAACCAAGGCACAGTCTTCAAAAAGTAGCACTGGACATTAGAAAGTACACTCAGAATGAAAATGTCAAGCAAACACTAACAACATATTACACAACCTTCAATCATCATGATCATAATTCTTTCATCATCATTAAAGCTTTGATTGAATATTATAAGACCGAAGATTCATTAAGGAATTGATGGCGTACATCAAAAACCTCACTTTATTGTGGAACGGTGAACCTTCCTGGAAAAGAAAGGAATTTTGAATTTTGAATTTCCAATCTCAAGTCAAACCCAGTTTCAAAATTAGCATGTCATCTCTTCTACCTTCCTGGTCAACCACTCCAGCTTCTAGAAAGAAGAGTTCAGAAACCATCGTTAGAAAGTAAAAAGGTAGTTTCTAAAGGGACAATACAAACCGTAACCATACTATAAGCTCCAGAACTTTTCAGAAAGTATGAAGAGCTATATTGTTTTGAATGATAACAAAGCCAATTTAAAGAAAATATTTTGAAGAACTACTAATGTCTATCTTGAGTTTCTTGACTAAGCTTAACTGGTATTTCTGAAATGCATGAACACGGACTAGAGCGAGAATAATTTCACTTTACATATGCAAACATATTTTATCTCGTGTTAAGAGACTGAGCTTAAATGAAGTGAACATTATATCGTGTAAAGTATGCTTACATGCATCAAGGAATGAAGTAAATCAATTCAAGAAAAAGGAACCAAGGCAAGGGTCTTCAGAAAGTAACACGGGACATTAAAAAGTACATCAAGAATGAAGATATCATACAAAATCTAAAAGCAACTTGTTACTCAATCTTCAATCATCATATTCGCAATTCATTCATCATCATAAAAATTAGATTGAAGATTAGAAGACCAAATTTATATCAAGGAACTGACAATGCACATCAGAAAGTTTACTTCACTGAAAAGGAAGGAAAATTTGAATTTTGAAATTCAAAAGTAAAAGTCAAACCCAGTTTTAGACTGGTTGTCATCTCTTCAGCCTTTTAGGTCAATGTCTTTAGCTTCTAGAAAAAGGAGTTTAGAAACCATGATTAGAAAGTAGAAAAGTAATTTTTGAAGGATATCAAAAATCTTAACTTATCAATGGCTTCTATAAAAAGGCTCTAACATTGGACGAGCTACTCCACTATATTACTTTTCCAAGACACAAATAGATTATCAACACATGTCATTTGGAGAACAAATCAAGGGCAATGATCACAAAGGGAAACCATCTATAAATAGAGATTATGAGCTTTCAAGGAAAAAATACTTGACAATTACAAAAGCAAAAACATTGCAAAATATTTCCCTCACTTATTTTGTGAAGTTTATTATCTCTTGTAATCATTTCCTTTGTTCTTTAAAATCTTCTTTCTAAGTTCTTAGATTGTTCATATGTTCTTCTTAGGAAGAATCATTAGAAAGAAGTCACTCAAGTTATCTCAGGATTGCTCATTATACATTTGTAAAGAAACTTGAGTGCAGGTTAGTTTGAGTGGCAACCCATACACTAAACCTCTGTATCCTTGATCTAGTAGTGATTGGTGTGAAATAGCTTGATGAGGCTACAGCAAAACTACTTGCAATGTGACAATAAGTGTGTTCTTGTTGCTCATAGTTTATCTTAGAGAGACTTGTGAAAAACTACTCAGTTTCAGCTTAAAGAAGCTGGTAAAAAAGTACTTAACATATGACAGTACGAGTTGTCTACTTATCACGGATGAGAGTTTAGGAAAGCTATTATAAAGACTATCCAGTTTTTCTTTCTTGGGTTGAGAAAGATTAGTGAAACTCAATAGTTACTGAAAACTGGATGTAATCAAATGTTGGCCGAACTAGTATAGAACTCTTGTACAGTACCTTATTACCCTTCATCTCTTTACTTTCATTGTTCAAATTCATATAATACATATATCTATTAAAGTTCATTATTTTAGTGTATTCACTACTAACGCTTTAAGTCAAAAAGTCATTTCTTCAATTTCTGCTGCACTTCAAGTTTCACACTTGATAGTTTTTGTTTCAAGTCTTAGCTTTAAAAAGGATTTAGAAAAGAAAAGCATGATTCAACCCCCTCTTCTCGTGCGCTCTTTCACTTACACATACAACAATCTAACATGTTATCAAACTACTCTCTAGATTGCGTTTCCAAGAAACAAACAAATGATCAACATATGTCACTTGCATAACAGATCAAGGGAAATGGTTACAAGGGGAGACCATCTATAAATAGAGATGTTGTACTCAAATGAATGATAAGGATTGAAGACATAACAGTGGAAACTCTATGAAAATCCCTCCACATATCTTGCAAGGTACATCACCTTATGTAATCAGTTTCCTTGAGAGCGAAAAATCTGCTTTCTATGTTCTTAAACAGTCTATATACTCTTCTCTAAAAGAGATGTTAGAAAGGAGTCATTCAAGCTATCCCAGGTTATCGATTGTATATTTGTAAGAAAACTTAAGTGTATGTTAGTTTAAGTAGCAACCCAAATACTTAACCTTTGAATCTTTGATCCAGTAGTGATCGGTGTGAACTAGCTTGGAGAGGTTAAAGAAAAACTACTTGCAATGTGATAGTGGAGGTTGTCCACTTATCACGGTTCAGATTGGAGAAGCCGATGAAAGACTATCGATTCAGCTTGGAGAGGCTGGTGAATGACTACTTGCAACGTGATAGTATGGGTTGTTTACTTATCACGGTTTAGATTGAAAAGGCTGGTGAAGAACTACTTGTAACGTGATAGTAAGGGCTATCTACTTATTGTGGTTCAGCTTGGAGGGGCTTGTGAATAACTACTTGTAACGTGATAGTAGGGGTTGTCTACTTATCATGGTTTAGCTTGGAGAGGCTGGTGAAAAGCTACTTGCAATGCGATAGTAGAGGTTGTCTACTTATCACTTGTAATGTAATAGTAGGGGTTGTCTACTTATCATGGTTAAGCTTGGAAAGGCTGGTGAAAGATTACTCAATTCAGCTTGAAGAGGCTGGTGAAAAACTACTTGGTTTAGCTTGTAGAGGCTGGTGACTAACTACCCAGTTTGTAACAGTAAGGGTTGTCTATTGGTCACAGGTTAAAACTTGGGAAGGCTAGTATAAAAACTATCTAGTTTTTCTTTCCTAGGTTGAGAAATATTTTAGTGAATCTCAATGAAAGTTGAGTGCTGGATGTGGGCAGGTTTCGCTGAACAAGTATAAATGATCTATGTCACATCTTCTCCTCCTTGATCTTTTTTATTATCACAGCTTACATTATCATTTAAATATCTACTGAAAATTCTTTATTTTTATTATTATGTTACTAAAGTCAAGCCTTAGAAAGCTACTTTCTGAAACATTTAATCTCATTTCCACTGCATTTCAAGCTCAATATTGTTTAACATTTTCAGTTTTTATGATGAGAGCTAAGAAGCATAGCACGATTCAACCCCCATTCTCATGCACTTCTACACCTATAAGTGGTATCAGAGCTAGGCCTCTAAGGGGTTGAGCAGTCCAATGACTGCAGAGGACAAAGATCTAAAGGACAAATTGCGCTAAATATCCACATAGTAGAGTTTAGCGAAAGTAATGGAAGTCGGTAAAATCTCTAGTGAAATATATAAAGATAAAATCTGAGACAAGATTTCTATGCCTGTGGGAAAGATGTTTAAGGGCTAAAAAGGCAAAGTTGAGAAAACGATTAATTAGAAGGTCATAATGAGCCATAAAGACGTTGAAAATATATGTTCGTGGCTAAGCAAACTTCAAAAGAAAAATATGAGGTATGTACATTCGAACCTAACTTTTCATATGATAAATTACTTGCATCATATGATATTTTGCTAGAAGGAAATAGATGAGAAACAAAAAGCGATCTCATCTAAGATAGCAAAGAACAAAGATCCTTGCACCTTCTACTATAAGAAGGGGCATCTGTCAGAAAGGATGGAAAACCTTCCCCTTGAAAAACTAACCAAAATGGATCCGAGAAAGTCTAGGTACCAAAATCAAAACTCTTTTTATTGTAGGTATGTCTGAACAAGCCCGCTAATTAAGGCACCAACAAACATAAAGATTGTGACTACCCTATATACCTTTCCGATTTCAGAAGATGGATCAGAAGCATGAACCCTAAGAGCTCTAAATAACTTTAGTTCGTTGATGAAAAGCATTCAAGAAGGACTTTGCTAATTATATCAAAAAGACTGGAAGAAAAGTCTTGAGAAAGATAAGTCTCAATAAAACTTCTGAAACCAAGCAGATGAAAGCCAAACTTCCAGAAAGTAGACTCCAGAACTCAGATAATTCAGAAAGCATGCTAAAAACTCCAAAGCAATCTGAAGATGGAAAAGAAGCTAAAGATTCTCAACCTACAAAAACTTCAAAGAATTTTATGATTTAAAGGCAGTTTCTCAAAATAGAGTTCTAGGAAACATTTCAAAGAAAGTAAGAACCAAATCATCCCTAAGAAATACGTCAAACTGTGCTTTCTCCTCCACCATTGAACCTAAATGTTTTGAAGAAGCTTTGAATGATCAATGTTGTGTAGATGCTATGCAAGAAGTGTTGGACCAAATCAAGAAGAGCAAAGTCTGGATGCCTGACTAAGAGAAAGGTCATCAGTGGTACATAGTGGATGTTCAAAAATAAGCTGATGAAGCTGAGAGAAAGAGATCAGTGAATGCTGCTTTCTTCTTGAAAAACTTAAGCACCTGGATATGTAAATAATAGAATACTTTTGCACTCTCTACAGCTAAAGCTAAATATGAACATTGTTGCAAGCTACTGCACCCATATGCTATGGATAAGGAACTAGCTAGAAGGTCATCATTTGTGGTATTCCAAAATCCCTATCCTCTATGGTAATACTAGTACTATTAATCCAGTAAAAGATTTCATTCAGCACTCTATATCTAAGTACCTTGTTGTCCAACCTTATTCAAAATTGTAATTGAAAAGGATCCTTTAAGTCAATGCTTGTGAATACTTAAGTAAAAAGTGTCATTTATGTTCACAAGACTTCTAGCTTAAAATAATTTTTGTTGTCTTTTGAAAAGGCTTTACATTGTAAAAACTTTTTAAATCTGCATAAGCATTCACGCACAACATCTCTAGGTATTCTCGTCTTCATGGTTTGTAATATGAAGACCACACAAAGATATAAGTCTGTAAGACCAGTCCACTGCTTGAAGATCAGAGGTCTGTTTGTGAGCTTAAAAAGTATATCAAGTGATCAGAAAGAAGAATAGTAGATCAGAAAATGGGGAATAAATGGTCTTATGATGCTCGAAACATAAAGATAAGCCTATGGCAAAAATATGATAAAACTCTGATGGGGTAGAAAGTGAAAAATGAAGCTCAGAAAGTAAGCCCTTCAAAAAGTGATCCAAAGATTCAAAAATCACTCTTTCTGAAGTAGGATGAAAAAGGCGGGATAAAATTCCACTCATGTGCATTTCTCTCTCTCACGATTAGTTCACCTACTATCAGTCACGTCCCATAAATTAAATAACCTCCTACTTTTTACACATCACACCGTACCTTCATTTTCCATCGCATGCTTCCTCAATCATTTTGTATTCTTATTTCTTCAAACCCTCATTTCGAAACCTAAACCAATCTTCCTCTCACACAAACTCCCATCAATCATTTTCTCTCAATTCCCTCAAGCTTCAGTCTTTCTTCCTTAATCTTACTCACTTGTATCAATAATGGCTGAAGGCAAGAAATTTGATGGGAACATTGCTGACCTAGGAATACTTTAGATGTATGATGAATTATTTCATCAATAGTACTATGCTGACAGTTTCACTCAAAGGCAAATAGCTCCTAGAAAAAGGCTCAGCAAAGAGCTAATGCTCCAAGTCATGACTCTGACGAAAGTCATTTCTTTCCAAGGATGGGAAGGATTCCTTGCCATCGCTGACCGCATCTTCACCGGAATGGTAACAACATTTTACTACTAGTGGATACAGGTATCTGAATATGTTCTCTCAACCTATATGAAAGGAATAGATTTAGAACTAAGCACAATAAATATCTCTGAGATCATCTAGGCATCGGATGAGGGACTTATATATTCTACTAAGAGAGATTGGTATGCTACCCTTGGAGTCTCTATTGAACACGTGTCAAGATGTCTCACAAACTCTCCTCGATACCAACCCAATGAAATAACTGTAGGATTACTGAACTCTAGGGCTTACCAGGTTTTCACTCTTTTCCATTTTTCTCTTCTCTCAAGATTAGGAAGCATGCACTCAATGATGGGAATAGACTGCATGTTGCTCTTTTGCTATTGACAAAAAGGAAGGTTAATTTGCCCAAGCTCATCTTCAATTACATGCTTAGTGTTACCACCATAGAAGATGAAAAATTCGCCTATGTTCGGTATAGGATGTTGCCAAGCAAAGTGTTTGAGCACCTAAAGTACCCTTTGAAAAACAAATGGTATGAGTTTATGGTTGGAACTAAATATACCATAACCTCATTTAGGGCCAAAAGAAAAACTACTTGTGGTCCTTTGGCTGGGTTTAGGGTAATGAGAAACATCAATCTTAAAGAAGCAGCAAAGGATGATGCTACTGAAACAGGAAGAAAGAGGAGAATAATAATCCTACATGATAGTTCTGATGAATCAAAAAACACGGAAGTCATCATACGGAGGATCACCCACATCATCACTCTCAAATTCTGAGGAAAGATCAAGCTCAAATTCCTCAGATTCTGATGAATCTAAACATGATCAGGGGAGGTCTATTCAATCAAAGAAAGAAGGACCTCCCTCTTCAGAGCAAAAATCCTCCGACTCCAAAAGGAAATTCTCTGATAATGACAGGTCACTCTTGCTTCTAATTCCTTCCCTACTCCTGATGAGCAACCTTTCATGCCAACACCACCATTTATTACTAACTCTAATCTAGCTCAGGAAACTAATCAACCTTTGACCAGCCGTCCTCAGCCTATACATCCCTCCGACCTTCCCAAAGTACGAATGCTACTATAAAATCAACAAATAATCTTTAACAAACTAGATGAGTTAGAAAGAATGTTGCGTAATTATGATGCCTTACTACTTTAAATTCTCTAAACTAATCAGGAAATTCTTCAAGAGCTAAGGCAATGAGGCTAAAGATGGTATTCCTGATTTCCTGCATATCTCCTTTTTACTGATGACAAAAGGGGTATGAGAAAAGATATGAAGAAAATCCTATACTTTGGAACTCATAGGGAGTTAACTCAAGGGGAGCCAAGCTATGGAATTCAAGGAGAGTTTATGCTGAGGGGGAGCTTAGAAATCAAATTTCTTTTTAGCATGCATCTTGGTTTTGAACTATCGATTTTTGTTAATGCTTTGACAATTTTTTTTTATTAATCTTTAACAGTCTTTATATGCATATGATTTTCTCTTAATCAAATTCATTATATCTGTTCAATAATCTTGTTTGTGCTATCTATTGGCGTTGATATGTATCTGTTTAAGCTATGTTATATATTTATTTTAAGCTTTGATACATTTCAATGCCTGCTTATCATACTTAGCTAATCATATATCATGCTTGTTGATGTATGTTTCTAATCTCTTAAGCGTTTGCTCTAATCTGCTTACTCATTGGCATGCTAGACTATTTAGCTCATATTTGTATATGTAACTAGCACTGGCAATTATCTTTTAAATTACAATATTTCTCTATTGTTGCTCTAATACTCGTATCTATCTTATGTGCTTCGATATGTATGACATGCTTAAAATGCATCTTTTATAAAACACATCCTCTCTGACACACATATGAGATGTTTTCAAAAGCTCTGTATAACTTGATCAAAATACAGTTGTGTATAGTTTCTGACAGCCTTCAGAAACTTGTTTCTACATGCTTTGATATAACTAAGATTAGTTTGTGAGCCTCAGAACCCTCGTGAGTGTACTGCGTTTATACGACATATAATGTGATATATTATGTTCATACGTGTATTAGTGAGGGAGATTACATGAAAAGCATGAACACATGTTTTAAATTGTATCTTATAAAATTTCATGCTCTGATACTTATGAGAAAAGTTTCACAGCTCATAACAAAAAGCTCACTTGTGCTTTACTCTGATAAAATTGGGATTGATCCCTGATAAGCTTCAGAAACCTTGAACAGTTATATGCTGATAATATTTGTATTAAGGTTTCTTTCAACATCTAAAACTACATATATAAGCATCTGTATGTTTTTATATCTCAATCATGCATGCTCTGCTATGTTTATCATACATATCTGAGCATTCATTTTCAAAAAATTTGTTTGGATAAAGTTAGGCTGAATATGGAAATTAACCAAGATAAAATATCACAAGTATTACTTATTTTTCATTCAAGCACATTTATTTTAGAAAGTCTCTTTAAATAATGAAAAGTTAGACTATTTGTGTAAAAGGACATAAACGATGACATCTACTTTAGTATCACTTTGATACATCTCAGAAAGCACTCTGAATTATTTTAAAAAGTTTCATCACAAACCAAACAGCTTTGATTTGAGTTACTTAAGCCTATAAAATGTTTTTGAACTTATCCATATTATGCCTTAAGAAAAGGATTCTCTGATATTTAAAAGCATGTGATGTTTTGAAAGATTAAGCACTTATCATGATATATTCTATTATATTTCTTTGCACATCTCTTTAAAATATTTTCTTCAAATTAGTTTGTCATCATCAAAAAGGGGGAGATTGTAAGCTCCAGAACCTTTTAGAAAGCAGTTGGGCTACATGTTTTAAATGATACCAAAACCAATTTAAAGAAAATACTTTGAAGAATGAGTAATGTCTACCTTGAGTTTCTTGATACAAGCACACAGGAATTTCCAAATTGTATAACTGAACTTGAAGCAAGAATAATTTCACTTTACATGTGGAAAAATGATTTATCTCGTGTTAAAGGAAAAGAGCCTAATATAAGTGAATATTATATCGTGCAAAGAACGTATACATGCATTATGGATTGAAGTCAATCAAGTCAAGAACAAGAAACCAAGATGTCTTCAGAAAGTAGCACTGAACATCAAAAAATACACTCAGAATGAAAATATCAAGCAAACTCTAATAACAACATGCTACACAACCTTCAATCATCATGATCACAATTCTTTCATTGTCATTAAAGCTTTCATTGAATATTAGAAGACTAAAGATTCATCAAGGAATTGATAGCACACATAAGAAAGCTCACTTCATTGTGGAGCATTGAACCTTACTGGAAAATAAGGGAATCTTGAATTTTGAATTTCAAATCTCAAGTCAAACCCAGTTCAAAACTAGCACATCATCTCTTATGCCTTCCTGGTCATCACTCTAGCTTTTAAAAGGAAGAGTTCAGAAATAATGGTTAGAAAGTAAAAAAGTAGTTTTTGAAAGAACATTAGAAACCTTAACCACACAACAGCTTCTACAATAGATCTGACATGTTGTTAGTCTACTCTTCTAGATTGCGTTTCCAAGACACAAACAGATGATCAAGACGTGTCACCTGGACAACAGATCAAGGGCAACAGTCACAAAGGGAGACCATCTATAATAAAAAAAATATGATAATATTGTTTGATAAAATAATAAAAAAAATTGCTCTCAATACATAAAAGTAATTACAATCATAATGTTTGATAAATATATTATAAAATTACTCTTAAAATAAGATAATTATAATGGATATAAATATTAAAAAAAATAAATTGGAACTATTAATCGATGAAAATTATATTTATCTTTTAAAATTTGGTAAGCATGGTTTTCAAAGCATCCGTAACATTCAAAAGCCCAAACAAGCCAAAAAGAAAAATGCATTTCCAATTTTTTTTTCCATACAAAAAATATTGGCTTACTCATAGCCAATAGCACTCTTTTGAAAAACGCTACCAAACTAATCCAATATGCACACGCATTTATAATTTAGGCATACATAATAATTGTTTAATTATTTCAACATTCACAACCCGAGATTCCAGGCAAGAATTCTATCATTTAAGTTGTTGACAACGACATGCACAAGTTTCGGTATCTAGTCTAGATGTAAGATGTGCCTCTTTCTTTCATCATGTTCTCTGCATATCTATTGCAGCTTTCACTTTTATAATGTCCTTGTTAAAAATGCAACTCCCCTCTCTCTCTCTCTCTCTCTCTCTCTCTCTCTCTCTCTCTCTCTCTCGCCCTTTTTCTCTTTCTACTCGTGTAAGTGGATGTGGGGGAACAGTGGTGATCTTCAATGAACAGATGTACAAATTAAAGAAAGAAAGAGACTGAGATTCCAAGCTGTTCTGAGGGTCCTCACGTTCTTCAAGCTGGTCTGGATGGAGTGAAACAAAAACGGTTTTAAAAGCAACTCATCACAAATGGATTTTGTCAAATTTCGTACCTTGAAATTCGAGCCATCAATCATTTCTGTTAAAAAAAAAATACGAGGACAGGATAAGAGGGGGAAAAAAATCCACGAAGTTAGTTAGAAAATCTTTCTTAAACCCCGCTTATAATTGCGACTATACACAGTTCCGTCTAATTGTCATCATTCATCAACCTAATAGAGAATAAAAAAGATCTTATTATTCGAACGAAACCACTTCTGTAATCAAGTTGGTTTCGTTGTAATATAAAGTAACATCACCTTTTATGTGACTATCTCAATTCTGATATCGTGTTTAATTGCAACTATTTTCAAAATCCATTGGGTACGTAAGCTACCGTGTTGATAGAAAACGAAAACATACAGCAAAAAGAGGGATAAATTATTGACCAAAAAGATTCTGTCACCTTTCTCCTTTTTATGTGAGCATCATATGGCATCCTATGAAGCATCTAACTCCTTATTCATGAAAAAATATATATATACCAAAAGCTTTATATACGTAAATATTCTTTTAAAAAAGTATTTTCCGGCCGACTACTATGTATGGCTGATTATAAACATAAATTATTAGATTAAAATTAAGTGTAAATTACATTGATATACCATATGGTTAAGGGATATTACATATAATTACCTCTCAATTTTTTAACCCTACACCAGACACCTCATATAATTTATTTTACCTTTTCATTTGTCGGATGAAGGAATACTTTAAGAAAAAAAAATATGAATTAAATTTCAAAATGTTACATAGAATTAACTACTTTAGATTTCATCATCTAAATGATTGATTGTAGTTTAATTGAATACAATCACAAATAAAGTTTATAAGTAATGCTAGAAATCTAATTCTTAATCCACCAAAAAGAAGTGTAGATCTTAAAACTATTAGTTTAGGGTTATTTTATCCAGCTAGCACTCTTGTTGTGAACTGAAATTGTGTGAATAATTATTTAAAACTAATAAACATAGGTTTTGAGTGAGATGTTCATAATTCGTCACAGCCAGATTCAGAAGAACACAAAAGACAAACAAATAGCAAAAAGCGGTTAAATTTGATAAACCAAAGAAGTGCCAAAAGAAGCGTTATATTTTATGCTAAATCAACCCTTTGATTATGTCAAGCCTGATTATAATAGTAAAGGAGGTGATAAAGGGGCATTATATTGAATACATCTAATCAAATCAAATTGTTCCGTAATGGACTCATATTAATGTGTTGACCAACTTTCAACCAAGAAAATCCATATCTAAATGGGGTTCAATTTCCATGCACAAGTGCAGTCCTGCCTTTTGCGAGTGCGCTGTCGTGTTCCTCATGCAAAACAAACACAGCCCTCAATTATTTTCGTCCCCTTCAATAGAATAAAAACATTATTTTTGTTGTCATGCTGTCTATCGCTGAATTAATTATGACCTTAGACTCGCAATGGGAAATATCTGAGTATTTGATGTTGATTTCGGGTTTTCAATAATGCTTCATTTATATGCTTTTGCAAGTAATATATAAATGGATGCTTGCGTGAGCAAGCACTGAATCTAAATATCGTTGCAGGGAATATTTCTCCGTTCCGTACATTAAGAATGAGACTGCAGTAATGTATCAATCCCATAGGTCAAAACTACTCAATTCGAAAAAATAACATACAAGCCATTCCAAGTTTCATAAAGATGTGATGACATAGCCTCGTAATAGTATTCATAAAGATGTGCCCAAATATTAAATGAGGTAACAGGGTGGTAAAATTAATGTCTTGAGATTTTTAAAAGTAAACTTTTACTTTATAGTATAGTATGTAGGATGTTTGGAAGCATATATTAGAAGGATAAATCATTTCCCATTTTTTATATAATATTGTTAAGTTAGTTTAAAAATTTCGGTACCTTCACTTCTAGTGTAACTCTACAAATATACTCCTAATCTTGACCATTGATTTAAGTAAATCCAAAGGCTATCAGCCCTTCATTTATTCCTGTCACGTGACTAATTAAAGGAGATTGAAGGAAAACCAGAACAAGCGTGCATTTCTTCTGTTCCGATAGCCATAAATGCAAAGGTTCAAGAACAAGAGGCTACAGGTTTGATTAAGGAATTTTCTTTTTCTTTTTTAGTTTGGAGGAGTAAAGGATATCTACTAAATTGAGTTGGTCATATTTCCAAATCGAGTCGTGACAACAAAGGATCAATTTTAGCAGTCACATAATCAATCACCATATCCGATTGATGCACTGAATCATTTTTTGAATTGAGACCATTCAAAAGAAAATTTCTTTGATCCAATACAATGGATAAGCTCAAGACACCAACGTAGAAATAAAATCCAGAATAAAGGCTTACCTGTTGAGACAAAGAGCATAATACAAATGAGACAAGGTTGAGATAAGGAGCACTCATGTTGCCAACCCTTCTCCCTGTCTACTATTTCATTAGGCAGCAGATGGGGTAAGTCAAGAATACTGATCAAAATGAGTAGTAATGAGGGCACTTAGCCATATATTGATAACCACATGTTCTTCCATTAGGAAGTCACTATCAAGAAAACCCAAATGGGCCAATGGTTTATACTATGCTGCCTAACCATATAAAGCTTTTTCTATGTGATAAATTGAGAAGTTATGCATCCTTAAATTGATCTAAAAAGATATTTTGAACAATTACATAGTTAAAATTCTCTTATATATGTACAAAAAAAAAATCCTCTTCAAAAATTTTTGGACTGGTTCAAATTACATATAAATTTATTTTGCTAAATTATATAGCCCAATACATTATTGTTAATTAATTGCCCTTAATACAAATCAACTGATATTTGAAACTTTATCTACATATGAGCATGACAAAAATAATCATGTAACATGTCCCCATTTATTTAATTTAGCATAGGGGTAAAAAAGAAAGTCATAAGATGGCCCATGTACTATGTTAATGGGTACAAGTAAGTTCCACATAACCAAATAAGGTGTGGGAAAAAATTGACAGCATTGGCGTTTGTATTAAAGGTGATGTTGGGGACGGAGAATGTGATTGGTATGGTGTGGTTATGGAAATCCTTGAGTTTGAGTACATTGGTGAACCCACATAAATTGTGTTATTCAAGTGTGAATGATATGATCCAATGCAACTAATTGAGACACGACAACACAACAATTACAAAATCATTTAAATCAATAAAGATATGCAAGTTATAATTTATTTATTATTTCCCAAAATGATAGATAAGTTTATTATATGCTTTATACTGGGAAAAGTAGATCAAACTGGAGGGTTGTAAACACAACAAAAGCAAAAGGTATGGTTAAAGCTGAGGAAGATACTATCAACGAAGCTTATCAAGTGGATGATCTAGCCCTTTCAAGGACAATAATAGATATAGACAATATTCCTCTTCCTTTGACTACTAAAGAAGTTGATATAATTGAACACACAAGTCACTATCCATTGAGAAAGCAAGAAGATGAAATAAATGATAGTAATGATGATGATGATGATGATGCAAATAATGAACTTCTTCATGTGATCATTATCAACGATAAAGTGATGATGAAAATAGCCATCAACTTTCAAATTAACTGAGGTGTTAAATATTATATGCAATAATATTTTGAACTAACTGTAAATTTATATACGTAATTATACTTTTTGTCGATTGTGTAATTGTTTGGGTATAGCTTATAAAGGCAAAGGCCAACCTAAGAAAGTCGGTTTGCCCACCACTACCTCTACCACTGGGGGCTACCACTTCCACCACCGCTTTTGCCAACTACCCTACCACCACCTCCACCACTACCCTTCCTTTTTATATTACATATTTTAATTTCAGATTGTGTATGCTGTTTAAAATATTGTCATTATATTTAATTTGATTCATCTATGTAATAGTTTTGATCTTTTTCCTAAGGGCCCCCACCAGATAACAGAGGTTATATAGAGTAGGCATAGCCACCCGTGGCCCACTGGACCCACATCTAGAAAGATGTTACTGAGATATGGTGGGAGGAGTGGAAGGTAATGCTATAATTTATTTGATTATATTAAAATCATGTTTATATTATTTGTATGATTCTAATTAATTATATGTTGTAAGTTTTGTATATGCAAAGGCCATTTGATATCCTGCCATGGCAGGAGGCTACTGTCAAGAAGACTTGGAGGATTAGGTCTTCTAAGCACTTATGGGACATGCTCCACAATGTTCTCAAGGGGCATATGAGCACCTTCTGGATAAATGATGTCACCCTCCACAAACTGCAAGCCTATTGGGCATCTAACCCGAACTTCAAGCAAAAGTTCCAGAGGGGTAAGACAAACCAAGCCTCATTGAAGGGTGGGAGACTACACACTGGTGGGTTGAGCACCTGGGAGGGGATCTGAAAATGGATGGTAACTTTAATCTTTATTGATTTAATATATTATTAACTTACTACATTTGAATTGTATTAAAAGTTATATTATTATGATTTTAATGTACATTGTTGTGCATGATAGGGAGTTAAATCGGAGTCTAGCCCAAAGGGAGCCATTTTAAGAGACCCACAGCTGAAAGGGTGATAAGGGGAAACAAAAGAGGTTTATGTCAACCCTTGCTCTGAGATGACATATGTAAATGTGAAATCGAACCCCTTAGTATTTAATTTTTTCTTTATTATATCATAATTATTACTTACAATATGTGTTATGTTTTTTTCCCGTACAGCATGAATATACAAAGCTATAAGAGTAGGCATAGACTTAGTACCAGACCCATCTGACATCCCTCCTCCAAATGATGATGATATTTTGGTCCATGTAGTTGGGAGCCCTTAAAAGGGTCACATGTATGGGATAGGATATTGCACTAATAGTAGGTCTCCATCCTCTGCCACTGGGTTAGTTGTTGGGGATTATGCCTTTGTAAAAGTATGTGCATCCCAAATCAAGATATGTATCAACACACACAATTTATCCAACAGTAGCAAGAGCATCAAGCATAAATTATCTAGCAACTCTAGGAGCAGGCAGCGAGCCAAGTAATAGTCGAGGAAAAGCAAAAAGAGATCCTACAACTAAAGATCTCCATAGACCAGCAGCAACAACAAAAGGATAAGGAAGAGAAAGATAAATTCAAGAAGATGAAGATGAAGATTACGACCGATATGATGAAATTCTTCAACAAGATAGGCACCTCGGGATCCACTAGCAAGAAGGCCCCCAGAAGCTACCCCCACCCATTATTGAGTCCTCCTTATTTGATGATGGCGATGACTTTGACAAATTTAATGACGATGATGATCAGGACTTCAACTAGTTTTTCTCTATTTATATTGTTTTATTATCACACTTTTTATTTGTGGTCATTTTATTCTGATACCTTACTATTATTTTTGGTTATTTCATTAGTTTGTTTATTTACCATTTCATGACTTCCTTATTTCACATCATTTTAGTTTGTAATTAAATAACCATATAAATTAAAAATAAATAAATAAATGTCAAATAATTAGATAATTTATATAAATACTTCACATATGGCAATTTAATATGTCCTGAAAGAAAGTACCGATGAGTAAACCCATCAGAAATAAGTGAATTTTTTAATCAAAAAATAAATGAATTATATATATACACCGGCCAGTATATTCATCAGTGATATTAATTTCCTGACGACCACATTCATGACTTTTTTCATATGTTTGCCAACTATTTTTTATTTTATTACCCGTTAGCAGTCCTGTTAGTAAATACCAACAGGTAACACATCCCATCAGTAACAACTGCCAACAAATGAAAAATCGACATCATATGCCCATCGGTAAAATTAGTACCCATCAGTAAACCCAATGGTATCCCACTCAAATCTTGCAGTGATATATATGAACACAAAGCATGGTAGTTTCTAAAATAACTTCCTCTAATATGCAAAGTTAAAATAACTTCATTCTAATGATTGCACATCAAAGTATTAGTGCCTCATTAACACTAGGCCTATCATCACTTCCTCAACTAATAGCTAATTTCATTATTCCACTTTCTCAGTTGAAAATATTTTAGCTGCCAACTATCGATTAAAGCTGAGTTAGCCATCAAGCTTCAACATTTGTAGATAAGGGTTTCTATAGGCAACTACACATAATTAGAATAATATTTTAGGAGAAACAAGGAAAGCCAACCAAGGAAAAACATTAAAATTCCCAAAATGATATCGAAACAGCTTTTTTAGGGCAAAAAACAACCTTAGCTGAGTCAAGTCGAGTTGCCATGTCAATGTTCTCATCTTGGCTTTTTCATTGATATGTATTAATAATTATTCTAATAACTGGATATCGGCCAATGGTCAAACAAAGGTTGAACATTTTTAGCTTGTTATAGCCATTTCATGCCAATTTTTTTCAACAACATATTTTTACGTATGATATCAATCATCACCCTTATTTATTGGTCAAATACTTGGCTATTAGCTAAATTTGACTTTTAATTGTTTCCTTACTTGACTATTTTCTTCTCAACCAATATCCATCCTTAAAAAACCAAATTTTTTTTTATTGTCAACATTATGCCTCTGCATCTTTTAGCTGACCGACGAGCAAGAACAAAGCTAGAGTACTGATGCATTTCTCCAAAAGGATTTCACGTCTACATTCTCCAAGACGCCTCATTTGCTAACATGTTTACACTAGGAAACTAATCCACTAAACTCTGAAGATATACCACTTAAAAGACCCCTCATTTGGCAGACTTAAACTTCCCTTGATTTTTCCTCTATTCGTCCTTTACAACTTTCCCCCAAAGTGTATAGTTTTCTCACTGTAATCTCAACTATAGAAAGGGCTAGCTGATGCAAGAGCCAATAGAATCATATTGGGTTGATCATGTAACATGTTAGACGACATTGAGGCTTTATCTACAATCATTTCTTCTTCAAATGAGTCGTATAGTGGTGTGACATTGTATAAGTTTAAATATAATATTATCATTTGTTTACAAATAACTCTAACTATAAATAAATATTGTATAAAAATAAAACAGTAACTTTAATTGATTATTTAATTATAATATTAAAAACATATTATTATTCAAAATCTTTGTTCATATTAAATATTGCTTATAATTTATTTTAATCTTACATAAATGTTTATTATTTTCAAAAAATTATAAAAATATAAAAAATACTCTCTTTATTTTATATATTTTATTCTAGTATTTTCTATCATAATTATTTGAATTTAAATTTAATAATGAATAATAAATGAAATATTTTATTATTAAGTCTTACTTTTATATATCACGTATAATAGTACTTATTATTTATTTTAATATTTATAACTATTCATTATTTCAATAAATTATAAAAAATGTAAAAATACTTTCTTTGTTTTGTACAATTTATTTTAGTATTTTCTATCATAATTTTTGAAATTTTAAGTTAATATTAAACAATAAAGTAAAACATTTTTATAACTAATTCTTACTTTTATATATCACATATTAATTTTTATTTATATATTTAACTAGTATATGATTTTATAATTTATTCTTGTTAAATATTACTATTTAGCTATTTAAATATTTTTTTATCATTTAAATTTAAATATTTTATTTAATATTATTAAATTAAACAAGGAAGATAAAACTTGTACATTAAAAGCTAGTCGAACATTATCCTGCCTCCATATACTTGATTAGGCAATTCAAAATTTAAACGCATAAGGTTTGATGAATAAGCTTAGGTTTAATTATTACATAGGTCCATATAGTTTAAAAATGTATAACTAGGTCCTTACATTATAAAAAAAAAATTCAATCAAGTCATCGTCTATATTTATTGTTACAAAAAAGTCTAGTCAATATTATGGTGTACTTGATCAAATTAAATGAACCACACCACTTCTTGATCTAAACTGTTTAATTTATATAAAATAGAAATCCATAGCTCAAACTAGTACAGAGTATTAATACACCTATTAAGTATAATACACTTTAGATGCACCATCATCCTCTGCAATCTCATCATTTCACTTCCACAGTGTAACCACAGTTGCCCACTTCCATTGACCGTAGCCCCACCATCTTCGATGCTCTCAACAAAGCAAATTCTTCTTCACCAATGTAACTCACTTTTGTTTTCAAATTATTTTTTTTTTGTTTTGATAAATAAACAAATGCTCAATGAAATTAAGGGGGCTAGCGAAATAGTTACATTCAAGTTAAAATGGAAAGAGCAGCATAGGGACATAGTCAAAATAAGCATAAAGAGTAGAAAGCAAAAGATGATATAGATAGATGCTTTGGTGAAAATTATTGAATGGATTGGGAAGAAACAAGTGGAGAAGAGGTCGTTGGGTATATCGAATAGGATGGGGTTGTGGCTATTAATGTGGTGCTTATAGGGTGAACTAGTTTAGGGAGATATTAGAATGCTTGGGTTTTAGGGAAACAATGGAACGTGTTTGGTTTATGAAAAGATTAGACGAGTGTAGAGAAAGTGTGATTTTGGTAGTGAGAAATGTGAAGAGGTTTTGGGCATTGGTGAGAACAAGAAGAAGAAGAAGAAGAATATTCATGAAATATTCTGTTTAAGGTCAAATTTTTGTAATGGTTGTTAATGTCAGGGACTTAATTGAAAATTTTTTATAATGTAGGGATCTGGTTACAAATTTTTAGACTATAAGGATCTAATTGAAAATTGAGTGAAATTATAAGGACTAATAGAATAATTAAACCATAAGCTTATGCAATACATTACTCGCATCAAACAATAGATAAAACTATTGCATATTGTATTAACTTATCTTATCATGCCTTGTACGATGTGTTAATGAATATTTGAATAAATACTTTTTAAGAAGTTAGATATTTTAATTTATCAAAAAACACAAAAACTAAATATTTAAAAACCAACCACAAAAAGGAAAACTCCTTTGGAGCATGCCACCTATTCCTTGAAGTGGGATTTAATATGACGTAAATTCATAAATTTTATCCTTTTTCTCTTCTCTTTTCTTAGCCAATTGTAATGCCCTGATTTTCATTTTATCTTCACTAGATGTTAATTAATATTAATTACTTTAATTAAATAAATAATGAATAATTAAGCATTCCTAATTAAATTTTTGTCTCTTTATAATTTAAATGCATATTTCTATTATTATTGTGTTTAATTATTTTAAAGGCTAAAAATGGTGCTTTTTGAAATTATAACTCTCTCCAATGCACTTTATTGATCCAATGGTGGGAACCACTTTGCTTTCTCACTTTAGAAGGATTCTTGATTTAAAAGATCCATTTCTAGGTTTTTATGCTATTACTTAAATTATTTGTTTTTATATATGAGTGTCTGCTAGGTTGGGTCAACCCACAAATCCACAGATTTTAGCCCAACTTGTAACACTCTAACTTTCAACACAATATGCCTACGACACATAACAGTTAATTGTTGGTTATTACTCTTTTTGTCTTAGAGTTTTGCTTGATTTTAAACTTTGAAAATAAGTCTATGGAAAATATAACCCTAGTTTTTAATTTGAAAGACCAAACTATTAGCCATTCACGTATAAGTTATATCGTATAATATATTTGTCACATAATAGATAGTAATAATACATCTCATCAATGTATTCTTAACCAGTTATCACGTAACACACATGCAGAATCACAATAGAGCATATCACAAACTAAGAGCTTTACCATAGCATAGTATGAACTGGAAATATTATATCATATAATCATAATATAGAAGCATTCCACAAGTACAATACCATAATAATTGTGTTAAGCCCACCAATAGAGGTTGAGTATACAATGGTCCAAAAGCTAAGCGCAAATATAACCTAGCTAGACCCATCGTGAGTACACATCTACCAAAATTAAGTTATAAACATGAATGAATATTAGATAACCCCTAAGCGACCGCAAACAAGAAGGGCTATATCCCCGCTTCCCCTACATCACTCCAATCCGAACCATAATGCAACTTCGACTCCAGCATCTCAAGGAAGTTCACGGACATCACCATCAAACTTGTATGAAGAAAAAGATGGAAAGAAAGATAAGGAGTGAGAAACTTATATAAGAATCTCAATAGGGTTTCCATCTCCACACTTGTCATCATCATTGTCCCTAGGAATCTCGAATTTCATCATGAAAATAGTGGACATAATAAGGTTCATTTATTAAGCTTCAAAAACCCTTTGCTGAGGGCCTTATCTTTTAGCATGAATCTTGATGCCATGAATGCATATAAATACCTGATGCAACATATCAAGCATATAATAACACATTATAAAAGCATAAGGAATGAAAACATCTATGGTACACAACTTTCCTCTTTACTTTCTCAGGCGATTTAGCTTTCTTAATTTACCATAAAGGCCACCCTAGTACTTTCTCTCTTTAGAGAGTTTTAAGGTCATAAACTCATCCTTAGCTTCACTAGCCTACACTTATCCCTTCTGATGATCTATTTCCCAACTCCCAGAGTGTGGGATAAGGGGCTTGGATCACCTTTTATAACTAGTATATTTCGAAGTCTAAAGGATCATCTCCTTGGATCATCTCCCATAACCAGTAATTTCTAGAGTCTAAAGGATCATTTTCGTGTGTCTTATATCACCTTTAATCTTAGCATGTCATTCAGAGATGCAAACATGACCATGTAATCATAACCATCATCATAGTTTATCATTTAGCATATTTACACTCACAACTTTATAATTCCTCTAAGTCCACAAATTTGGTGAAAATCCGACAACATAATGGCTAGGAATGGAGTTTTGCCCAATTTGCTTCCTGTCATATGATATATCAATTATGCATCTCAATTATTCATTCATAATCATAGTATACCGTAATCATTATGTTATTGATCACATAAGCATGCATCTCATACTTTCATATGTCCATAAGCATGTCATCATCAATATCTCATTGAAAGGTAAATATGATCCTACCTAGTTACCAAAAATCATGGACCAGATTTAGCTAATAGATGTACTATGCTCAATAGGATGTATACATCATATATAATAATCGTCAATTTCATATTCCAAGGATCAAGCATGCATAGTCACCAATACACAATTTCACATAATCATTTCTAGGCATTTAATTTCCAAACAATTCACATGAACATAACCCACATAGTGTACCATTCACATCAATATCATCAAGTCATTAATATTTATACTTTAGCACCAGAAGGGTCAAAACTGAAATTTCTAAAATTATATGGGTCAAGTGTAAAATTCTTATTCAACACTTTTTTCTCGAAACTTAATGATCTAAAATTATTTTATACTTTCAAGAGACCCAATACCACTTAGATATTTCTTCTACACATCATAAAAACCATTTTGGGCTTTCGGTGGAATGTATTAGACTTATAGAGGTTAAAGTATGAAATTTCACATTTTGATGCTTAGTAAGTGGCAACATTTCTAAAAATCCTTCTTAACACTATAAATGGCATTTTGAACACATGGACACATCCAAAATCATCTTTGACTTTAATTAAACTCATTTGGCCAAATGTACATGTTTTGACAAAGGTGCAATTTTTCATATTTGCAAAAACTTCCCAAACCTAACACTGTTAAAAATCCTTTTAGGCACCTAAGACACTAAAAAATAATTTTTACAACAATTCTTAACATGCCAAACAGCCAAAATAGTGACAAATGGTGGCCAAACAATGAGTAATAGTGGCAAAAATTGAAAATATGATAAGCCATTAAAAATTCATTTTTGCCCATTTCTAGTTACTACTTTCTTTGAAAAATCATTTTAAGACACATTTATACACAACAAAATCATTCAATATTTTACCCTAAAATAGTGGCTAACTTAAAATCACATCCATGGGTTCCTATATGTTCCAAAATCACATTTTTAATCCTTATCAATTTCTAACTCTATCAAAAATTTCTTTGTGCACCTTAGACACAAGATATATGGTTCAAATAAAATAAAATTAACCCCAAACCCCATATATGTGTGTGTGTGCACGCGTATATGTGTGTGTCCATATTTAAAAATTCTATTTAAGATAGTAAAAGGCAAGTCTTGAACATTAAAGATATAAGGTGATGACTAGATACATAAATATGCAATGCTTGTTCATTTTAAGCCATTAAAAATATAAAGTCATGACTTGAAACATAAATATGCAATGCTTGTTAATTTTAGCCATTTAAACATAACATTAAAGCATTAAGAACCAGATATTAGCTCTAGAACCTTTCAAAAGCCTTAAAGAAATATGTATTGAGTGATGACATAACAAATTTTGAGAAAATATTTTTGAAGAATGACTAATAGTTTCCTTGAGTTTCTTGACATAGCAAATAGGGCACTCCGTATGCATAATAAGTTCTTTAAAGCATAAGTAATTTCACTCTAAATATGCGAACATGATTATATCTTATGAAAAGAGATACAAACTAAATGGAAGTGAATATAGTAACATGAGATAAACATATGTGTGCCTGCCGGACTGAAGAGATCAATCGTGCACAAGAAACCAAGGCATAGATCTTCAGAAAGTAGAATGAGACTTTAGAAAGTACACACGAAATGAAGATATCAAGCCAAATCTAAAGCAAGGACATTCTACAACCTTCAATCATCTTCATCGCAAATATTTGAATCACCGTATGCTCTGATTGAAGAAAATAAGATCATTCATTCATCAAGGGACTAATACAGCACTTCAAAAAGTGCACATCACTGTAAAATGTTGCACTTCATTGAAAAAGAGAAAAATTTGGATTTTTTAGTTTCAAATTTCAAGTCAAATCTAATTTCAAACTGGCACGTCATCTCTTTTACCTATTTGGTCAACTACTCTAGCTTCTAAAAGGAAGAGTTTAGAAACTATGTTCAGAAAGTAAAAAAGTAGTTTCTGAAGCACCATCAAAAACCTCAACTATACAACAACTTCTGCAAAAAGCTTTAACACCAGACGAGCTAGTCTTCTAGATTATGTTGTAAGTTCCAGAACCCTTCAGATAGCATTAGAGCCATATATTTTTAATGACAACAAAACCAATTTAAAGAAAATATTTTGAAGAATAACTAATGTCTACCTTAAGTTTGTTGACAAGGCATAACATGTATTTCTGAATCGTATAACACAGACTTGAGCACGAATAATTTCACTATTACATGTGTAAACATGATTTTTCTCGTATAAAGAGATTGAGCCCAATAGAAGTGAATATCATATTGTGTAAATTACATATTCATGTGTTTTATACTAAAGCAAATCAAGTCAAAGAACAAGAAACAAAGGCACGGGTCTTCAGAAAGTAGCACAGGACGTCATAAAGCATGCCTAGAATAAAGAAATCATGCAAAATCTGATAACAACTTGTTACACATTATTCGATCATAATGATCACAATACTTTCATCATCATAGAGCTCATATTGAATATTAGAAGATCAAATTTTTATGAAGGAACTGATAGCACACATAAAAAAATTCACCTCACTGAAAAGGAGGGACAATTTTGACTTTTTGAAATTCAAATTTCAAGTCAAACCCAATTTCAGACTGGCACGTTATCTCTTCAGCCCTTTTGGTCAACCACTCCAAGTTCTAGAAAGAAGAGTTCAAAAACTACGTTTAGAAAGTAGAAAACTAGTTTCTGAAGGACATGAGAAACCTTAACTTTCCAATGACTTCTATGAAATGCTCTAACACCAGACGAGCTACTCCTCTAGGTTACGTTTCCAAGAGAAAAATAGATGATCAACACGTCACTTGGACAACTGATCAAGGAAAATGGTCATAAAGAGAGACCATCTATAAATAAGAGATATTGAACTTTCAAGAGTAGATTCATTAACATGATTACAAGAGCTAAAATGCTGCATAATCCTTCCCTCATATATTCTGTAAAGTTTATTACTACATGTAATCAGTTCCTTTCTTTATAGAAATCTTCTTTCTAAGTTCTTAGATTATTTATACGTTCTTCTTAGGAAGAATTATTAGAAAGAAGTCATTCAAGTTATCACCGGCTTATTCATTGTATATTTGTAAAGAAAATTGAGTACAAGTTAGTTTGAGTGGCAACCCAAACACTAAGGGCCTATTTGGTTTACTGTTTTCAGTTTTCAGTTTTCAGTTTTTGTGAATCAGTTTTTCCTTTACAAAAACTGAAAACTAAAAACTGGAAACTGAAAATAGAAAACCAAACAAGCCCTAAACCTCTGTATCCTTGATCCAGTAGTGATCAGTATGAGATAGCATGAAAAGGCTACTACAAAACTACTTGCAATGTGACGGTAAAGGTGTTCTTGTTGCTCACGATTTAGCTTGGAGAGACTGGTTAAAAACTACTCTGTTCAGCTTGGAAAGGTTGGTAAAGAACTACTTTGTTTGTGACAATAGGTGTTGTCTACTGGTCACAAGTTAGAGCTTGAGAAGACTATTGTAAAGACTATCCAGTTTTTTTCTTTCTCAAGGTGAGAAAGGTTAATGGACCTCAATGGTTGCTGAGAACTGGATGTAGGCAAGTGTTGGCCGAACCAGTATAAAATTCCTATGCAGTATTTTCTTGTCCTTTATCTCTTTACTCTCATTGTTCAGTTTCACAAAATCCATATCTATTAAAGTTTATCTGCTACTAACTATAAAATTTAGCAAGTCATTTTCTAAATCTTTTAATCTTATTTCTGCTACACTACAAGCTTGAAGCTTGATAGTCTTTGTTTTAAGTTTTAGTTGCTAAAAGGTTTTGAAAAGAAAAGCATGATTCAAACCCGTTCTCATGCGCTTTTCTTCCTATATACGTTTCTAAGACATAAACAGATGATCAACACATGTCATTTGGAAAACAGATTAAGGGCAATGGTCATAAGGGAGACCATCTATAAATAGATATGTTGAGCTTTCAATGAGTAAAACTTGAAGAACATATAAGTGCAAAAACGCTGCAAAATCTTCTCCTCGTCTTTTCTGTGAAGTTCATTACTTCTTGTAATCTTTTCTTACTTGTAAAAATCTTCGTTCTATGTTCTTAAATTGTTTATGCATTCTTCCAAGGAAGAATCGTTAGAAAGAAATCATTCAAGTTATCACAGGTTACTCATTGTATATTTGTAAGGAAACTTGAATGTAGGTTAGTTTGAGTCGCAATCCAAATATAAAACATTTGTATCCTTGATCTAGTAGTGATCCGTGTGAGATAACTTAAAGAGGCTGCTATAAAACTACTTGCAATGCGACAACAAGGTGTTCTAGCTGGTCACAGTTTAACTTGGAGAGGCTGGTCAAAGACTACACAGTGTTAGCTTGGAGAGGCTAATACAAGGCTACTCAGGATTCAGCTTGAAAAGGCTGGTGAATAATTACTTGATTTGTGACAGTAAGGATATCTATTAGGCACTAGTTATAGCTTAGGAAGGCTATTATAAAGACTATCGTGTGTTTTTTTTCTCGGGTTGAGAAAGGTTAGTGGAACTCAGTAGTTGCTAAAAACTAGATGTAGACTGGTTTGGCCAAACCAGTATAAAATATTTGTACAGTATCTTCTTCTCTCTTATCCTTTTACTTTTGTTATTCAGTTTGAATAAATTAATATTTGTTTAAAGTTTATCACTTTAGCTTCTCTATTACTAATGCTATAATTCAAAAAATTATTTTATGAAACATTTAACTATGTTTCCACTACACTTCAAGCTCAAAGTTTGATAGTCTTTATTCAAAGTTTCAGTTGTTGAAAGGTAAAGAAAAGTGAAACACGATTCAACCCCTCTTCTCGTGTGCTTTTCTACCTACACCAACGACATTAAAAAGTGTGAAACTTTAACCCCATCAAGCTTAATAAAACAAAAACTTTTCTTACAAAAATGCACAATGTTTGAACTTTAGTCCTTAGAAGGCATGAATAAGCTTTAGATTCTCTCTTTTTGTGGTTCCAAGAAACTTGCTTCCTTTGACTCACCATCAAGTTCACATATGTAGCAAAATAGACAAAAGATGAAAGTGTGCATTCTTTCTCCTCTTTTTTGTTTTTGAAACAAAGGATCAAGATTTGAGTTATAGAGGTCATAAGCATGATGGTTTTATAATTATCATCAAGAACCATCATCATCAAGCTATAGCTTTTATCCACAACAAATAACCAAAAGAAAAAAGAAGTACAAGAAAACATAAAAACAATTCCTACCTAAGACGTTTTCTTGCTTGAAAGATGAAATGCTTGCTCTTGCAAAGAAAAGAGAAGAAAAATATTCTCCTGAGTGGAGGTGAAGTTTTGGCCAAGAAAAGAATAAAAGGAAGGAGAGATTTGTGTGGAGGCCTTGTGGGTTTAGATGAAAACTTAGGTGTTTATGGAGAGGTTCATGGTGGGAGTATATTTGTTTGAAGCTTGAAGCTTGAGTTTGTGAGCAAGAATGGAGTTTTTGGTGGAGAAGAAGAGGTTTTAAGGTAGAGAGAACACGGAGATTTTCACACAAACTTGGTGCTCAAGTTGTTACAAATAAGTGATTGAAAAGAATGAGTGTGAGCATTTGAGTGTTTATCCTTCTTAAAAAAAATTCAAAATGAAAGAGTGTTTGGGAAGGAGGCACTAGCAGCCTTAAGGGGTTAGGTAGGGGATATATTTTGTGGTTTTGTGTGTGTGGAAATTAGAGTTGAGTGTGGGTTTAATTAGGAGAATTATTAGGAAATAAAAATTAGGTGTTTAGGACACTTTAAGCTTAGGTTAAGTGGTTTCATGCATGCATAAATAGACTAATCTTGATTTATTCAAATTTCAAATGCAAGCATGATTCCTTAATTATTTCATGGTGCTTTTCCCTTTTCTTCCAAGAACAAGTCACATAAGAAGTTTGAAAAGGATGGGAAGAAGAACAAGCAAAATAAGAATTCAAAAAATAAATGTTATTGTTGTGGTAGAAGAGGTCATTGAACACATGCCTGTAGTACACCAAGACAATTGGTTGATCTGTATAATGCATCGATCAAAGAAAAGAAACTAGAGGCGAATTTTGTTTCTAAAGACAATTTAGAAAGTCATGCCATAGTGAATGCGAGCTATCTTGATGTACGTGATTTGTTTTTGAGATATCGATGAGAATATTGGTCATTTGATTGATATTGAAAATGTCTAATTTTTAGAGGATTCTAATTTTATTTTTTTCAGGAGTTTATCCGTTTTACTCTTTTCAGGAACTTTTTGGTTATATATTTAAGTTTTTTTTTTTTTTTGCTTTCGTGTTATTTTTCTTGAAGACCATATATCTTTGATTGTTATAAATTTGTCATAATTTGATTGTTATAATAATGAAAATTATATGATTGTTATAATTTGGTTGTCTTCGAGACCAATGTGTGTGTGTGTATATATATATATCATTTTACGCTAATCATGACACGGTAATTCTTTGCTATTTCGAGACCAATCTAAATATCTTACACTAATCTTTTGCCACTGGTATTATATTCATTTCCATTTTCAAAGTTTTTCTTAAAAAAATGATCTTACGCTAAAATCACGCTCATTTCTTTTGTTTTTCTTAATTGTTATATTTGTTCATTATAATAATTTAAATTCCATCACAACACACACACAGAGAGTGTGTGGTGACATCTACTATCGGATATTTACAATTATTTGCAATCATTATATACAATAATGAGCATGAATGAGCCACGAAAACCTCATTTCAAATTAAATTATTAATCTGATTTGGTCAAATTATGTGCATAACTGTATTTTTTTTTCCTTATTGTTGGCAATTATTATAAATTATTGGATATTTTTATTACAATAATGAGCTTTGCGAGAACTATGTGCATTTTTTATTATTTATTTTTGAAGTGTGAAATCATGTACTATTTTTAATTATATCACTTTTGAAAACTCTATTTCTGAAAAAAAAAAAATTGTGTAGTTTCAAACTACTCTCTTAAACTGTGTAGCTATCTATTTCTCTTAATAAAATCTCCCCTTACGACATTTATATAACCTGAACATGAAGTAGACTCGAGGAGGAGCTCTCTAAGCAGGGATTCCTTCACTTCGCGGAGCACTTCAGAGTGAGTTCAACCGGTTAGCGTGTCAGCCCACATCACGTTGTGCCAGGCCGTGTCTGTCTCCAAATAACTCAGACCGTCAGAGTTTACAAAGGAAGAGAAAACCGGACCAGGTATTGAACCGGTCAAGGTACGGGTTCAAAGGTTTAGAGATCCAACCGGTTCAATCGAGGTTCAACAGGAATATGATAAAAAAATGCCAAATCATTAACATTTACATGATCAACACACACATATATATCTCCATAGGTATATAAAAATATATAGTTCATATAAAATTTCTCTATTTTCAGCCTCACGACATAGTCATGAAGCATTTGAAAATAATATTTTTTAATGACTAGTGAGATTTATGGTAAGCAGCTTGCGAATGACGGAGAGAGAAGAATAACAACCCAGCAATCTTTGCTAGTGCCCTTGTTTGGTTTTGTTTTCTTCATTTTTGCTATGTGGTTGCCACAAGATGTTAGTATTTAAGCTTAAAAAAAAAGAAAAAAACCAAAGTTTTGAGCCGGTCAAACCGGTTCGGTTCGCTGACTTTTCTCAATTTTGACCAGTCTTGACTAGTTTTGGGCGATTTTTAACTCCCTCTGATTATAACCTTAATCAGACTGGCCAAGTGACAAGTTCTCAGTTAACCGGTGCAAACGGCAAGTCCGGTCCAATTTTCTCCTCCATGGAGTTTACTTATGGATGGTTATGAATGATTATTTCGCATGGCCAGCCTCATCGCATTAGCAATGTCTTATCACTTTACCTATGGCAGCCAGCTGTGTCTTCACTTGCCTCATGACAACAACACAACGTTCTAGCCTTTAGAGAGAAGTCACATGCATGACTCTTGGAACAACAACGAGGAACTCAAGCTGTCCTAGTTTGGTTCATTTCTGGTATGCATTGAACTTGGACTTGCATTAACTCAGATCATTCAAGTTTCGTTTAGGGTCTGTTTAGTTTCAATTTTCAGTTTTTATTTTCAATTTTCAGGATTTTAGATAGGAAATACTAAAAACTGAAATTTATAGTTTTTAGAATTTGAAGTATTTACATCACAAAATCTGAAAAATTCATTGGAAGCTCATGACCTCTAATTTCCCCCTAATGCTCGCATTTCAATAATATTCTTTTGGAAACATCATATGGAAATTAAAAAACCGGGGGAAAAAACATCGTTTTCTGAAGTATATTCTTGTAAGATTAATGTCATTTGACCAAAAATCAAAAAAGAAAAAATGAAATTAAACAAAATCGCTGACAATGTAATTCAGCCTTCAGGTATGCTATACTTGAAAGATGAATCACGCAACCTTGCTCCTATCAAAAAATGATGCCAATCTTCTTCTATCTTGTGGAAGTTGGCATAACACTTGTCTGCTTCCGGAGCTGACCCGTATCATAAGTTTTCCACTCCAAAAGGAGAAAAAGGGAAAAATAATAGTAGTGAATTCATCTGGCCCGAAATTTGTGAATGAGATGTACCGCCGAAAGACAAGAATCTTGTTCGACAGTCTGACCGGGAAACATTAGAATAAACAACTGTTAAAAGAGATTCTCAGGAAATTAATAAAAAACAAAGACATTTCATTGCAGAAAAGATGAATGCCAGTAACAGTATGAGCCGAAGTAAACTAATTTCTTTCTTCTAACAGAAAATTCTGTACTTCCAACTACGTGTCAAACAACCGCCTTTACAACACTTACAGGCTTTCCAGCATTAGTGATTCAATACCTCAAAATAATTGGTTGAGTAAAATCGAAATTTCCTTTTAACTAAAATAAAAAGGAAATATTAACGATCCTATACTAGTAAGAGTAAGCTATTGTAAATTATATCCTCAATCACTAATTCACTATCTGTACTACCAACTGCTGCAATTTACAATGGCAACAGCAGTGCCTAAAATTAATCTAGCTGATAGTTTTCCTAGCATATCTACAGCGGTCTCCAAATGCCTATCAGCTCAAGAAGCTGGATAGCTTTCCGCTTCCCCCTTTCTGAACCGTTTTCTGCGAGGTCCGAGAGAGGATTGATCACCCCAAGGGAACAGACACTTGACACATGCAGTGGATCCCTACCACAGAGGTGCACCAGCACTGAAGTTGCATTCTCTTTGTTCTTAGGAGATCCATTAGTGACTAAATCCACCAAAGTGGGCACAGCATTCATGGATCCAATTGCTGCTTTACCCTCAGGGTGGCTAGCTAGTACAGCCATGATTGCCAGTGCCTCATCCCTCATCTCCCCACCAGGTTCTGTTAGCATTTCCATCAACTTGGGCACAATGCCGGCTCTTATTGCCCGTCCTTTGTTCCGTTGATATAAACACAGATTGAATAGTGCTGTTGCGGCGTCCACCTTCCCTCTTTGGCTTCCCTCACAAAAAAGTATAACAAGTGCTTGGATTGCCCCAGAGGCACCAATTGCCACTTTGTTCTCATTCAACAAAGACAGGCTGAAAAAGGTGGCTGCTGCATTTTCCCGTGCTACCATACTACCATTTTTTAGCACATGAAGGATTCCCAGAAGAGCTTCAGAAGTCATGATGCGCACTTTATTATCCGAACAAATAGATAGGTTCAGAAGAGCAGTAACTGCATGCTCTTGGGTGCCTGCATCAGGTACATAGAGAAGAACAACAAGAAGGGGTATAGCACCAGCCTCAGCAATCAACATTCGATTTTGACTGTTGTGCTTGGCAAGTAAACGGAGCTCACCTGCAGCAAGGTGATGGCAAATAGTTATTCATCAACAAAACAACATTACGAAATGCAAGGATGAGGGTTAGAGTGATCCCCACAAAAGTAGTTTTCTCAATTTATGGACAAACCTTTAACCACATTTAAGTTCCCTTATCCTATGCGCAAGTGCAATTACTAAGGATCTAGATTTGATGCCAGGGTTATAGTCTTCTTCTCATCTCGTACTTCTCTTTCATTAATTTTAGACTTCTATTTTTCACTAAGTTTCTAGACCAAAATTAATTAATAGGCATCATCAACAAATTATCCCCACCAAATTTTAGCCAACTTTTCCTCCAATTGGCCCTAAAATCCCTCCAATCCCAAAATCCTGATTTCCAAGTTCTTCACAGCACCCAAAAAGACGGCAAGCTTACCCCTTAAACCACATTCTGTTGCCCCTTCCTCCCTTTAACCACCCACAATAACCCTTCAATATGCCTATTTCCTACCATTCCCAAACTCTACTCTGTTAAACTCAAAACATTCCACAGTCCTACATCAAATTAAGGAGGGATTCCCATCCACAAATAGCTCTAGAGATTAAGAAAACAAAAGTGAAGATCATATGAAAGAAAACTGCATTATAATTTGTTTAGAGGAAATAAAACTGGGAAAACTGTCATGCTCAAGATTGATACAATGCTCTCACCTGCAGCGCTTCGCTGATCTTCAATGTCAGTTGAAGTAAGTCTGCTTATTAGGGCATCGATATCTATAAATTCAGAAGAGCCATCTGATGTTTCCTTGCAGAGCCGTAAATTTCCTAACCTTTTAGGTGGTTCCACTCCATTTGCCTCGCACCAATTTGATATCAGGCTATATAAAACATGGTTGGGTATAAGGACAGAGCTTGAAAGAATCTGCTGAGTCTTAGGACACGTTCCATGCCCTGCTTCAAGCCATTTCTTTATGCATGCTCGTTCATATGTCTGCAGAATTACAAAGGTTCTGAAAAGGGACTACTTCTGACTAGTTTCATACTAGCTCCTATTGAAAAGTATTCAAAACTTGTTTTTGGTTTAAATAGTACGTTGTTATTCACAGACCCAAGATTTCCCCAGCACAAAACCCTCACACCCAAAAGAATGGAAAAAAAGGAAAAGGAAACACTGGTCAATTGTCATACATGCTCAGCCATTGGATCAACTGTACCATAAATTGTTTTGAAAATTAGGAGATTCAAAAGCCTACTGGAGGACAAGGGAGGGTTATGTGGGTCTAAGGCTTGAGTAGCATTACTGTTTCATTATTATATCACACAGTTACATGAAACAAATCAAAAAAGTTATGAATTTATAACACAAGATATCTATGTATTTTATCGGTATGACAAAAGCTTGTCATTTTAGTTTTTCCAGTCATAATTTTAAATGCAACTTTTACACTTGTGAATATCTCAGAGCTGACACTAGAAAGGAAGCACAAGTAAAGAAATCAGAAACCAGTCATAAGTAAGACACAAGATTATTTTAAACAGATCTGGGACTGTTCTACATGCAAACTCTCTTTTTCTTATGCTAAAAAAAAAAGAAAAAAGGAAAAAAGAAAAAGACGGATCCTAAAGTCTTTAATATACTTCCAGGCTAGATACTATTTGTAAGCTCCATCCACTCTGAAGTCAAATAAGAAATCTAATCTGCAATCAGTTCTTGAAGTGTCTTCTAATGCACCACAAAAGCATTCTTGTGAGATGGTTCCCCAACCACAAGTATTGTTTTAATTATTGTTGTTATGCCATACGGTCACAGCCTGTTTGTCATGTTGTATTAGAATTGATTTTACTTTATTAGTTGTTTGGTTCTACGGAAGCAGTGTGTTAAAATCTCCTTTAAATTAAAATGATGGATAGCTTCAAAAAGATAGCATTAGGCCAATTTAGCTTTTAGTGCATAAGGTCTTTCTGAGTCTTTCTCAGGTCTTTTTATTTTAAAAAAAAAAATTATTTAAAATATATAAATAAATAATAAATAATATTCAGTGATAAATATTATAAATATAAATTATAACTATATATATTAAAAAATTATTTAAATTAATTATAATTAAAAAAATAAAAAAGTACGAAAGAGGATAAGACATCCTCACATTCACATAGCATAGATACCAAAGGAACAGCTAGAAGTCTGAAACCTATAGGGCTAAACAATGTAACAAAGCATGCAATTCCTCTGAATATTAGTTAGAGAAACACCCTCAGAAGACCATGCATTGAGAACCAAAGAAATGCCAAAAAGTAATCCTATGCCAAATAAATCAACAGTTGAAAAGGATGCATTAAAAACTCTAGAATTCCTTTCCAACCAAATGCACTAAATCACTACAAAAAAAGGAATACTGGCCCAGAATCTTCACTTCTTTACACGATCAAAAACCTCCAAACTTAGTAAGTAGAAAACTAATGCAAGTCCACATACAATTGTCACACCAAATACTGCATAATATTAAAATTTAAAATGGGCTTCAACTATCAGACTTTATAATATCAAGTCTTATACCATCATGCTCCTATCATAAGTATCAAATGGCCCCCCGTATACACCTTCAAAGACAATATTAAATCCAATTTCATATTCCTTATACACCTTTGAGCAGAAAATTAAATCCAAGTTCATATTCTACCTAAATATCAAACTGTTATTTCAATAACAAACTACTTTTCAGTTTTTAATAGGTTACCTCATACTGAATGTTATATTCCTCATAGATCCAAAAGGGAAGGGGAAAAAAAAAAGAATGGAAATTTTTTTTTTTTTTTAACATTTCAAGCAATAAATTACAAGTTTCTTAGTATATATAAAACAAAAATATTGAATTGGTCTCCAAAGTATATTTATTATAATGAATCCAGTATTTAAGAAATGCATGACAGTTCGTATAGTTGTATCAAAATCTGAAGGAAGGAAATTGGTTTTAGAAGGTACTTATCACTTCAAGGAATGATTCAAGCTTTGATCACATACATATCTACATGTTTATATCTGTATTCAGCATTAGGATAATGAGTAGAGTCTAACTGTTGCATGCTATCAGAATCACATGATAATATAGGATTTATTATTTATTAAATAATATAGCAATAAATAATGCTATCCTACTAAATAATTCAAGTATTGTATGACCGCAGCTTTTCAACAACTATTGCAAAATACAAGATTACTAGCAGATGACTCTCAAAGACGGATGAATATTTTTTCTTCATTTTACTTTTCAATTATTTTGTTCGCAGCTGATTGTACATTAATCCTTGATAAAAGGAGTTGAATTTTCAAATCAAGTACTTTTGACCATGAGCTATGTTGTTCACTGCCCTTCTTGTGGCTGAGTTATATATTACAGGGCATTATTCTTGGCTAATAATTGCAGTTTAAAAATCTTACATTGCAAATGCATCGGAATCATGTGATTGCTGAATAAGATAATGAAACAGAACCAAGAAGTGCTCTTAAGCTACCATTTGGGAATTCTCAGACCAGAAATTATAAACAAACAAATTGTGAAGGTTTCAGTGAAGGAGCACCGTTGATTTTCATTTTATGTACTAAGAAATTAAAGATTTTAGGATACAAGCTTATAAACTTTTAACATACCTAAAATAATAAAAAGAAAGAAAATGCAATATGGGAAAGGAATTAAGCAATTTTCATGTACAAACCTGCCCTGTACAAATGATAACAGGATCTTTCATTAGCTCTAGAGATATCGGGCAGCGAAACTCGTCTGGTATACCCTGTGATGGAGCACAAAGTTTTGTGTATGGCTCATCAGTATGAGCAAAGGACTCCTCACTTGATGAGACTCGAATATTTGCAGATCTTGTCAGCATGAAATCTTCAATTTTTTTCAGAACTAAAGACATCTTTTGTGTGCTTTTCTCAAAATGACCACCCATATCTACAACCATCTTGTGCAGTACAAGCGACTCTTGTTTGATGTCTTCCACAGTCAAAAAGTGTAGCTTTTCACATATTATATCTAGTTTGGCTGGTTCAGTATTTACATCATAACTCTGGTTGTAAATGGACAACAGATGATCATAAAGGTGAAGGCCAGGTGGATCAAAAAGCTCCTTGGCTCTTCTAAATTGAGCAGTCACTAGTGCAATCTGATGATGACAATGGAAACACAACAATAAGACCTTGAATGCAAGGAGGGAGTACAGGTAGCAACAGATAAATGAAAAATTAATGAACCTACAAAAAGTGAAGACCAAGCCACCTAGGTAAATGTTAGGTCTAGTAAAAATTATAAGGGTTTTCTAACTAATTGTGAGGGTTTTGTAACAAACTCTGCCACCTAGGCAGAGAGAGAATAATCAAGTTAGTTAGGGAAGAGCTTATATAAGCAAGGAGAGGAATATTGAGGGGGGTATCTGGGAATTTGGAATTGGGTAGGCAATTGGGAGAGTTTCAGAGTCTCTTTACCACTCTGAGTTATTTTACATTTCAAATTATTATCAATATACTCACAATATTCATTCATACATGGCTTGGTACCTATCAAATGGTATCAGAGCTCCCGGTCTTGGGAGCCCTGTGCCAGGACCCATGCCAGTTGCTGCCGCTGCCGTGGAGTCAGAGACGAAGATGAAGCAGATGCGGAGGATAAAACAAAATCTGAAGCAAATTCAAAATCTCATCAAAGGCAAGTACCATCGGCGATGTCGTCTACCTGTCTGGGAGGGAGATGAAGATTGGTGGTGGAGGAGACGAAAGAGATCCACCATGGCCGATTGGCCTCCCAATGTTCGTGAGTTTTTCAAAATTATGCAAGATGAAGCTGGGGAAGAGGATGCAGAGGTTGAAGCCGAGCCCGTTCACCATTTTTCACGCTCTAATCAGGGTGCGATGGAAGAAACAGTGGCAGATGCACCTGAACCTGAAGGAGAAATGGAGCTAGAGGCAGCAAATGAAGAGAAACGGCTGAAGGAGGTCACACCGATGACAGATTTCACAATGACCACCATTGCAAAGAACAAAGGGCAGATCGAATCAATAGGAGAAGCATTGGGAGTGACATTTGCTTCGAAGGGAGATGCTCAGACCGGAGAGGGCGTACAGTGGAGCTCCACATGTGAAAAGCAGAAGGGAGACAATCGCAAGGCCACTGAAGAGCCGCCAGTGCCGCCGAAACCACCAAATCTAATGGCGAGGGAGTCCGGCGAGGTAGTTGCAGAGGTTTCAAGGATGGAGACCAAGCTTCCATCGCTAGAAGGGCGAGATACCGAAGTCAAGCCAAGCATGACGGCGGAAGCGAGGCCGGAGACGGCGGTTGGACGATCTATCACTGCCGGCGACATGAGTGAGAAGAAGGGAAAGGAGCACGCAACAGCGGGGGAGCTGCGGGTTTCGAGATTGTCAACCCAACTCCCACTGCCGAAACCGCTTGATCAGGACACGGGTGTGGTGACCGGCGTCGAGCCGACGGCGAGGGTGGAGACGGTGGCCGACGAGCTGTCTTTGACGGCAAACCCAGAGGAAGCGCACGCTCAGTTGCGCGAAGCCATTGTTCACGTGAAAGGGGAAAGAGGAAATGAAAGCATTACAGTGGGTAGACCATTCTAGAAATTGGGTGAGAGAGTAGACCTAATGGGCCAGGCCCAATCCATCAAAGAGAAGAGTTCAATAAGTGGCTGCTGGCCCAGATGAAGCAGGACCCTGAGGAAATGAAGGCTGAAAAGCAAAACGTGAATGGGTTGGCAATTAAGAGATTGAGTTATTTGCTTGCCCAAATGAGCCAAGCCCAAATATATGAGGTAAGGCTTGCTAGTCGTAAAAGGGCTGCTGAAAAGATTAAGGGCCCTATTTTTTATGCTGAGAGTTTTGGACTTTCATTATTCAAGAATCCATTCAAATGTATTACCCACTCTTTTTATCATGAGAATGTTTTGGGCCTGTTATTAAAGGGAACCTTTGAGGGGAATTATTCCACAAACCTAAAGGCTCAAGCTAAAATAGTCCCATCTGCTGAAAAGCTAGGCCCAGTGTGTTTAGAGAGAGTTATTGTCCCTGATGAGATGAATTTGTTCAACAAAGTTGGGATAGACATGGGACCAAAGCTATTGTTAAACAATGGAGTTTCTGACCATTGGTTCAAGAGCGTAGCGCACAACCCAAGTAGATGGGCATTTGAAAAAGGAAACAAACCCAGCTTCTGGAAGCATATGCTGGACCTCTCTGTTGTTTGGCGAAATGATTCTCAACAGGACAATATTGAAAGGGAAATTTGTGGGGATAAAGACTTTTATTCTGAGATAATAGAGGCAACCAAGCTTCTTCGTTGGGAGGAGCTCTTAGTTAATGATGAAAGTGGAAATGTTCCCAATTCAGCTACATTAGTGGGATACAGTGGCGTTATTGGAGGTGATGAATCAAGCCAAGGGCAAGCAAGGGCAGTCACTGAAACAAGAACTCGAGGTCCTGCAGTTGTGGTTGTAGATGGATGCACTATTCAAGGGTTAAGTGGCAATGATGGTGATCAGAAAATTCCTATATATGATTCTTGGGACCCTAGAGGACATTATAACAATGCAAGCTCACTCTCTTTTCTCCTCAAGATATGGGACCCAGGAGGAAGTCTTTATTTTTCAACATTATTGTTTTCCTCTATGTACATCACCTTGAGGACAAGGTGATTTTTTAGGGGGAGAGTATTGTTAGGTCTAGTAAAAATTATAAGGGTTTTCTAACTAATTGTGAGGGTTTTGTAACAAACTCTGCCACCTAGGCAGAGAGAGAATAATCAAGTTAGTTAGGGAAGAGCTTATATAAGCAAGGAGAGGAATATTGAGGGGGGTATCTGGGAATTTGGAATTGGGTAGGCAATTGGGAGAGTTTCAGAGTCTCTTTACCACTCTGAGTTATTTTACATTTCAAATTATTATCAATATACTCGCAATATTCATTCATACATGGCTTGGTACCTATCAGTAAACCACACTTTCTTGCATTCATAGCAAGTACCAACTCTTCATAGATTAAAATGGAAACAATTTCAATGTATAAGTATGTTCAGCAATAAATTGAACTCCCATACATTCCAATGTGTAAGTATGTTCAGCAAATATTCACCTGCTCCTTGACCTCTACAGATATATCAAGTCTGTCAAATAATATATTTCCTATAGCTTGTTCAAAATGAACAGCAAGATCAATAAATTTGTACTTAATTTGCTCTCTCTCCAGTATCTGCAATTGCAAAAGGAAAAAAAAAATGAGAAATGGTATGTCAAAGATGCAAAAAGTACAACATTATCAGCAATTATTTTACCTAATTGATTTCCAGGAAAGAAAATAATGCAGAGATTAGAGCAAGAAACAGGTGTCTGATGATGGGGACGAAGCACCACGGGATATACTATTCATGTCAAAAAATAGAGCCTAGCTGCTTTAGTAACCACACATTCAACTCTAGATCTCCAAAATATTGACCCCTATATGCTAAAACAAGTAAACTGGTGCTAATCCATTTGGACTTCTACAAGGAGAGGGAAACAACACCTTAGACATGCATGTGCACATTGGATAACATGCATGGAACCAAAACCTAAGAACAAAATTCATAAAGAAAGTATCCATTGCATAAATGAATCTCTGGAAGGTAATTATGCAAAGTCTAAGTATTCGGAATATAGTATTTGTACTACCAAACCAATATTAACAATCATCACCAACATGTACCCAAAACAGTCCACTGCAAAGTACACATTCTAAGGAAAATTAGGTTGCAACAAAGTGGCATCTCAGACATGAATCAAATACTGATGACCCATTTAGATAAGCAGCTTAATAAGAAATTCTTCATGTATAAGTTTAAAAAAAACTCTTGCAGTCTAAAGTAAGCCAAATAGCACTGGCATAGACACCTCAAGCAGCAATATGCATCAATGTTTTCTTACAATTTGAGAAGGGTAATTTTGTTAGAAAATCTCATTGAAAAAAAAAAAGTTAACCCGTAAGCTATTGCTAGCTTGAGGGCAAAGACTCACTCTGAAAATCATTAAACAAGATCAAGAGCTGATATATTAAGCTGGCCAATACAACACCAAGGGTATGTTTGTAACCTTAGATTTTGGAGGGAAAAGAAGGGGAAGGAAGGGGTTTGCATTATAAACCCTTTCTTCCCCTCCCTTCTTGTCCCTTCTCTTCCCTTCCCTTCTAAAATCCAAACTCCCAAACATACCCTAAAATGTTTTGTAAGTGCTTCTTAGGGCATGTTTGATTGAAAGGTAAAGTTACAAAGATGAGTTTCATGTGTTATTTTACACATAAAGCTTATTCATGTCATTTTTACCCTCACTTTATATCCCTCAACTAGACACACCCTTAGAGAAGAAAAGCCCAAATAATCTAACAAAGCGTTTCTGAAAACCATTACTAAAACTCTACTAAGTATATTGTATTAACTTTCAGAAGCTATAAATTGAATCTTAAAATATAAGCCATTACGACCTTGACCAACAATGGTAGGTCAAAATGGTAATAGACTGTGACCACATATAACCTTCACCTGCAATTGAAAAGTTATATCTAACTATCACCCCCATCAATAGCTAGTTGCAATACGGTAACTCTAGGTAAATTTTACCTAGGATATCAAGAGTTAAGCTTGGTTTGGTGATGCTCTTTGTGAGGGTGCTCCCATTTATGAAAAGCAAAAGCCAATTTTTTATTTTGTTTTTTTGGTTATATAAACAGAAAAGCTGAGGTGTTTTTGCTCCTAGCTTTTGAAAGCCAATGGGAAAGCATCTCATGGGATTTTTGTCGAAGCTAATTTATGCTTTCCAAAACTTAAATGACTCATATAAACATACTCTATTTAATGAAAATAAAAGTAGAAATTACCCCATTTCATATCTATATTCATTATGGTCATTTTGGATTCTAAGAACAATTTTATCATATATTTACCAAACACCGCTGGTTTCTCCTAATAGAGCAACTTTTATATTATTTTACTGAGTAATACTACTGCAGCTTTTTACGGGCAGTTTTTGAACAGCTCAACTAGCTCAGCAAGTCTCAAACAGTCGTAGCAATACCAAACCAAGCCTCATTATTTCCTAACTACGACCTTATCGACAATGCAAACGTCGCATTCAAATAAACACTTTTTTTTTCCTCATTAGAAGCTGAGAACACAGCATTCCCAAACGAGACGCGGAAAAAAGCTAGAGCCTTGACAAGGAAACAAAAGGGACGCAAAAAAACAAACAATTTACGCACCATGTAAACCTGGCTTCCGCAGCAACAGAACTCGAGCAATTCCTTGGCCTTGGCCAGGGTTCCCTTGAGAGATAGAAGGGCCGAAACGGCGTCGTTTGGGATGGCGTCCCTTACGTCGAGCAATTCTTGGAAGAGAGGGGGGAGGAACCTGATCCTGCGGCCGAGGTCGCTGCATTGCTTCTTGATGACGCGCTTGAAGCCGCAGATCTCCGAGGTCTTGGTGGCGGCGCGGATCAGGTGCTGGAGCAACGAAGAGACCTCGCATTCCTCCATGGTCCCCGCGGGTGTGAGTGGAATGAATGAATGTGTGAAGGGGTTGGTAGGAGGAGGAGGGGAAGGGAGAGGGGGATAAAGGCGTTAGCTGGGTCCCACAAATCCCAAATCAGGCGTTCGTTGGAATAGTCACGTGAATTGGTTGTACAACTAATTTCTACTCCTATTCAAAGATTATGTGAAGATAAAGGATATTTTAAAAGAGAGGCATATCACATTAGAGTAGTGATTTATTATGAGAGGAAAAGTGATAAATTTAGGTTATATAATCATATATAAATTATTAGCGTTGAAAATTAATTAATATAGTTAATACTTACGTGCTAATTTAAAAAGTAGCATGATTTTATATTTTAATCTTGACTATTTATGTAAAATTCAATAATCAAAATTCATTCATCTCACTCTCATAATTAATCACTCATCTTATATGATACGATCCCCTTTAAAATATTTTTTATTTTATTTTATCCAAATGAAACTACCTATATCCGACCTTATCTTTCATATATCTAAGAGATTCTTGAAGGGGTAGAAGCCCACTTCCCAAAAAAAAAAAATCAAATTGATCCCTGTAAAATTAATTGAGATAAATTAGTTCGTTACATTTTAAAATTTTCAAATTAATCCTTCATATTTCAAAGAAAAAGACAAATTGGTCTCGTCATATATTTCTATATATCTTTTAATTATACATACATGTATAAAATGATCAATTTGTCTCCTTATTTAAAATGTGAGGGACTACCACTATCACGGAGAATAATATTAGTCTTGTGCCTAGAAGGTTTACCATAGAAACAAACGTGAACATAAATGGATAGATATCAAAGAAATTATAAGGATTTACATATGATCTTCATTGAATTAAAAATGGTATATGATATGGTGCCTAGGAAAGTTCTATGGGAAGTCTTGGAGAGGTAGGGAGTTCGGATAACCTATATTCAAGCAATCCAAGATATATATAATGGGATCACAACTATTGTGAGGACTTAAGGTGGAGGGACAGATGATTTCCCTGTTCGTATTAGGCTATACCAAGGGTCAAACACACAATCTGTAGTCAAAGAGATCAATCCCCACTTGTCTTCCCTCCGATGCACCTAATCAACCCATGCTTTCTCCACAACACCCCGTCACCAACCTTCTTCTTGCAACAGCACACCCTCCCAAAACAAGCTCTCCCTCCTCACCGTTCATGCTTTGGGCAATGATTTCTTGGTCGACTTTGGGGCCGAGGACCTTTTCCCAACTAAGCTGGAGAGTGGGTTAGGAGAGGAAGTGCTTGGAAACATTGACACTAAACACAAAATCTTCATCCCCAATATCTTTGCTCTCTCCCTTTCCCATCAGGGGTGCTCCCCTTTTTCCCCTCTTTAGTCCCCACATTCTAGGTCCATTATCCCTCATTCCCCTGGTGGCCGGAGTGGTGAAACTGTCGTCTCTGACCACGATGCCGACAATGTTTAAGTCGCAGCTGCAGGAGGCTAGTTTCTGGAAGATGAAGCTGAGCCACACGATGATGTACTTGGCTAGGGATCTGATGGATTCCTCCTTGATTTGGGCCTTTCTAGTGACTTGAATTCCAATTCTCTCACGAAGAAGCCTATGTGAAGTGAAAGATCGTCACCCACATATTATTTTTTTTCTTCAAATTTTTGTAAATGAATCCGTTTTAAAGATATGGGTAAACGACGTTTTTGTTTGAAATTTAATGCTAATGATTCTCTTTAAAATGCCATAATCAATTTGTAGCGTATGTGACTTTACGAACTTTGATATTTATAATTATAATCCACTTTTACATCTTTTGAAAATTATAAAAGCATCCGAACCCAAAATTATATTCACAGTGCCAAACATTTTGGGCTCCACATAAGATGGCGCCTGGATAAGTAATCCCTAGAACAAGGGATTGAATACAAATAACCTTTGGGCTCCCGATCTTGCTCAAAATAGCATAGATTTTTCAATTTTTCGGACTCCGTGCTTACGAAAATTCATACTTGCGTACCAAATTCAGGATGGAAGTTGATAAATATTATCCCATAACTAGTTATAGTTCTAAATAATACAATGACAAGTTCATCCGTAAATAGAGCAAATAGAGCATATTAACAGTAGTTCAGATGCAACTTAAAAAATAATTACAATATCTAACAATAGCTACAAAAGGAGCACATGACCATTTTAAAGTGCTGCATATCTTGCTGTTTTAAAATCTTGACCATTTGTAGAAATCCAATGGTCAAAATTCATAACACAAGCTATAAGATTAGCTTGCTCACTTGGCTCATAATGTAAGTTCAAGATAGAGAATTCACTAATGGCCATCAAGTGTTGCCAGAGACTCGTTAAGTAGTCTTCGTGCCTCTTCTCTCCTCCTGAAAAGAACAGGTGAATTAGAGAAGACTGAGAGAGACCAAGTATTTGAGGGAATTAAATTGTATAAAAGAAAAAAAAAAAAAAAAAAGGAATACAAGGGTATTATGGATAATATGGGTCAAGATCTGGGGTGAATCATGTGGGGCCCTTGGTCCTAACTAACTTGCATATTGGCACCTGTTATGTGCATGTGTGTGTGTGTGCGCTGGCAAGGGAATGTGCGTGTGAGGAATTCTGTTAGAGAGAAGGGTATAATTGTTGGCTAGGAGTAGAATGAGGTAGGCAAGAATTGGACTAGGTCATTTGGGAGAGTCTGAGCTGCTATAGTGCTCAGGAACTTCTCTTTTTCTGTAAGATCTCTACTATTTTCTCTTCCCTTTGTGGTTATTAATACATTATATTTCATCTACTTCGTTGCTCTTTCTTGTGGTTTCTACCAATGGCATCAGAGCTCTTTTCTGGGAGCTGTGGCGGCCTGTTGCATGAAGCTGCGCTGGAGATGAAGATAGAGAATTTGGAGAGGAAGATGGATGAGGTCAAGCGGCTCTTGAGAAGACAATGTCATACTCGGACCAGAGGTGAATCTCCACCGCGGAGAGAGCATCGAACGGCAACGATGGAGAAACGACGAGATGGTGGAATCAGGAGGACGAGGGAAGCGCAAAACTCTCCTCACCACAGAGATGAGCGATGTTCTCCTCATTGTCGATGCAGGTGGGGGTTGTCTTGGGGAAGTCGACCTCTGGATCAAGACAGGGAGAAACGTGAACACAATCGGCATGAGGGAAAGCACCGGGATGATTGGCGACGTGATCGGCGTGAAGAGCGTCGCCATAGCTGGCGAGATGAGCAACAAGAACAGTGGCGACGTGGTCGAGATGGGTCGTCGCGGGGAAGTAGGCCATCGGACCCAAAGAATGGAGAGAAGAAGGAAGGCTTAGAAACACGAGTGTCGTCGGAGGCGTCAAAACCAAATGCACCGTCGCCACTGCTGCCGCCAGCAAAGCAACCAGGCCCGCCAAACGTAGCTTCACTGGCGGAGATAGAGAGAGCACGATGACCCAGGACTAAGCTCGAGTTATCGCCAATGCTGACCCAGCGTCCTGCGTTGAATCCACTAGTTCGAGAGTTCGAAGTGACCGTCGAGGTGCAAGGGTGGGCGGAAATGGTCGCCGTAGTCCCACATCATCTTAGCTGCAGTGGAAGGGCTGCGTGAACCCCGTCGAAACTGTTGATGCCCTCGAAGGCGGAGGTGTGCGTGACTGCAGACGCTAGAAGGGAGAAGCATAGAGGCGACATGCTCGTGACTGCCGTTGGGATTTGGTTTTCGAGCATGTTGGAAGGATCCCGGCCACCACTTGAACCGCCAGATTCAAGGTCTTCACTGGCGGAGACTGAAGAGGCAGAGGCAGCGCCCGGGAAGGGGACTTTGTCCGTGACGACCCAACATCCGCCGCTGGGACCTCCGAACCATGAGGTCGCGACGACCATTGCCGAGGGGATGTGGGCGGAGATGACAGCAAAACGAGCTTCCGTAGATCGCGGCATGAGTGAGAAGATGGGGAAGGAGAAAACAGCACACAGGGAAACTCCGCGGCCATGTTTCCTTGAGCCAACGGGCATGGTCCATATTGATGAGGTTAGTATTGCTGACCCTACGATTGCTACTGCGATGACCCAAGTATGGCTGGAGGAATTTTGGAATTCAGAAACAGAAAATCATGCCAAGAAGCTCATGGGTCTAGCCCAAATTAGAAGGGAAAAGAATAGGATTACTAATGAAGGGCATTCTTGTGTGATGTTATTGGGCCAAGCCCAAGTCTCTAGAAGAGGAGCTTTCAAAACAAATCAGGGCTCTACCATTCTCTCCAAGGATGGTCGAAATAGGCAGTGGGCAATTGAAAAAATTGAAAGTAGCTTTAAGAGGAGGGACGATTTCCTTGTGCTAGGACTGAAGCAAATATTGAAGACAAACACTTGTAATTTTTTTTGTCAAGGATTTCAGAAATTGAGGCTGAAATGAAAATTGGTTATTATATTGTCCATGGGCTTAGCTTTATCAAGTTCATTATTAAGCTAGCAAAATTGTTGGATGAGAATTCTAAATCGGTGCAGGACAGAGGTGCAATATTGCGGTCTTGGGTAGCAATATTCAGTTCTATTTCCTCAAAATATATGATGGATGAAGTCACTGATCAATATGTCATTATAGTTGATGAGGAGGATGTGCCAAGAAAGTTTTGTACTACAGGACCACGTGAATATGCAGCAAAATTGAGAGCACAAAAGAGTGTAATTATGGAGCAGGAAATTTATGGAATTGATCCACATAATCTTTTGCTTGATTTGATATCAGAAGAAGAAAATTGGCCCCTACAGGAGTCAGAAAAGAACCCAAGGAAATTTGAATTCAAAGGGAAGAAAAAAGTTGAGACACAACATGAGAGATTAAAAAGCTATGCATTGGTTGTTTGGGTTTTGGGTCACAATCTGGTCATGGGAATGAAAAAGCTGAACCACAAGACACATCTCATGGAGGTTCATGCCAATGGTGGGAAGGTTGCTCAGGAGGGAGACTATGCATACCATTTTTCTAAACAAGTCCCGATTGTTGTTGTCTTCAAAAAGGGTAAAAATGCACCCACCAATGTTCCTGATACTTTGGTAACATATGTGCGAGAAATTCTGGTAGGGGGACTAGTATATTCAGCATACCCAGGAGGACATTACTGCAACACAAGTTTACTACTCTCCGTCTTTTTCAAGATATTTGACCCTGGAGGAAGTCTTTGTTTTCCAAACCTTCACCTTGAGGACAAGGTGATTGTTCAAGGGGAGGGTATTGATAGAGACCAAGTATTTGAGGGAATTAAATTGTATAAAAGAAAAAAAAAAAAAGAATACAAGGGTATTATGGATAATATGGGTCAAGATCTGGGGTGAATCATGTGGGGCCCTTGGTCCTAACTAACTTGCATATTGGCACCTGTTATGTGCATGTGTGTGTGTGTGTGCTGGCAAGGGAATGTTCGTGTGAGGAATTCTGTTAGAGAGAAGGGTATAATTGTTGGCTAGGAGTAGAATGAGGTAGGCAAGAATTGGACTAGGTCATTTGGGAGAGTCTGAGCTGCTATAGTGCTAAGGAACTTCTCTTTTTCTGTAAGATCTCTACTATTTTCTCTTCCCTTTGTGGTTATTAATACATTATATTTCTTCTACTTCGTTGCCCTTTCTTGTGGTTTCTATCAAAGACATTACCAAGAATACAAAAATTTCACACCAACCATGTGTTAGTATTAATATTAGAGAATCCATAAAAAATAGTTATATTAGAGAAGCACTATCTGCCCACTTTTACCAAGGCCATACTAATAAGGTAGAGAGAGGCTGCCAATCTGCCTGTCTACTCTTTACACAAAAATAACACCAAAAAACAAAAACACCGCCCTTTACACATTAGGAAATTATGTTTTACCTGTCCAAGTTTTCACCTCACTCAATTTAGTGCAGCTAATTTTAAAATCTTACAATTTAGACCAAGTTTCAAAAGCATTATTACAATAATTTTTGCACCTACAGAATTCAATTTACCATGAAACATCAAACAATAAATACTGTTCTAAAATTTAAAAGTAATAGAGTTATAAAACAGAAAAATGAGCTACGAATTGTAGCTGTAGAAATAGAAAATGGGACCTTGAGAACAATTACGTACTTTGTTGGAAAATTTTTGGTGACATTTTTTAGCTAAATCATAAACAACTCCAGCATTTTCTAATATTCCAAGTGTTCAAGAGGATTAAAATGTATATTGCTGAAGTGTAAGGTACGAATGCAAGGCTGTAAACTCAGTGTACTGTCATTCAATTGAACATAGACTCCAGAGAGGCATACTTCAATTAACTCAAATAATAAATAGTCCTCATAGAGAGGGGTGTACGGACGTATGCAGTGCACAGTAGTTGAGGGCTGTCACAAATTTTGGGCTATTAGCAAGGTGTCGCATATGTTATCAAAGGAAATCAATCTACTTTACAAAAAGCTGCCTTCAATAATTAAAAACTGAACCGGTTAATAATTTAGAATGAAATATTATTGGGAAAATTACACTCATCTCCCTAAGATTTGGTAAAATGCAACCCGTAACCCCTCTATTTTCAAAACCTACACGTCAGGTCAAGTTCTGGAAAATCCTACACCGGCCTCTCCTAAGATTGTTATAATTTCGGTAAATTACGCTCACCTTCCCTAAGGTTTGGCAAAATGTAGCTCACTGCACTCCCCTCTACTATTAAATGACCACATTATCCTATTATGGATTGATAAAAGTACACTCACTTTCTATTTCCACACAAAGTACGTGTTGGGCATTCCAAAGGGACTTTGCTCAAAATTTGAAATTTCTTACTGCATCACTTGATTTTATCAAGTCAGGCGGAAAAAAAAAAATTGGAAGTCTTTTTGCTACACTCTCTTCCTCCCAATCCCAGAGTGAGTCATCACTTTGGGTACACTCGGTGTTGTTCTTACTGATCTATGTTCTAGGATTGTGTCCTCTTTTGAATGATCTCTCTCACGATGCGATGATTTTGCTAATGGAACCACGTTTATAAAAGTCTTAGGAGAGGTCAATGTAGGAATTTTTAAAACTCAGAGACCTCACATGCAAATTTAGAAAATAGAGGGGGGTGCGGACTACATTTTGCCAAATCTCGCGGGAGATGAGGGTAATTTCCCTGAATAACAACAGTCTTGGGAGGTCCGTGTAGGATTTTCCAAAACTCAAGAACTTGACATCTAGATTTTGAAAATAGAGAGGGTGTGAATTGCATTTCGCCAAACCTCAATGGAGATGAATGTAATTTTTCCCATATTATTCTATTATGAATATTTCTAATGTGGGCCTTAGCAATTCTCCACAAGAGAGGGAAAAGAGAAAATGTCTTGTGTTGGAGGGAGAGATGGGTCCAAAAAGAAGGAAAGAACTAATGTGACGATGAGATACACCTATGAAAATTACAAGCAATACATGAACTAACTCAAGGGTTTGCCTGTAATAATGATAGAAAACATGACTAAAAAGTGAAACCAACTAAACTGTTATTGTAGGCTCTCAAATTACAGAGCAAGGACATTCCACTATGCCGGTACCAGAGCAAAATAATCCTTAGGGTTTCCATTCAATTCAAAAGAATATCAGGAAAATGAAATATATACCTCTTTATGTCCTCCACTGCTTCTTTACGGCGCTGAATCTGAAGTTCCAAAATGTGAATTAATGTTGCTCTCGCCTACAAAGTAAGTTAATAATGTAATTAAGCTCCAAGAGAAAGGAAAATGAACAGCAGCATGACATTAAGAGGCATGAGTGTGTGTGTGTGTGTGTGTGTGTGTACACTATATACCTGATGGGGACGTAGTGAATTTAAAAGGTGATGTAAGTTTTTGAATATAGTTGAAATTTCTTCAACTCTCCTCGCATACTGTGATGGTCTCTCAATAAGAATATCAGCAAGCTCCAAAACGTGTAGCTGCAATTCTCCATTCAGTGATCTCAGCTCCTTCTTGAAATCTGTAGATAAGAATCTTTTACTATAAGATGGAAGAAAACATGATTTAAAGAATCTTGTCATTGCAACTTATAATGAAAGAGACAGTGCAGCATGATTGTTGGTTTGTCCCCTAAAACTACTCTCGCTTTATGATGTGGGTGCATGTTGTAAGGATCAATTTGAACTGGTGATAATGTATGCTGAAGATCCAATCAACTTGATTTATAATAAACAAGATTAAAGCAATAGACCTGGTCATATTATGCTTATAAAATAGAGGACTTATTACCCACGTTTGAAACCAGATGTGTAAAAAGTTGTAAATTGTAATTGATATTGTCTGCTTTCTGTTAGTGACTTTGTGATTACTCTATCCCATGGTAAAATTTCAAGTGACTGATGTAAATGTGATTTCTATTTAGTAACATAATAACTTAATATATCCAACCTACTGCAACAAAAAGTTGATAAACAAGGTAAAAGTAAGTCATCTATGTTACTAAGCAAGGAATCAGCAGAAGCAGTCAATGGTTAAGGCATAGTCCATAACCTACTAGCCTTCCTAGAATAAGAAACAAGAATTACATTATTCACTAGATCATTTTGGAAAACAACTCACAGTATCTGGTTTACCAATAAATCAATTATTGATCATCTAGACAAATTGTGACAAATTTCATGTTCTATAATAATTTATGGGACAAGAACAACACTAAAAGGGTGGCCCAGTGTATAAGACTCCCACTAGGTTGGGTTTTCGGAGGATACATGTATAAGCAGCTTTACCCTCACTTTATGGAAAAATTGTTTCCAGAACTTGAACCCGTGACCTCCGGTCACAAGGTAGTAATCTTACCGTTGCGCCGAGGCTCACCTCTTCAAAATAAAGCAAATGATTAAAGAAGTGTTACTAGAATTAACATGTGATGACCAACACCAAGGGATGAGAAGCAAGAGGGCAAGAAACTTTGTACCTAGCAAAAGATTTCTTAGGTAGGCACCTTGTAGTGCTTTTTGTGACCAACAAATTACTTCCTCACACAAAATGCAATCAGACTAATAATACCAGTAAGATCAAACTTACAAGTGCCTCTAGACTATACAATTAGCTCCTAGGCAACAAATGTTATCATATCAAAAATCAATATAATTAAAAATGTATAATCCAAAGTTGGCTAAATAGAAGAAACATCTATATAGACAGCTAGAAAAAGCTTGTTGCAGCACCATCACAGAGACCACATCAAGACAACTTACAAAGGATAATATCAGAATACATAATAAAACACCAAAACTACTTGTAAGAACTTATAATCTGATTTCAAAACATTATCAAATTTTAACAAAAGTAGAGAAGCGCGGGGGGGGGGGGGGGGGACACCTACCAATATTAGGCCCCTTAGGATAGAGTTGGCGCACCCCTTGTTCTTCCAAGGTAGGTAAAACATCACTTGTCTACATAAACAATAAACAAAGAAACATAATACTCAATAAATGTAAAATAAGATGTTTCCATACCAATGTCACTAATGCATAAAAACACAAATCAATAAATAAAAACTATGTGAAAACTGCAATCTTAATATGACTAAATCCAGAATATATGCATATAATATGTATTATATGCATCTCCTTTTATTTCTTGTTGTTCACTTCTAACTGATTTTCCCGCCCAACTAACCACATGTACAGCTGTCATTACTTCCTGTTTTGTTCTACTGCCTCCTCCTCATCTCATACACCCTCCCATATCTTGTGTCTCTATCATTCCTACTTTTAATTTTCCCACTTAAGGAAATATTGCATAAAAATAACTTCGAAAAATGAGTGGAGAAAGAAAGGGAGGAAAACAAAAACAAAAAAAAACAAAAAGAGGAAAGAAAGAGAGGGGAAAAAAAAAACTTTACTACAAGTTAGCATGGCATCCAATCACAACCCTATAAAATGGGTATACCTACTGTCTAGATATAGCTTTAGGTCATGTTTGGATGAGCTAATCAAAGCAACTTTCAAAACTTATACAAGCTCTTTGGGACTTATTTTCATAACCTAAGCATTAACAATTATGAAAATAAGCCTTCACAAAAGGAAGAACTACCATTTTGACCACCGAAAGATTATGTCAATGACAAAATAGCCCTCAAAAGATCCGTCTCGTTTGACAAATTCACCTAAAGGTCAATTGACCTTCATTTTTGTTAACAGAAGTGATTACATTTTATGTTTTATGCCAAGTTCACATTGTAGAATCACTACTTTAGTCCCAAAAGATCATATCTTTGAAAAAAAAAAAAAACACTCATTTTATGCCAAGTTGACATTGTAGAACAATCACTTTAGCTCTCAAAAGATCATATCTTTGACAAAGTAACCTCCAAAAGGATTGTTTTTGTTAACAAAAAAAGAGACCAATTGACATTTATATGAATTTGTCAAACAGGGTGGATCTTTGGAGGGCCATAGATGAATATAGTTTCTTTTAGGGATTATTTGTCATTGATATGATCTTTCGAGGGTTAAAATAGTGGTTCTTCCCTTTTCAAAAAGCTAAAACTTAGAAACTTATCTGATAGCTTGTTTCATAACAATTTGGCAGTAATTTGACCTCAATTAAATGTTAAAATTTCATTCCTCTAGTATAATCACTCATTGCAAAATGCCTATAGGCTTTTGAGCCTATTTTACACTGCAGTTATCACACCATAGCTTATTCTAACAAGAACACAACCACAACAAGCTATTGAACTCACACACATGGAGAAAGACGGTAAAAGCCCTTACAGTGTAATTGCCCCCAAAACAAACATAGGTCCCTTCTATAGGGGGAGGAGGCTCCGGAGCAGACTTAGGATCCTCCAAGTAATCTTTGTAGAGCCTGTAATATGGTGGTGGTGGTGGGTACGTTGCTGTTGCCATAATTAGAATCTTCCAAATCTAGAACAGTCAATCATACACGCATCTCAACTTCAAAATATTCCGCATCACCAAATTCACAAAACACAATATGAAAGTGACAATTTCACTGATAGTTGAAATCAAAGACAGAAACCAGAATTGTGCAGTAGAGTGATGATCGCCTAGTTTGGTGTTCAGGCTGGTGATAAGGTAGATTTTAGACAATTTAAGCCCTAGAATAATGATATTAAGAGGAAGACAAAACGTAGCATTTTACTGGAGTGTAGCACCAATTTCATTGAGAGAGTGAGAACAATTTTTTTTTCCCTGCGATAGAAGAAGAAATTACATTAACAAGTAGGAAAAATGGAAGTCCCAAGTAGAGGAGTTCCATTCCACAAGTCTACACATGAGAATCAAGAACCAAGTAAAAGTGAACAAAGATTGGTTTGGTGGTCTCTTAACACACAGCATAAACAAATTCACAACACGACCAAATTGCACCAACATAATTCACATACACCTTCTCTCCATCACCTCCTACATTTAAGCCCCGTCCCTAGGTTTCAAAGCCACAGCAGCGCCACAAGGAGACCCTTATGCTTCTTTCCCTTTGGCACTGCAGTGCACCATATTTTCATGATTGTTTCTTCTTTGTTAGGTTTAAGAGTATGGTTTTGTTTGTTACATTCTGGCATTCATTCATACATTGAACTTGTTTTGACTTTTGAGAACTTAAATGGTGCTTTGAATAGTTTTTAGTACTGAATTTTATGGGGTGCCAATGTTTTGGTCCCAGAATAAAGCTGACAGGGATGTAAGAGAAAGCTCTATGAGATCTTAATACAATTCCTGGAACAGAAAGGGATTGAACTAAAAGGAAGAGTAACAGTTCCAGGAAGGCATGTTTAGCAAACCCTTCTATTGATATTACTAATGAAAATGTCAAAAGAATGGTAAAAGGAAAAACATGTTCCTCCTTGATTTCTGCACCCACTAATGGAATTATGGAAATCAATATGTGAATATCAATTAGGGGATGGAATTTAGAAATGAAGATAGAATACTTCAAATCTGAGAACTTGACTGATCGACAATATACCGATCCTTGTCTCAAAGTATTATTTTATTAATTTTGGGTCTGGGGAAGTAGACGGGTGCAAATTTGATAACCATAGGCACTGGTCTGGCTTAACAACATGGTTCATTTCATCTTTAATCATTTACCATTGGTTCCTACCATTATATGAAAATCAACTTCTATTACAGAACCTCTTACTGGACTTGACTCAAAGACTAGATCCTGGTTCGCGATCCACTCAATAAGATCTTCTGCACAACTCCTCCTCTAAAATATATGATAGACTACAATAATAATTTGTTTTTGGAATGTTAATCCGTGAGCCTTTCCTCTATACTTTTGTTTGATAATGCATAATCAAGTACAAACAAAACATCGGAAGCACCATGGTTCATTGTGTTTATCTTCCCAGACACGTGATCCTAGGCAATCAACTTGATCACTAACAATTAACAATTCAGTCAAGATAGAATCAAGAGAGCAGATGAAGTTGTCTCTATAGTTCAAGAGTCAATGCTGGCAGTTTCCAACAAGACCACTGCCTGAACCTCTAGAATGGCTAGCACTTTTTGGTACCAAGAATATGGAAGTGCATAGCATATGGCAACGTCATGGTGTGTGAAAATGTATAACCGAACTGCCTAAGTTTACTTGGGCTATACAGTTTCTGTTCAACATTGACAACCCTTAACTATAGCCTGAAACGTGCACGACAGTCGGGCGCAAATTCATTGACTTCCACTAAATTCATACATACACGTAGTTCCTAATTAGAAATTGCACAGTTCTTTATGTATCTCTACATATGGACTAGGGCATGCTCATAGAGTTCTTAAATCCTCCTCTGTACTTTACCTATAACATCAAAACTAACTAGTTAACTTTGATACAAAGAATTTCACGGATAAAAGAAAGAAAGAAAGAAAAAAAGCACACCAAACACATCAGTCCATGAGAAATTGAAACCCTCCCGCATGGTTTCTAGAAATTAAAAATTTGTCTGCTGATTAAAGATGAAAATAACTAATCTAACATAAATTATCAATTTTCAGAAACTATGATGATGGGGATTTTCATTTTCAATGTACCTATGTGTCTGAAGTTTTACTATTCAGGAATTAATTTGGGAATTTATCTTTGATTTTACCCCCCTCTCTAATCACCCATTCTCACATTCAACCAAGAAACCCTCCCCAAATCCAAACTCACCCACCAACATTGAACTAGCATGGAAATTGAAAAGGAAAGAAAGCACACAAAATTAAAAGATTAGCAGAAAAGGGAAGAAAAAGCACTGTGAATAGAAGAAATAATTTTCAGACTCGACCCGCTAACTGATTCGGCCATGACTCCCGATCACTCGGTTAACCAATGGGTCACTGGTTCAACCAGTTAAACTGGATATAATTTAAAAATATATAAAAATATAATAAAAATGTATTAAAATTTAAATAAATAAAGATGTATTAAAATTTAAATAAATACAATAAAATAACACCCACTTAGTGGAACAAGACTTTGTTGTTGTTGTTGTCCGATAAAATAACAACTAATAAGCAATTTGATACTCTTTAAGAGCACAAATACCAAAACAATAAATAAGATAAAATCCTAATTGTTGTTCATAATTCACAGTTACAAATTCACAATTGACAACTTCAAAACATAACAATACAAACAAACTTCCACGTCAGACGCTCATAAGTCATAACCCTACATGGAGTAATCATACCAAAATTATGCGGAACAGCAACACACAGCAAAATGACCATCACTGACCGTAAGTCAGTAATGGAGCCTCCAGTTGCATGTTATGACCCAAATAAAGCATGAAGTTAGCTATACTGAGAACTTCTAACGTGGTTCAATCGAATTCTCCAATTCCAGTTCAAAACCTCACGGGTTCAGTGAATTACCATAAAGTAAGGGCAATTGACACTGAGGGAATTCATATATCCCTTTGTCCAAGCCAAGTGAAGGGCATAATAAACAACCCATCGTAATCGGACATACACCAATGTTCACCACATATCCTTCCATAAATCGCGGAACCAAGAGCAAAGTTTAAAATCACCTGTCAAAGGCGGACGACGGCGGCGTCAGCACGGCGATCAGCGGCGGCGCTGTCCTCCCTTTCTTCCCTTCGGGCTTTCCCCTTCCTCTGCGATGCGATGCGTACTACACCCTCGCCGTTTCTCTGTGCTGCGGGATGTGCTAGGTTGGCTTTTGTTTTGATCTTTCAGTGTGCATAAAACGATACAGCTTAACTTAGGTTTAAGAAATGACCCTTTATCCCCGTTTGTTTGAAAATGGTAAAATACTTCCAGCCCCTTGAGATATTCCACCTTCGATTTCACTACGTTTGATGAATGGAATTGGATATCAAAACGGAGTTTGGAATTGAAGTTGGATGGTCCAATTCTAATTTTTTTATTTGGAATAACAAAAAGAATTAGAATTATAATTTCATGGTCCAATTTTATAGAATTTTGAAAAAACTAATATGGATCATTCTTAATTGCTAACATATTTTATAAATTGTCAATTTCAAAACTTATCAAATATCTTTCTCCTTATTAAAGTTTATATAATTATTTTTTTTTCTCATTTATTTTCTAACAATCACATTATAATTTGTTAGTAAAACCAAATATAAAATTTAAAATTCTAAGTCAATTCTAATTCTCTTGAAATTATAATTGAAATTGAAATTGCACAATACAATTTCAATTCTAATATCCAAACATACCCTGTGCTTTTGGTGTAATGTCTTTAATTATTTGATTTTTTTTATAAATTATATATTAAATAATAAAAATAATTACATAATAAGTAATAAATCTAATTTCTATATATTGATAAAATAAAATAAAATATTGGTGCGTAACTTTTTACCAAATTTAACATTTTATTAGTTATCACTCATGCTTTACGTTCATTTTCTTTTGAAATTAGCTTAGAAAAATAATGAGTAACTTTTTTTTGTACAAGTTATTTTTTGAAAGCTTAAGCCTATAGCGAGAATTGGAAGTATAGTGCTTACAAAGATGATAAACAAAATTACTTTGTACGCTTACTTAATTTAATAGAGCGGAATATGGAACTAATCAATGTAAACTTCCATCGCATAAATTGAATTATAACTACTTAATACATAATCCATGTAAGGGCACGTTCCACTTAAATAAATCTTAAGATAAACAACAATCTTGCTAAATATGAGGTCATAAGTCTACTAGTCCTTTCATCACAACTTAGACATAGCAAAACATAAAGCGTTGAACCATAGTGAGTTTGGTGTCAATAGCGGTCTCCTATAGTAGCTGCAGCTCCCTTGCTTCAAGTGGACCCATCTGTCTTTGATAACAACAATTGAAAAGAGACAAAGGAGTGAAAAATATAATATTTCTCAGTAGAAGTTCCAACTTATATTAACTATGTCATCGTTGTCGTCCCAGTCATTTTGAGTTTTTTATAAAAACAATGGACAGATAATAGTTCAATTATGAAGTCTTTCACAATCATGATTAGTCGAAGTAAAGTTTCTTTTAAACCACTATTCTTTAACAATAACCAAGCTATCACAAGTCACCCATTAACTATCCTTATATTGTGTAAACAATTTCATATGATAATACAATTCATAAGCTCATGTACGGATCTCATGCATGCATAACTTGTACCATTTTCATAATCACACTAAGTGAAGGACACTAATTTCTCAGGCTACCCTCAAAAGAGGTAATAAGATCATACCGTGGCTATCGCCACAACCAATTTATTTCCTATAGGCAACAATGTTACTAGAAATCCGCGGGATACCAACGGCAAATACCCATAGGTATGCATCTATCAGTAATTATCGACGGGATTTCCGATGGGTTGTCGCATTTTTATATTATTATTTGCACAGCCACCCATCAATAGCTAATCAGGCCACTATACACCATATGGCGCACACAATTTCCGATGGGTGTACTGATAGGTTTACCAAGTGGTGCAATGGTAATTCTTAGCCCATCGATACTTGCACGCGTGCCACGTGACGGGAGATACTTACCAATGGGTGTGTCAACAGGTATTTAATATTTTTTTTATTTCTCCTTAAATTACCAACAAGTTTACCGATAGGTTTTTAAAAATATTTTTTAAAATTTTTTGATAGATCTTAATTTTTTAATTACATTTACTGATAGATTTATCGAAGGGTTTTTAAACAATATTTTTCCTATATTTTCAGTATTTTGTTTAACTTTTGTTATATATATTGATAGTTTTACCAACGATAAATCATATATATATATAAATTTTTTGTAACTTTTAAAAGTTTTAACATTACCGATGGATTTACCAACATATTTTTGAAAACTTTATCTGTTGGCGCGCAACTCTTTGGATTCCTACATACCGTCGATAATAAGTGAGATGTAAAACTCGCCATTTCATTAATTAGTTTACCCGTCAGTAACCCATGAATATCTAGAAACCGCGCATTCTTCTTCCCCATTTCTTCTCCACCTTTCTCTCTCCTCACTCTCACTCTCTCTCTTTTCCTCTGCTGCCCTTCTTTGCCATCATGTGTCACCATCACAGCTCCGTTCACGAAACGGAGACCGCCATTACAATCTAGGAGCATTAGTGAGCATTTTAATTGGTCTAGTTTTTTTATTTGGTTTAGTTTTTCCATTTATTTATGGGTGCCCATAGTGTTATGTTTTATTGCATTTGAGAGTAATTATTATTGTTATTTTATTAATGTACGAATTTTGTTAAAGGGTTGCACTACTAACGTTTTAGCATTGAGAGCGAATTGCCAAAAAATTTTTTCCTTATTTTGTTTCATGTTTTTGTATGTATAGATGTTTATAAATGTGCAAAATTAAATATTCGTCCTTATTGGACTTTCAGGATTAGATTTGGTAGAGTGCAGGGAGCTTTTGCACTCTTTGGTTTTTTTTTTTCACTGTCGTAGAAGTTAGTAACAAAATTCTTATTATTTGTATGGTTTAATATGGATGTAGGATAAGGACTTATGTCCTGCCGTGTGTATAGAAAGGGGCTTTGTTGAGAGAGACAAAACCTATTTTGGTGATCTCCACGCCTCGAAGGGATTAGTCTTCGGTTCTCAACCGGGGAATACCCTTAAGTAATCAAATAAAAAAAAAAAGGAATAGGAACTTGTGTTTTCTAGGATAGAGTTGTGGGAAATGGGGATCGCATTACTAGGGGGAAGGGCATAGAGGTCAATCCTTAACTTACTTACATTATTTGCCGTGGGATTCTTTGTGTTTGTGGAGATTGTAGAATGCATGTTGTGGAGTTATAAGGGGATGTGCTCTAGCATGGCTTTTAGGATTATGTGGATTGTAGGTAATTGTTAATATATAACTATTTAACTATGTCTTTTATGTTGTTAACCTTTAATAATGCCTATGGTTGTTCAATGTACTGAAATAACTAATGACAGAAGCTCCTAATTTAAGTGGAGATGCTGTTGAAATTTTGTTAAAATATTTGTTAGGGAAAAAAGATTAAAAGTAACCATATTAAAAAAATTTAAAGACCGATTAAATGTTTTTTAAAGTAATAACTTGACATATTTAAAATTTTCTATATCTATTGTTGCACTGAAATATATGATGATGGAAGCTCCTAATTTAAACAAAGATACTGTCGAAATTTTGTCAGAATTTTTGTTAAGGAAATAAGATTAAAAGCAGTTTATTAAAACTTTAAATAGCAATTGAATTTGTATTTGAAAGTAATAATTTGATGTTTTTAAAAAATTGTAAGGTCTAGGGTTTGTCACACACACAATGCTTCTTTCAAACCAATAATGGATGTATGATAAATTGCATCCTAATAGAGGCTTGATTAAACTAGAATTTTATAATGGTGTTGAAAAATTTATTAGGGTAGTATGTCAAACACAACTATTCATTGATGAGACAAAAGTTAGGCATTCATGTAATAAGTACAAATGTAAGATCTATATAGATAATGATACCATAAGGGTTCATTTATTGGATTTGGACCGAGCATGAGGAGGTAGTTAATGCATGGAATCAAGTGAATATGTTTCAGACAAGAAGTAGTTCTGATCGGATCTATGTAGCTCAGCATGTTATGGATAATGTGTTGTAGGAGGATAATCTGGTTAGACATCATCAAGAGATCATTTTTTATGCTGCTAGTCCTGGATTTGCAACCATTATTCGCAACCTTCAGTCAAGGAGGCCAACTAAGATACTGCTAGGTTTTATAGTCTCCTAAAGGCTGTCAATCAACCTTTATAAGAGGATTGTCTCCGCTCCAAGTTTTCATTAGCAGTTCAAACATTGAGCATTAAGTCTAAAAGGAACTAAAGTCAAAGTTCTTTTAATTAATGGACTACACTGATTGGTGAGCTAAGTCTGAATACCAGCATAATTCCAAAAGATTTTTCTCAAGCTAAAAAATTAGTTTCTAAACTGGGTTAAAGGATATAAAGATTGACTGTTACTTGAAAGGTTGCATGCTTTATTGTAAAGATGATATTGTTCTCACAACATCCCGGAGGAGGGTGCCATGACAAGAAAAAGTTTAAATTTTTAAAGAACCAATGCAGTTGCCAGCAATTTTTATTTATGGTAAAAATTGGAAAATCCTTTTGATTTGCCAAGGCTGATCTTTTAAGATAAAATCGGGTTCAGAAGTCTAATTATGATTAGGGAATGGTGGAAAACTTAATCCTACTACACTCCTAATACATGTGTCTCACTACGGTTACCCAAATTTCATTGTGCAAATTAAACAATTACTTTAATAATTTTATTCTCCCCTAGAAAAAAGAATTTAAAAACCAAAAATATTTATAAAACTTAATTAAAAAATTTCAAAAAGAGAAAACAAATTTAAGAAAATTTAATTTTAACTTGATAGAAAATATCTACTCTTACATATCCTTTGGTGTAATAAGGAACTCAAAGTCACGTAATTCTTCTAGAAAATAAGTGTGTGTTAATGGATTTTAATTAAGAAAATAAAAAAGGTGTTGGTTGATTTTATTTCTGAAAAGAATTTTGACTGATAAATTATTTAAAAGAGAAATTCAGTTTTGCACATGATGCAAGTTAGCACTAAGTTACTAATAAACCCTTACAATTCAACAATATATGAAGGACACATCCATCTCTTAATCATGACTATTGATTGTTGCACAGATAAAAAAAGATTTAAAAAAAAAATTTCTCTTATTTTCTCTTTTTAATTTCTTTGAGGCATTTTTTTTAAGGAAAACTCACTAAGACACACACCAAAAATACAAAACATTGTTAGCCCAAAAACAAACAAACAACCTAAAACAAAAAGACCCAAGACTTAACCCTAAAAAAAAATAAAAAACAATAACCCAAAAGACTAAAAGGTCCAAAGCTCCACTAGACAAAAAGCCCAATGCTAAGAAATCTAACTTGAAAAGAAAAGGGAAAAAAAAAAAGAACGAATCCAAACTCAAAACAACCCACCTTAAGGAACCAAAGACTATAGAGCCCAAAGACTAACTTTAGCCCAACAATCCTAACCTAAAAGAAAAAGAGACTGAATAAAAAAACAGAATTCAAATCTAAAAAAAATAAAAACAACAAAGTTCAATAATCCCTAATCTCTAAACCTGACATGTGCTACACTAAGAATGGAGGTACTAGTAGCGGCGGGCTCTTCGACAAGTGGTGGCGCTAGCGAACTGAGGTAGAGATGCGCAAATGATGACTACTGTGGTGCCACAGAGAACGTGAGACAGGGGCGACATGGTGATGTTGTGATGGTGGCGTACATTGCCAGCGGGACTGACAAGGTCGTAGGGTTGCAGCGTGGGGTTTGTGGTGGTGGCTAGACTCGGCGATGATAGAGGGTGTGCAAGGTTGATGGTGGTGATGTGGGTGATTGGTTTCTAATGAAGGTGGTTTATGATTGATAATGAAGGTGCATAAATAAAAGGTTGATTTGTAGAGGATGAATGGATTGGAAGGTTATGGTGATGGTGATGAAAGATGACGGTGGTGGTTATGAATGATGATGGAGTATGATTGAGGTTCCAAATGTGTCACCCTTATTTTTTTATTTTTGTATCCATCTCTCTATCGCCCTCTCTTGTAAAAACTATCCCTCCTTATATACACTTCTAACCTAAAATATAATTAACAAAAGAAAATTAATTTGATGTTAATTGAGAAAACCTTATCTAGTTGGAATCAATTACAAAAAAAAAACTAATGGATACTAATTTATGCTAATGGATTGAAATAAATTAAAAATCTTGATAAAAAAATAAGTAAAAAATATTGATGGACAAAATCAAACAGAAAATTAATGCTAGTTAAAAAAAAGATCAGATTCTAGTTTTTTATTTTTTTATTTTTTTGGAACAATTGGACTAAGACAAATTACTAAAATTTTTCCTTTTTCTAAATTCAAAGAAAAACATTTTTTTGTGACATGATCAAAATTGGGTGCTAACATAGCCTCCTTTTACTTAGTCTATTAATTTAAAAGGACAAACAAGGTAAAAAGTAACCAATTTTATTAGAGTAAAAAAAATTTTAAATCTATTTATAAGGCAACAACGATCCATCCTAAGCTTCACTATACTTAGGAAAGTGTCGGCGTTACAATACCTTCAATGTGATCAGTAGGCATCACAACACCTACAATGAATAAAACGAGGTGTCACAATACCACTAAAAGGTAGGGAAGACGTCACAATACCTACAATGGATAAAAAGGAGGTGTCACAATAACTCAAAATGATAAGGAAGGTGTTGTAATACCTTCAAAATATTGAGTAGGTGTCACAATACCTTCAATAGATAAAAACAAGCTTTACAATACCTCAAAAAGATAAAAAGGGCTTTACAATGCCCTCAAAAGGATAAGCTAGGCATCTTAATACCTAGAATACAATCGAATTGGGATGCAAATGAATTAGGCTTCTCAATACCTAGAACGCAAATGGAAACAGACCAAGCTTCACACGACCCATAATGCAAATGAACTGGGTTAATGAACTAGGTTTCACAATACCTCGAATGCAAATGGAAATGGACTAGGCATACAATACCCATAATGTAAGTGAACTAGGCTTAACCATACCAAGAATGATGCAAACTAAGCCAAGCTTCACAATACCTAGAATGTGAATGTGCAAATGGACTAGGCTTCATAATACCTAGAATGTAGATAAACAATTCTTTCACAAAAGACCTTGATGAATCCAAATGGAGCTATATTTCATTTGAAAATAATTAGAAACATTCACCATTGTAACACATCTCAAGTTCAAGTTGTCCAAGGGTAAGTGATATGGGCTTGTAATTGGCAAGAATGTTTGGGAAATGTGGTAATAAGGATAAGTCATCATTAAGTAAATTTGGCCCCCAAACTTACCAACTCCACTTGTGCAAAGGACTAATTTAATATTTCACATACATAATAAATAAATTGAATAAAATATGAGACAATTATGACTCTCACATCTTAAAATTTTGTTTTACAAGGTATATCATTGGTCATGAATTTTTTTTTGAAGTTTTGGGAGGATTTTATTTGTTAGAAATTAATATACAATAAAAATTATAAATGATTTTATTACTATATCACTTGTGATAAGGTTTTTTTTTTCAGAAAGTTTTGCGTGGATTTAATTTTTTAATTTAAAATAATATAAAAATTATAAATTTGATATTAATTGTTAATTTTATTATTGGTTGAGTTTTTTCAAGGCTCAAATATGTGTTAATATTAATTTTTTCAAGTCTTGAATTTATTAATTTTAGTATAATATAAAAATATTGATTGCCAAGTAAAGGGTATTTTTGTCAAAACACAATTTTTTATTTTATATAGTGGGTCACTAAACACATACTATTATTATCTTATACAGTACAATGCTTTATACAATGTTGTTTCAAACAATGTATAGTATTAAAAATTTGTTGGTCATTATCCTATTGCCCTTATACTATTATGTCTTATCCTATCCAATGTGTCAAATGTGCCAATTAGTGTTCCAAGAAGACACTCTCACGGGAACCGGCCAAAATGCATCAATGCATGCCAAGTGAGAACTCATCTCACTTCTATTTAAAAAAAAAAAACACGTTCATAATTATTTGGGCTTTAATATTATCATTATCAATACCCATTATATTGCAACTGCAACAATGAGGCCCCAGTTGTATTGTGCATACTATGAAGCACAAGGACTAACGCGGACACTGGACACGACACAGACATGGACACGGCATATATATATATATATATATATATATATATATATATAATTTTTTTATTTTATTGTATGGTATTTTTGTCTTTTTTTTAAATTTCTTTTTGTCATGTTTGTATAATTCTTTTTATCTAATTAATTCTTCTTCTTTTTTTGTGATCAACTGAAAAATTTTCAAAATAAAATTACCCAACACCACAGGTCCAACCAAATAATTACGGTTGATTTTAGACTCATGTTAATATTAAAATTTGAAAAAAAAATAAAGAAACCAACTTAGACGTATCCGCAGGGTATTCAAGCCATGTCCACAGTAAATTAGACTAGTGTCCAGCTGTATTTGGTGCGTGTCCGAGCTCAAAAAAATTATTTTTTAATTGAATACATACAGACGCGTGTCCAACAAGTGTCGCGTGAGTGTCGGACATTGACATGTATCCGACACACGGACACGCCACCAAGTCGGTGTATCCATGCTTCTTAGCATGCATCCAATAATTATTAACCATTATTTAAACTTTTCATTAAAGATAGATTTAAAATTTATTCTTTCTTAATTTAGTAAGATTTCATTAATGATTGACACTTGTCGTTTATTCGCAATAAGCTTCCAGTTTATTCCTCTTAATTTTTTATATTATTATTATTATATTAATTGATATATTATAGATTCTATGAATTGCAATTATTATACAAGACACTAAAGAAATCATGAAAGGAATATTTGTTTTCATATTTCTTGCATCACAATCGAGCTCACATTTGTTACATAAATTCACACACTACTCATAGGTAGTAGTGTGGATCAATTCTTCATGCAGCAACAAAGAGTATAGCTCATACAAAGTCCCCCTTTCTTATAGCCCGCGCTAACGCAACTATCGTAGCACTCTACGCATGGCCTACCGCAGTCATACTCCTGATCATCCTTCATAATTGTTGCCGACCTTGGATCTTCCATAACCCTTGCTAATCCTACAATAACAACAAAGTTTAATTTGCACTAAAACAAATTTACCCAAGAATTTCCTTACTTTTCTATTGCAAAATTTTGACATATTGTTATGGATAGTTGGATTAAGGAATAATGCACTGTCTATATATAATTAGGAAATCTTTCTGGCCGACACGACTCCATCGCAATTTTCAACAGACTTTGCACCGGGTAAGTTTGCTACAAAGTTTCATGTGAATCAGTTAGCTAAAAAGCATTGTGATGAAAAAAATCCGACGAAAAATGAGAAAAAATCAGGGGAGGAAAAAAAGAAAAATGTCTTGTGTACCTAATGCATATAGTCCTCCTTTTTCATTTTTGGAAAAAAAAATAGACTAAGAAGTAAGAACGTTGAAAGATCATTTTTCATATTTGCATAAGTAAATTGTATATATTGGACACAAAAACTACTACTACTACTTCTTTTTACCTGAAGCCAAGACCAAAGCAATGCACAAAATTCCTATAAGAAGAGGTTGATAGCTGCGAGAAGTCATTTTCCTAATATTTCACCTTTGATTCAAATCTCTTTTGTTTTGAGGTGTGAATGATTACCACGAAGTTCAATATATACTATCTACTTGATAGCAAGTTTGGGAAATATAAATTAGAATAATTGAAAGATAGGAATGTATTAATGTGTGAATCTCTATTTCTGTTTTTGTATGATAATAAATGACTTTAACAGAAGCAATATGCTCTAATTGAAAATTATTGGTCGATTTGAAGATTTGTATATACATATGTTACTTAATATCCATCTCCTTGAGGCTATTTGGGAAAAAATGTTCATTTTTCCTAATCAATGATTCCAATGGAAATAATATGCTCTAAATCAAAATTATTGATCAATTTGAAGATTTCGGAAATACATGTGTTAATTAATAATAACTATCTCCTTGAAGCTATTTGGAAAATCTCATATTAGTAAACCTCATTTAGTATAATTTAATATGTATAATATGTATAATGTCTAAAAGTGTATATAATACATTTTTGCACATGATTGTATAATATATTTAAGTTTAATGGATGGATACTAATTTATTTAATAAAAAATAGAATCATGAAGTATCGATTTCATGGAAAAAAATGATAAACACTAATTTTGATATACTTTATTTCAAATAAATCATAGGATTTACTTTTGATATATTGTCAATGTAAATATTTTTATAAAGAGATCCAATTATACACATATTGTTATGAGTGTATTTAATTTGTATTTTTTTTACACTATCATTCAATCATAGTTTACCACATTAATAAAAGTAATTAAGTCTTACACCTACTATTTGAAAAGTCATTCAAAAGAAATAATTTGATTGCATGGCATTAATATAAACTTTTTTAATATTATCAGTATATAGAAATTAAACTCTATTGTTGTAGTTAAATATTTGACTTTTAATAATGTGTAATTGATGCCTCTGACTAATATAATGTATGTATAATCATTAAAACTTAACTCTTCAGTTGTACACCCAATATTATTAGGCCAAATAGTACAGGCCCAACTATATGAAAAATTGGGCTCAATGGAAATAAACGCATGCCTAACAAAAAGAAGATAATAACTAAAAAAATGTGCTTGCATGACGTAAAGAAGCATTAGTCCAATAATACTATGGCTAAGAATGTGTACAAAAGTATGAGTAATGGTTTCTAAAAAGTAAGAGCAGCTATGATCATGAATAAGGCTTAACTGAGAGATTATAAATAGGAGATCATTTGTGTAAATAGGACATGCTGCAATCTCCGAGCAGTTAGTTACTTATTCTGTAGTTTTTATTCTTCTATATTAGTCTTTCCAATTAATTTAAGTTGCTTTTGTTTTCAATTTTATTTCTCTTAGTTTTATCTTATCCAAAGCCTTTCTATAGTGATTTTGATAACTCATAAGCTAGAGTCTCAATCTCTAGCTTTAGCACAAATTACCTTATTTCATGAGATCTTAGCCGATTCAACTTGGATTAAGTCAATCTTAGCCGATTCAACTTGGATCACACATATTTTGGCATCCCCAGTGGGACTTCCAAGATCAGTTCTGAGAAGTTCCCAGCCCCTAGTACATATCATACTTAGAGTATGGATTTGAGGTTAAGAAGAAAGGCTTATATGACTTTTATACCAGAACCTCGGCCATGTTCTATGGCTAAAATAAGAATGAGTCAGCTTGTGATGTTGGAAGATTGGCTACACGTTGGAATGGTTACAAGCAATTAAGTTATGGGAAATGCTCATGTTTCATGCTAATTAGCTGTGAAACATTACCAATCAGTCATGGAGTAGTTGCCAAGCACTTGTGTGGGCAATTTTATTCCAACTTAAGATGTGCTAAAGTTGAAAAACTGTCTTCATGATTATAAAAGGTTTCAAGAGGGTAAATGTTGACACGAAAACGCACGAGAAGAGGGATTGAATCGTGCTTTTTAAACTTCAAACTAAAAAAACTTTATATAATAAAATCTTATCAAGTTTATAACTTGAAGAACAGTGGAAGAATGGTTAGTGTGTTAAGAAGGCTACTCTCTGAATGAAGCAGTTTGAATAGATAAGCTAACAGTAAAAGACAACAATCTAAATATTTATGCAGAGTTGAAAAATAAATTCAAAAGAGAGAAAGGAAAGAGAATACTTGTCTCAAAAGATTTATACTGGTTTGGCCAACACCTGCCTATATCCAGTTCTCAGTACACACTGAGTTCCAAAAAACTTCCTCACCGAGGAATCACAAGTACAGGATAGTCTTTACCATAGCCTTCCCAAGCTCTTACTCTTGTTAGTAAACAACCCTTACTGACTAACAATAACAAGTAGCTTTACAGTAGCATCTTCAAGCTATTTTCCTTTTGATCACTACTGGATCAGAATTATAATCAGACAGGGATTGATGACATGATCGTATAGCCTAGCACTCAAGTTTTTGAATGTAATCTATTGAGACTGATTCTACTTGAGTGACTTCTTCCTTAGAAGAGCAAATAACCAACAGAGAATATTGAAAGAAGATTTTGATATACAAAGGATTCTAGCAATGAATATTTCCAATGGGAAGTTTTTAGCATAAATTTTTCTCTCGTATATGTTCTTCAGAGAAGGCACAATCATCTCTATTTATATATGATTTTCCTCTTTTTACCGTTGCCCCTTGATCCTCCACTTTATCAACACATGTTGAACATCTGATCGAGCATTGGAAATATAATCTAGGTGAGTAGCTCGTTTGGTGTCAGAGTTCCTTTTTCAGAAGCAGTTGATGAGTTAAGGTTTTTGAAGTCTATCAGAAACTATTTTTCCACTTTCTGATCATGGTTTTTGAATCTTTTGATAGGTCCTTTTGTCATTTGATCGAGAGTGCTTGTAAAGATGATACTTTGATTTCAAGAGACTGATTTGACATTTGATTTGAATTTCAAATATAGCCATTTTTTCCTTCCCATTTTGAGTTGGATTTTTTAATGAGCACTGCTAGTTCCTTAATGATCTGTTCTAATGAGCGCTGCTAGTTCCTTAATTATCTATTTGTCTTCAATCTTGATTTTTGATTATGAGAACCCCATGATTATGATAATTGAAGATTGAGTAATACTTTGCCTCTAGTATTTTGTAGGTTATCGTCATTGTAGCCTTTCTTTATGAAGCTCAGCATTACTTTCTGACTACCATTTTCTTGATTCTATTTCATCAAACCAATTTCTAACAATGTTTTTCTTGATGCACTTCTTGCTTCTTCTCAGTTTATCTTCTTTTCACGATCAAGACCAGAATTGTGAGATCATTTTCTCATGCTTTCTGATTGTGCATCTTAAAGAAATATCTAGTTTCCTTACAACAAAAACTCAAGGTGGCCATTAGTTACTCTTCAAAACATTTTCTTTGAATTGGCTTTGTTGTCATTCAAAACAATTTTAATTCATTTTTCTGAAGGGTCCTGCAATTTACAGTAAAGAAGAAAGATCCCCAGATAAATACACAATTCTTTATATTTTATCTTTTTTTCTTCCATTTTTTTTCTTATTTAGTTTAGTTTAGGTGTAGTTTTCTCCATATTTTATTGTGATGCTTTGGAGTGAAATTGTTATATTTACTCTTTTTCACCAATAAAATTTCCATTCCACATATAAGCTTTGTCAAAAAGTTGTTCTTTAAAGTAGTTGGAAAACTCATAACCAAGGAGTAGATTTCCCTCCTCAGTATAATTGCTTATTGTTCTTAGGATCAAAGAGTTGTGTTCATTTGGAACAAAACAATAACTAAAAGTAAGTGAGTAAACCCAAAAAAAAAAAAGCATCATCAAAGAATCAAATATCCATATCAATCGAAAGAAGAAATCAAAGACCAATTACCCGAATATTGAAACACATTTGTGCAACCAAAAATAATTAAAAGCATAAAAACAAAAGTGGAAATTGAAAAGCACAATTTGTTAAAAGAAAATAAAAAAGAAATAGTAACCTTTGTTATATTTTGTAATCGAAAGTTCCAAACCCAAATCAAAGAATGGGAATATAGTCGATTCAACTGACATGGTATGGAGCCTTAAATAACTCATTTTAGTATATGAAATTACACAAAATGAATCACTTCATTAAAAAGATTATGGTAGAATATATTTATTTTGTGTATTTTTAGACATCAACATGAGTCATGTAAGTCTTCATACTACGTCATATGACACATGATATGTTTGTATTACTTGACATTCATGTAATTGATGGAATGGTAACAAGTATTAATCGAGGGATTAATGTGACTCACTCTTTTAGTGTGTTAAGAGACCAGCTCTAGCTTGTGAAGTTGAGGATCAAAATGACGTATTTCAAAGTTAGAGACTAAAATGATTTTGAAGTGTAAGATCAATTATTAAAATAAGGCTAACTCAATTCACAAATGGAAGATGACAGAGGGAGAAGGGGGATTCTAAAAAAAGAATGAATAACTATCTTCATTCTATAGATCTTAGCTTGGAAAATTGAAGGATGACAAGTGGAGAATGTGGGGTCCACACAATAATAAGTGTAGAATGTGAATTAAAATTAATAGCATAATATAATAGTAATTCAGATCTTCAATTGAAGTTAAAATTAAATTTGCTTCTTCCCTGTTTATTATTGTCGTTGTTGAAAACCCTCCATTTTCTCCGCCACTGACAAGATCGACCTTATCCCTCCACTATCTGGTGCTTACCAAGATGAATAACTTCACCAAAGTGGTTACTCACAAGATGATGAAGATGGCAATTCTAGGTGCTCATGTCACGCTAACATGGAGGGTCATCATGGAGGCCAAAACACACAAGGCTTCACACTAGTGAGGGGTTTGCACGAGGTAGACAAGTGTTTGCTATGGTTTCATAGCAGATCTGGGTATGGTCTCACGGCATGGGTCTCACAGTTATGGTTTGAGATATAGAGATGACAAAGATGGCTTCATGCATAAAGTTTGAAAATTATGAAATTTTTAAGATGAGGTCGATGCCACAGCCAATGACATTGAATTTGGTTCGGATACCGTCATTCTGGGCATTTCCATCGTTGTCGCTATAGAAGCTTTTGGAAAGATCAATGAGTCAACATGGTGGTCGATAGTGATGGTGGTGACCTATGGCGAGTTGCATTTTGTGGTAGGCGGTGACCCAAATGGCAGAACAAAGAAGCAAGAATAGGGAGATAGTGCCGAGGGGGGATTGACAATGAATGGTGAGTAGAAGGATATCGTCAAGTTGGGGAAAGGAGTGGCCGCACACCTAGCTATTGAAGGTGGGGTGGCGAGGTGGGGCAGCGCTTGATGGTGTTTCGAGTGGTAAGGGAGTAAAGTTCAAAGCCAATTTTTGTTTTGTACCATTTTCTTTAAAAAAAATTTCTAGAGTTAATCTTTTAGTAGTAACTTCTTAACTCGGGGAAGCTAAATTAGAGACAATCATAACACATTTGACCCTCACTTACAACGCTGCACATGTGGTTTCCTAATTGGTCCACAATACATCTTCATTGTATAGATAAGCAAGCACCAAATGAGAATTGGAAATAAATGAAAAAAGAATGAAATAAACAAACATAGCACCCTCCCTGCATGAGAAGCATAGCACGTTCACAGCTACACAAATACCTCATCCTTGTAAAGACATAAATAGAAATATGTTGACTGTTTCTTTACTGCCATAACAATAACCACCAACCAACCTCTTCTTCTTCCCTTGATTTCCTCCATTCCACTTTCTTTACCCCAAACCATGAAATACAAATTAATCTTTTAAAAATAAAAAAATTCATAATAAATATAATATTAATTACTAATTGTTTAATAGTAAAAATAATAATAATAATAATAATAATAATAATAATAATTATTATTATTATTATTATTAGCAAACATAACTTTTTATTAGCTTTTTTGCCACCCCCATCATCCACCCCTGCCTTCTACTGCTGATGGCCACCATAGAATGCCGAAAAACGCTAACCATGAATTGGGATGGCCTCGGGGATTATGACGATGATGAGCACTTTTTTGAGACCTACTATCGCTTTTCGACCATTGATCCCTATGACTTAGCTTCTTCCTCTGATGAAGACGAGGACTTTGATAGCCCCCGCACATCCTTTGCCTCTACCATCTCCTCCGTCCACTCCTCGTATTATCGGACATTCTCGAAAACTGGGATGGCCACAATGGCACCTTCTTCAAGCCTCAATTACGATATTTGGATGGCTGCACCAGAATCAATCACAGAAAGAAGGAAAAATTGCTCGGAAGCATGGGTTTGGATGAAAACAGAAAGTCCTTAAAGGTTACAGGCATTAATATGGGTCATGCCATGACAAAGAATTTTGAGAACAATGGCAACACTCCTCCTTCTCCTTATCCTCTTTCTTCATTATCAAGGACTGCAGATATTGCAGGTGTTACGGTTGATACTACTTCCTCCTCTGTTTCCTCTACTTTGACAAAGCAAAAAATAGAGTGTTACCCTGTTTCCTCTATTTCGATCGGTTTGGTTCAATCACGTTCTGAGGGGGACATTGAATTATTTTCCATGGCAAAGGCAAGGAAAGAAGAGATGATAGGGAACGTATCGAAGCAGCGCCTAACTAGGACTACCTCAAAGATAGCTATGCCTCGTGCTAAGATGATCACTTCAGCATTGGTCATGAAGGACCCTATTATGGAAAGGGAACCAAATCATAATAAGAAGTTATCATCAACAATGGTGGCAAAAGGGGGTTCAAGAGTGGGGGCATTTTTCTTGATAAAGAATTTGAACACTGGGAAAGGATTTGTTGTCAACGAATACGATGAAGATGGGATGTGGAACAGGTAAGTGATTTGCAGACAAGGAAGCAATTAACCATGGAAGAGTTTGAGAAGACTATGGGTCATTCTTCTATTGTCAAGGAGTTGATGAGGCAGGCTAATGTTGCGAGGAGTGACAGATATGGGAAGAAGCTCACATCAGATTCATATATTTTGAGAAGCTTGAGAATGAGTAAGAAGAGAGGAGCTTCATTGCTGAAGAACCTTAGAGACGTGGCAAGCGGTTTTATTGTCAATGAGAAAGATAAAGAAGCACCAAGTGCACCAGCAATAACAGCAGCAAGTGGCAGAGCAGAAACCACAAGGCAAGAATGAATGGGTGCGGGTTCAGCAATGTAGCAAGTCACAAAAGGAGCTTTCAGCCTTACATTTGTGTCAAGAGTTTTGAGCTCACGAGGGATGCATTTGGACGATAAAGTTTAATTTGGATGGACATTTTATGGCAAGTGCAGGAGAAGACAAAGTGATTCATGTGTGGGAAGTGCAAGAATGTGAGGTTATGTCTTTGAGGCTAGAGGAAGGGAGCCTTACCCCTATTCATCCATCTTTGTTATCGTCTGTGGAGCGAGCAGGGCAAGTAGAGGCTCCATCTTTGTCTAGTGATAAGAAAAAAAAGGGTATGTTTGGAAGCAAAAGAGGGAGCTCAATCCCAGAATATGTTCATGTCCCTGAAACCGTGTTCACCTTTTCTGATAGACCATATTGTTTTTTTCATGGTCATTTAGATGAAGTCTTGGATTTGTCATGGTCAAGATCTCAGGTATGCTTTTTGAGGTCATTTGCATGAGGGATTAGGAAATTATAGATAACCAGTAAAGACAACATACAAGTATAAAACAAATTTTGAATTATTAAATTTTTGTATAAAAAAAACATGAATTTAATTTGAATACTCTTATTCAATCAAATCTTTCTATGTATGATTTTTAAAATAGTGGAGTGAAAGTTGAACTTATTTTGCTAATATACTAATATATGATTAGATGATTGAATTAAAAAAAATTATATTATTAATGCATCAAAATTTAACTCAAAAAAATATGATACAAAAATTAGGTTAATGGCATAAGATGTAGCTTGATTATTGAACTTAAATATGGTATAACCTCTCACTGCAAATTTATTTATATAGTCATTATATGGGCATTGGGGAAATTATAAGTATGAAAGGGTAGAAATGATTAAAAAAGTTCTATGGGCAATAGAAAACATTTGTAGCTATGAGGATGACATGTATATATGTCTTTTAGCTATGTGTCCATTTTTACTTTAGTCATATGTAAGTATCTCTAGCCTATATAAAATGTATTTAATATTCTATAGATTTTATATGAAGAGTAAAAGATTTTATTTTATTTTATAATATGGATTTGTTGTTGCAGCTACTTTTGTCATCTTCCATGGATAAAACAGTGAGATTGTGGGACTTGGAAACTAAGACATGCTTGAAGTTTTTTTTGCACATAATGACTATGGTGATATGTTTTAGCTTCGGCCTATTATTTTTCACAATGTCCTATAATTTTTTCTGTCCTCTTTGGAAATATCTTGAACATGAATTTTACTTGATTTTGTTTTTCTTACTTGGTATTTGTTATGGGATTCGATATGGCAGTAACCTGCGTACACTTTAACCCTATAAATGATGATTATTTCATTAGTGGCTCCCTTGATGCTAAGGTTAGAATATGGAACATCCCTGCACATCTTGTAGTGGATTGGACTGATATCCATGAAATAGTTACTGCTATATCTTACACTCCAGATGGCCAGGTATGCCATAATGTCCATTTCTTTTCTGTACTTTATATATTGATTATTCATTTTCAATTGTCAATATTGATTAGTTTGATTTTGATTTTGATAGAATTATTTTTTAAATAATTAATGCTGAAAGAATTGATTTTAAATAAATTAATTTTGAAATAATTATCTGTGTTTGAAAAATATGTTTAAAAAGTGAGTTTTGAAGAGTTAATACGAAATGGAAAGTAAAAGCTAATATTTTTCACTTTTACGAAAATCAACTCTTGTAAAAGTTAGACCCTTTTATCAATAGTAAAATCACAAAACAAACAATACTCTTTTGCTCAACCATTTTTTTTATCTCAATATGAAAAATTTTCTTAACTAAACATGCTGGCAATGATTTTAATGATATCTAATAAGAGTACACTAGGTTTGAAAAAATCTAATTATTTAAATTAGCTTTGACCATTGATATCATTTTTCTTTTTCATAGGGTGCTCTGGTAGGTACACAAAAAGGGAATTGTTGTATTTACAACATAGAAGGTGCTAAATTCTCCACTAGTGCATTTCTTATATTTATATCTTATACGATATCATTTTGCAGTTTCATAGTTTTACCAAATTATTTTACTCAATTTCATATTATTCAAATAAGTTATTATTTCCCCTTTCATCATGATTACCAGATAACTCATTAAGTCAAACAAGCACAATTGAAATTTGACAAAAGAAGAAATCTCAACTTATAAAAATTACTGGTTTCCAAGTAAATTCTTTTCTTCATACAAGAAAAAAAAAAGGCTACAATGTTTTCCTACCAAAAATATTGTCTTATGTCAAAAGAGTGAACGAACTAGCTTTTATATCATTATAGTTTTCCCCAAGCAATCCATCAAAAGTTCTTGTTACTTCAGGTGACTCCCAAATAAGAATTGTTGATGGTTTGGATGTTGTTCATAAGTTCAAAGGTGATACATCATATCATTTGTTTAGAGGTTTAAGCATTTTCCTACCTAGCCAATATAATAATGCAACTAAGATGTTGATGAAAGCAGGTTTTCGAAATACAAATAGCCAAATTGCAGCTTCATTTAATTTAGATGGAAGATATATCATTAGCGCAAGTGAAGATTCTAATGTGTATGTCTGGAAGCATGAAGAGCCACACAGTTCAAGCTTTGTTAAAAGCAGAAATGTGGTCGTTACCCAATCTTACGAGTGTTTTCAATCTAAAGATGTCTCAGTAGCAATATCATGGTCTTGTACCATCAAGGGTGGTCCACTGGTAGTGTTGCCGTAACATTCCAAAAAGAACACAAACTATTCTACTTGTGGAGAAGACCAATCCTCCGATGTAAACAATAAGAGAATGTTGCCACCTATTCCAAAGAAAAGTAACAATCAAGGAGCAGAAAGTGCTTTAGCCTCACCAGATCGTGACCTTGCAGCAATTTCAAATACTGAAAATGGACTTGGAGATTCATTTGTGAATAGTAAGAGAATGTTGCCACCTCTTCCCAAAAGTAAAAATAATCAATCCGTGGAAAGTATACACACTTCCTCGGAAAAAGAGCTTGAAGTAATTTCCCAAGAAGAGTCCAGTTTAGGTGATTCATTTACTTTAGGTTCTACATCAATTAGGTATGATGATTCACCTTCAGCATCCACCATAGCTACTCCATCTATATCTTATTCTTCCAACTATTCATCATACGATGTTAGCCATGGTACCCCAATAGCTTATCCTTCAGCATGGGGCTTGGTAATTGTGACGGCTGGGTTTGGAGGTGAAATAAGGTGTTACCAAAATTTTGGGTTGCCTAGGAAGATGAGTCGTCAAGCTAATTATCTTTTTGGAGGCCCTACATAACATCTTTTGCCATTGCATAACTTGGCATCCTTTTTTCCTCCTAAATGATTGAAAAAACAATAATGTCACATGGTGAATGTAAATTAAGTTTTTCATATTAGGTTGATACATAGGGTGGCAATTTTGAAAGTTGTATCATCGTGGTTGGCGGTTTGGTAGAGTGAGCTACATAAACATGATAGACAAATACAAGAAATGCTAATGACATTCAAAATTAGCAAAGGGAAAGTGAAAATGATAATGAAAGATTAGAGACATTACATTTGAGCATTTTCTTTTTCTTTTTTTATTTAGGTAAAGCATTTTTCTTTTCTATTTTCCTGAATGTATGGCCTCAATCAAATTGAGTCTTATTGTTTACATCTTTATAGTACCAATGTAAGGTGAGCCATATGAGAGTGTTAGATTATTCTAGGCAAAAAGACAATGAGATTTAACAAACAGGGGGAAAGCATGGAAGACTAGAAACATATATATCATGTATGTCATACATTATTTGACGTGTTAAGAAAGGGAAGTTAGGAATATTCCATAAAAAATTACACTTTGCACAATATTGTACTACTGTAATTTCTTCTCTCTCTACCTTCTTTGGAAGAGAGACCGTAGAAAGAAACAAATATGATCATTGTGAACACCATATTTTATTTTCAATTTACTTATTTTATTTTTTCATCTTTGTGTACATTTAAAATTTAAATTCAATCACAACTGACTCAAAAAATCAAATCAGATCAAAATCTTAACTGGCTCAATAAAATAAATCAAGATTTTAACTGACTTAACCCTAATTGCCTCCCAAAATCTCTCCCCTCTACTCTCTATATAATAATCATTCCCATTAGAAAAAAGGAGGAGGTTCAGCAACAGAAGGAGTGACATATTGAGCAATATAGAGGGTGAAAAACGCAGAGTGATAAAGGGAGTCTCATTTAGATTATAGGGATTCAACAAGGTAAAGCTTCAATGTTTAGGAATATGATCTCGGCATTATCTCTGCATTTTTTTATTGATAAAGTCATCACCATCATAGTCATCTAACCACTAGCTAGCCACCATGAATAGTCACAGCCTCCATGAATCCAATACAATGCCATCACGGTGCTGTTGCTATAGACATGAAGTTCGTGAGGTTTGAAAATAGCCACCATCATAACTACAACCCAACCTTTCTGTTACTGATGTTGTACCCTTTTTATCCCTGTTTTCTTCTCTGTTTGGATTGGTTACAAAAAGTCAACTTAAAGATTTAGCTTTTATTATTTTATTTTTTTTATTTCATTTAGTGTGTCAGGTCCTTTTTTTCTTTCTATTTATTTTATTTATTTATTTTTATCATTTAGTTCTTTAAGTGTCATGTTCAATCTTTCATACTTTTATTTTATAGTATTTGTTTATTTAACGTGAGTTTAGGCTTTGTTTTTTTTTTTGTGAATAGGTCATTTAAAATTTAATAGTATATTCTTTTAAGCAAAAAAGGAAAAGAGTTTGATTATTTTAGAATTTTTTTAGTTAATTTTTTTTATTAATCCATGCAGCAACTTGTGATGTTGATGTATAATTTATCATCCTCAAGTTTTACAACAATGTAAGGATTTATTGTATAGTTTATACTATCCTAAGCCCTGTGCAAAAGTGAAATTTTTATTTTGCTTTTAATAAAATCAATCCAACACACACTTATTTTCTACAAGAACGATGTAACTTTGAGTTCTTCATTGCACCAGAGGATACGTTGGCATAGCCAACAACTATCGTGGCAAATTTAATTTTCTTCAAATTTTGTTCTCTTCTTTTTATTTTATTTTATTTTTTCCCTTCTCATTTACTCATTTATTTATTTGTATATAATTGTTACATGTTTTTGGGGAAAAATAAATATTATTTAGTTATAAATTAATTTGCATAATGAACTCTAAGGTAACCATATTTATATGAATGTATTAGGGTGCAGTGGGATTAAATTTTCACCTTTTCCTAATCATAATTAGACTCCCGGACTCAAATATTTATTAAATACACCAGTTTTGCAAATCAAAAGGCTTTCCAATTTTAGCCAGAATTAAAATTGGTGGCGACTCCTTTTTTTTAAATTTATTTCTTTTTTTGGAATAAATTTTTGTTGTCATTTTGTTATGGCGCCCTACGGGGACGTTATAACAACCATCATATTGGGGTGTTGATGGACTTCATGGAATGGAAAGACCACCTTTTCACTTGTCTTCTATATGCACTGCATGTACATACATAATAAAATTCCAAAGAGTGAATCAAACCAAAACGTGTTGTGTTGTATTGTGCTATTATGAAACAAATTAAAAAACAAAGAACTTAATTAAGTGCAAATTACAAAAATTGAATGCATGGAAATCGATTTATGGTGATAGAGAGAGATTTGGAAGTGATACTTGCAGTGGAGCATTTCCTTTTTTTTTTTTCTTTACGAACTTTGCCATGGAGCAATTGTCATTCTAGTTTTGTTCTTAAATGAAAAAAAATGTAACAATTAACTGATCATTGCGTGATCCAAAACTAGACAGAAAAACAGTTGAGAATGACCAAAAACTACATATAAAATTGAATTAGTGAACAACTACTTCATTTTACATTTTTAATCCCAGATAAAATTGTCAAACAAATTACATATAATAAGGATATAAGGATAAAATTGGAGGAAAAAAAAAAGAAAGTTTCTTAAATTACACAACAATTTCACTTAAATTGCTCGACAGTTTACATAATTATAGCTCATGTCACATATTTAAATTGCATGAAAGTTTCACTTAACTTGTATAGAATGAAGTTAGAATTTCAAAATTGAAAAAGTAATATTGGACACCATAGTTTTTAAATATGTTTAAATTGTACAAATATTTACGATTATTCTATCATTAGTTTTCCAATATTAGAGAATTATCGTTTTCAAAATTGGCTTGCTGATGTTTAAATTGTATTAGTTTTCCAATAAAAGATAAAATAATTTATAGATTTAATTTAAAACAAAAAAATAAAAGGGGAAGAAATAAAAGTTAATTTGTATTCGATCAAAGTTAATGATATAGATGCTAAAAAAATTTTAATTCAAGCAATGCAAAGAAAGGGTAATGAAATCACTTGCGATTAACTAGAATTATGAAAAAAAATTAAATGTTTTATTATGGTTTCAAACCCATAGCACATATAGCAGTGAAAAAAAACCCATGGCACATATGTGTTTAATAATTTTTTTAGTGGACAATCTTTCTCGTAATTATTCCCCGTCAGTTTAAAGTATTGATTCATTTCCCTTAATTCCATGCAAAGCCAATATATTATGAAAAAAATTTAAATACTTTAGTGTTTGAACACAATGAAAGCATAAATATATGAACGCTGCTGATGTTTGTTATTCAACAAATGAAGTTGTAATCCCTCGAAGAAGAATGTGAGAAATGTTTGGAAGCAAGAAATTTGAGAAAAGTTATACTCAACATTCAATGCCATTAGTGAGAAGTCTCTAGAAGCAAACTATCAGTCAGGGTGATAAAAATGGGTGAATAAAGAAGAAAAGAAGAGATCAAAGAGAAGCACAATGTGATGAAGACAGAATGCAAAATGGGAAGAAGAATTACAGTCATGAAAGTAATTTGACAGTTTTAAGAGGAAGTTAAAAACCTAAATTGTGTAACTTAATTACAATTTTAGTCCCACGAATACTCTTTAAACTAATTATATATAGGGGTAAAATTTGGAAAATAAAATTGGACACCAAAAGGAAGAATTCCCTTTATATAGTGTATAGATTAAGTAAGTTAATCTATTGTGTTTGTGTTTTACATAACTTTAAAATTTATAATTATACCCCATTTGTACATTTTTTTCATATTTGTACTAATACCTCATTTTAAGAGTATATTCACCATTGGTCCCAAATTGATCTAAGACCATACGAGAACTCACCATCTTTTATCTAGCAAGTTCTTTGGTGGGAAAAGGTAGGTTTGGGTTCTAGTGGACCAAAAATCCAGTTCATTAAAAAATAAATCTGATGGCTATGATTATAGTAGGCTAGATTCTTTTAATATTATAGAAGCTACCCCATTAGAATATCAAAATAAAAAGTTGTTAATTGTATTTTGACCCACATTTGATTTTATATACTGATAGTTTAAATAGTGCCTTTAAAAATTTTGAATTTATATCGAATAATATTTTTGTAAAAGATCTAAGTTTACCATTTACAAAGCATTCTCCCTTTAAAGATGCACATTGGCAAGTTCATCATAATGATCTCGTTCCTAAATCTTGTCTAACAACAATTTTCAAAAAACTAAAATAAAAAATTGGTAAAAATAAAGCAAAAAAACTGCAAATTTTCAGATTTGGGAAAATAGACCAACCATGCAAGTTTCGTCTAACAACTATGGTTTGATTGGATGATTTGGTTGAAGAAAATTGTATCTAATTCTAAATATGACATGTGATAATCAAATGCTGTAAATTGAATTAAGTGTCATAATTACCTGGAGTGGAAGAGATTGATGAATCCATGATCTTATGATTAGCCTTTCAATGTGTGTATCCAAGCAGCATAGAGAAACTTCTCCTATCACCCTATTAGTTGCCAAAACCTGTGCACTGTCTCAATGGGGCAACAACCACTCTGATTAGGGTAAGGAGTAGAGGCCTCTGCAGGTTTTATATTAATTAAATGGGTCAAACTTGCCCATTATAGCTAAGCCCAGTAGCAATAACTAAATATCACCATATCCACTAATAACAAAATCAAAATTGAGCCCAATAACAAAATTAACCATAAAATTAGGCTAATCAATATGATTAAATATTTTAGCATCCAATTAATCTGAAATCAAATTATAACGAAAAAATTGATTTATGTTAGTCCAGACGTAGGATATTCAACATTCTCCCACTTGGACAGCATAAATCAAAACATCAAAATATACCAGATTAATCAACAATATGTGGCTATAACAAGATGCCAAAATAAGCCAACATAAACCACGAAAAGGTCCAAAATGGAACTATAAGCATCTCAACAATGAAGAAAATCATACTCGAAGGAATAATGATATCATACATTGTAAGACACTTATATCCTGTGACCCAACAACAAAGTGGAATATGGATAAATGGGAAAGCACAACAAAATGGCATGCCAAAATTTGAACAAGGTGCAATTTCCCAACAAAATGGCCCAAACATCCACCAAAGATGCCGTATAAGATTTAATAAATCAATAAATCTTATCACAATAACAATATTGAGACTGGGTCTAAAATGTCTCCACAATATGCCATCACAATATATAAATATATAATAATAATTATAACAATTAAATTGCACAGAATATTCATATGGCAATACTAATAGCAACAATAACCATTATTTGAACAATGTCTCAAATATTATAAATACGAGGTCATAACAAAACATAAACATAAACTCCCACTAATCCAAAACATCAAAAGACTTCACTACACCCATACGGGTTACATGATCAACAAATGCTTTAATAGTTATGCCTTTTGTTAGGGGATCAGCAACATTAAGCTCTGTAGGGATATGCTCAACACGAGTTTTAAACTCTTGGATCTTCTCTCTCACAAACATAAACTTTGTCTCAAAGTGCTTTGTCCGCTTTGAGCTCTTATTATTAAGAGAGAAGCTCACCACAGCAGAGTTGTCACAATATATAGTCAAAGGCCTAGAGATACTCTCCACAAAAATAAACTCAGCAATAAAGTTCTTCAACCATATCGCTTGACGTGTAGCCTCATAACAAGCTATATACTCTGCTTCCATGGTTGATGTAGCTGTAAGAGTCTGTTTGACACTCTTCCAAGAAATAGCTCCTCCAGCTAACATAAATACATAACCTGATGTGGACTTATGATCATATGGACAACCACCATAACTGTTGTATGTAAGCATACAATCTTTGGTACCTTTCAGATACCTCAAAACACGTTTTGCAGCTTGCCAATGTGCCACACCAGGTTTACCCAAGTATCTCCCAAGTACACCAACAACAAAAGCAAAATCAGGACGTATACAAACTTGAGTATACATAAAGTTGCCAACAACAGAAGAATAAGGAATCTTTTTCATATCTGCCATTTCACTTTCAATTTGAGGACACTTGGCATTAGAAAGCTGCTCACCCTTTTGAATGGGTGCAACACAGGGCTTACAAGATTACATATTGAACCGGTTCAGGATTCTATCAATATATCCTCGTTGAGACAAACCAAGGATACCATGAGATCTATCACGATGAATCTCAATGCCCAAAATAAAAGATACATCACCAAGATCCTTCATATCAAAATGTGTTGTAAGCATTTGTTTGGTTTCATTCAGAAAACCCATATTATTACTAGCCAAAAGGATATCATCAACATAAAGAACAAGAATAACAAAATTTCTCCCACTGTTCTTTAGATAAATGCACTGATCAGCTACATTTTCCTTAAAGCCAAGAGAGCTTATAATATGATCAAACTTCAAGTACCATTGTCTAGAAGCCTGCTTCAAACCATAAATGGATCTTTTCAATTTGCAAACCATGTGTTCCTTACCGTTTTCAACAAAACCATCAGGTTGATCCATAAAGACATCCTCAAACAAATCACCATTCAAGAATGCTGTTTTAACATCCATCTGATAAAGCTCTAAATCAACATGAGCAACTAAGGCCATCACAACACAAAAAGAGTCTTTAGCAGAGACAAGAGAGAACGTCTCTTTATAGTCTATGCCTTCCCTCTGGTTGTACCCTTTAGCAACAAATCTGGCTTTGTACCTCTCTATCTATCCTTTAGCATCACGTTTGGTCTTAAAGACCCATTTACAACCAACAGATTTGCAACCTTTGGGCAAGTCCACCAAATCCCAAATATCATTCTTTCGCATATAAGCCAATTCATCTTCCATAGCAGCCAGCCATTGTGAACTATGAGAATCAGAAATGGCTTCATGGAAAGTAAAAGGGTTAGAATCCCTAACACAAGTGAACTCATGTTCCTGTAAATAAAAAACATAATCCTTGAATCTAGTAGACTCAGTAGATGTAGGAACATGCTCAGATCGCCTCAATTGAGGCTCAACAATATCAAGATTCTGAACGTCATAATTAACATGTGGATCAACATCAGCACCAATAATGGGATCAGTGGCTTCAACATGAGTGACAATAGTGGGCATAGACTTGGGCAAAGGAGCAATAGGTACAGGAATAGTAACATGTTCTTCTCTGAAGCTAATAACACGCGGCTCTTGAGTTGCAACATGTTCTATATCATTTTCAAAATAGACAGCACGATCAAATTCAACAACTCTAGTGGTATGAGTAGGACAATAAAATCTAGAACCTGTGGAGCCAATACAATATTCTACAAAGAAACCACTAATCGTCTTAGGATCAAGCTTCTTTATTTCTGGATTATAGAGCCTGACTTCTTCCTTACAACCCCAAACACGAAAATGCTTCAGAGTAGGCCTTCTCCCTGTCATAAGTTCATATGGAGTCCTTGGAATTGACTTACTAGGCACATGATTCAGAATATAAGCTGCTGTCTTCAAAGCTTCTTCCCATAAAAAATCAGGAAGAGTTGAATGGCTAAGCATACACCTAACCATTTCCATGAGAGTACGATTTCGCCTTTCAGCAACACCGTTTTGCTGGGGAGTGCCAGGCATGGTATACTGTGCCTCAATACCACAATCCTATAGAAACCTTGCAAAAGGACTAGGATTCCTGCCAGTTTCATCATACCTCCCATAAAATTCACCATCTCTATCAGATCTAACACACTTAACCTGTGTGCCAAATTTCAACTCAGCAGCAGCTTTGAAAGTCTTAAAAGCATCCAAAGAGTCTAATTTCTCACGCAACAAATCAATCCATCCAAATCTTGAGAAATTATCAATAAAAGTGATGAAATATCTAAATCCTCCCAATGCAATAGGAGTAATTGGCCCACAGATATCTGTATGAATCAACTGCAGTATACCTTCACTCCTATCAACTCTTTTTTTCCTGACTCCAGTAGTGAGCTTTCCTTTCATATAATCAATACAAGTATCAAAATCTGAGAAGTCCACACCGTGAAGAATATTCTCCTTGATCAATCTCTCCATCCTTTCTCAGGATATATGTCCCAACCTCTTGTGCCACAACATAGAAGAATTCTCAACAGCTTTTCCACGCTTTTGCCCAACAACATTATTAACATTGGAATGCCATTGTTCAAGAGAGAGAGGATCAAGATCCAACATATACATGCCATTCAATTTAACACCAGAACCAATAACAACTTATGCATAATATAAAACAACTTTATTAGATCCGAAATGGAAAGAGTAGCCACATTCATCCAAAACTGAAACTGAAATCAAATTCCTTCAAAGTTACACAAACAGTGTCTTGCAAAATCAACTCATGTCCACTACTTAATTTCAAAGAAACTACTCCTACATGTTCTACTTTGACATTCATCCCATTTCCAACTGCAATAGACACCTCTCCTTCATTTGGCTTTCTCCTGGTTTTGAGCTCCTGCATAGATTTTGCAATATGAATGGTCGTACCAGAGTCTAACCACCAAGTATGAGAAGGTATATCAACAAGATTAGACTCAAAATACACTAGAGCTAGATGAATACCTTGCTTTTCTTCTCTAGCCACTTCTTAAACTTAAAACAGTCAGATTGTTTGTGCCCGAACACATCACAAAATTTGCAAGTGCCATTGAATCTCTTTTTAACACCAGATGGTTCACCATCTTCATGAACTGAAGGAGGTCTAGATTTATCACTCCACTTCTTCTTGAATTGAGGCTTGTTTCTTTTCCCCTTCAAATGTTTCTTCTTCTTGTCATGACTCTTATGAGAAGTCAACTGAACAATTACCCTTCCTCATAGTTTGCTCCTCCTGATTAAGAATGGCTATAAGCTCATCAATAGACCACTCCTCCTTTTGTGCATTATAAGAAGTCTTCAGAACATCAAATTCAGAAGGAAGAGAGTCCAACACCTGCCAGACTAGAAAGTCACTTCCCAGTTCTACTTTCATGGATTTCAACTTGTTGTACCAATTGGTGAGCTTCATAGCATGCTTACGAACACCCGATACACCATCATATCTAGTCTTTGTCAATAATGACAAGTAGTAAGCCTTTTCAGTCTTGTCAAATTTCTTAAACTTCTGTCCTATAGACTCGAGAAACTCCTTAGCAATGTTCATTTTAGGAACATTATCTTTTATGGTCTTGTCCATAGTGAACCTCATAGTCATCAGACAGACTCTATTAGAATGAACCTACTTATCATGTTTTGCTATAACAACAGAGGAAGACTCAAATGTGGGAACTTCAGGCTCATTCTCAGTAAGGGCAGCATCGACATTAGAAATGGCAAGGAACAACTTAACAGAGTCGGCCCAGTCCTCATAATTGGTTCCATTCAGCTTTGGTAAAGAGTTCATACTCATAGGCAAAGCTGGAATTTGCACATTAATAGGAGATTTTTATCAAGCATATCCAACTAAAGAAATAGAGCTTATAACAATAATAAAGTCACCTCATGCAATTGTAATCCCGCCTAAGGGTCCCGAATTACAATGCACAACTTAACTCCCAAATTACATAAAATAATTATATTCTTAAAGCTAATATCAAGAGGATACTAAAAACTTTAAAATACAATTATCAATCATTAGGAATTATATTAATAAGGACAAACCGATATGGTATGTGCATTATTAAAATAATTTCTAATGCCACATTAGTAACTATAATTTTCCAACAATAGTATTTTATCATAATCTGTCCCGCGAATGCGAGCTCACAACTATGAAAAATACTCAATAACAGTACGAAATGGTCTAAAATAGCATAATTTAGAAATATATGTCATAAAATTTTATAATAGCAATATGTCATAATCACAATAATCAATAATATGTATATAATAGAGCACAAAATTGTTTAATTAACCAAATAATACTAATATATGAGATTATGTTGTACATAGTGTGCTTAACAATGTCATAAATATGCACAAAAAATTTTAAACCAAAATTAGGAGAGTATCAAATATTTTTAAGGAATTTATTCAATGAAAAATTAATAACAATAATTTCTAATGCCCAGAAAAATAAATAAAATTCACCAATAATTTTAAAATATTAAAAATCCTTAAAATAAAAAAATGGGCCAAAATGGGCCCCGGATGGGCCCGCACGTGCTGCACGCACCAGGGCCGCGCGTGGGCCTTGCCTTGATGATCATCTTCAAGCTTCAGTCAGGTCTTGGTTTTGGGTCGCGACCCGCTTTGCAGTGATATGGGTCGATCGCGATATCTCTCTCAATTCTCAACGAAATTCAGTGATTTTTATGTCTATGGATTCTTCTCTTAATGCTCTACAAAACCTATATAATTTTGTTTTGAACTATAACCCTTATGAGTACAAAAAATTCCGTGAAGTTTAACACCATTACTCTCGGTTTTTTAACAATTTCTCTCTCTCTATACTTGATGAAAATTCATGATTTTGGTGTCAATAGATTCAAAATTTTATGCTGTACAAAAGCCCTAATGAATTCGAAATAATTTCACACGTATATGGGTTAAGGAATTTTAAAACAGAATCAGCTTTCAATACAGGGTTTATAACTTCAACATCGAAATTCTCCTTGTACACTAACATGATTCCTATGATCTTTATGTCATTTTTCTCAGGATATTATCAGTAACAAAAACCCTCAATCAATTTCAAATTTAATCAATAAAATTATAAAATTCAGAATTGGTAATTTAGGGTTCATCACATATACGAATTTTACATTATAAACACCTAATCTGAATTATATTATCACAACCATATTAGAATTAGCCTAGCTTTGATACCAATTGAAGAAAATTTTATCTAATTCTAAATATGACATGTGATAATCAAATGCTATAAATTGAATTAAGTGTCAGAATTACTTGGACTGGAAGAGATTAATGAATCCATGATCTTATGATTAGCCTTTCAATGTGTGTATCCAAGCAGCAGAGAGAAACTTCTTCTATCACCCTATCAGTTGCCAAAACCTGTGCATTGTCTCAATGGGGGAACAGCCACTCTGATTAGGGTTAGGAGTAGGGGCCTCTGCAGGTTTTATATTAATTATATGGGTCAAGCTTGCCCATTATAGCTAAGCCTAGTAACAATAACTAACTATCACCATATCCACTAATAATAAAATCAAAATTGAGCCTAATAACAAAATTAATCATAAAATTGGGCTAATCAATATGATTAAATATTTTAGCATCCAATTAATCTGGAATCAAATTATAATGAAAAAATTGATTTATGTTAGTCCACACATAGGATATTCAACATTGGTGAATTAAATGGCAAGTAGGGGTTGGGGTACAGAGCCTTGATCATTGAATAGAGCATGTTGAATGCCAAAAGCAATATCCCTGGATGACGAATTCCATGAAGACAATGTGTTAGTGGATAAAGGGGAAAGATCACGATTTGGACCTTGGCAGTCGAAAATAGCAATGGTAGGTAGAGATGGGAGGAAGGGGAGAATTATAATTAATAACAGAGAATTGGAATGAAAACAGGTACATCTGCCCATTGTTCTATATAAATCTCACCCACATTGCTGTCATCTCCCGGATTACAATTCCACCTCCAACCGTTGTAGGTTACTCAGACCACTTAACAACAGCACTAGTTCATATACTTCTGGGTTGGGTTCTGGGAGATCTTACTAGGGGAGACAATAATAACAATAGAGAATTGGAATGAAAACAGGTGCATGTGCCCATCGTTGTATATAAATCTCATGCATATTACTGTCGTCTCCTGGATTATAGTTCCACCTCCAACCGTTGTGGGTTACTCAGATCACTTAACAACAATGCTGGTTCGTATGCTTTTGGGTTGGGTTCTAGGAGATCTTGCTAGGGGAGACAATAATAACACTGGTTTGCAAGCCTGTGCATTGGGTTTTGGGAGATTTTGCTAAGAGAGATTTGCCCTCTTTGTTTTTTGTATCCTTTGATTTTGCTATAACAATATTGTTTTCTATACTTCAATTTTTTTAAATTTCTAATTCCACCCGCATCAAGTCATTTACACATTATTTTTTATTATACCCGATAAGTGTCACCAATTTACAAGATCACTTGGAACCAAACTTACCTTTCTCCACCGTAGAACTTGCCTATTTTATCTTTTAAAATGTGTTGTGGACTTTTTTTTTTCAAAAAAAGCGTTACGGACTATCACATCTGTCACGACTTGACCTGAGCACATGACTGGTACGTGGGAACTTCTGTTCCCACGTAAGCCTCATGGCCTGTTACTTGTCTCTAAATGTTGCTCTGTTCATGAAGTCTGTTTAAATCATTATATTTCCTGCAAACCAACTACATGTTCTCTAAAATCAAAATAATTAAATTTGGAAACTTGTAACAAATCTTTTGAGTTCCAACTCCTGGAATCATTTATATATATAAATCAACATATACTTATCCAAATGTCCAAGTTATTGTATACAAATCAATTGTAATTATAATATATCAAATGCAGCTTAAAATATGTTCTAGGTTCGGGATCCTGCTTGCAATGTATTGGAGCACTCTAAACTGAATGGGAATGTTTCACTTAAGTGAAGCTTACCGGCTATACTCTAGTGCCACTGGAACATCGATGGCTAGGAGAACAACAGCTACAATACCTGTAATAGAGAGGAAAGAAAAAGGGTGAGTTTTGTTACCAAAACTCAGTGAGTGAGTCCTCACCTGAAACCCTTTTCATGGGATGTCAAGGAAATAGTGCACAAAAATCATAGTAACATTAATAATACTAAAAATCTCACATAACCAAGTATACATATATTTCTAAAAATCCTTTATAATCATCATGTTATAACTTAGAAACAATTTTCTGAATTTATTTTCACATCTGAAATCATACAAGCAACACAATATAGTAGCCCTTAAAGAAACAGTAATCTCTGCTCTGGTTACGCACAATGTTTATGACGTAACAAAACTCTAAATATAAATCTCTAGTAACATCTGAGTGTTACGTATCGCCGTCCCCAGTGTGATAATAAATTCTCCGTTATCTCTGGCCCAGGCTACTTGGCACCAAGGTTAACGGATTTACTACCATTAGCACACTGCCTGTTTCTCTATAGCTACCTTGTAAACTAACCAAATAAATCCATTAAAGCTAAAACCTTTAAACCTTTTTAATTCTCTAAGATCTCTGAATCTGTCTGACTCTAACAATCTAACTTTAGCATAATTGTGGCTATGAAATCATGCCCAAAGGATCACCCTTTATAGATATTTGTGATTTCATAAACTCACAAAATATGTATCTACTAGCTGTTCTGAATCTCATGAAGATTCAAGCTCTAGAATCTTTTGATTAATTATCTAAAACACAATTCAAACCATCAGGCTTTTATAACTAGAAATCTCAGTATCATATTTCAAAACAGTCAGGTTCCTAATCATAATTCCATCCTTTCCACTAAATAGCAGTTCTAGGTATATAACTGGATTATATTCATAAATCGTATCTAGAATCAATTTAACATTCATAAAAGCTTTCCATAATCACAATTACAATCAAATATACCTGAAATAAGCTCAACAAACATGGTCCCATGAGTTTTTATCAAAAGCCAGTTTCATGCTCTAAAATTAATAGTTCGAAACATATATTCAACAGTAAACTTGAAATCCTTATATGATATTTTTCTAAAATCAAGCAGTAAATCATATTTTTATGAAAATAACTCTAATACAAAACATAGAGATAGCATATGTGAATCCACTCATTTGGAGGGGTGAACAATGCAGAACTAACACCAACAACACCCTAGGAAGCAGAACTGACAGCAATATCTGATATAGAAGCAATACAACTCTAAATCAACTTTTAAAACCTCTGAATATTCAAAACACATAACAAGGTAGAAAACTTCTCTCCCTTGAGAAGCATGGAGAATCACTCTAATATCAAGAAGAAAAGGGGGAAAAATAGAGCAAAACTAGGACAACAACATACCTTAAAGCCTTAGGAATAAAAAATTTGGAGTTAGAATTGAGAAAAATGGAAGGAAATGGAGTTTTAGGGGGTGAGGATCATGTTTTGGGAGTGAGAGCTTGAGTTTGAAAGGTGAAAATGGATGTGTGATGGTTCTAGACCCTGAAATGGGGGGGTTTTTTTAGCACTCTATTGACCACCTGGCAGTCCCCTACCCTACTGCTGCACCACCTTACTCTCTATTTACCACTTGGGCGATCATATGATAGCTGGGGCGGTCTCACTTATTTACATTTTTTAATTTAGTTAGTTAATGTCCTCAAAACATAAATGTAAATAAGGGAATACCCTCCATTTAAATTCAAATAAAATATTAGAAAAATCAAAATTCCAACAAATCAAAATCTGAATTTTGGGTTTTAGTTCAAATCCAGAAATTTTCACGGTTTTATAAACTTGTGCGCTAGAAACAGGGTGTTTAAAGGTTTAAAAAAATTCATTAAAAATCACTCTTTAACTTATTTTTCTCTAGGGAACAATTATTGGGACTTTTGGTCCCAAGAATATGACTCTATCATATGGCCCTCCAAGGAGGTATAGGGTCTAGCATTAGTGAAGTTCAGGATCAATAACACATAGGTAAGGGTAACTGGCGCCCGTCTTAGCTTTAAAATATTTTCCAACTCTTTTATTTAAAATTAGGGTATTAGAACATCCTTTCAAGTCTCTTTTATTAATGATACATAGGTAGCCTAAATCACTTATAGTCTAGAAAGAGGGTTATGTTAGGGTGGTCTACACTATGTTTTTTAGTATTGCATGGTTTGGCTTTTTTATATTGAAAAATACAAAAACACTCATAAAAGAGTTTCTAAAATTATTAAAATAATCGACCTAAAGTGATTATGTCATTCATATCCTTTCCTTTTTGACCACCAGCTTCCATGGTCAGTCAAATTTCTCTATATCCCCAAATCAATATAACAAAACTGAGAGTTCCTTACTAACACATATTGAGGAGAGGGAGAAAAGTTAAGGGTATAACACATTTGCACAACAATGCAACACCATATAGTGTTGATGCAGAAGAAGACAAACAACAATGCAGGTCCATTGGGGAAGGGGAATGGATGCACTAGTGGGAGTACAAAAGGCAGCTTACCCACTAACAAAAAAAAAAAAAAAACTAGTGAATTGCAGCGGTTATCAAAATCCACCACAATATTCAGCAAATTACGGCGGTTTTAGTAACCGCCATAATCTTAGTGAAAAGAATGGCCATGACATTATGGCAGTTCTTTAAAACCACCACAAAGCTTAGTAAATTGTGGTGGTTTGGTGAATTATGACGGTTGAAACCGCCTTTATTTACCTATGTCGGTTTAGTGAATTGTCGTGGTTGAAACCGCCAGTATTTACCACTGACTATTTTTTTTTTACCTTTTTAATAAGGTAGGGAAAAAATTAGCATTTCCATTCTTTAACATTTTAGCTTGTTTTAAATAGATATCTTAACTTCTAAATCCTTAATTAGATGCTTAAACTATACTAATCCTAAAAGTTAGTTATTTTATTCAATTTTGGGTTTAGCTAGATAGGTGACGTGTATCTAACTATATGTATGTCACAATTTCTTCTAATGTTTTTAACATTTTCTTTATTAAGATTATTTAATATTTGTACAAAATACATATCAATAAAAAATGGCAATAAAATATTAACAAAAATTCTGCCATTCACTGCTAAGAAAATGAGGGTGAGAAACTCAAATTAAACGTCAACTCTTCGAAGAGGATGCATTATCTTTTGATTTTTTTTAATCTTATAATAAAAATAATGAACTATGGTAAATATAGTAAATTTGTTGCTTTTTTATTTCAATTGAATTTGGAACTTGTTTTCTTAGTACAATTGTAGTTGTATTCCCTTGAAAATGGAAACAAAATCTGAATAGTGGATAAAACTCGAGCAAATTTTTGATCGAATACACACACACACACACACACACATAGCACATACATTTTATAAATCATTTGCTCATTATAAAACTTTTAGGTTCTAACTCAAATTTTATTTTGCTTTGCTATGCACGAGCTTTCAAAATTTTAAAATGAAAAATTTTAAATAATGAATCGATTACTAAATGACCGATTTAGTGAATGATATTATATTTAGAGAGTTGGAAATTAATTGATTTTTGCAAAAAAATAAAATATGCAAACCAAGAGATAAAAAATTCCATTTTCCATTATTAGTATACTTTTTGCAAAAAAATAAAAAATGCTTGCATTAAATAATGCAACAAAACAACTATTTCGTTAAAAAAATTATGAAATCAAATATAAAATATTTGAAGTGACAATGAATAAGAAGTTTCAATTGAATAAAACACAAGTTTATTTTTAATGAAAGAACTGAAAAGCAATAAAGATTAAAAAGTTAAAATATTAATTGAATTAATAAAGTTGCAAGCAAGTGTGTTTTATACATATTTACTTTGTATATATTTTGAGTAACAAATAAAAAAAAGAACAAATTTACTTTTCACATCGCCTTTGCCATGTCATAGCACCCTTGCCTTCTCCGTCGCGGTTCGAAGCTTGTGCCACCGTTCGGCTGCTTCGCCGATACACCGCACCGCTTCTTCACTGGTCAGTCCTGCCGCTGCTTTGCTTCCCTGCTTAGGTGCTTTGCCGCGTCGCCAAGCCTCTGCTTTGGCATGACTCCGCTCCTTCAAGGTCGCGGTTCAGGTTGTTCCTAAAGTCTCTCTCCAATTGCAACTTGTTCCCCTTTTCTCTTTCAGCTTCAATTTTGTGATTAGGGTTTGCTATTTTTTGTTTTGGTTAGTTTTTGCACTCTGTTTTACCTTATCTATGAATAATTAGTTTTGGGTATTGTTTTGTTTAGTGTTTATTTTGTGAATTTGCAGCGCTGATCCCTTTGCTAAGAAGGATTGGTATGACATTAAGGCCCCATCTGTGTTCCAGGTCAAAAACGTTGACAAGACCCTTGTCACTCGTACTCAAGGTACCAAGGTGAATATTCAGTGCTTTCTCTCAAGCTTAATTTCCTCATTTGTCTTCAGTTTGGATTATGTGATGGATAAGTGCTTTTTTTTTGTTTCTAATGAAAAATTGTTGGCTTTTGTCTTTGTATCATTGGTCGCTTGTATTATTCTTCAAATTGAGAAAATTGTTTTGATATAGCTTGGACATGTGTTAAGTTGTGAGATTTAGGTATATGGTTAGATGATTGTTGTGTTGGATCTACTGTATGTGTGTATAGTTTATGCAATGTATGCTTACATTCTACTTGTAGTTTTGATTCTTACATGTATTATGCTTACATTATTGATATAGTTGTAATTCTTCATCTCTCATTTTCTGAATTCTCTTTGAGATTGATTTCGCACGTCGAATTGCAACCAAGATCCCAGCATATAGATCTTTCACTGCAGCTCTAGTTTTGTCCATACTCAGTTCATCATCTCCTCTGACATTCTTGTTTCTCAACTGTGCGCATTTCTTTTCATAATTTTTCCGAGTGCAATCTCCAGCCTATGTTGAGACAAATTTCTTAATGTTGAAAGCAACATGGGACAAGGAGGAAAACAAGGCTGGGAAGCAGGAATCCAAGATCAGGTATAATAATCTAACTAAATATTTCAAATTGTCATTTACCAAAAAGCAATATAAGACTATATTATACCATGTTCAAGTCACTGGGGATATGTTTTCATCACCTATTTGAGTTTGCTTATAAGGTAGCATAACAAATAATGCAGATGATTAAATTATAACAAAGGATAAGATGAGTCATTGAATGCCATAATGCTAAACTCTACCAAAAGTTAAATCTCCCCAGAACTTATATGTAGCATTTAACGTCCCGATTTTCTGTTAGAGTGAAAATGACCAAAATGCCCCGGAGGTCATTTTCGGCCCGGAATTCGAGGAAAGCCAGTCTAGCAATACTCGAAGGGCAAACTCAATGTTGGAAGGGGATTGAATGACTTGTGTACCTTCCCGGGATCGAAAAGCTCATTTTTTGAGTTTTCGGGTCAAAATGACCAAAACGCCCCTGCGGTGTTTTACCCATTTGCAAGTGCCAGATAAACCCGAAACTTCTCCAGATGGTTTTAAAAGGCGTTTTTATGTAGACTATGACTTTAGTTTTGGTCCCGGAGGTCCCGGGCGAAATTAGTATGAAATTACGGTTTTGCCTGTAGTTTCGTGTTTTTACGCTTAATTGCGTGATTAAGCAAACCTAAACAATATTAGGCTCTAATCAAAGGTTAATTAATTTTCATAATTAATCTTGAGTCAAAATAATTTATTAAAGTTAATTAGAACCTAAAAGTGCTTAATTACAACTTCAAATCATATTTTAATTTCAAGACTCCTAGTCATGGAATCTTGAATAGTATTTTCTCTTTCCAATTCCTTAAATCATGGAATTGTGTTACACATTGTTTATTCACAAATGAGTTTTTAATTCTCTAATGATGTATGAGCACTCCTAACCTTGTCATAAAATTCCTAATACTCATACTTAGTTACCTAAACTTAAGCTTAATTATTCCTAACCTTGTACCTAAGCTAATACACATTTAAACCTACCATTAACACCCAATTAGATGATCAAAACTCACCTCCCCCATGTTGTCCCTGGTCTGGCCGAGACCTCCATGCTCCCATATGCATCACATGTTCAATTTTTCAACACTCCAAGGCCATACCTCAAGTCACATATGCCATACCTTGTCATAACTTTCAATCAAGCTTGAATTTCCACATGAATAAATAATTAAAAAAATCCATTTTTCCCATTTATTTGTGGCTAGAAAAGTTTCAGCCATGTCAAGTTTCTAGAAGCCTAATTTCATCAAAAATTGATAGGAAATTCACTCACATCAAGCCATACTTTGCATCATAGCTTCCATACTTCAAACCATGCTTGAATGACCTTGTGTAAGAGATATTTTCTCTTCCTTTCCCTCCAATACCACATGGTTACCCTCCTCCCCTTTGAGCCTTCATTTGCTTTCATTCTTTATAAATACCTTGCCTAGAAACACATGCAAACACTTTAGTTCATTTGGTAAGTTTCAAGTTTTCCTAAGCTTTCTTGAGTCTTTCTTTTTCTCTCAAGTTTCAAGAGAGTTCTTCCTTTCTTTTCATCTTCATCTTCTTCATCTCTTCATCTCATCATCATCTCTTAACCATCAAACACCACCCCAAGGCCTTGAATCATCTCCTAACCTCTCAAACATCTCACCTTAAACACAACTTCACCTCAAACACAACTTCACCTCAAACACAACTCCAACCTCCTTATCTACCCTTGGCCGAAACCATCAAGCCCTTGGAGGAGCTCATCATCTTGTTTCCTTTTCTCAAAGTTCAAGCTTTTTAACTTCACTCTAGGTAGGAGTGTTTTCTAAACTTTATTTTCTTGGAAATGAGTTCTTTCTAGCTTTCTCTTGGATTTTCTTTTTGGAACTTCCTTTGTTATTCTTTCCTTGAGATTTCGGCCATGAGGCCTTGATGAGCACATGATAGCTCAATGATGAGGACTCCTAGATGATGACTATGTGTTCATCTCAAAGGAACCTCTAGAGCTTGAGGTTTTACTTTGCTTGAGTTTCAACTTCATTTTTCTAACTCAAACATGATTTTTACTCAAGAATACCTTTTCTTTCTTGCTATTTTGGAGTTTGGTTCCTTTGTTTCCTTTTCCTTGACATTTCGATTTCTATTTCCCTTTTAATCTTTGAGGTTTTGTTTTTTTAAAAACTTTGCTTTCTTGAGCTTGATGATGATGTTCAAGAACCTCATAGTTCTTTTGAGAACTTGGTTCAAGAACTCTAGAGCTCTCTTTGTAATGAGATATATGTTGGGTTGTTATGTTGTTTAAGTCTTGGATGGGCTCTAGCTAACCATAAAATGAACCTTGCATCATGTTTATTTTATGCTTTGTACATCATGTTTACTTTCCTTGCTATCACTAAGTATTCAAGATAATAAGTGAAACTTGCATTATCATATTTATATTTCAAGCTATGCATTATCATGTTTATATTTCAAGTTCTCACTAAATATTAAAGATAATAATAGGTTGCATCTCATGTTTATTTTATGCTATCACTTTACTTTCTAATGCAAGCTAAAACAAGTGCACGAGCATGTTTACTTTTATGTCATTACTTAAATGAACCTAGAGCTCAAAGACTTGCCCATTGTTGTCTCAAACAAAGGTCTAAAATATTTATTTCCCTCGGTTCATGTTTCGGCCCTAAGAGGTTTTTGATGCTTCTAAGTATTGAAAACTATGTTTCATAAATTTTCTAAGCTTTTATGAGTATAAGGAATATGTAGAACTAAGTTTTATGAATTTAGGACCTCTTGAGACAAAGTTGATTTAGTCACTGCCCTCTTAAATATTTTTATGATTTTAGATGTTAAAAATGCTTTAGAAATTATGTTTTATGCCTTTATGGAGAATGGTTGTTTCGGTTCTGCCTTGCCATTATTTGCCACTGTATGAGCTGTTTTAATGGTGATAATATGCCCATGTTTAAGTATAATTAATGATAAGACTCATATGTGAAAGATAAGAGAAGTTAGAAACTAGAAAACAATTAATTTGAGAGTTCTAGATCCTTTAATGTTTGAATTTTCTGGATTCTATCCAGCAAGGTTTAGTAATGCTAATCATGGATTTAAATTAGTTTAAATGTGTAGGAATGCCTCATAAATGGTTTAGGACTTGATCTTGATGCCTTAGGAGCAAACTGGACTTAGAAAGGGTCATTGCTGTAACTCCTAGGTACCCGTAAAGTTAGGATTGTGAATTCTGCATCCTTGAGGATTAGAGATGTTCTTGACCATAGTGTGAGGTGAGAAATACTTAGTTAAGACCTTATAAGTTCTTGAGAGATTAGGTTTGATGATTTATAACTTAGAATGTGAGTTAGGGACCTTAAGGGTCAATGCATTAGCACTAAAAAGTTGTTAATGCTATGATGTGTTGTATGATGCAATGATATGATGAGATGTGCTTGATGCATGAGAAAATGATTGATGAAATGTTAAAGTTTATCATAGCATGAGATTTCATGAGAACATGATGTGTGGATTAGCTTGTGGCAGTTTGAAGGAAATTCAGTTTAACAACTGTTATGCTGCCGAATTTCCCTCAAACCTTAAAGGGTTGAAAGAAATGATTTATGAGTACCATATGAATTGAAAACCCTGGGTGACACCGGTTCAGCCGAGCACCCCCAGGAGATTTTTATGTGACAATGCACTGAGACACGCTCACCTAGGTGACACCGGTTCGGCCGAGCACCCCCAGGGGAGACAAATTCGTGAGGGTATGAGTAGATGCAGCCTACCAAAGTGGACAAATTGTTATAGCGAAATGCCCGCAAAGCGTTTCAAAGAGGGTAATCCCAGAGAGAGATGATCCCTGCCCCCTACCCGCATTTCAAGTAGTCGGGATTATTATTTATGTTTCGCTTATTCAAGATAATAAGCAAGAGCTAGTGACAACTAGCTGAGGTATGAGCTGATAACCTAGTTATTTTTAGGGTGGCTAATATGCTAAAGTACCATGATTGATATCACGAAGTTGAGGAATGATTCACTTGAAAGTTATATGCCCTCATGCCACATGATTTATGTTTATGTACTTTGATGTGTTGTCTTATATGCTCAAGTATTGACATGCATCCATGATATAACCTGTTGCATTTATAATATCAAGACGCATGCTAAAAGGAATGGACCTTGGATAACTAGTTTGAGAAACCCTAAGTTGAACCTTATATGCATGAAAATTATTTTATAATTAAACTCAAGGTTCCTGAGGATGTGTACGATGTAACCCTAGGATAGGAGACTCCTACTGAGATTCTTTAGCAAGAATTCACACTCTTCTCTCTTCTCTCTTCCGTCACATTTTCAGAGACCGATGACGACGTTCGTGCTTTTCATTGACACGCCTACTTTGGAGGTCCACTATGACCCGGACCACGGGTCATGTCATTTTGAGGGGCAGTGTACCGTGCGAGTCTTCATGTTCATTGGACGCCCCTTTGCACATCCTGTATAGAGCTACCGTTTCTCCCCGAAGTCACCTTACGACGACGCGATGGTTTTTGAGCACACCCAGACGCGAGATGAGAGGATTCTACGGACGTATACTGGTGGTTCGATGCCTCGAGACTTCCAGGACTACATGCCTCGATCCCTGAGTTCAGAGAATGACCCATCCGAGGACCCACCGACGCACATGTATAGTGAGATTTCTGCTCCTACACCTCAGTTCGTGCGAGACGTGAGCGAGGAGACCGTTACACAGCCGAGGCTAGTGAGGCGAGTCGAGAGGCGCCCCCACCGAGGAGCCCACGCTCAGTCTTCACGTGTTTACACTCCTGCTGCTCTGCGTCCATGGATCGGTTACACTCCACCGTTTCCTGGATTCCAGTAGCTGACGTCGTAGGGGAGGCTTAGTGCACACACCACATGTAGAGTGGATAAACCTTCTTTTGTTTTTGAGGTTATTCACCATAGGTGCACTTGGGTTGTTATGGTTTATTTCTGCTTTCTTATTTTCTGTTGTATTTCCTTTTCCTCTCAGACATAAGCTCGCCATCCCTATGAGGGTATGACTACTTATGTACCTTAATTATGTTATTAATGGAATGTTTCTTTTATTATCATGATTGTTCTTTGGTTATATGCTCTACTTTATGACTTCTGATAATTGTTATGCGTGCTTTATGTTTCTGTCGTTCGACTAGTTAAGTTCGTGGCTCTCACTTTGCTTTATGTTTTCAAAAAGAAAAATTTACCCGTAATTTTCGCTAATTATTTTAATAAAATAATGAGACTAAGAAGTAATAATCTAATGATTAGCCTAATATGTTCTAGAATATTGGGTTAAAAATTAGGGTGTTACATAGCAAGATGTGCAATGAAAAAGAAAGTGCGAATTGACGAGGCTAAGAGTTATTTTGATCCATTCCAAAATACAATCATCATCATAAAGTAAAGAATGATTCAAGCAAAAGGAATTTAACAAAAACCTACCTTAACCTCCTAAAACAGCTTCTTTTCCCATGCATATAACCTTTCTAAGGTTAACAAAAGACTTCCTGAAGCATTGGTTCTTGGTCATCTCTAATTTACTTTTTTTTTTCGGTCTTCAACAGAGATAGCCAAGTTGATAGACTTAAGTCTCAAATATTTATCTTGAGTTGCACTCAAAGAAGGTATAGCTTTTCTTTGCCCTTCCCCTTCCAATTTTCCATTCTAATATTTCAGGCCTTCATGTATTAATATAAAAAATGCTGAATTGCCTATTCATTAAAAGTTCTATTTTAATTATAATGCTTTTTGAGGAAGTTGCGAGGAGCAGTGGGTGGGAAGTGTTCAGGAGTGGGACCTCATGGTTCTTAGCTGCTAACAATGCCATACTCTCCAACACATGCCTTGTTTAATTCTTGCAATTGTAGCTTCAAATAGTAGTTTCAATTGCTTAGTAATAATTTTAACAACTATGCCCAGCTCCTTTGTCATGTCCTTAATTCTCTTTATAAAATAAATGAATATCTAGTCACTATAGTGAATAAATTAATCTCTTTCAAGAGTTGGTATGCCTAACTAGCTAAGTTGTTTTGGTTTAATTGTCATTTCCCTTTTACAAAAGAAGCCACTAAGCCAGCATATAGTAAACATAAAAAAAAAAGGTGAGTCTTGTTTACTTGGATTGCATGTCAGCGAATACTAATGTAATATTAACTATCTTATTAGTACTTATGTTGTTCAATTATAAAGCATTGATAGGTTGGTAACTTTTCATATCTTGTTACCTCTTCACCATTACCTTTTGTCATATATATACTTATATTGTTACTGCTAGTTATTACCATATAAATCCAAGGAGCATTTTTTGTTCTGAAAATTATAAAATTTGAAGGGTTCGATATTTAGGAATAGATAAAATGAGTTTTAGAAATCCTAGTCTGTGATATCTATTTTCGACCAACTTCATACATAATTTAGAGGTTGAGTTATGTTAGTGATTTTGGGCTTTTGTTTGATTCTTTGAAATTAAGGATGAAATGGAGTTACAGCAAAGTTTGAAGATTAAGTTTACATTTTGGTACCTTTGATTGCTTGTAATATTCTAGATTATGGATTTTTAATGAAATGTATGTGAGACCATAAGTCATATTTGTTCCATGGACTAAGGTTGTGGAAGCAGCTTGGATAGGGCTACATCAAAGTCATCTATTGTAGGCTTATCTGATTACTTGTAATATTCTCTTTATAGATGAATCATTCTAAATTTCAACTCTGCTGTAGGCTTCTTACCTCCGGCTATTTTACTGGAAATTTACCTGCAACATTTGCTAGGCTCACTAACTTGAAGCACCTGTAAGTGTCTTTACTCATTCCTTTACATTCATATTGCTGTTTCATATTAATATAGTAACATTTCTTTGCTGTTTACTCTCTTATACTATGGTCGATTTGGCGATAATCAATTCTCTGGAACTTTACCAAATTTTATTCAGAGCTGGGCAAGTCTTGAGAGGCTGTGTGCATCTTTACTTTCTTCTTATGAATTTAAACCCTCAATTGTTTCTTTTTTCTTTGCATATTATTTATTTTTCAAAATTGTGTGAGGGTGACTCTTTATCTAGAAATGTGACTACTTTGAGATCATTGTAAGTGATTCTTTATCTGTTTTCAATTCTCTTTTTGTGGGCACTGTGTTCAGAAGTTTCTTATATCAACAATATTTATTTACAAATTATAATCATTTATCATTCTTCCATTTTGTACTGGTTTATTTGATTAAGTGCATTAGCATGCTTCCTTTGTTGATTGCATTAGAGGGACTAAACATTTGAAGTCATTTTTTTTTCTTAAATAATACTTATTATATATGGACATAATTTCTTTTTCAGAGACCTCAGTTTTAACAAATTAAGTGGACTTATTCCAAACTCCTTGGGTAGCCTAAAGAACATGAATGTACTATAAGAAATCTTCTTTAGTTTCTACTTTGATTTATGGTTATAGAAAAATAAGACTGATTTCTTGGTCATTTGATTGTGCTATTCAATTTTCCTTAGTGGCTCTGATTTATTAGGGATTTACAGTTGATCTGCTTCCCTTAACATTATAGAAACTATCAACATTTTTAAATAATCAAATGAATATATAGTTTTGGGACTGAAAGTGGTATCCAAAAGTTTGAATCAGTCAATAAATATCTTTTATCTTCATTATGTGTATGATCCTAGTTCTAGCTTTAAATGTGAACTGGCATGGCTCATCAAATATCTAAACTCTAATACCTAACTGGCATGGCTCATCAAATATCTAAACTCTAATACCTAGTTTAAGTTAATCAAGACTAGTTTGACTTGTTTACAACAACATAGCAAGCATTTTATAAATATATAATGCGTTGATTTGTATATAAAAGCACGCACATACATGCTAAAGAGGGAATCTGATTGACTCAATTGCAAAATATGTTTTCATTTCATGTCTACTTGGAGCTAGTGCTGTCATAATGTCATTGATCAATATGGTATTATTATTAAAAGAAAGGAATTTCAAGTGGAATGCAAATGATGGCAGTTCAAACCGCCGTAATTAATAATTTTTTTAAATATTGTTGCAAATTGTGGCGGTTCTAAACTGTCATAATTAACAATATACTTTTTAATTTGACTGAAAGTTATGACGGTTCAAATCGCCATAATTAATAATTTTTTAAAATATTGTTGCAAATTGTGACGGTTATAGTGGCGGTTAAAAGGAAACCACCGTAATTAACTGAATGGTGTTGGTAATTATGGCGGTTTCCAAAACTACCATTACTATGAAAAAAGGCGGTCAAAAACCGCCTTAATTTGCAAAAATAACCGTCGCAATTTACCCTTTTTTTGTAGTGATCATAAAAATATACTAAAATTAAATTTCACTTTGAAGCTTCGTTCACCCAACCTCTCTCCCCTCCCCCATATTTTTCTTCTCCTTCTTCTTATCGTTCTTTCTCATATAAGAAAGATAAAAGAAGTATGATCCGAACCACAAACCATTGTTCTTCTTTAACACTGCAAATTGTCAAGCTTGTTCTTGAATGGGGAAGTTGGGATCCCTGACAGTGGCAACGACGACGTCATTTTGTGAAGGGTATGTTAGTTTTGTGCCTATGTGGAAAAGATCCTACTAGATAGGATTCTTCTTTCTCTTTTTTTTTGTTTGTTTGGTTTGTGTTTATAATCTCTAACCCTCTCAGGGATTGTATATTTGTTCAGGGTTAAGCTTTAGAAATAATTGTTGTGTGCGAGATTTTCCACCCTCTAATATATAATTATTTGATTTATTATTGATATCCTTTTAGATCTTGTTCACAATTTTTTAATTTGAATGACTCAAATTTCAGTTTCACTTAGAGTTCCATCACTCTACTTTAGACATTTGATGGAATTATTGAAATTCATTTTTCTCTAGCTTTGGCTTGACAATTGGTTATGAAAATAGCACAATAGTTTATGCGAGCTGTCATGACTCACAAATAAATTAAAATTTATTTAATGCTAAAATACACAAAAATGTAGTTTAGAGTGCAACTCAGGTTGTTTCACGTGGGAGGGTTCTAGCCAATTTGAGAATATTGGGGTGTCTTTTGAAATTGTTGAGAAAAAAAATTAATTGGGGGAAATAATATGACAATAATTACGTGCACAAGGACTCCTTTATATATATATTAAGTTCAAAAGATTAGTTCATGGTGGTGGTTATTTTTATTAATTATGTATATAATAATGATGTAATTCTACTTAATGATCACACAAATGCACTCCTACTAAGGATTTGACTGACACATAAACTAGTGATCCATAATTGTGTTTATATGAACCCATGCTGGTTTAATTATCAATTATAATAACTTAATCTCCAAACAGAGCTAATTCCAATCATTTCCAAATGGCTGTAAATTAATCAATTAAACAAATATATCAATGGAATCATAATTATGTATGCAACTCACAACATGGATAAACACACAATCAGGTAACTCTTAACAATACAATTGCAATAATTTATACAATCAACATTAAAGATAAATAACAAAAGGAGAAAAGCCAACCATAAATTGTAATTAAAATAGGAATCTCAAGAACAATCTCAATCTTTAGTTTTCCTTGCACAAGATAAAAGAAACTATTCCTTGATCCATAGGTGGAGGACTACAATCAAAATTATAGAAAATGTGATCACAATGACAAATGGGAGCCAAAACAAGGAGTGAAAGCTCTTACAACCGAGAGAGAGAGAGAGAGAGAGAGAGAGAGAGAGAGAGAGAGAGGAGAGAGAGAGCTTGATAGCATAAAAATAATAATCCAAAGGTATCTGTAATGTGTAACCTAATGCTATTTATATTGTAGTATAAATACATAAGAAACAAGGTCCACTAGAGAGAAATTAAAAGCCCGTTGATGGTAAGTACTGTTCATGCATGACCGATGGGGTGGTAAATGACCATTTGGTGGTCCTGCGTTCAATCTACCTCTTCTGTTGACCACTGGGGGTGGTCAGGAATTGCTATAGCAGTCCTAATATTACTAAAATGTGATTGAAAATTGCTTTAAGTCCTTTTTTATCCAATGCACCAATCTGGGAAGATTGTGTCACCAAATAACACTCACACAAAGGGATTAAAAACACATATAATTATTCATTAGAAACAATGCTACTAGCCATGAATTCATCCAATGATGTATGATAAGGATAAACTACAAATCTACCATTTATCAATCAATTCAGCACAAATAAGTTGTAAAATTTCTAGAGTTATAGAGGGAAAAGGGTGTATGGATAAAACCCATCAATAGCCTTCTTGGCTGAATAGTCTAGCTTGTGTTCATTTAGCATTTGTATTTCATTTGCATTTAACCAATTTTCTTGCTATTTGAATTTTAAAATTGAGTTGGCTTAAATCAATGCTTTGTTGCATGTTTATATTAGTTATTGTTATCTAATTAGCTATATGATGATTTTGAGAATCTATAATATAAATAGAAAAGGATATATTTTGATTAGTCATTTTCTTTTAATAGCAACATTAAGATTACATTTCAAATCCAATTTTTGATTGTTTTAGGATGAGCATAAACAATTATGCAAATTGGTTTACATTGACAAGGAGCTTCCTTTACTCAAATCAAAGCTTTGGAGGAACATATATAGGATGACAAAGTTTAGACCTTTCAAGAGAGTTTAGTGTGTAGTAGATAAACTTCAAGGAGAGAGGGTAAGGGCATTATCATGGAAGGGATTTGATAATGAGAGATTTAATTCTATCATATTTATTTTGGTACTCATTACCACACATTGGCATCATTTATTTATACTACGAATCAATCCTTGAGCCTAACACAACGTGGCATTTTTTTTCCACTAAGCATACAAGGATTGCAAAAGGAATTCCACAAATCTAGTATTGAGGGATGTAAAACTTGATTTTCGTGAACAATTGTTTGAAAACACATTTTTCTTTGCTTTTGTCCAAAAATTTTGAGATTATATGCCCTTTAGAGATTTTATGGTGTAATGATAATAATTTGGGTATGCGTGTTCTTATTGCATCCTGATTTTGTGATTAAATTCATGATTATGGTATGGCCTAAGTTAATGGTAGCATATAAGAAATTTATTTAAGAAATGGTGTGAATGTAAATTGTCGTATCAATTGTTTTGAAGTTGGGATGATCAATTCATAAACTATTTGATGCCTAAAATGGTCGTTATCTTGTTTTCATTCTTCATTATGATAAATCTTGATCATCTAACTATGTGGAAATACTACTTGAGCACGTGAATGTGGTAGGGTATGGAGTTTGTAGAATTTTTCTTTTGATAACTCACATAAATTACTTGGTGATCAGATATTATTCATATATGGTACCATTGAGTCAAACATTTTACAATTAAGTGTTTTCTAATCACACATTGCACCGAGGAAATTTTGGTTCTATCGATGTGCTTCTACTACATGATTAGATATCTTCATCCATTCAAGTCCATAACTATCAAGTTTTAGCTCATTTTTTTTTTCCATTTTCGCAATTTGCATTATCTTAGCATCTACCATTTTGAGTATATGAACTTGAAACCATGGTGTTGTGTTTGTCAGCATTTCAAACATGATCGACATTAGTTTCACATCGAAGTAACATGTGTGTTTAAAAGTTCTTAAGATAAATATGTACAATCGGTGGGAATTTTCAAATTGTGTTGAATTCTTATGGTTGTTTATAATATCTTTTGTTCTACAATGTTCTATGGGCTAATTGTTTGCAGTCAAGTGCATTCTCAACAAAGAGCCACACCTCTTAGTTGAGTAGGGGGCTAATATTTTTGAGTGAATAAATATTAACATGTTTTGTTGTCTTTTTTATATTTGTACATAAAAAGACCCCTATTGTATGGTGAATATAAAAAAGTAACCAACCCTTAAATAGGGGTGCAATGACAAGAACAGAAGTGCTTTTGAACCCTAACTCTTACAAGTCATAACAACTCTTTGCCTTCTCTCATTCCCTTTCTGATGGCTTCTCTCCTTCTCGTTCTACTTCTTCTCCACCGCTTTCAAATCTCTCACATCTGATAGTGAAATGAACCTACTCTAAAACACCCTTATTATATCCATTTGGAAGTTAACTAACAAATGGTTTAAATACTTTAATTAAATTGTATTTTCTTCAGGACAAGCATAATTGAGAAAGTTGCAAATACCTTATACATTTGGTTACTAATGCCAAGCAGGATGTGTATTCGAGGTAAGATGTTGCTCGCGAATTTGGAAATTGTGCAAATTTCAGGGGAATCAAAAGTTTAAATTGTAAGATTTTTAGGTGCTAGTTTAAAACTATATTTTATCTCAAAACTTGAAAGTAGTTTCTCTCTTAGTATACAATACCAACATTTTAAACCTCACTCAACTTTTAAATAGCCTACAGATCAATTTTTTGGATAAAATAAAGTGAAATACAGTTTCTCTCTTAGTATCTCAAAAAGTGAATTGTTTTTCGGTATATACAATTATAGTTTTTCTTGTCAAGGATTAATGCATCAAAGAACTTCTTGTTAAGAAATGAATGTAGTGGTGGAAGATACAAGAGTTTTGAGGAAAAGGAAAGCAAAGTTATAAATAGGAAATGAAGGGAAAGAGAATAAAGTATTTTAAAGGGTTTCAACAAATTTTGCTCATAAACAGGAAATGAAGGGAAAGAGAAGAAAGAATTTTAAAGGGTTTCAACAAATTTTGTTACAAGTTTTAAATTAACATGGGAAAGGAAATAAAGTGCTTATATTGCATTTTTACAATTTTATCCTTCATTAAATTAATATAGTATATTTAACATACTTTATATTAATATTAGTTTTAAAAAGAATCTAAAAAATAAGATGATATGCTTTATATAACATTTTTGTTTCTTATTAATGTTTAAAATGCTTTATATAAAAATATTTAAAAACATTAATAATATGCTTTATATTCATGGAAGCTAATATGAAGGCATGAAGGAAATAACAAGTTGATTCAAAATTTAAATAAATTGGTATGAATGATATTTTAATAGGGATAATATAGTAAATTGAATAATAATCGGTACTTAAACCCCTTTCCTAGAAAAAATTGGGAAAACTAGAAAATAGGGAGTTTGGAGGGTTTTGGGGGGCTAGTAAAAATCCTCAAACATCCCCCCTTCTAAAAATAAAACTCATGACTATGTTCAAACTCTCATAAATCTTTCCTTTCCCTCCCTTTCCCTTCTAAACCAAACCCATAAACTCATTAGTGGTTAGAGAATAACAAGTACCTTGGTGATTTTCTTGCTCTAATCTGTTTAACGTTCTGTCTACTTATCTAATAAATATGCTAGAACCTTTTTATCTTATAGTCACAACAATGAAATTTGGATCTCTTGAGCTTATATAGTAATTTATTAATGAGAAAATGTATTCCATGTACTTGGGGTTCAAACTCAAATTTGGGAGGAGGAATATCCACTTATTACAAAGTGGATGACCTCTAGTATGATTATTTGTATGGTAGGTCTATTTTGTGAATGTTTTGTGGTTGGTCGATGATTTGATGCTTATGCATCCAACTGCAAATTCCAAAATTTTGATGGTGACAAAACTTCTAAAATGTCAGTCAACAAGATGCATGGTGCATCCTAATTTAGCAAGGCACACCACAAGTGTGTTGTGATTACATAATATTTCAATTTAATTTTGAATTTGGACTATTCATTCCAGTTATTTTGTTATGCGTTTAATGTGTGATCAAACTTTCTCATACTACTTTGCTTCTTTGGTTATAGTTTTCCGCAACAGGAGTGGATTATGTAGGTTATGGCAAGGTTCAAATAGTCAAAGGACGAGGTTTGGGTCAAGTTGGATACTCTTTCATTAGTTCTACAATGTCAAATATTTCCTCTTGTCTTGACAAAGTAATGCATGTTAATATTCTAATATATAAATTATAATTCAATCCTTGTTCTTTGACATAATAAGTTATTTCTAAATTGTTGAATATAATTATTTCTTCTATGTTATTCTTATTTTCTTAATAAAAAAAATGTAAAATGTCAAATTGGTCCTCCAAAGAATTAATTTGTGATTATTCATTTATAATATTAATTTGGTTTGAGAGATTTGTGATATTAATTTAGTCCTCAAAAAATTGAGATTTATTTTAAGTTAATCCAAAAAAATTAAAAAAGTTTGGACTAATTTGAAAAGAATTTTAAATTTTTGAGGAACAAATTTTTTGGAGACTGAACTAGTGTTTCACAAGTAGAGTTTGGTAAGTGTTCTAGGATAAAAAATATAGAGTCAATGAGCATAGAAATGTATTTGGAGAAGGAAACAGAAACCAAAACCCCAAAATTGCCTCCATTCCAGAATAATTTTTGAGTAAATTTCTATATCTCAAAAAATGAGGAATATTTGAGACATGTCTATAGCACACAAATTTAAAATATTATTTTCCAAGAATATATACTTTTAAATATTTCATATTTTATCTTTGCCCTTGTCACTTTTCAATTTTTCATTAAATTATAATTTAATCTTTTTCATCTTTCCATTAATCACCATATCATACACACTATTATCAAACACAGTTCTATTCTTGTCTCTAGTATCGTATCTATCTCAATTGTCTCATTATCTCCGTATTTTCTATCTCGAGATAAGTATCAAACGCTACCATAAATCTTTCAATGACTAAATTAATATCACAAATTTTTCAAGAATCAATTGATATCATCACAAATATTTGAATGGCCAACTTGATATCACAAATTGATGTCTCATAGCAAGGCTTTTACTTCTTCTCGATATAAGACTTTGGGTTAAATTCCCAATAATTCATCCCCTTAATCCAAAGTTTTGCCAACATAAAAGAGATGAAATTAAGAAAAACAATATAAAAAAGATGAAATTTAACTTGATTTGGCCTTAACTAATTATGTTCACAACCCCAATAATTAGTTCCAAAATCTTTCACTATTTTTAACTTTTAAAAGACTGAAATTATAAATTATCATTACAAATATTTTATCATATGAATAATTTCTAAAGACTATATATTTATATGAATCACTCTCTGTCTTAGAAGATACTTGAACTTAACAATCAAATGTCACATTTATATATTAAAGTATTAGCAAGACTTCTACTTCTTTTTTATATGGGACTTTGAGTAAACCCCAACGTCTAGAACCACACCCCTCTTCGAATATTAAGTTGAATGCGATAACTTTGTACTTTTCGTAATTATTATATAACTGTTGAAACAAAATTTTAACAAGAGAGAAGAGAGACAGATGTTGGTTTAAAAGAGATTGAAATTCACACACTCATAAACATTGCAACGTCACAACAATGGAAAGGAAAAGATTATTCAATCACTAAACTTTTCATAATTTGATGTGTCAAAGCATAATGCATTACGTTTACAAGGCAATGCATGATTAAAATATTACAAGATAACAATCTTAATAATTAGGTTTTATAGTCAGAGGTAAGATGCACTTATATAAGCTCTACACCTCGAGAGAATTAGTTATTGTTTTCGACGGTGGATACCCTTGATTTATAAAAAATCAAATAAAATTAACCAACATGTTTGGCAGTTCAATTGCTGCAACTTGGACACAGCTTGCGCAAGGTGTCATTTGACTATTCAACAAAAACAGCAATTTGAAGAATGCACCAGTAATCAACTTGGCAGTAATTTCACGGTGAATATGGCGGTGCTTGCAACAGCTACAATAATTTATTACAGTAATTTTAATTTGACCTTTCAAAATAACAAGATAGCAGTTCAATTAACTCGGACAGCTTCTACATTCTTCTCATGCATAGGAATTGCACAAGTTAATTTTGTTTACAAAGTTACCATATTCAATAATAACTAAATTAATGATGATATTAAGAATATATTTTCTATTGGACAAAGCTTTAGTTTGGTCCATGAAATTATGTATGTATTTCACTTTAATTATTAAAATCAAGAAAATGTCAATTTAATCCTTAAAATTATAAAAAGTGCTTTAAATTAGTTCTTATGATAATATTGAAAGGGACTAACTTAAATTATTTTTTATAATTTTAAAGATTAAATTATTACTATCATAATTTTTTCAGGCAAAATGAAACACATATACAATTTCAGTAATAAAAGTAAATCTTTACTCTCTTTTTTTTTTTGGTTTAATTGAAGTAAAAACCTTTACTCATTTTCTATTACAGAGTCTAAATGGTTGTGTGATCAATTTGTATTATACGCCGTCCACCGCCGGCATACTTTCATCCCATAAAGTCAAATAAACTATTCAATACTTTACGTATTGAGGAGAAATATTACTGATTTTTTTTGTCTTCATTTACCAGATTAGAAGATTTGAAAAAGAAAAGGAACGCTGTATGAAGTTGGCTAGACTCAAGGATTGTTCACATAAGCCTTTCTTTTCTTCTTGAGACCAAAAGGCGTAACTTCACTATCACATACATCTGAACCATGCCACACACGTCTAGGAAGATATCGCCGGAAATAGAAGTAATCGGAGCTGAGATGGGAGCCCCCAAGCACCCGAACCTGTGCGAAACCCGGCCGCCAGTCATCGTCGCCGATTAACTTGAGGTACAAGTAACAAATTGGGGACTCAACGCATGGTGCCGTGACCTCAAATTGGTCCACAACGCATGCTTGAAATGGTTTTCTTGGAATGTCATCAAGAACCTCAGGCTCCAATGGGTCAACTCTCCTAAGGTGCTTCGAGTTTAGGTGCCTAACCAATATGTCATTTGAGCTTGTGTCTCCAAATCTTAGGCTCACACGGTTTGAGGTTTCAGCTCCCCATGTGCATGTGGTTTCCACGGTGATGACATAAGTACAATTTTTCTGCCATGTGCAAAGATGAGTTTATGAGAAAAAAAATAAAATTCTTTAGTAGTAATGTGTATTCAAACACCGATGCCACAATTACACAGCGTTGATAACTAAGTACTCAATTATCCTGCTATGTTATTTTACCAAAGAGTAGAATTGGCCCTCATCATGAATGTATTAGTTTGTCAAAATAATATTTAAAAAGAATATAGCATTAGTAAAAGTTAATTATAAAAAATATCACATTATTTTCATTTTATTTCATGTTTAGATTTTTGTGATTTGTTATCATTGTTGCGCTTCATAAAATGTTAAAAACAGAAGGGGCAAAAAAAAGAAGTAAAAAGTGGTTTTTTTTAATTAATTCTAAATTCTAAAAACAGTAAATGGCAAAAAAACAAGGTTTTTTTTAAAAGCAATGAGATATTTTGTGTTTTCTGTTTTTTTTTCTATTTTTAATCTGCTTTCTAATTTTCATGATTTTTCAAAAGAAAAAAACAACATATGAAAACAAGACAATTCTATTTCCTGATTTTACTTTTAATTTTCACTATTTTTAGAAAATAGTAAAAAAAAATTAAAATCAAGAAAGGAACGCAGAAAATGGAAACGTGCATTTAATTTTCTGTTGCTCCAATTAGATATTTGGATTATTCACAATGTACGAGCATATCTTAGTTACACAAACAAGGGCACTAATTAGTCTAGTTACCTTCAGTTCTGGTGCTACTAGACTTTCACCTCCAGCGACAATAACAAGCAAGAGCACACAACAACAGAGAAATTGCCCTCTCTTGTCCGTCAGCAGCCCCATTTTAGTTTGTCTTTCAAGCAAAATATCTCAACTGCTCGTGACACTTATTGGCGTTAACATACATGGAATATATAGATAGATATTCTGATTATCATTCTTAACTTGACCCACTCATAAAGTGCATATTCCCGAAACTTTAAATGTTTCAGCTTTGTCTTTTAATTGACCGAGGTTCCTTTCATTTTAGTTATGCTTCCTCGCTTTACCAAAGCTAATTTTTCTTCTTTATTAACAGAAAAGTGTATATCTGACTAATCCTATTATCCGTTGTCGTATTTGGGCGTTAGCCCGGTTATGCATAATAATAATAATAAATTTTATCTGATATCCAATTCAAAGGTATCAGAACCTTAACCTTAGTTATTTATGCCTAAAAAATAGTCATCTCTTTCACTAAATAAAATTCTTTGAAATCTATTAAATCATAACTATTGATTATTGATACCTCATGGGTATGGATCGATCAAAAACCTAATAACAATAATAGTAGTAGTAGTAGTAATAATAATAATAATAATAACAATCTGTTGTCTTAGCTTATTGAAGGTGAAGCTAGATTCCCTCAATTGCTGGTCACTAAAATATGGAGCCAACCAAGTCAGATTAATTTCACTTTCCACCCGTCTTCCTATATACAGTTCAACTTTGAGCTTGAATTAGTTAAGTGGTTACTAACTTGACTCCGAAGTCTTAAGTTTAAATTCATCAAGACACATCATCTTAGTAAATTCGCTATGTTCCTTTTTTTTTTCCTTTCTGTTTCTTTAATTTCTACCCGATGTTAGACGTACGGTTTCTATCCGATACAAGATTTTTCAATAATACATTACCATTGCTCTCTATACACTCAATCTATTTCTTACAACGATACTAATATAATAAATGCTATGACTGTCTCTACCTTATGTAATTTGGAACCAAGTAAATAAACAAAATAACGAAGGAGAATATCGGTGCCGTACATTGTTGTTTATGCTTTGCTTGTAATAGTTTGTCAAAAGCAATTTATGTGATATAGTTCTTTTTTTTTCTTTTTTTTTTTGGGGGGGGGGGGGGAGGGGGAGAAGGAGGTAATCGAATGAATAGACCAGTGGTATATCTTATATTATCTTTTCTTTTCTTTTTCTATTTTCAGTGATATTAAAGATGAATGAAATCGCATTTGATGAACAAGAAAATGTCAATTTAATGTATCACGTAAACACACAAATTTATGCTTCCGAGAGAAAACGTTGCATGATAAAGACAGCACTTAACACACCTTTATATATATAATTATTACGTAACCCCTTTTGTATGGTGCTTGGCATGGTTTCTTGAAAGAGAATTGCGTTCATTGAGGTTTCCTTACTATTCATGCATGCCATCTGTCTTGCTGTTCGTGATAATGAAATAAAATGTGGCAAACAACTAATCTACAGTGACTACTTGATAGAATCCCCACCTTCGCTTGTTCTCCATTGCTTTGGCTCCAAGAACAACGGTTGAGAGAGTTACATCTGACCAAATATATTTTAGGCTTCATTCCTAGTAATGGACCTTCCGTTGAATTTGATTTTGGCGATTTTGTGGTAAAAAGGGTCCCACGAAATTGAGATCTCAGATAAAGTATTTATCCTTTGATCAATTCAAGAAAGCAACTGATAGAAAAACAGTAGTTAATAATTAATTGGATGATGAATTGAAAAAATATGTAACCTTTTCTTTGATATGATGTAAGTTTTACTTATTTCACTTTTGCTCAGTTTTACACTCAGTTGACAAACAAGTTCCTTTTTTACTTGAAAACCCTTTTACTCATTACCAGATGTCATTTTTCTTCATGCACACTAAAAAGTGTGTTAAATCCACTGTAAATGGGATTTGCAATAACAGCATTGAAAGGAGCAAATGTTGCAAAGGTTTGACTTCTGCTAGACGGAGCAGTCAAACAGTCCAGGGAAATTGATTGTCTTGGACACCACTCTAAAGTTGTTCTAACAACTGATCTGAACAAAATTTTTATAAAAACTAAAAAGCACCTGAAGCTTTGTACAGATAATAGTGCAACAACCACATGGTATCATTCCTCTATAAATTTCCTACCAATGAGTTCTATTGCATCAACAATTCAAACTCAAAACAGTGTTTAAAGATACACAACACACTTTCTCTCTCGCACTCTCTAGAACATAGAAATATGGGAGCTGCTCCTCTACAATCATTTGCATTGCCGGCGATGCTTCTCTTCTCTTTGATCATCATCCCCCAGCTTGCGCTAGGGGGCACCACCAGGCACTACCATTTTGATGTACATCTCAAAAGGACTTGATACCTTTATTTTTTCAAATATCAACAATGCAATTTGCATTTTTCACATTCATCCCTTTGTCTGTTTGATTTGTGTCTAATGGTTTGGCTTTCTAATGTAGATAAAGTACCAGAATGTGACACGGCTATGCCACACAAAGACAATGGTCACAGTGAATGGTCAGTTTCCTGGGCCACGCATTGTAGCTCGGGAGGGTGATCATCTTCTGATCAAAGTTGTTAACCATGTTCAGGACAACATTTCCATCCATTGGTAATTAATGACAATTTTTGTTTACAAAACATTTTCAAAAGTACAATGAAAATTATTAAATTTTGAATTTTCATGTGACGAAAATAAAAAAAAAACTTTGTGACATTTCAAATAGGCATGGAATTCGACAGCTTCAATCAGGGTGGGCTGATGGGCCTGCATATGTGACACAGTGCCCCATTCAAACAGGTCAAAGTTATGTCTATAATTACACCATTGTAGGCCAAAGAGGCACTCTCTTTTGGCATGCCCACATTTCATGGTTGAGATCAACTGCCTATGGTTCTCTCATCATTCTCCCCAAGCTTGGAGTTCCATATCCTTTCACCAAACCATACAAGGAAGTTCCCATCATCTTTGGTAATGAAAGAGAGTGATGAGCATCACAATATCACACCCTGGTCTCCATGTCTTAATTATACCTTCAAGTATACAAGTATAACCTTTCTTTGGTATGTGATCAAAATTTCAGGAGAGTGGTGGAATGTAGATCCTGAGGCAGTCATAACACAAGCATTGCAAACAGGTGGAGGACCAAATGTTTCTGATGCTTACACTATTAATGGACTTCCAGGGCCGTTGTATAACTGCTCTGCCAAAGGTATATCAACTACAGGAGATCAACGTTATAGAATAATAACCGATTTTTTTGTCACTAAAATTACATGTGGAATTCATTTATGAAATTTTTATCTCCTCATTTACTAAATTAAAATATTGGTCTTTTTCAGATACATTCAAGCTAAAGGTCAAGCCTGGAAAGACATACCTTCTACGTGTGATCAATGCTGCTCTCAATGAGGAACTCTTCTTCAGCATTGCAAATCACACACTCACGGTCGTTGATGTAGATGCAATTTATGTTAAACCATTTGAGACTGACACTATTCTCATTGCACCTGGACAAACCACAAACGTTCTTCTCAAAACCAAATCCCACTACCCCAATGCCACATTCTTTATGAGTGCAAGACCATATGTGACTGGACAGGGCACTTTTGACAACTCAACTGTTGCTGGCATCTTGGAATATGAAGTTCCACCATCATCACCACACGCTCTTCATTCAACAACTTCAGTGAATAAACTTCCACTCTTTAAGCCCATCCTGCCTGCCCTTAATGACACTTCTTTTGCAACAAAATTTACCAACAAGCTCCGTAGCCTGGGAAGCCCTCAATTTCCTGCTAATGTTCCTCAGAAAGTTGATAGGCACTTTTTCTTCACAGCAGGACTTGGTACAAGTCCTTGCCAGCATAACCAAACTTGTCAAGGGCCTAACGGAACAAAGTTTGCAGCATCAGTGAATAATGTGTCTTTCACACTCCCAACAACAACTGCTCTTCTTCAAGCTCACTTCTTTGGTCAATCCAATGGAGTTTACTCCCCAAACTTCCCTATGAGCCCATTGGTTCCATTCAACTACACTGGCACCCCACCAAACAACATCATGGTGAGCAATGGGACAAAGTTGGTGGTCCTTCCATTCAACACAAGTGTGGAACTTGTCATGCAGGACACCAGCATTCTTGGTGCTGAAAGTCACCCTCTCCATTTGCATGGCTTCAACTTCTTTGTTGTTGGCCAAGGATTTGGTAACTTCGATCCGAATAAGGACCCTGCAAAGTTCAACCTTGTTGACCCAGTTGAAAGAAACACCGTGGGAATCCCTTCGGGAGGATGGGTGGCTATCCGTTTCTTAGCAGATAACCCAGGTAAGTGATAGCATCTCTTGTTACCACTTTGCTATTACGTAGCTCACTAGAACTGGCTATTTTCTCCCACGTGGTTTTGGATGAGATATTTTTTTTAATTAAAATCACTTTTTATTTACGTTTGGATAATTTTTAAATAATAATCAGAAATTCATAATTTAAAAAAATATATTTATTTTAATTTTTTAAAAAATAGATAAAAGTGAAACTTCTGGAAAAAAATAGTTTTAACTTTTTTATTCATATATACAATTTAAGTTTGATAATATTTTAAAAATAAACATCCGAAAGAAACCCATGCTTCTTGAAAATCATTTTGCTCATCGAACCACTTTTATTAGCCATAATCTTGTATGCTATAGCATTTTAGAAACCACCTGCCAACAAATATAATTTCAAATGAAAAATAAATGTAGACACACAAATTAAATAATGATAGCATGATTTAAACATTTAAAAATGGGTGTCATATTGAAATAATCACTTTTAAACGTTGAAATATATATATACACACATGCATGATCTTGCATGCAGTACTTTTTAAACACTATGTGCCTATATAGTTCGAAAAAGGCTAGGAAAATCTTACCTTTGCTTAGCCGATTTGATTTGATTTAATTTGAACCTTTGGATGTTTACTATGAATTTTGTCTGCAGGGGTATGGTTCATGCATTGCCATCTTGAAGTGCACACGAGTTGGGGTCTAAAGATGGCTTGGGTTGTCTTGGATGGAAAGCTTCCACATCAAAGGCTGCTTCCACCACCGGCTGATCTTCCAAAGTGTTAAATATTCATTGGGAATTGTGGTTATAGTTTTTTGAAAAACATTCTTCTTCCTTTATTTTTTGTTGTTGTTTTCATGATTACGTTTTTCTTCCTTTTCTTGGTCAAGCGTTTTTCTTCCTTTAAATGGCCATTTTTGGCATCCTTCTTGGGCTAACGAATTGTAACAAGTTCCATTTTTATCATTCGAGAGATGAGGTGAGTGGACGGAATATGTAATGATGTGTCTGCAATAACAAATTTGTATTTAAAGTTGTGTATCTCAATGAGGACTCTATTGTTTTAACAACGAATTATGCTATTTTAACAAGAGTAAAATACACTTAACATAACCCGATTTTAAATATAAAGTTAGGCTTTTGAGAAAAAAAAATAATGAGTTTCAACTTTGAAATACACTATGTAAATCATTTCAGTCAAGTTATACTTGAGAAAATCCATTTTGAGCCAACTTAATGTCAGTTGTCTTTATCTGTCATTTTGAGTCTAGAGAAATTTTTTTAAGTTAGAGTCTTATACGTTCTTGGAGGGTTATATGATAGAAGTTTTTTCTTGAGAGACCAAAAGTTCTAGTAATTGTTTCCTTAATAAAAATGAGTTAAAAGATTATTTTTAATAAATTTTAGGGAACCATTAAGTCTTCCAATTTCACCTTAGAAGTTTACAAAATCTTAAAAAAATTCAAAATTTAAACTAAAACTCAAAAATTAGATTTTGAATTGTAAGGATTATATTTTGTATAATATTTTATTTAAATCCAAATGAAAAATAATTCCTTATTTACAATTACTTTTCAAAAATAACGGAGAGTATCATTAACTTAAAATTGAAGTTTTCAAAATTTATATATAATATGATATAGATAATAGATAAATAAAATACAATGAATCACTCTAATTTAACAATATCAATGCCCAATAATTTGTAAAGTAAACCCAACACATAAAAGAGAATAAAATAAGAAAAGGGATGGGACCACCAGCACAACACTCCAAATCTTCTCGTGAGGGTTGTTTGCTTTTAGTTTTCAATTTTTAGTTTTCAATTTTCAATTTTCATTTTCAGTTTTCCAGTTTTCAAGAGATTGCAAAGGAAAAACTGAAAAAACTGAAAATTGAAATTTGTAATTTTTAGAATTTTTAGCATTTCCTTTACAAAATCTAGAAAATTGAAAACTGTAAATTGAAAATAAACAGCCCCTATTTTTAGAATTTTCAGTTTCCCCTTCATAAATTCTAAAAACTTAGAAAACTGAAAAGTAAAAGTAAAGAACCAATTTCCTCAGTCCTCTTCCTTCGTCTTCTCTCTCGAAAATTTCAAAGAACACTATAGGCAGTGGAGGGGTCCATTTTGCTGCAAAGTTGGACCACTTGTTTGAAGCTCAAGGAGTTGCTTAATCGGAACAAAGGTGAGGTGTCTACGTCTTCTAATAATTTTTTTCTAGCCTACGATAGTTATGTATTACATTTTGTTTTTTCAGTCTTTGTGGCTTTGTCATTTGAGAAACATAACTTAAGAACTAAGCTTCAATGTAATGCACCTAGCAAGCAAGTAATAGTAATAAGCCAATCAAATAATTAATTATTTTTATTATTTAATCAAAATTATTCTTATCTTGTTAAAAAATTTTCATGGCATCAACTTGATTTCTTTCCATATCTACTCATTATTCACCCTAAACATTTTGAAGTTATTGAAGACAAGGTCGAGAAATAAGATGAAAGATGACTTTCTTATAGATAGTATGGTTATTTACATTGAAAATGAAACTGCAAAAAGTTGCAGTTTTAAGTCAATTATTGATGATTTCAAGTCATTGAAAGAGCGGAAAGCAACCCTATAACGTATTGTTTGATTACTCTACTTAAATGTGTACTATTGTATTCTTAGTGATTAACTTTAAAGTTTATATAAGTGATGGGCATTTAATTTTGTACGTATGATATGAACTTAATTTTATAGTGTTTTTTTTACATATTTAAAATAAAAAATAATATATTGTATATATATATATCCGAATCTGAAAAGTATTATAAAATTGTTCTATTTTATATTATATAAAAATTGACTTAAATCAATTTTTATATAAACTAATCGAACCAGCTTTTTATTTACATATAAATTGATTTAAATTGATTTTTGTATAGCACAATTATTTCCCAAACCTCTTGATCTCTCTATCTATTTGACCAGTAAGCATCAACCCAGCACGTGTAATGCATATGCAAGAACTGCGAAAGAAAAGAAAATTATCTAGAGCTGCGGTTGCTGCTTTTGGTGGTATTGCCAAATGTGGGACCCTCTGCTTTTTCTAAACTCCTCCATCAATGCTCAAAACAATTTTCAAATATTTACCTAAAGGATATTTGGTTCATGATAGATGAAAACTTGAAATAAGGATTCTGGTTTTACAAATTAATTTCTAAGTGACTGTAATCAATGAAATTACAAAAATATATTATGTTATAAAAGAGATCCTATTGTTTTTGTTTAAAAAAAAATTAAAAAAATTGGATTTAAAATAAGCAATTATTAATCAAAAATAGGTAAACACGAATCACTCTCCTTGACATTTGTCTCAAGTAAGGGATTAGTGGGGTACATTATGCCTGCGCCAACACTTTCCTCCTCCGAATTACAACATTTCAGAAGTTTATTTCTATTTTTTTTTCCTAATAAAAGTGTTGAAATTAGTGAAATGATTCATGCTTTATTTTGTCAATTTGATAAGGTATTGATTTAGATTTGAAATGCAACGTGTTGCTTCGCCGTGAAAGATCAGAAAATGGGGGGAATAATTGGGTTGATGATTACTGGTCAAATGGATATAGAGATCAAGACGCTTGGGAAAAGACCTATGCTGTAGGCGTTCTAATTCATCCCCTTTTACAAAAATCGATTTAAATCAATTTACAAATCAATTTAAATTGATTTTTGTAACATTATGACACATCTTAAATCTTTCTAAAATTGATTTAAATCTATTATAAGTAAATTGGTCTAAATTGATTTGTGTGCAAATAAAAAACTGCTCGGTTTACACTGAAAATTTATTTAAGTCGATTTCTATATAATATAAACATGACATATACTACTTTTTATTTTAAATATGTAAACAATTCTAATTTTATATATGTGATGTACGTTTGATTTTAATTTAAATGTCATGGCTCCCCATCAAAATTTTGTTGAAGCTCCGCCATTGCATTGGAATGTACTGTGAATGAGTTAATATGGTTATGAGATTTATGTATTTAAATTTGATGAAAATGATTTTTACTGAACTGTGAAAGCTATATGTTATTATACAAAAAAAAAAGTTTGCAAAAAGGACATGTGATTTCCATTACCAAAAAAAAATGCGGGATATCGGCAAAATGTCGCGTTTTGGGAAATAATTATGGTTGTTACTGGTGTGTATGACAAACTTGTTAGTACCACTGTAGGTAAATGCTGACGCTAATAAGTGCCACATGGTGTGCATAATGTCCGACGGGTATACCGATGGGTATTTAACAATTCATATTTTAATTATTTGTATTAAATATTACCAACTGGTAGATCGAAGGATATATTTAACATTATATTTTATTTTTTATATGTTTTAAATAAATTGATGGGTATTTATTATAATTATAATTATAATATTACTGGCAGGTAAACGATGGGTATATTTAACATTATGTTTTATTTTTTTTATATTTTATTAAATAAACCAATGGGTAAACTGATGGGTACTTATCGGAATTATATTTATTATAATTATATTTATTAATTATGTTACTGACGGGTGTTTATTTTTAAAATTATTAATTATTATTTATTACGGATGGGTTTTTGAAAGTTCACAAGTCGCCGCGCAAATGTTTGGGATTTTGGACCTTTTGTCGATATACCCATCGATATACTTGTTGGAAACCCGCAGATATATTGCCCCCATGACCCTTCTTCCTACTCTCTGAGCACACACACACACACACACACTCTCTCTCTCTCTCTCTCTCTCTCTCTCTCTCTCTCTCTCTCTTTAAGCTCGTCGCCGCCACCGCTGCTCTTTTCCTTCATTTGCCGCCACCTGAGCTCCGTTCGAGAAATGGAGGCCACCATTATGATTCGGGGGCTTTGATGAGCATTTTAATCGATTTATTTATTTTTATTTTGTTTACTTTTTCTGTTCGTTTATGGGTGCCCATAGTGTAGTGTTTTGTTGCATTAGAGAATAATTATTGTTGTTAATTTATTTAGGAGTTTTGTTTGAGGGTGACAGCGATTATCGATTTAGGATCGGTTTGCCATTCTTATTCTTTATGTTATCTATGTATAGAAGTGTGTTGATTTAAATTTATCATATTGGATTTTTATGATTGGAGTTGGTTAGACGCCAAGAGCTTTCTGTAACACCCTAATTTTTAACCCAACTTTCTAGAACACATTAGGTTAAACATTAGGCTATTACTTCATAGTCTCATCCTTTTCTTAAAATACTAAAGGAAAATTGCGAGTAAATTTTTTTTTAAAAAAAAAACACACAACAAAGTGAGAGCCACGTTCTTAGTCTAATCGAATAATAGGAATATAAAGCACACTTAACACTCATAGAGAAACACAGAAATGGAAACATATAACAGCTGAGCATAAATCATCACAACAGAGAAACGTTTCATTAATAACATAACTTAGAATACATAAGTAGTCATACCCTCATTGGGACGGGCAGAGCTTATGTCTGTGAAAGGAAGTACAATAGAAAGCAGGAGAAACATAAAGTAACATAAAGTAAACCATCACTACCCAGAATTGCACCTATAGTGAATAACCTCAAAACAAAAGCAAGTTTATCAGTCTACATGTGAGTGTATTGCACTAAGCCTCCCTAAAACATCTGCTACTAGAACTTGGGAAATGGAGTGTAAGCGATCCAGAGCATGAGGCGAGGTGGGCATGCGTGTAGACTGGCGTGAGCTCCTGGAGTTAGGGGCGCCTCTCGGACGGATGTGTCAATGAAGACCCACGAATGTCGCCATCAGTCTCGAAGATGTGATGGAAGCGAGAAAAAGAAGAGAAAGAGTGAGAATCTTACTAAAGAATCTCATTAGGAATCTCCTATTCTAGGGTTACATCGTTCATCCTCGGGAACCTTGGGTTTATTTATAAAAGGTGTTCATGCATATGAGATTCATTATTAGGGTTTATGAAACTATTTATCCAAGGTCCATTTCTTTTAGTATGCATCTTGATGTCATGAATGCAACATGTTTAAGCATGAATGTATGGCAATGCTTGAGCACATAAATCAACAAATCACAACAATCTAGATTCATGCAAGTGGCATAAGGGCATATTACAACTCTTACTTTTCTCATACTTATGTGACTTAAAAGCATCATATCTCTTTTGTTCTTTTTCTCAAAAACCACCCTCTTAAAACATATCCACCTATTTCCAACCGATACACCGCCCCGGTGATTTTTATCATAACCTCCTATCTCAGTCTCACCTAATCGCCTAGGAATGAGGCTCAATCATAACTAGTCGTCACTAGATTTAATATGGGGTAAAATGAGGGGTAACATAAACATATTTCATTCTTTGAAGCGTTCTACTTGGCCTCGAGTGCCTGTGGTGTCCGCTTTGGTAAGGTGCAAATTTGCATCACATACCCTCACTTGGTTGCCTCCTCCTCACCGTAGCGGGAGAAATGCGTCCTCAATGCTTGTCACATAAAAAATATCACAGGGATGTTAAATTGAACCAGTGTCACCCAGGGGTTTTCAACTCATATGGTACTTTAAAACATTTTTCAACCCTTTTAGGTTTGATAGAAATTTGGCATAACGGCATTTGTTAAAGCTGAATTTCCTTCAAACCAAAATTCATACCACAAGCTAATCACACAACTTAACATCTCAATAATAATTTCCTCACGTATCATCAATAAAACATTTTAGGGTTCATGCATCATCAAGCATATTCTTCTAATACATCATTCTCACATAGATAAACATCATAACATATATTTCAAACTCATCATTCTTACATAGATTATAGCATATATTCCAAACTCATCATAGCATATATTTTAAACACATCATACTCATATAGATAAAGCTCATGTATCATATATCATACTTGCATAAAATTAAGCATCATAAAAACTCAAGACTTCTTAATGTCTTATGCATCGACCCTTAAGGTCCTTAACTCACAATCTAAGTTATAAATCATCAAAACCTAGTCTCTTGGGAACCTATGAGGTTATAACTAAGTATTTCTCACCTCACACTATGGTCAAGAACATCTCTAGACCTCAAGGATGCAGAATTTAAAATCCCAACTTTACGGGTACCTAGGAGTCACAACAATGACTCTTTCTAAGTCGATTTGTTCCTAAAGCATCAAGATTAAGCCCTAAACCAATTATGAGTCATTCCTACACATTTAAACTAATTTAGAACCATGATTATCATTTCTAAACCTTGCTGGACAGAATCCAGAAAATTCCATCATTAAGGGATCTAAAATTCTCAAATTAATTCTTTTCTAGTTCTTAACTTATCCTATCTTTCACATATGAGTCTTAACATTATTTTTACTCAAACATAAGCATCTTATCATTATTAACACAGCTCATACAGTGGCCAAACATAGCAAGGCAGAACCGAAACAAACATCTCCATAAAAGACATGAAACACAATTTCTAAAGCACATACAATACTAGTTTCTCTTGGAACCTTTTTCAACTTTCAAAACTCATTTATGGACACTTTTATCACCTATAATCATAAAAATACTTAAGAGGTTATAAATTCATAAAACTTAGTTCTACATATTTCTTATACTTACATAAGCTTAGAAAAATTATAAAACATAGTTTTCAATACTTGAAACACAAAGCCTCTTAGAGTGAATTAGGGACCAAAAGCAATAAATATTTTTAGACCTTTGTTGAGACAACAATGGGCAAGTCTTTGAGCTCTAGGTTCATTAAAGTGATGACATAAAAATAAACATGCCCATGCACTTGTTTTAGTTTTTGCTAGAAAGTAAAGTGAGAGCATAAAATAAATATGTGATGCATTATATTATTATCTTTGATATTTAGGTGAGAACTTGAAACATAAACATGATAATGCATAGCTTGAAATATAAACATGATAATGCAAGCTCCTTTATTACCTTGATACTTAGTGATAACAAAGAATGTAAACATGATGTGCAAAGCATAAAATAAATATGGTATGCATTATATTATTATCTTTGATATTTAGAGTGAGAACTTGAAACATAAACATGATAATGCATAGCTTGAAATATAAACATGATAATGCAAGCTCCTTTATTACCTTGATACTTAGTGATAACAAAGAAAGTAAACATGATGTACAAAGCATAAAATAAATATGGTATGCATTATATTATTATCTTTGATATTTAGGTGAGAACTTGAAATATAAACATGATAATGCAAGTTCCTTTATTACCTTGGTACTTAGTGATAGCAAAGAAAGTAAACATGATGTGCAAAGCATAAAATAAACATGATGCAAGGTTCATTTTAAGGTGATCTAAAGCTCATCCAAGACTTTAACAACATAATAACCCACACATATCTCATTACAAAGAGAGCTTTAGAGTTCTTGAACTAAGTTCTCAAAGGAATTATGAGGTTTTTGAACATCATCATCAAGCTCAAAGAAAGCAAAACTTTTGAACAAATAAAACTTCAAAGATCAAAAAGGAAAATGGTAACTTGAAATGTTAAAGAAAGGAACAAAGAAACCGAAATCATAATAGCAAGAAAAGTAAAGGTATTCTTGAGTAAAAATCATTTTTGAGTTAGAAAATAATGTTGGAACTCAAAGAAAATAAAACCTCAAGCTCTAGAGTTTCCTTTGAGATGAACACATAGTCATTATCTAGGAGTCCTCATCATTAAGCTATCATGTACTCATCAAGGCCAAGAGGCCGAAAATACAAGAAAAGGAAACCAAAGAAAGTTTCAAAAAGAAAACCCAAGAGAAAGCTAGAAAGAACTCATTTTCAAGAAGACAAAGTTTAGAAAACATTCCTACCTAGAGTGAAGACAAAAAGCTTGGACTTGAAGATGAAAATGATACGAGCAACACCTCCTAGGATGGTGATGATGATTCGGCCTTGATGAAAAAAAAAGGAAGGAAATGTGTTCTTGGTGAGCTTGTGTTTGAGAATGGAAGTTTAGGTGTTTGTATGATGATCCAAGGTGGTGGGGTGGTGTTTCAAGGTTGTGTGATGAAGTTTCAAAAGGAAAAGAAGAAGATGAAAAAGAAGAATGCTCTTAAGATTTGAGAGAAAAAGGAAGAACTTAGAGAAAAACTAAAAAACTAAACTTAGCAAATGAACAAAGTGTAGCAAAGGTTCATCTAGGCATGGTATTTATAGAGAAGAATAAGAGTGAATGAGTGGAGGAGAATGAATCCTCATGGAACATGAGGTGAGGCATGTGTGGAGGAGAATGAATCCTCATGGAACATGAGGTCTCCTCATGGAACATGAGGTGAGGCATGTGTGGAGGAGGAATGAATCCTCATGGAACATGAGGTGAGAGAATGTGCACTTTGATGGCTTCAACCATAGTCTTTGGAGTGTGAAATAAAATTAAATTGTGATAAAATGGATGTTGAATTTCGTGCAGGTCTGATGCAGCAAGGGAGGAGGGAGTTTTGGTCATGTAATAGTGTGTTAGTGATGTGTTTAGGGGTGTATTAGCTTAGGTGTAAGGTTAGGAGTCATTAAGCATAAGTTTAGGTGACTAAGAATGTGATTAGGAACCTTTATGTCATGATTAAGGAGTACTCATACATATTTAGGAGATTTTAAATTCATTTTATGAATAAAACAATGTAGACAAAATTTCATAATTTAAGGAATTGGAGAGAGAAAACACTATTCAAGATTCCATGACTAGAAATCTTGAATTTAAAATAAGATTTTAAGTGGTAATTAAGCACTTTTAGGTTCTAATCAACTTTAATAAATTATTTTGACTCAAGATTAATTATGGAAATTAATTAATCTTGATTAAACCTAATATTGCTTAGGTTTGCTTAATCACGCGATTAAAGCGTAAAAACAAAAACTAGGGGTAAAATCGTAATTTTGCACTAATTTTGCCCGGGACCTCCATAATTAAAACTGAGGTGGTAGAATACATAAAAACACCTTTTAAAACCATTTGGAGAAGTTTTGGGTTCATCCGGCACTTGCAAATAGGTAAAACACCCTTGAGCGTTTTGGTCATTTGACAGAAAACTTCAGCGAGATTTCGATTCGGAAAGAATTACAGGTCATCTAATCCCCTTCAACATTGAGTTTGCCCTTGAGTCTTGGCGGATCGACTTTCCTCGGGTCTGGGCCGAAAATGACCTCAGGGGCATTTCGGTCATTTTCACTCTAGCAGAAAATCGGGGCGTTACACTTTCCTACATTTTGCATATTTTTTCTACTATAGAGGTTAGTAACTAAATCTTTATTATTTATATCGTTTAAGGGTTTAATATATATGTAGGATATAAAAAAGCTTATGTTTTCTAGAATAGAGCTGTAGGAAATAGGGACTGTATGACTGGAGGAAGGGCGTAGAGGTCCATCCTCAACTTGTTTGATTTGTTTGCTATGGTATTCTTTGTGTTTGCGGAGATTGCATGATGCATGTTGTGGAGTTATAAAGGAATACACAATAGAATAGTTTTTAGGATTACGTGAAATGTATGTAATTATTAACATTTAACTGTTTCACTATATCTATTCTATTATTGATCTTTATAATAATATCTATAATTGGTGAATTTATTGAAATATCTAACGTTGGAAGCTTCTAATTTAAAGGTATATGCTGTCGAAATTTTATTAAATTCTTTTTATAGGAATAATAGATTAAAAAAAGTAACTATATTTAAAAAAAACTTAAAAGCTAGTCGAATTTGTTTAAAAATAATAATTTAAATAAAACTTAAAATCCAATTGAATGTGTTTTAAAGACCAAGTAAAATAAATATCTAACAACAGAAGCTCCTAATTTAAGGGAAAATGTTGTTGAAATTTTGTTAATCTTTTTTTTATAGAAATAAGAGATTAACTATTTTTTAAAAAAATAAAAACTAATTGATATTGCTTAAAAATAATAATTTAAATAAAACTTGAAGACCGATTGATTGTGTTTTAAAGGCCAATAAAAAGAAATATCTGACGACGGAAGCTCCTAAATTGAGGGAAGACGCTGTTGAAATTTTGTAAATTTTTTTGTTAAGAATAATTGATTAAATAAAAGTAACTATGTTAAGAAAAACTTAAAAGCCAATTGAATTTTTTTAAAAATAATTTAAATAAAACTTAAAAACCAATTAAATGTGTTTTAAAGACCAAATACAATAAATATCTGACGACGAAAGCTCCTAATTTAAAGAAAGATGCTGTCAAAATTTTCCTAAAATTTTTTTAGGAAAAAAAGATTAAATAAAAGTAATTATTGTATTAAAAAAACTTAAAAGCCAATAGGATTTGTTTGAAAGTAGTAATATAAATAAAACTTAAAGACCAAATTAAGACCAATTAAAAGAAATATTTGATGACGGAAACTCCTAATTTAAGGGGAGATACTATCAAAATTTGTTCTAAATATTTCTTGGGGGAATAAGATTAAAAGTAGTTGTACTAAAAATTTAAATAAAAATTGAATTTGTATTTGAAAGTAATAACTTGACATCTTTACAAAATTGTAGAGTTTCGGGTTAATCACAAGCGTAATGTTACCTTCAAATTGATCATGGATGTACGATAGATTGCATCCTAATAGAGGGGGGATTAAACTAGAATTTTATAGTGGTGTTGAAGAATTTATGAGTGTGGCATGTAAAACACAACAGTTCATTAATAAAGTAAAAGTTAGGTGTCCATGTAATAGATACAAATGTAGGAAGTATTTGGATGATGATACAATAAAGGTTCATTTGTACAAGTGAGGATTCATGTCTGACTATTGGGTTTGGACCGAGCATGGGGAGGTGGTTAATGCATGGAATCAAGTGGGTTTGTTTCAAACTGGAAGTAGTTCTGGTGGGATCCATGTAACTCAGTATGACGTGGGTAATGTGTTATGGGAGGATAACCTGGTTAGGCATCAATAGATGATGTTTGATGCTATTGGTCCTGAATTTGCTGCTTGTTATTCGCAGCCTTCAGTTGAGGAGCCAAACTAAGATGCCGCTCCGTTTTATAGTCTCGTAGAAGCTGCCAATCAACCTTTACAGGAGGATTGTGTGCATTATGAATTGTCATTAGCAGTTCAAATGTTGAACATTAAGTCTGAAGGGAATCAAAGCCAAAGTTCTTTTGATTAGTGGGCTACACTGATAAGTAAGCTAAGTCCGAACCCCGATGTAATTCCAAAAGATTTTTATCAAGCTAAAAAATTAGTTTCTAAATTGTGGTTGAAGGAAATAAAGATTGATTGCTACTTGGAAGGTTGCATGCTTTATTATAAAGATGATATTTCATTGATTGAGTGTAAGTTCTACCAAGAGCCTAGGTTTAAACCCAAGAGACGTGGAAGTGGGAGGTATAAGGATGTCTCTTAGAAAAGAATGCACTATTTGCCCTTAACCTTAGACTCATGAGACTCTATGAGTCAATGAGCTCGGCTTCTCATATGAGGTGGCAAGTGAAAATTAGAAGGATGACAGTGTGATGACGCATTCATCACATAGTAAGGCCTGGAAAAAGTTCGATCAACAATATCCTAATTTTGCTTGTGACCCCCAAAATGTTAGATTGGGACTCTGTTCAAATGGATTTACTCTGAATAACCAATTTAGCAAACCATATTCCTATTGGCCTGTAGTTGTTACACCCTATAATCTCCCTCTTGTAATGTGCATGAAATATGCTTACCTATTCTTAACATGTATAATCCCTGTCCCTGATAATCAAAAAGCTAAGATTGATGTATATCTTCAAACCCTAGTTGATAAACTAAATGAGTTGTGGTGCCAGGGTGTTCTTACTTATGACATTTCAACAACGCAGAATTTCATGATGAGAGTTGCATTAACATGGACCATCAATGATTTTTCAGCTTATGGAATATTGTCTAGATGAATAACCCAAGACAAATTAGCATAGCTGATTTTCATGGAGGATACTAAAGCATTCATCTTGAAACATGGAGGAAAGAACTATTGGTTTGATTGTCATAGAAGGTTCTTAGATTCTAATCATCCATATCGGCGAAGTAGATACGGCTTTAAAAGTAATTGTGTTGAATATGATGAGCTTTCAGTTAGACTAAGCGGCCGCAAAATGTGGGATCGAGTTAAGGATTTCCCAAAAATAACTGAAGTCAGAAAGTGTAATACCCTAGTTTTAAATAAAAAGGGTTAGAAAAAAAAATTGAACTAAAAAGGGTGTCAGTTACCCTTACCTATCATTCTGGGTCCTGAATTTTACTAAGTCTAGATCCTACATATCCTCGGAGGGCTATATGATAGAGCCAGATTCTTGGGATCAAATGTTCTGGTAATTGTTCTCTAGAGAAAAAAAAAAGTTAAAAAGTGATTTTTAATGAATTTTACGAAACTGTTAAACGTTCCTTCTTTAGCCTACAAGTTTATAAAATCATAAGAATTCCCGGATGTGAACTAAAACCCAAAATTTGGATTTTGATTTTTCTAATATTTTGTTTGAATCCAAATTGGGGGTATGTCCTTATTTACATTTATGTTTTAAAGTTAATGGAGACATTAAATTCCAGCGTGGAATTACTGCACAAGAAACTAAGAAAAACCATTCTGCTCAAGAAACTACATTGTCAAGATTCTCTTAAACAATTTTCAGATTGGTTTAGATTATATGTAAGTCCACTTGTTTAAGATTATGCAACCCAATATATTCTTATATGTTAATTTTGTTTGGTACAAGTTTGTTTGACATTTCAAACTTAATGTATGTAGGTTCATAAAAAAAATAATGGTGTAACATGTCCCCTTTGTTTGATTTAGCTTGGGGGCCAAAAAATAAAGTTGTAAGTTGGCTCATGTACTATACTAATGGGTACAAGTTTCACACAGTTGATTAAGGTGCATGGAAAAATCGATAATACTGGTGTTTGTGTTAAAGGCGATACTGGAGACGGAGAATGTGATTGGTATGGTATCGTTAACGCAATCCTTGAGTTTGAGTACGTGGGTGACCTTGCAAATAAATGCATCCTATTTAAATGCGAATGGTACGATTCTACCCGGCTTACTAGGACAAGACAACACGATGATTACAAAATCATTGAAATCAATAACACTAGAAGATGTAAAAGTTATCATCGATTTATTATAGCCCAGAATGCTAGACAAGTAATATTATTTTCATATCCTGGGAAAAGTATGTTACAGTGGAGGGTTGTGAACAAGATAAAACCAAGAGATATGATTGAAATAGAGGAAGATATTATTGAAGATCCATGTAATAAGTGCAAATGTAAAAAGTTTTGGATGATGATATAATAAGGGTTCATTTGTATAAGTGGGGATTCGTGCTTGACTATTGGGTTTGGACCGAGCATGGAGACGTAGTTAATGCATAGAATCAAATGGGTATGTTTCAAACTAGAAGTAGTTTTGGTGGGATCCATGTAACTCAGCATGACGTGGGTAATGTGCTATGGGAGAATGACCTGCTTAGGCATCAAGAGATGATATTTGATGCTGCTAGTCTTGAATTTGTTGCTCATTATTCGCAGCCTTTAGGTGATGAGCCAAACCAAGATGTCACTTGTTTTTATAGTCTTCTAGGAGCTGCCAATCAACCTTTATGGGAGGATTGTGTGCACTCTGAATTGCCATTAGCAGTTTGAATGTTGAGCATTAAGTCTGAAGAGAATCAAAACCAAAGTTCTTTTGATCAGTGGGCTGCACTGATAAGTAAGCTGAGTCCAAACCCCGATGTAATTCCAAAAGATTTTTATCAAGCTAAAAAATTAGCTTCTAAACTAGGGTTGAAGGAAATAAAGATTGATTGCTGTTTGAAATGTTGCATGCTTTATTATAAAAATGATATTTCATTGATTGAATGTAAGTTCTGCCAAGAGCTTAGGTTTAAACCCAAGAGATATGGAAGTGGAAGATATAAGGATGTCTCTCAGAAAATAATGTACTACCTGCCCTTAATCCATAGACTCACAGGACTCTGTGCGTCAATGAGCTTAACTTCTCATATGAGGTGGCAAGTGAAAATCAGAGGGATAACGGCGTGATGACGCATCCATTGCATGGTGAGTTGTGGAAAAAGTTCAATTAACAATATCCTGATTTGCTTGTCACCCCCGAAATGTTAGATTGGGACTATGTTCAGATAGATTTACTCTAAATAACTAATTTAGCAAACCGTATTCCTGTTGGCTTGTAGTTTTTATGCCCTATAATCTCCCTCCTACAATGTCCATGAAAAATGCTTACCTGTTTTGAAAATGTATAATCCATGGCCTTGATAATCCAAAAGCTAAGATTGATGTGTATCTTCAACCCCTAGTTGATAAACTGAATGAGTTATGGCACTACAGTGTTATTACTTATGACATTTCAATAAAGTAGAATTTCATGATGAGAGCTGTATTAATATGGACCATCAATAATTTTCCAGCTTATGGAATGCTATTTAGATGGATGACCAAGGCAAATTAGCATGCCCAATTTGCATGGAGGATACTAAAGCATTCACCTTGAAACATAGAGGAAAGAACTCTTGGTTTGATTGTCATAGAAGGTTCTTAGATTTTGATAATCTATATAGACGACATAGATATGGTTTTAAAAGTAATTGTGTTGAACATGATGAGCCTCCAGTAGACTAAGTGGCCGCGAAATGTATGATCAAGTAAAGGATTTCCCAAAAATAATTGAAGTTGGAAAGGTTGAGATTGAGATTGGGATTGAGACTGCGACATCAAATGTTCACCTAAGTTCTGCACATGAGACAATTGTTGATCTTCTTCATCATAGTTTGCCGCATGATCATGGTGCTCCTTTTCATCATTTTCATCATACTGGTACTGGACAATGAAATCAAAATCCCTAGCTGGGCTAGCTTGTGCTATTGGTTGCGGATTTAGCAGCAATATCTCTTCAGTCTATCTAGCAATCAAGGTGTTTACTTAGAGAAACTACGTCATCATATGAGCTGCGCACGTCATGACAGGACACTTCAAAGGATAGGGATGCATTCGGTGCAGGAAGTGATATACCCAAACTTGAAACTCTAGAGCTAATTGGTCCCAGTACCTTGTGGTAGCACAATGATGACGCACTGTAGCAAAGCACTGTAATGTGGGTTTCCTTCAATATTTATGTAGATATACTAATTTGTAATCCGGAAAATTACTCAATGCTAATGGATGGTTTTCATAATCCATAGAGAGTGCACCTAGATTTTTTTTTTTGAAGAGCATGAGAGGAATCTAAGTCTAGTGTGGAAGAATATTGTGATATTTTATGTGTGTACATGAAGAAGAACATCAAGACATGCTTTTTGTGTTTTTTAAACTATTGTTTTGATATGTTTGGTTTTGCATGACAATAGCACACTTTTAAAGAATTAAGGATTTAAGGGAGATCCTTTTTTTTATATTTTGTCTTGGAAAGATTTTCTCAAGAGTGGAGATCCATTTACTCCAGGAGTAAGTCTTGATATACTTACTTCATCTAATAACTTTTTTTGGGTATGAAATTACATCAATCCAATCGTTGAATTTAAAGTTTCTACTAAGTAGATCAAGTATATAAAGTTTTATACAATTTGAAAATGATTTGGTAGTTCATCATTTCATTTTATTTTGATGGATAATATGTTTTTTAAAATACAAGTAAATATTGATTACTAGATTACATAGCTATTGTTGTCCAATTTTTCTAAAATTTGATATGCTTGATCATCAATATAATATAACATAAATCAATGGACTAATTGATTAAATTTAATATGGATGAAGAGTTATAGAATGAAGTAAGTGTGCAAGACTTACTCCCTCTAATAACTTTTTTTGGGTATGAAATTATATCAATCTAACCATTGAATTTAAAGTTTCTACCAAGTAGATCAAATATATGAAGTTTCATACAATTTCAAAATGATTTGATAGTTCATCATTTCATTTTATTTTGATGGATCATATATTTTTTAAAATACAAGTAAATATTGATTAGTAGATTACATCACTATTGTTGTCCAAATTTTCTAAAATTTGATATGCTTGATCATCAATATAATATAACATAAATCAACGGTCTGATTGATTAAATTCAGTGTGGATGAAGAGTTATTAAACGGAGTAAGTCTTGACATACTTACTCCATCTAATAACTTTTTCTTTGTATGAAATTACATCAATCCAACCGTTGGATTTAATGTTTCTATCAAGTAGATCAAGTATATAAAGTTTCATACAATTTGAAAATGATTTGATAGTTCATCATTTCATTTTATTTTGATAGATAATATGTTTTTTAAAATACGAGTAAATATTGATTAATAGATTACGTGGCTATTGTTGTCCAATTTTTCTAAAATTTGATATGCTTGGTCATCAATATAATATAACATAAATCAACAGTCTAATTGATTAAATTCATTATGGATGAAGAGTTATAGAATGGAATAAGTGTATAAGACATACTCCTAGAGTAGACGGATCTCTACTCTATATATATATATATATATATATATATATATATATATACACATATGCATATAGTTTAATAAAACTATTTTATATTTTCAATGAATATTAATTAAACTCAAACATGATTGAAAGTTAAGTAATGATAATTAACTATCACATAGACCACTTAAAAAGGTCAATTAAAGACATTTCCTTTAAAGGGTACTAGGAACTCAAACATGAAATAGTCTATAAGAAGTGGGAGCTTTCTAACCTCCATCACCAACCGTCTCCGCTGGTAACCATGTAAGCCTTCCCTAAAGCTGCACTTAGCCTTTCGCCCTGACCAACTCATGCATCGTTACGCCTCCACGCCAGGCTTCCATCAACTGCGCACTTGTGCTTTAGTCCACCGGAGCTGCCACCACAAGTTGGAATGCTGTCGCATCGGCCTTTTTCCTCCAACACTAGTTGCGTCTTGATCTTCTATGCATGTGTTTTGTTTTTCAGACAGTGAAACAGAAAAAAATAATGAGGAACTAAAATTATTTGGGGTGTGGTGGTGATGATAGATTATGAATAAGGTAGTGGTGGTGGTGATATGAAGGGGGGAGGGGGAGATTAGGTTGGGTTTTTTTTTTATATATTTTTAATCTAAAATTATAGTGAAGGAATATTTTAGGAATATTCTATTTAATTTAATATTTTTGTAACGTTTTATAAGGATAAAGAACTAATTAAAAAAGGTTCAATTAATCTGCCAATCTCTATAGTTTTATCGAATTTTCAATTGAGTCTCTACATTTTAAATGTTTCCAATTGGATCTCTATAATATATTAGATTTTTCAATCAGGTCTTTATCGTTATTTAAAAAAAAATAGAATATTCCATTTTCATCTCACTGTTCACATACGGTAGGGACCTAATTGAAAATTCTTATACACTATAAGGACTTAATTAAAAATTAGAGACCTGAAGAATAATTAAACCTTCAAAATATATATTTTACTTTATTTTAATGTATTTAATTAAAGTAAAAAAAATCTACAGATTGAGTGCTCAAAATAAGCAAAAGAAAAATTATTTTATTTCATTTTTTCAAAATAATAAGTAAAAAAAGTATTATTTCTCTCCTAATAATATGATCAAATAAGTAAAAAAAACATTTAAGTGCTTATTATCAAAATAAAGTATTATTTAATTTCTATCCTAATAATTACATTTAAATAGGTTGATCATATTGAATAATTGAAAAATAATAAATTCTCATTATATTCAAATTTTATTATTATCACAACTTCTTTTAAAAGTATTTTTTTATTGAAAATAATTATCACAAAATATTAATAAATTCATGCAACACAATCATATTATTTCTAGTACTTTTAGTACAAAATGTATTAAGGTTTTCACTATTTGGAAAGAATGCAAGGGCACTCTTTTTCATTGGTTGTATTCATGTATCCTATTATGTATCAAAATGAAAGGCATTTCTATACCCATCACCTTATAAGTGAAGTCGTGGATGTGTATTCTTATGTAAAGTTCAGATGGTGATTGTGAAATAATACCACTTATTAATTATAAAAAATATTATTGTACATAACATTAAAAACACTAAAAGATACAATTTGTACTATACTAGAAATAATATGCATGTGTTGCATGAATTTATTAATATTTTGTGATAATCATTTTCAACAAAAATACTTTTAAAAGAAGTAGTGATAATAATAAAATTTGAATATAATGAGAATTTATTATTTTTTTAATTATTTAACACGATCAACCGATTTGACAGTAATTATTAGGAGAGAAATTAAATAATAATTTATTTTGATAATAAGTACTTAAAAATATTTTTATTTATTTGATCATATCATTAGGAGAGAAATAATACTTTTTTTACTTATTATTTTGAAAAAAAATTAAATTAAATAATTTTTCTTTGGTTTATTTTGAGCACTCAATGTGTAGATTTTTTTTTTACTTTAATCAAATGCATTAAAAGAAAGTAAAATGCATATTTTGAAGGTTTAATTATTCTTCAGGTTTCTAATTTTTAATTAAGTCCCTATAGTGTATAAGAATTTTCAATTAGGTCCCTACCATATGTGAACAGTGAAATGAAAATGAAATATTTCATATTCAAATGGAATATTCTATTTTTTTATAACGGCAGGGACCTGATTGAAAAATATAATACACTATAGGGACCCAATTGAAAACTTTTAAAATGTAGGGACCCAATTGAAAATCCAGTAAAATTATAGGGACTAGCAGATTAATTAAACCTTAAAAAAATTATAATATAGGGATTTGTCACAACATACCTGGAGGTTATTGCAACGAGGATGACAATCGATTTAAAAATAAATGTGGGAGTCGCCACCAATTTTAATTCTGGAAAAATTGGAAAACCTTTTTATTTGTAAAACTGGTCTTGTAAGAGTTTTGAGGTTCGGGAATCTGATTACGATTAAGGAAGGGTGGAAACTTAATCCCACTTCACCCTTAATACGTCCGTATAAATATGATTACCCTAGAACTTATTATGCAAATTAATTATGACTTTAAAATGTTTATTTTTCCCCAGAAGTTAACAATTATATAAAAATTAAGGTAAAAATAAAAGAAAAGAAATTAAATTAAAAGAGAACATAATTTAATGAAAAGTTAATTTTGGTTTGATAGTTGTAAGCTACGCCGACGTATCCTCTGGTGCAATGAGGAACTCAAAACCATGTCGTTCTGTATAAAATGCTTGTGTGTTGATGAATTTTAATTAAGAAATAAGATAAAAATGTACGTGGTTGATTTTAATTTCAAAAATAAACTTTTAACTAATGATTTATTGAAAGAGAAATTTGGTTTTGTATAGGATTCAAATTAGCATTAAACTACTTAATAAACCTTACAATTCAACAGTATGAAGAGAGTACTGACTCCTCAATGACAATCATTGATTGTTATTTGGACCAAATATTTTTTTATTTTTTATTGTTCTCTTTATCATTATATTTTATTTTTTTTAAAATGATCCTAAACTTTAACACAATGAAAAAAAAAACTAAACCTATAAAAAATAAGACAACATCAAAACAATCCTAATCTAGTATTAACCCAACACTAAAAATTGAGTTTTTTTTTTTTTTAAAAGAAAGCAATAAACCCAATATCCCAATACCCAAAATAAAAACCAACAAGCCGAAATAAAAAAAAAAAACCTAGCTCTAATAAAAAGGAACCTGACCCATAAGACATATAACTTCACTTTAGACACCTGGATATCACTTACCAAATTGCAACAGAACCAAGACCAGAAAGTGAAGGCAGCGGCAAAGTGGAGGGGCTTCGCGGGGCTGTGGAGCTGAAGAGGAGAGGGCTGATCTGGGTGGCAATTGGCGTCTTCAGGCACGATGGTTGTCTTGGGTTGGTGGTGCGAGGGGAATGTGACAGCGGAGGTGGCAGGAGCTGGGGTTCTGGTTCGCAGAAAGGGAGCTGCACGGTGCTGGCTTCATGGCAGAAGGCTAGCGATGATGGCACAGCTGAAGAAGAGGAGACATTAGGCTGTGAACGACGGTGGTTGCAATAAGGAACTCGGGATCTGGGCGCGGTTTCGTGGTGCTTCTGCTGCTGGTTTGCGGCGGCTGTTACGTGAGCAAGGCGTTGCGGTGAAGCTTGAGGTCATGACGACAGTGATGGGGGCAGGGGGAAAACTCTCAACGGCGGCCTGGTGCGGTGAAGACAGCGGTTCTCCGCGATAGCGGCTTGACGAGATAGCGGAGAAAGTGCTGGCAAGCACGGGTGGTTTACAAAATGCTGGTGGCGGCAGCGCGAGGTAACGGCGAGGTAGCTCCGGCGAGCTCGCAACTTCACTTCCTTTTCCTTTCTTCTATTTTATTTGTTTGTGGTTGTTTGGTTCTTGGATATGAGTTTTGTTTATGTTAGAAATGGAATTTTGATTCTTGCTGTGATTTGATTGTTGTTGCCATGATAATCTTCTCTCTCTCCTTTTTTTTATTCTGGCTTGTGAGACTGATGTTCAATTTCAAGGTGAGATAATGGTTTGTGTATCTAGTTGATTCTTTTTGGATGAATTATGGGTCTTGTTGAGTTAGAGTGATGGGGTAATGGATGGTTGTGGTGACTGTGATGGTATGGCAATGGAGAGGGGATGGCTTATGTGGCGAGCATGGTGGTGATGGGGATTGAAGGGCAGGTTGGCTTGGTTATGTTGTAGCTTGTTGATGCAAACTATGGAAGAGATTATAATGATGAAGGTGATGCGTTAGTGGTGATGGTTGTTTGGCAATTAGGAAGATGATAATGGTGAAAACTTTATATTGATGGTGGATGGTGACTGCAGCTATAGAGGAATGCTCTCTGTTCTCTCTTGCTAAAATTAGCTCTCTCGGTCCTCTCTGTGCTTGCTAAAAATTGGCTCTCTCTGTGTGCTTCTCTTGCCAAAAATTGCCCCGTCTCCGTTCCTCTATGTTTTCTCCCATTCACCCCCGTCTATGGTTGTGAATTTTCTCATTTATACCTTGCAATCCTTGATCCTGACAATTGAGGAATTAATGTTTTGAATCTTGGCTACTGAGATTGTCAACTTGATCTGACTCAGGCATTAAACGTAGTGATTCCTTTTATTGTTGGAGCTTTGAATAAGATGATCAACATTAAATGTATTGATCCGTAATCAAAGAATTATTGTCCCTTCAGTATTGGAATGTTGAATTTGTAAACTCTGACATGCTTGAGGCATTAAATGCACTGGACCCGTGTGCCTTTTTTATTATTATTTCGCTTTTCTTTAATTTGACCACAATCTGTCATGGAGAGATTTTGAATTGAGTTTTTTAACAGGCTAACACTAACATAAGCTGAGAAACCAGAATGGGCTGGTTTGGGGATTTTTGTTTTTTGTTTTTTGTTTTTTTACAATTGGGCCAAAAGCAACAAATGGCTAGGGACCTAAAAAAAGAAAAGAATTGGGCTGAAAATAAAAATGAGGAAAACAAAATAAGGAAATGAAATTAAAAATGAGAATAAAATGTTCGGACAAAATGTGGTGTTCACAGTTCCCCCTCTTTACTTGTCTCTTACTAAAAATTAAAAAACTATGGCTTTGACATTTTGCTGTAAGGGACAGGTAAAGATATGAACACATATTTTGTCCAAATGCATGATGCATGAGAATGATATTGACAATGACAGATGTATGATGGGAATGAATGAATGCACATTGCAAAAGCTTTAACAGATGATGCTAAAGAATCAATGCGCAATGACAACGAATGCATGATGATAGCGTGAAATAATGTGTATAGATGATTTCATGAAGGTGTTGAATATATGATGCTGACGCTTTTAATGAGTGATGCCAGACTATCTCATGATGAATGCACATTGCTAATGTCAAGTAGGGAATGAAACCTATATGAACATTAGATGCATGCAAAATCTGATGGAAACTGGAAGAGAATGAGGAATTCAAAAGCTTGTGAATGTGGAATGCGTATAAGATGTGAAGTACGTGAAAATGAGAAAATGAATGTGAAGGTAGTGAAAGTGAATGTGAAAGCAATGATAGCTTGTGAAATGTGAAAATTTAAAATCTGTGATGTAAATGTGAAAGCTTGTAAACGTGAAAGTTTGTAAATGTTAAAGCGTGTAAATGTGAAAACATATAAATGTGAAAGCTGATAAATGTGAAAGCTATAAGTGTGAAAGTAGTAAATGTGAAAGCAAGTAAAAGTTTGTGAAAGCAAGTAAAGATCTGTAAAAGCAATTAAATGTCTGTGAAAGCAGTAAATGTCTATGAAAGCAAGTAAATCTCTGTGAAAGCTATAAATGTCTGTGAAAGCAGTAAATCTCTGTGAAAGCAATAAATGTCTGTGAAAGCATGTAAAAGTCTGTGAAAACAAGTAAAAGTCTGTGAAAGCATGTAAAAGTCCATGAAAGCATGTAAAATGTCTGTGAAAGCTGTAAATATCTGTGAAAGCAAGTAAAAGTCTGTGAAAGCTGTAAAAGTCTGTGAAAGCAATAAAAGTCTGTGGAAGCAAGTAAATGTTTGTGAAAGTAATAAATATCTGTGAAAGCAAGTAAATGTCTGTGAAAGCAATAAAAGCTTGTGAAAAAGATGTAAAAGTCTATGAAAGCAATAAAAGTTTGTGAGAGTAAGTAAATGTGAAAACTTATAAAAATCGACAGCTTGTAAAATTGTAAAATTTAAAAGACTTGTGAGAGTGAATAATGCCAATGATTAATAGTGCAAGATTGATGTAATGATGTTGTGATGTGAAGCTGATGTGATCATATAATGAATGATGTCTAAATGGTGAAGGAATTGCTGTAAAACTGATGTAATGATGGCACTAGTATAACGATGAATGATGAAGGAATTGCTGTAAAACTGATGTAATGATGAAAATATTCCTTAAAACTAAAATTGCCCTAGTTTGAGGTGTCTTCACATTGTCCTTCAAGAAAGTTTTCATCTGTCTGAAAATGACCTGTTTACTCAGGTGATCCATTTCATGAGCTTCTCCTTTTTAGTTGCCAAACATATTCACTTGATGACAGTTGAACGACTCCTTGTTGTCCTGTTTTCTTTATTACTCCATCTGTTGTTCTAACCTCTCCTTATTGCCTCGGTTTTCTTCATTACTCCATCTGTTGTTCTGACCCCCGTTTCTTTTCCTTCGTGAGCCCATCTTATCCTCAAACTCCTTATTTGACTTATCAATCATGAGTTTTGTTAGCAAATTAGTCCCTTGATTATACTTCAATTATAATATCATGAGTATGCATGGTAATAAAAGAAAGTATGAGATAAACATTTTGGTAGAAGAGGAAAGATAAATAGAGACATAGAGGAAGAGAAAAATATTTTTATTAGACTTGAAACTGGAGAGTATTTATAATATTTCAACAATTATCAAGAGATACGGAAGGAATAAAGACACGAAAGGAATAAAGACACGAAAGGAATAAAGACAAGACTAGTAGTGCTGCTTTCATGTAATTAACCCACTTCACTGATTCATTGGCTACACCAAACTTGAAATCTATGATAGCACATGCAATCCTTTATTGCGTTTTCAAAAATATGCCATTATCCACTAGCATTCAAATTGCCCCGGTTTCGGTTTCCCCATAGCTCCTTGGTCATTGGTCCGATTTTTCACCATAGCATAGGCCGCCCTTTCGGGTTTTCAACCTAGCACTTAAAAATTGCTCTAACTTTTGCCCAGGTTGCCTTTCCAGGTTTTCAACCTAGTGAGCATTTTCTCTTCTCTTTTCTTTTTGTGCTCTAATTTTTTGCCTAGGTAGCCCTTCTGGGTTTTCAACCTAACGAGCATTTTTAATCTTCAGGCAAAGTATTTCTTCACAGCATCTGAGTTGACTGGCTTGGCAAGCGTTTTGCCTTCCATGTCAGTCAAAATTAAAGCTCCTCTAGAAAATGCATCTTTGATGATGTAAGGGCCTTCATGTGTGGGTGCCCACTTGCCTATGTTATCTTCTTGGTTCGGGAAAATCTTCTTCAGAACGAGATCCCCTGGTTGAAAAATTCGAGGGCAAACATTCTTATTGAATGCTTTAGCCATCCTTTTTTCGTATAACTGACCATGACAAACTACAGTTAACCGTTTTTCTTCAAGTATGTTCAATTGTTCGTGTCTCATCTTTACCCACTCAGCTTCATCCAATTCAGCTTCCACCAAGACCTTTAAAGATGGTATTTCTACTTCTATAGGTGTGACTGCTTCCATTCCATACACTAGTGAATACGGAGTTGCCCCAGTTGAGGATCTAACAGAAGTACGGTAGGCGTGTAATGCATAAGGTAGCATATCACTCCAATCCTTATACGTGACCACCATTTTCCTCAAGATCTTCTTGATGTTTTTATTTGCTGCTTCCACAGCCTCGTTCATCTTTGGTCGATAAGGAGCTGAGTTGTGATGCTTGATCTTGAATTGCTCACATAATTTTTGTACTTCTGCATTGTTGAAATTAGTTGCATTATCTGTGATGAGCCTTTCTGGCAACCCATATCTACAAATGATGTTGTTATTCAGGAACTTCACCACCACTTTCCGTGTTACATTGGCGTAAGATGTAGCCTCTACCCATTTAGTGAAGTAATCGATGGCGACCAAAATAAATCGATGCCAATTAGGAGCTTTAGGACTAATTGGTCCTATGACATCCATGCCTCACATTGCAAATGGCCAAGGCGATGTCAGAGTATGCAGTGGCACAGGAGGAGAATGGATTCGATCAGCATAGATTTGACATTTGTGGCACTTTCTGATGAAATCTATGCAATCTTTCTCCATAGTGAGCCAATAGTATCCTTGTCTGAGGATTTTTGTCGGGATAATGTGTGTCCATTAGCATGGGTTCCACAAACACCCTCATGGACTTCTGATATGATGGAGTTAGCTTCCACAGCATCAACACACCTTAATAAGACTCCGTCATAGTTTCTTTTATACAACACATTACCCGAAATGAAGAAGGACATTGACAGTCGTCTGAGTGTCTTTCTATCATTCTCATTTGCTGATACTGGATATTCTTTCTCCTTAATGAACCTTTTGATGTCGTAGAACTATGGTCGGCCGTTAGGCTCTTCTTCAATGTTAGAACAGTATGCTGGTTCTTTTCTGACAACCACTTGCAAAGGTTGCATTTCTACTTCCAGATCGAGCTTGGTCATTACAGCCAAGGTAGCTAAAGCATCTGCAAACTAATTCTGTTCACGGGGTAAGTAATGGAAATTAACATCCTTGAATTCATCTTTTAAGCTCAAGAGATGTTCATAATATGACAACAATCTGTGCTCCTTGACTTGCCATTCTCCATTAACCTAAAAGATGATTAGAGCTGAGTCCCCGTAGACTTCTAGATACTCTACACCAAGGGCTATTGTCGCCTTCAGACCTGTTATGCACGCTTCATATTCAGTCGTGTTGTTAGTGCAATCAAATGCTAGTTTGACAGCGATCGGGAACTGTTTTCCACTGGGGGACACTAGTACTGCTCCAACTCCATTCCCGTGAATGTTGATGGCACCATCAAAGTACATTTTCCACATTAGGTTTCCTTTTTCCTCGCTTTCATTATCCTCTTCTACAGCTGCTAGGACTTCTTCATCAGGAAATTTGAACTCTATTGGCTGATATTCTTCTAGTGGATTCTCAGCCAGGTGGTCTGCTATCACGCTTCCTTTTATGGACTTTCTGGTCACATACTTTATGTCAAATTCTGCTAAAGTCACTTGCCATTTGGACATTCTTATGGAGATATGTGGGCTTTCAAAAATGTACTTCATGGGGTCCATCCATGATATAAGCAAAGTTGTGTAATGGAGCATGTATTGTCGTAACCTCTTCGTCGTCCATACTAGTGCACAACAAGTCTTTTCAATAGCTAGATACCTAGATTAGCAATTGTTGAGCTTCTTGCTCAAGTAGTAAATGGCTTGTTCCTTTCGACCAGACTCATCATGCTGTCCTAACACCTCTCCCATTGACCCGTGCAACACCATGAGGTAGAGTATCAACGGTCGTCCTGGTGTGGGTGGAACCAGGAGAGGTGAATTTGACAAGTAGTTCTTGATTTTGTCAAAGGCTTCTTGACATCTGTTGTCCCATCTACTCGGATTATCCTTCCTCAATAGTTTAAATATCGGGTCACAAGTATTGGTCAAATTGGAGATGAATCTTGCTATGTAATTCAAACGACCTAAGAAACCTTAAACTTCCTTTTCTATCTTGGGCACTGACATGCCTTGGATGGCTTTAATCTTGTCTGTATCAACCTCAATACCTTTCTTGCTAACGATGAACCCTAACAACTTTCCAGTCGATGCTCTGAATGTGCATTTTGCTGGATTCAATCGAAGCTTGTAAATCCTCAACCTCTCGAACAATTTTCTAAGCACAACAACATGACTTTCTCCTTCTCGTGACTTTGCTACCATATAATCCACATACACCTCTAGTTCCTTGTGGATCATGTCGTGGAAAAGGGTCACCATTGCTCGCTGATATGTTGCTCCAACATTCTTTAGCCCGAACGGCATCACTCGATAGCAAAATACTCCCCACTGAGTGATGAATGATGTCTTCTCCTTATCTTCTTCTGCCATCAAGATCTGATTGTAGCCTGAATAACCATCTATGAAGGAGAATCAGTGACTTCTTGCTGTGCTATCAACTAGGACATCTATATGGGGAAGGGGAAAATTGTCTTTTGGGCTAGCTTTGTTCAAATCCCGATAGTCCATACACATTCTGACTTTTTCATCTTTCTTCGACACCGGTACTATATTGGCTATCCATTTTGGATATAACGGGACCTCTAGAAAGCCTGCATCAAGTTGCTTCTTGACTTCCTCCTTGATCTTGAGTGACATTTCTGGATTCATCCTCCGCAACTTCTATCGCTTAGGTTCTATCCCTTCAATTAATGGGATTTTATGAGCCACTATCTCTGGGTCCAAACCAGGCATATCTTTGTAAGACCAGGCAAAAACATCTATGAATTCATGGAACAGTGCAATCATCTCTTCTCTTTCTAGGTTGTCAACTATTTTCACCTCTTTCTTATCCTCATCAGTACCCAGATTCACAATTTCGACAATCTCATCATGTGGATTTATCCCCTTTTCCATTGAATCTATGATTTGGGCAAATTGTTGGCACAACTCAGGATCTTCATTTTGTTCATTTTCATTCAAGTCCGTTGTAACACAATAATCAGTTAATGGGTTTTCACATTCATTTGCACAAGATAGAGATTCCGAAAGAGATGAGTCCCTGGAATTGAGACGAGACTCGAAATAAATAAGAGGAAAAAAATAAACGAAAAGAAAAAAATTACGAAAAGAGAATGGAAAAGAAAAACCTATGCATAATTATTTAATTAAAATTGAAGTACAACAAAGGTGACTAAAATGTTCATTACTCAAGATACAACAAATCATCTAAGAGCTCAGAATCCCAATTGTTCAATGGCTCGCAGCTTGGGTAGACTAGCAGAGGCATCTCCTTGGCTCCTTCGAGAGTGCTAATGGTTTCAGATCCTTCTATCATTACCACTGCTGCAGGCCCAGGAAATGTGTCCCTGATATATGGAATTTTCTTCTTGGCAGATTCAATAGATTGGAGCTCTTTTGTAGCTTCATATCCAAGGCCGAACTTCCCAGGATTGTCAGGGAGGAAAATTGGATCCTTGATTCCTTGTAACTGACTTCCTAGTCCTTTTCCTTCTTTGAATCCGCTCTTTTGCATGATTCGAGTGGCCACTAGAAGTGTGTCACTTTTTTATTTCTCCGGTTAAGCTATTTTGAGATTCTAAAATGAAACCTCGAGAGCGTCTTCAACATAATCAATATACGGCACCGTCACTGGTTTGGTCACCAATAACTCCTCTTCTCCTTTTACTGTAATGAGCTTTCCACAATCTATGAATTTCACCCTTTGATGAAGAGTAGAGGGAACTGCACCTTCTTCATGAATCCAGGGTCTTCCTAACAACATTGTATACCCTGGTTCAATGTCCATCACCTGAAATCTGGTCAGGAATGTGGTTGGCCCAATTTCTAACTGAAGGTCAATGGTACCCGTGATTTCCCGCAATGATCCGTCAAATGCCTTGACGATTGTCTCGCTTGGTGCAATTGTGGAAGGATCGATCGGTAATTGCTGCAGAGTGGAGTAAGGAAGCACATTGAAAGCTGACCCCCCCATCAATCAATACTTTCGCGATGTTGCAACCCTGGCATTTTAGGGTAATGTGGAGCGCCTTCGGCCGTCCCACTGCATGAGGACAAACTTCTTCCTCCTTGAAGATGATGGTATTTGTAGTTCTGATTGCACCCACAATCCCTTCAATTTTATCCGGGGTCACATCTCTAGGTACATATGCCTGGTCCAATACTCTCTTGATCGCATTGCGATGAGCCTCTGAAGTTAAGATCAATGAATAAAGTGAGATTTTTGCCAGTGTTTTCTTCAGTTGATCGACCACATCATACGCACTTTGTTTCATTATTTTAAGAAATTCTTCTTCTTCGTCTTCCTGGCCCTTTCCTTTGCTTTCAGGTATCACTTGGGGGTCTTTCAATAGCTTCCCGGGAGTATAACACCTTCCACTCTGAGTGATTCCCCCTATTCCCGTGACATTCGTTATGGACTCTGACGCAAGGGATTTTGAGCATGCTTCACTACTGGGCTCTTCAACTGCTTTTGGTTGATCATGCTTTGCACAGATTGCAAAATGAGAAGGCAACCTAGACACTTTGAAGACAGGTACCGCCCCTTGTTTAGGGATTATCTCTTTAGACATTGTAGAACGAGGTTCTATGATAGTGTCATATCTCCACGGAACCATGTGATTGCTCTCATAGGAAAATGGCTTAGGTAATTTGAAAACAAGTGTCGACTCAGGTTTATAAACTTTAAAAACAGGGGGCGCTTGGTGAACCATATTGATGCTCTGTTTGATGCCTTTTGGTATCTCGAGCACCCCTAGTTTGACCATTCTTTCAATAAAGAGCTTTAGTTCTGGACACTCTTCTATATGATGCTTCTTTCCGGAACACTCACAAAATAAATCACTTTCATCTACCTTCACTGTTCTTTTTCCTTTCCTTCCTTCGACTTCTATCTCATAGCCCGCTTTCCTCAGGGCTTCCAAGATCTCATTCATTGAGAGTTTAACATTCTCTACTCCCTGATTTGCACAATTCCCATTGCAAATGGAATTTACCTGTCCTCCATCATGATTGGGGAATGGATTATTCCTTATGTGTGGTCTTGGTTCTTCTTCCAGCTTAATGGCACTGCGATCAATTAAGCGCCATATTGCACTCCTGAAACCATAACAATCTTCAACAGAATGCCCAGGAGAGTTGGAATGGTAATCGCATGTTTGATTTGGATTGTACCACCGAGGATATAGCGGCACCAAGGTTTTTCCAGGATGTGGAGCTAGCAGGTTGTCTCCACACAAATGCTTGAACAACTCAGCATTGCTCATGTGGAAATCAGGTAATGGTCGATTTTCCATTGGAGGTCTATTATTGGTGTTGGATAGTTAGGTTGTTGTGGAAGAGTTGGTTTTCTGGTGGGTCAGGGGTACTGTTTGGTGGGGTCTAGGTGTTATTGGTGTATAAGGTCGTGGTTGGGAGACATGGTTAATCTGGTGCGGTTGATGTGTATATGGTGCTTGGGCCTGAGTTGGGATAATTCTTGGAGGTGGGTATTGTTGGTGTGAGTAAGATGGATAATGGTTTGACCGAGGAGTGGATTGATAAGATTGGAGGTGGATGTAATTGACAACATTCTCTTTCTTCTTAAAATGGGAGCCTTTCTTGGATTCACTTGTTTCTCCTGTTGCTAGTTCCACCTTCCCTTCTTGGATATTGGTTTCGATTCTTTCTCCTATCTCAACCAAATCCACAAACTCTTTTACATGAGTCCCAAGCATTTTTTTGAAAAAAGGACCTTCCAATGTACGGATGAAGTAAGAGCACATTTCTTGCTCTAACATCGGTGGAACAACCCTTCCAGCCATAGCCCTCTATCTTTGAGCATATTCCTTGAAAGACTCGTTCTCTTTCTTCCTCATTCCTTTCAGCTGATCTCTAGTAGGTGCAGCATTCAGATTAAACTTGTATTGGTTAGTGAAAGCTTGACCTAAATCTTCCTAATACCGAATCTGTGTTCGGTCCATCTGCATATACCACTCCCATGCAGCGCCTTCTAAGCTCTCAGGGAAAAAGCTGATCAGGAAGTTCTCATCCTTGGACTACATTCTCATCTTTGTGCAGTATATCCGTAAATGCATAAGGGGATTAGTGTTTCCGTGAAACTTGATGAGCTCGGGCATCTTGAAGTCTTTGGGAATAATCACACTCTGTTATAAACACAGATCACTGATACTCATCGAACCATATGGGCTAGGTCCACGCAGCATTCGGAGTTTCTCTTGCATGCTTTCTTGCAGTTCCTGTTTGAGTTTCAATTGTTCTGCTTCCTTATCCACATTGTTATGGGAGGTTACATTGTTGGCATCGTTGTGCAGGGTTCCATTGTTGTCATTCCCATCCGAGTCATATCCTGGTCGCTCAACATTTTCCTCGTTTTCTTTGGCCATATTGACAGTGTCCACAATGAACTTTTTGAATTCTGGTCCGAACATGGATTTCATCATGGCCTTAATTTCATCAATTTCTTGACTCAGATTCCTTCCTTGGTTATTATCTTCTGCAGCCATGGTATGTTCCTTATCTTTGACCATTTTCTTCTCAACCCTGGATCGAAGTTCGTACGGCTCTCTAGCCGACGCACTACTGTTAGACAAAGCTTTCTTTGAAGGAGCAATGTTTGATGACCTGGCTCACAAAAACAGATGGTGAGTAAATGAAAAGTAAAACTTAAAAATTCTTTGATAGCAAGGAATAAAAATCTATATTTGATGGTAACAGACTTGACTTATATCCTGTTTAGAGGACGTTTTTGTCCATAAGACAGAGTATGTGATGGACCAAAGTACAAGGGGCTATTAGTCCACAATATACTTTGTTAGGAGCACACTAGTAATGTAAAGCTTGATCTTCTTTCTTACATTCTACACAGAAGGAAAATTTTCCTATAAGGCAGAAATGTAATTGACAAAATATCCAAGGGAGATTTTACTTCACAATGGATATAGTCTTGCACATTTATTTGAAGAGAAGTAGAGGAAAGTCAAAGGATGAATTCATTTCATTCGTTCATTCAAAGGGTACAATTACATCATAGTTGAGTCAAGAATGGACAACTTCTTTCTTTTAAAACCCCTGGCTATACCCCTACTCATATCCATGAAGTCATTCATTTCCCTAGGTAAATGAAGCTTGAGATTATGTAGAACTTCCTTCTCTGTTCTTTCAAAATGATAGATAAACTTTGGAATATGATGACCCAATTCCTCAGTTAATCTTGCATGTTTTTCTTTCCACATCTCAGCCTTCATTGCCCAGTCACCAGCTTATTTCTTCCAGAATCTACCTGCATCTTCTGTATGGAGAAATCGATTTCGGCATTGCATGAAACGGGCCCATTCCTGGTCACATTCATCTTTAGCCTGTGCTAGACTTGCATTTAACTTTTCTATCTTTAGCTCCAATTCTTCTTTCATTTGTCTTTGTTGGCTAAGCTTTGTCTTCAATCCTTTGTTTGCTTTATTCAATTGGCTAATATGCTTCAAAAACCTATTCTTCTCAATAGCCATCATTCGGACCTCCTTTTCAAGATCATGGATCATCTGTCTTTCCCTTTCTTGACTAGGGACATCAGTAAGTTCATCTTTCAATTGCTCAATCAGCTTTTCTTTCTTCTCACATTGACTTCATGTAATAACAACTTCTAGTTATGCTGCTTGTTTTTGCTGTTCTAGGAGCTTCATCTGTGCTTTCATGACTTCTATCTGTTCAGCCAACTGAGGATCATTCCCTTTTTCAATAAGAAAGCTAGGACCACTTTGATGTACCGTTCTTGCTTCTCTCCATGTGCATACTCATGAGTACTAATCACAAGTGGTTTTCCTAACTCATTTCTTCCTACCATGTGAACATTTCTCCATGCTTCTTTGACTTCTTGTGATAACATCTTAGTGTGTTCGCCTTCCTTATACCAGAAATAGAGTCCTCCAAGTTGCTCTTCCTGTGGTTTCTTTTGTGTCCAACAAAGTTGTCTAAGTACTATTGCCGGTGTGTATGATATGCAACCTCTAGGACCCATCAATGGTACATTAAGAAATTTTCCACAGCTAAGAATGATGTCACCTCTTTCATGTTCATACCATGGACAAACCCATTTAAATGATTGTTCCTTTATGCTATCAAATTCCGCCTTCCATTCATGGACTCCTCTTGGCTTGGTTGGGATACGATGAAAGCTTCTTAGTGGGTCTGAGATATTTCTGATGTGATTCCTTGCATACATGTGTGTAATAATCCACACATATAAGAGATGTACACAACATCGAAGCTTCTCTTTTTGTTTCTGTTGGCAGAAGTTTAAGGTCAAGAATGTTTCATCTAACACAGCAGGAACTGGATTTCTTCATTTATTTTCTATAGCAAAGAAAACATCCATAGTAGCTTGATCAATTATATCTAGAGCAGAAGGAAATAGTACCAACCCATAGATAGCAAATGCCAGTACTCTTGAAAAAGCAGTCCATTCTTTTTTATGCCCCAAGTCTTTTAAACGATCTTCCATGAATGTTTTAGTCACCCCTTTTGAATCTGCGTGCCTCGTTAGCTTCACTCGAGTCGTCGGTACCCCTAGTAATTCTCCAAATTGCTCTACTCTTTTTACATCTGAAGAGGGTTGTTCCAGATAAAAATAAATAGAAGTGCTTTTCTTCATTGGTAATTTTAGCAAGCAGGTACTCTTCAATAGTAAGAGTGATGTCAATGTTTGGCAATTCAAAACATCTCAAGGCGGGACTCCAATATTGAGCTAGAATATTGAGGGCAGAAGTTTCCACTGATATGAGTAACAGATCTAGAATAGGACCATACTTATTTGAGAAAACTCTTCTATCTTCATTAGGTAACAATTTACTCAACTGATACAACTTCTCTAGAGAGCTGGTATTTCCCATCACATTGAAGTGCTTCTTTGAGCTGGATATATTGCTAGTGTGTTGTGCTCCTTCCGTCATCTATTGTCAAATATGAAGTTATTCCTCTACCACCAACAGATTTTTCTTTTTTTTTTTTAAGAAAGAAGAAAAATGAATGAGATGCATGTCATGAATAAAAATAAACATGCATGTTGGATGAAGAGAATGCATGTGACATGAATAAGTGCAATTAAAATATGATTGTTATTTTTCATATTTGAAAAGTAAATATGCTTGATGAGAAAAATGCATGTGCTATGCATGATTATAATATTATTTATGCAAAAAAAAAAATTATGCATGTTATAATGTCTATGTTGAATGCTACAAGATACCAAGAATGCATGATGCATGATGAAAGAAGAAAAAAAAAATGCTACCTTGTGTCCTAAAAGGGTGGGACTTAATGCTTAATGGTTCTATGGTCGACCCTATTTGAGGTTAGCCAACTAAAGTCATTCTAATAGTGCATAGCTTTTGGATGGATCTAGACCCCTGAAAGATTATGGTCCCCAGGTTGCCCTTACCAATAAGATAAAGACCTAGTTCCATGAGTCAAACCACAGGGACGTGAAGGTCACAATATGGCAACCCATAGTTCTAGTAACAACCTGAGCGGTGAGTCAACGACTGTCCAGGAAGCATAAGCTTCACAATAACAACGTCAAAACCCCTTCTTGCCCTATGGTTTTCCAAGGCTCGGGTATAGAGCCCAAATAGTGTGTGAGGACAGTGTTAGTGAGAGTGTATGTAGGGAGCATACCAACCTTTTAAACCCTATATACTATACACAGCCCTGCAAAATAAAACCAAAACTGCATATATATACAAAAGTCATTTATCCTAAGGTTCCAAATATATACAGAAATAAAAGGCTTCTATCCTAACGTTTAAATAAAAATATTTACAAATAAAATAAAAAAATTATTTAAAAATAAATAAATAAAATAAAATATTTACAAAAGCAAAACAAATGTAAGTGAACCAATATTTACAAAAAGGAAGGTAAAACAAATATATTATGAGGGGAAAAATAAATATAATAAAGTTATAATTATTTGCATAATAAACTCTTATAGGCTTGACTCTCTAGTTATCCCCAGTGGAGTCGCCAAACTGTCATAACATACTTGGAGGTTATTGCGACGAGGATGACAATCGATTTAAAAATAAATGTGGGAGTTGCCACCAATTTTAATTCTGGAAAAATTGGAAAACCTTTTGATTTGTAAAACTGGTCTTGTAAGAGTTTTGAGGTTCGGGAGTCTGATTACGATTAAGGAAGGGTGGAAACTTAATTCCACTACACCCTTAATACGTCCGTATAAATACGGTTACCCTAGAACTTATTATGCAAATTAATTATGACTTTAAAATATTTATTTTTCCCCAGAAGTTAACAATTATATAAAAATTAAGGTAAAAATAAAAGAAAAGAAATTAAATTAAAAGAGAACATAATTTAATGAAAAATTAATTTTGGTTTGATAGTTGTAAGCTACACCGACGTATCCTCTGGTGCAATGAGGAATTCAAAACCACATTGTTCTGTATAAAATGCTTGTGTGTTGATGAATTTTAATTAAGAAATAAGATAAAAATGTACGTGGTTGATTTTAATTTCAAAAATAAACTTTTAAATAATGATTTATTGAAAGAGAAATTTGGTTTTGTATAGGATTCAAATTAGTATTAAACTACTTAATAAACCTTACAATTCAACAGTATGAAGAGAGTACTGACTCCTCAATCACAATCATTGATTGTTATTTGGACCAAATATTTTTTTTATTTTTTATTGTTCTCTTTATCATTATATTTTATTTTTTTAAAATGATCCTAAACTTTAACACAATGAAAAAAAAAACTAAACCTATAAAAAGTAAGACAACATCAAAACAATCCTAATCTAGTATTAACCCAACACTAAAAATTGAGTTTTTTTTTTTTTTAAAGAAAGCAATAAACCCAATATCCCAATACCCAAAATAAAAACCAACAAGCCGAAATAAAAAAAAAACCTAGCTCTAATAAAAAGGAAGCTGACCCATAAGACATATAACTTCATTTTATACACCTGGATATCACTTACTCACCAAATTGCAACAGAACCAAGACCAGAAAGTGAAGGCAGCGGCAAAGTGGAGGGGCTTCACGGGGCTGTGCAGCTGAAGAGGAGAGGCGCGGATCTGGGCGGCAATTGGCGTCTTCAGGCGCGATGGCTGTCTTAGGTTAGTGGCGCGAGGGGAGTGCGACAGCAGAGGTGGCAGGAGCTGGGGTTCTGGTTCGCGGAAGGGGAGCTGCACGGTGCTGGCTATGTGGCAGAAGGCTAGCGATGATGGCACAGCTGAAGAAGAGGAGACAGTAGGCTGTGAACGACGGTGGTTGCAATAAGGAACTCGGGATCTGGGCGCGGTTTCAAGGTGCTTCTGCTGCTGGTTCAAGGCGGCTGCTGCGCGAGTAGGGCGGACTTGCGGCGAAGCTTGAGGTCATGACGGCAGCGATGGGAGCAGAGGGAAAACTCTCAACGGTCCTCCGCGACAGCGGCTTGATGAGAGAGCGGAGAAGGTGCTGGCAAGCGCTGGTGGTTTACAAAAAGCTGGTGGCGGTAGCAAGAGGCAACGGCGAGGTAGCTCCGGCGAGCTCGCAACTTCACTTCCTTTTCCTTTCTTCTATTTTATTTGTTTGTGGTTGTTTGGTTCTTGGATATGAGTTCTGTTTATGTTAGAAATGGAATTTTGATTCTTGCTGTGATTTGATTGTTGTTGCCATGATAATCTTCTCTCTCTCCTTTTTTTTATTCTGGCTTGTGAGACTGATGTTCAATTTCAAGGTGAGATAATGGTTTGTGTATCTAGTTGATTCTTTTTGGATGAATTATGGGTCTTGTTGAGTTAGAGTGATGGGGTAATGGATGGTTGTGGTGACTGTGATGGTATGGCAATGGAGAGGGGATGGCTTATGTGGCGAGCATGGTGGTGATGGGGATTGAAGGGCAGGTTGGCTTGGTTATGTTGTAGCTTGTTGATGCAAACTATGGAAGAGATTATAATGATGAAGGTGATGCGTTAGTGGTGATGGTTGTTTGGCAATGAGGAAGATGATAATGGTGAAAACTTTATATTGATGGTGGATGGTGACTGCAGCTATAGAGGAATGCTCTCTGTTCTCTCTTGCTAAAATTAGCTCTCTCGGTCCTCTCTGTGCTTGCTAAAAATTGGCTCTCTCTGTGTGCTTCTCTTGCCAAAAATTGCCCCGTCTCCGTTCTCTCTATGTTTTCTCCCATTCACCCCCGTCTATGGTTGTGAATTTTCTCATTTATACCTTGCAATCCTTGATCCTGACAATTGAGGAATTAATGTTCTGAATCTTGGCTACTGAGATTGTCAACTTGATCTGACTCAAGCATTAAATGTAGTGATTCCTTTTACTGCTGGAGCTTTGAATAAGATGATCAACATTAAATGTATTGATCCGTAATCAAAGAATTATTGTCCCTTCAGTATTGGAATGTTGAATTTGTCAACTCTGACATGCTTGAGGCATTAAATGCACTGCTTGGAAATTAAATGCACTGGACCCGTGTGCCTTTTTTATTATTATTTCACTTTTCTTTAATTTGACCACAATCTGTCATGGAGAGATTTTGAATTGAGTTTTTTAACGGGCTAACACTAACATAAGCTGAGAAACTAGAATGGGCTGGTTTGGGGTTTTTTGTTTTTTTTTTATGTTTTGTTTTTTTAACAATTGGGCCAAAAGCAACAAATGGCTAGGGACCTAAAAAAAGAAAAGAATTGGGCTGAAAATAAAAAATGAGGAAAACAAAATAAGGAAATGAAATTAAAAATGAGAATAAAATGTTCGGACAAAATGTGGTGTTCACAGGATTTAATTACAAACTTTTAAATTATAAGAATTTAATTGAAAATTGAATGAAACTATGATTAATTAAACCTTCGTAGTATTACAAGTGGAATATATATATATATATACACACACACACGTGTGTAGACGTAGTTGAAGGAAATAACTTCAATTGGATTTCGGCCTTATTTCATGCATATGATCTTGCCATGATAATATAAAACTGTGACACCAATATGGCCCAGAAATGACGGATTGACGGAAACTCATTTTCTTTGGCAACAAGGACATTGGTTGAGAGGGTTACATCTCACCAATGATCTACTCAATCCTAACTTCAGTTCCTTTCATTTGTCAACTTGCATACATAACAGTCTGTCAAACAAACCATGAATTGCTTTGCAGCTAAAAAAATCAGAACAACAAAATTTTGTTAAGGCATGATAAATTTTTTGACTCGAACAAGAAGGATGTCAAACTAAATTGAATGTCTTTGACACCACTCTAAAGTTGTTCTAACAAATGTTCTCCTTAAACTTAAAATACAGCAATGTAGATCACAGCTTCCACTTGAATCAGATTACACAGTATCACCTAATCAAACAACCACATCCTTTCACCCCTCAATATATATAGAGTACCATTTTGTCCCACTCCATCAACTCAATTAAAAATCAAACTGACATTGTCAAGGTCAACCTTCACACACTAAGAGAAATATGGGCACTTCCCTCCTTTCATCACTTAAAAACTCAATATTCCTTTTATCATTGTTGAATTTTTCTATATTTGAGCTTGCACTAGCGGGAACTACCAGACACTACCATTTTGATGTACTTATTATTAAAACACTCAGCACCCTTTTTCAATTTTACATTTCCTTAGTGTTTTTTTTTTGTTCTTAATACTCCTCATTTTGCTCTGTAAGTAATGGATTGAGGTTACTCTTGCAGATAAGGTATCAAAATGTGACGCGACTATGTCATAGAAAGAGCATGGTAACAGTAAACGGTCAGTTTCCAGGACCTCGCATTGTAGCTAGGGAGGGAGATCGTCTTCTCATCAAAGTTGTTAACCATGTGCAAAACAACATCTCCATTCACTGGTAAAGAGCATTCTATTTGGATTTAAAAAAAAATGCTAGAACAATAATTTGGAGTGTGCTTGTTATTGTTAAGCTTTGAGCATGTCACAAACTTGACGTTCTTTCAAACAGGCATGGCATTCGACAGCTTCAATCAGGGTGGGCTGATGGACCAGCATATGTGACTCAATGCCCCATCCAAACAGGCCAAAGTTATGTCTATAATTACACCATTACTGGCCAGAGAGGCACACTCTTTTGGCATGCCCACATATCTTGGTTAAGATCAACTATCTATGGTCCTCTCATTATTCTTCCCAAGCAAGGTGCTCACTACCCTTTTGCCAAACCCCATAAGGAAGTTCCCATAATATTTGGTAATGAACTTAATAAAGGCTGAACTGTGGAATACTCATTTCATAATATGTATAAGCTAATCATGCTTTAACATTGAAAACATATTTCAGGAGAATGGTTCAATGCAGATCCTGAGGCAGTCATAACCCAAGCCCTGCAAACTGGTGGAGGACCTAATGTCTCTGATGCTTACACAATTAATGGACTTCCAGGGCCATTGTACAACTGCTCGGCCAAAGGTATCAGCTGTTAATCAATATACATGCTTTAAGAATAGTTACCAGTTCCTAGAAGATGGAGAAATTATAATAATAATAATAATAATAATAATAAATAATTGAAACTATGAAAAATTATACACCTTGTGAAAAATTGCACTCATCACCGGGTGCTGCCATAAAAGAAAGCATCTTAGTATTTTTAGGCAAGAATTTCAATTTTGATAAGAGTCATTCTTCACAGATACATTCAAGCTGAAGGTTCAGCCTGGGAAGATTTACCTTCTGCGTTTGATCAATGCGGCACTAAACGATGAGCTATTCTTCAGCATTGCAAATCACACCCTCACAGTTGTTGAAGCAGATGCAGTTTATGTGAAACCTTTTGTGACCAACACCATCCTTATTGCCCCTGGCCAAACCACCAATGTTCTTCTCAATACCAAGCCCCACCACCCAAATGCCACTTTCCTCATGACTGCTAGACCATACGTGACTGGCCTTGGAACTTTTGACAACTCAACTGTTGCTGGTATACTTGAATACAAAGCTCCTTCCAACACTCACCACTCGGCTGCTTCATTGAAAAACCTTCCACTCCTCAAACCTGTCCTCCCTGCACTTAATGACACTTCTTTTGCAACAAATTTTAGCAAAAAACTCCGCAGCCTAGCAAGCGCTCAGTTCCCAGCAAATGTTCCTCAGAAAGTTGATAGGCACTTTTTCTTCACAATAGGCCTTGGTACAAGTCCCTGCCACAGTAACCAAACTTGCCAAGGGCCTAATGGAGCAAAATTTGCAGCATCAGTGAACAATGTATCTTTCACTCTCCCCAACACTGCACTTCTTCAAGCCCACTTCTTTGGCCAATCCAAAGGGGTTTACTCCCAAGACTTCCCAAGCGGTCCCTTGGATCCATTCAACTACACTGGCACCCCACCAAACAACACCATGGTGAGCAATGGAACAAAGCTGGTTGTTCTTCCCTTCAACACCAGTGTGGAGCTTGTCCTGCAGGACACCAGCATTCTTGGTGCAGAAAGTCATCCTCTGCATTTGCATGGCTTTAACTTCTTTGTTGTTGGCCAAGGCTTTGGTAACTATGATCCAAATAAGGACCCGGCAAACTTCAATCTTGTTGATCCTATTGAAAGGAACACAGTTGGTGTCCCATCTGGTGGATGGGTAGCCATAAGATTCCTTGCAGATAATCCAGGTTAGTGAGATTAATGCTTGATATTGGCATGGGCAGAGCCAGGAATTTTGGAGATTGCCCAAATTAGTTAACATATATACTATAACATAAAATAAAATAAACTTAAGTGTTGTATAAAAAGGATAAAATAAGTCCATACTTTTTTTTTTATCAAAATTATTGATAAATTAGAATTTGTTTCATCATCTATTCTTTTTTTCTCTTAAAAAACAAGTCAATAGTTTTCTTGTTAGGTACAACCTAAAAGTAGTATATATCAAAGTATCATTTTAACAGTAAAATAAAGTATCATAAATTACTAACCAATAAATAGCAATTTTACTAAGTGAATAAAAAATTAATAAGAGAAAAATCTAAAAACTAATATTTCAAAGACAGTTAGTTATATATGTTTTATACTTTCGTACCATACATACTACTGTATCAAAAAAAATTTATTATTTATAATGTATAGTATATATAGGCATGGTTGACTTTTCTGAGAAGAGTTAGAATACAGTTTTTTGAGGGACAATAATATTAAAAAATATATATAAATATATAATAGATGTGAAAGTTGGGGGGACCATGGCAACCAGTGGTCTCTGACCCCGCCAGTGGACATTGCCTTGCAAACTTAGTTTATAATTCATCCGTACTATCAACAATCATATTTTAGTTTAAAAAATAAAAAATGTTTTGGATCATTTTGAGAAATTAATTTTAAAAAATAAAAAGTAAGCAACTGCCTTATTATGTGTGCAGGGGTATGGTTCATGCATTGTCACTTGGAAGTCCACACAAGCTGGGGTTTGAGGATGGCCTGGGTTGTCTTGGATGGAAAGCTCCCAAATCAGAAGTTGCTTCCACCACCTGCTGATCTTCCCAAGTGTTAACTTAATCATTGAAATTTCTTCAATTTGTGTCAACATTCTGGCCCTAACTTCATGTAATTCGGCATTGGGCGATTGCTCTTCACTTGTTGCTCTTTGGTTGTTTTTTTCCTTTTTCTTTTGACTTGCGGGGAGTTGAGGCTCGAGGGCGGATCTTTTTTTCTTTCTTTGTTTTCTTTTTGCGGAAGAGAAATGTATTTATACACCATGGTTTGATTACAGCAACATGTAGAGCATATAAAGTTATAATTCTTTGTTTTCAATGGAAAATCTTTCTCACCTACATGGCCTCCTCCCCCTACTCTTGGCTATCACTTGCCCCCTTATGTTGTCATAAAGACTATTTATTTAGAAACATAGTCTATTTCAATAACGTATCACTTTCAGGTAATTTAAAATTACTATGCAGATAATAAATTAAGTTTAATCTTAAGTTAAAAGTTACCTTGCAAAATTTAATTAGCTTTAGCAGGACTTTGGTCAAATAATCATCTATCACCGGAATTGAGTAGGACCTGTAATTACTAATCTAACAAGCTTGGGTAGGAACAGTAATTTTTTTATGCGCTGATCTATGCCCATTTAGTATCTAACGTACAGGTGAAGGATGCAAGGATTTTACGGTCATAGAAACATTCATAGCAAGTGACATCTCACTGAAGGTGCAATAACAGAAAATCAGCAAAAGCCTGGCCATTAATGTGAACTCTATTTTTTATAAAAAATAATAATAATAACAATTGTAAACTCTATTCGTGAAAAGGCACATACAAACTTATGTGTTGATGCATATCCCCATGGCACGTTTACATTATTACATGATGGTTGAGTATCACCCATGCTTATGATTGCAATACAAAGAATGACATTTCATGAACAAGATAAGAACAGCATGCCACAACATAAGCACAGACCACAAATGCAAATTCGTTATCCAGTTTGAAAAGGATAAAACAAATGTCAAATGAATTTCTAAAACACCCACAACTAACTATCTCCCTCATGTTTCCTTTTCATTCTCTTATTAGAAACATAACCAGATCTATCTTCTGTGAGCTCTAGCAGATGGGCCCCCCATGTGAAATGAAAGAAAAGAAAAGGGAGAGGAGAGAATTTTCAACGCGTGAACAGTAAAAATTGATGTGCACATGTGAAGGATTTCGATGCTATGAGACACACGAATAAAGTTTTCTCTTGCAACTGTAATACACAGATTACATTTACACTGTAGGAGGCCTCTATAAATAGACGTGAGAATTTAGTTGAAGAGCATAAAACAAGCAGCGAAGAACACAACCTGCAAAGTGAAGAGAGTGCATAAGAAAGTGTGTTATTCTTTGTAAGTGAGAGGAAAAATAGAGAATATGAGTAAATTCCAGTGAGTGTAGGGTGTGGATAAATACACCGGAAATATTTTTGGGTATCATCTCTATTACTCCTTGGTACTGCAAAATTGCAGTTTTGAACAGAAGTTTTCTCACCGGGAAACACTATATTTACCTCTTGGGTTAGAGAGTATGGAATGATATTTCGTAATTATCCTGAATGTAGTGGAATATTTTTTAGGTCTGTCCCGTGATTTTTCCTTCGGTATTTGGGGGTTTTTATGTTAAAAAATCAGTGTGCAGATTTCTTGATCTATTTTATTGGCATGAATAGTGACGTAGGTCCCACTTCAGTGAATAGTGATGCCGATCATACTATTCATGAGAATAGTGGGACAGTCAGATTGTTGAGTACTATTTACGTGAATAGTGAATAGTGACAATCGAGTCCCACCATAAAGTACTATTCACCCTGATATTTATTATTACTGTGCTGTGTTGATTGGTAGATTTAATTCTATCATATTTATTTTGGTGCTTATTGCCACACATTGGTATCATTTAATTACACTGTGAATCAGTCCCTGAGTCAGACAAATGGTATTAGAGCTCAAGTTGAGCTCAGGATTGTGCTGTGTAAATTAAATGGAGGAAAATATGGGTACTATGATCAAACTAACAGCAGCAAATTACTCCATTTGAAAGCCAAAAATAGAGGATATACTTTTCTATTAGGATTTGTATGATCCTGTAGAGAAGGGAGGTGCAAAACCAAAAGATGTGACAGTAGAAAATTGGAAAAAGATGCATTGGAAGGCCATTAGGTTAATTAGTCAGTGGGTGGATATTAGTGTATTCCCCCATGTGGCTGTTGGTAAAAGAGTGCACAAGAAAGGGAGTTAAATCATGCTTTCTGAAAACTTCTTTCTGACCTGAAACAATTTTGAATAAATAAATCTATCAAGCTCGAGGCTTAAAGTGCAACGGAATGATGGTTAGTAGTTTCAGAAAGTAAGTTTCTCATACATGTTTAATTCTTCCTTGGTTCATTAAAATAATCAGTGCATTATCTAAAATGCTTGACAATAAAATAAAAGTTTAGGGAAGAGAGAAATGAACACAGCAGTTTTTATACTAGTTCGGCCAAACCTGCCTATATCCAGTACTCAACACATGTTGAGATTTCACTAACAACAACTTTCTCAACCTGAGAAAGTAAACGGATAGTCTTTACAATAGCCTTCTCAAGCTCTAACTTGTACAATGGCCAACCCCAACTACGACTTAATCGAGTAGTTCTGTTCTGTACCAGCCTCCCTAAGCTGAACTTGCAAAGTGGCCAACCCCAACTGCGACTTAACCAAGTAGTTCTGTACCAGCCTCTCCAAGCTGAACCATGACCTGCAGACATCTTCTACTGCCACGTTGTAAGTAGTCTTTCAAACAGCCTCTCCAAGCTGAGCTGTGAAGAGCAAATACCTTTACACTCACGTTGTAAGTAGTCTTTCAAACAAGCTCTCCAAGCTGAACTGTGACAAGCAAATATCTTTGCTAACACGTTGCAAGTAGTTTTACCTTAACCTCTCTAAGCTATGTCTCACACTGATCACTAATGGATCATGGTTACAAAGGTTATGTGTTTGGGTTGCCACTCAAACTAACCTACACTCAAGTTTCCTTAAAAATGCTAGCTAATACAGACTGAGAAACTTAAAGTGACTTCTTTCTCCTATCTCCTCACATGAGGAGTATACAAATACAAATACATTTTAAAACTAAGAAAGAAGATTTTTACACTTTGTGATTGATTACATAAATTGATGAACAACACAAGAAATGTGGAGAGATTTTTCCAGAGATTCTGCACTAATGCTTTCAATTCTCTCATTGATTTTCAAGCTTGGCATCTCCATTTATACAAGTCTATCTTTATGACTGTTGCCTCTTTGATCTGATCTTCAAGTGACATGTGTATTTCATTAGATGTGCCTTGGAATGTTAGTCTAGGTAGGTAGGCCGACAACTTGTCCCATCGTTGTAGAGGCCGTTGTAATATAGAGGTTTCTGAAGTCCTTACTTTTCCTTTTACTTTTGGCCCATGGTTTCTAAACTCTACCTCTTAGGATCTTGATTCATTTAGGTAGGAGAGATAATGGACCAGTTATAACACTGGATCTGATTTGAGATTTGAAATTTGAATTTTGAAATTCTCTCCATTTTTCCTCAGCGTTCCTGCTCTACTCTTTAGTGATCTTTCTGACGTTGTAATCAATCATGTTGCTTTTTCTCTGACCTTTCAGTCTCCAATCTTGATTGGTTGATAATGATTTCTCTGCAATTATAGTGATTGATGACTGAGTAACACATTTCTCTTGGACATGAATTGATTTCTTCCTCATGAGTGTTCTTTCTGATGTCCCATGTTACTTTCTGAAGATCCTTTCCTTGGTTTCTTGATTTCTGACTTGATCAGCTTTAGTCCTCCAGCATTTATGCTTTCTATCCTCGAGATAATATTCACCTTTTAAACTTGATCTCCTCTCATAAGATAAACATGATTTCTCATATGTAATGAAATTATTTCCGATTCAAGTTTGCTTCAATACCTTTGGTCCATGAACATGAATACGTTCTTTGCTTGAAATAACATTCGCTTTCTAATTATTTTATTCTCTTCCCATGAGATATATATCAAGCTTGCACATGCATAGTGAAACTTTATTCTTGCATTGAATCCGTATTATGTCTTAATCTGTATATACTTACTTCATTCGACTTCATATTCACTTTCTAATTAATATAATCTCTTCCCACCAGATATAGCATGCTTACACATGCAGAGTGAAATATTATTCTTGCTTCGATTCGTGTAATACAGACCAAATCTACCTGTTAAACTTTGTCAAGAAACTCAAGGTAGCCATTAGTTGTTCTTCAAAACATTTTCTCTAAATTGGCTTTGTTGTCATTCAAAAACTTTTAATCTTCATACTTTCAAAAGGGTTCTGGAACTTACAGTGGCCATAGAGAAGAATGTTCATACTCTATGAAAGAATTTACAAGATCTCTATGAGAGAAAAACTGCACAGAATAAAGCTTTCGCAATTTGGAAGTTGGTGAATCTCAAGTACAGAGATAGAAAGTCTGTTACTGAACACTTGAGTGACTTCTAAGATATGGTGAATCAGTTAAGCACAATGAAATAGTGTTGGATGATGAGTTACAAGCACTATTACTTTTGAGTTCTTTGCCGGATAACTGGGAGACCTTGGTGGTGTCACTGAGCAAGTTTGCTTCAAATGAGAAATTGTCTTTAGTCCAAGTCAAAGATTGTATGTTCAATGAAGAAACTAGAAGAAAAGACTTGATGGGAATCGATAATTCCTTGGCCCTTGTCACAGAGAACAACGGGAAAAGCAAGAGTAAAGGGCGATTCAGAAAAGCAAAAGATCAATCGCAAGTCCCAGTCAAGAAGGAGGTTCAAATGTTATCATTGCGGTGAAGAAGGGCACAATAAAAAGAATTGCAAAGCTTAGAAGAATAGAGGTAGTGAAAATTGAAGAAGTCAGGACACAGCTGATGATGAAAATACTACAACCCCTATGATAATTGGGCAAGTGGTGTTGCTCTGTTTTGTAGATGAAGAATGTCATATTGCAAATTCATATGGTGAATAGGTCATTGACTCAACAGCTTCTTATCATGCCACTCCTAACAAGGAATTTTTTACTATGTACAAAGCAGGAGACTTTGGCAAAGTAAAGATGCATAATAAAAGTAATTTTGACATTGTGGGAATTGGTGATGTGTGCATTCAAACAAATATAGGATATTAGTTAAGAATGTACGACATATGCTAGATTTACACTTGAATTTGATGTCTGTGAATCCTTTAGATCTAGCCAGATACCACAATAACTGTGGTGATGGCAAGTGGAAGCTTTCCAAAGGTTCAATGGTGATTGCCAGAGGAATAGCATACAACACTTTGTACAAGACTTAAGTTAAGCAGATCAAATGGTTGAATGCAATTGAGGGTGGTGCTTCGCTAAACTTGTGGCATAAAAGACTGGCTTATATGAGTTAAAAAAGATTGCAGATTTTGGCTAGGAAATCTTTAATTCCTTATGCCAAAGGTACAAAGTTAAATCCTTGTGATCATTGTTTATTTGGCAAGCATCATAGAGTATCTTTCAGCAAATGATTGAAGTTGAAGAATAATATTTTGCATATGGTTTACTTTGATGTATGTGGTCCCATGGAGGTGGAGACTCTGGGTGGTAGCAGATATTTTGTGACGTTCATTGATGATGCTTCACGAAAAGTGTGTGTTTATTTCCTAAAAAGGAAGGACTAGGTGTTTCAATACTTCAAGAGGTTTCATGCCATAGTGGCGAGAGAAATTGGGAAATCTTGGAAGTGCCTTCGCAGTAACAATGGGGGAGAGTACACTTCCCATAAATTCAAGAACTATTGCTCCAAACATGGCATCAGACATGAAAAGATGGTTCCTAGCACCCCACAACATAATGGTGTGGCCGAGAGAATCAATAGAACCATTATTGAGAAAGTTAGATGTATGTTGAAAATGGCTAAGCTGCCTAAGCCATTATGGGGTGAAGCTATTCAAACAGCATGCTACCTGATTAACAGATCTCCATCTGTTCCTTTGGACATTGGTATTCCAGAGAGAGTATGGTTCGGACATGATGTTAGTTACTCTCATTTGAAGATATTTGGATGCAAAGCCTTTGCTCATGTAAGTAAGGAGCATAGATAGAAGCTTGATGATAGAGTCATTCCTTCCATATTTATGGGCTACAGAGATGAAGAATTTGGCTATAGGCTATGGGATTCGAAAAAGAAGAGGATTTTTAGAAGCAAAGATGTAGTGTTTTATGAGCAAGAAACTATGTCGGATTTTGCTATTCCACATAAAACTAATGAATCTGGTGGTAAGGTTGATTTTACACCAGTCTCTTTTCCTAAAAAAAATGCCACAACGAGAGGAGAGGTTCATGACCATAAGGTTGATAATGAGCCAACAATTAATGATGCTAAAGATGAATGAGGTGTTGAGCAGGGGAAGTAAGCTTATACACCACAACTCAAAAGATCTAATATAGCGTGATATCCATCCAACAAGTACCCCGGATCGGAGTATGTCCTTTTCACTAAGGAGGGGGGAGCCAAAGAGTTTTGAAAAATTTTAGACTCATAAGGATAAAGTTTAGTGGATTAAAGTAATGTAAGAAGAGATGGATTCCTTGTAAAAGAATAATACTTATCAGCTGGTAAAACTCCCTGAAGGTAAGAAGGCCTTGAAGAAAAAATGGGTGTTCATGCTGAAAAAAATGGCAACAAGCTAGTGAAGTATAATGCTCACTTAGTTGTAAAAGGTTTTGGTCAAAAGCGATGGATAAATTTTGATGAGATTTTCACTCCAGTTGTCAAAATAAGCTATATTCGAGTTATACTTAGATTGACTACTAGCTTGGATTTGGAGCTTGAGCAGTTAGACGTGAAGATCACATTTCTCCATGGTGATTTAGAGGAAGCTAGAAAGGAGCTTATGGTTTGGATCAGCTGGTTTAGATCAAGTATGGATGACACGATGTTTGTTGGATCCATGTGATGGGTTTCTTATGTCAAAAGTCTTACTGGCAAAGTGAGACCAGGCAACGTGTCTTGAATATCGGCGGTACAAGTGAAGAGGGTATATTTAGCCAGTGATGAGGCTTCTAAATGATGCTCTTGCGTTACCACCATTAAATGCTTGAAAAATGCAAGGTCATTGCATAAAGAAAGTTGTAGCACGAGATAAGCTTTAACTATGTGCCAAGTAGATCGGCATGGATTCCAGATGATTTCTCCCAGATTATTTCCCCATCGGCAGGAGGCGGAGAATTGTAGGGTCCAGCCGATGGGATCCACCATGTGAAATGAAAGAAAAGAAAAGGGAGAGTAGAGAATTTTCAATGTGTGAACACTAAAAATTACTATGTACGCATGAAAGATTTCAACCGTGACACACGCTAATAAAATTTTCCCCTACAACCAGAATTCAGTTGAAGAGCACAGAATAAGCAACAAAGAACATAAGCTGCAGAGTGCAGATAGTGCACAAGAAAGTGTATTATTCTCTGTGAGTGAGAGGAAAAATAGAGAACGTAAGTAAATCCCAAAGAATGTAGGGTGTGGGTAAATAAACCGGAAATATTTGTGGGTATAATCTCTATTACTCCTTGGTATTGCAAAATTGTAGTGTTTGAATAGGAGGTTTCTCACTGGGAAACATTTTACCTTTTGGATTTGAGAGTGCACTACAAGAAATTAACTCAAAGTCAACATTTTAAAAGCATTGCCTAAACACAAAACAAATGTTGCCTCTTCTCAAAGGTAACACTTTTCTAGCAAAGGCTACGTTTTCTAGGGGGTTGGTTATACTAGTGTTACCTTTTCTCTAAGGCAACAGTTCATAGAGAAAAGGCAACAATCTACAAAAAAAGTGTTGCCTTTATTGCATCAAAGGCAACGCTTTTATTTCCAATCAAAGGCAATGGTTTTTGCACCCTTTATATGGTGCATTTTATTCTGATTTAAGACAATGCTTATAAAGTGTTGCCTTTTCTTTGTTTAAAGGCAACGGTTTATCTCGTTGCTTTTTCTGGTTGTTTAGGCAACTTATGAAAAGCATTGTCTTTTCTAATATTTTAGGCAACTAATTCAAAACGTTGCCTTTTCTGATATTTTATCCATCAATTAAAAACCGTTGCCTTACATAGGATAAAAAATGGAAATGTTACATTACAAGGGAAGACCTTGAGGGAAATATTACCTATAGAGATGCATTGGCTAGTGAATAATCAATCATCATATCAATGAATCCAATTGCTTTTGCAACACAACTTCTTAGTGGACCTAGAGGCAAAAGACAATGTGTCAAAATGTAAATTAGAATAACCAAATTCACCGGCATGCAAACCAACCTTGCAAGAAGAAATTCAAACAACGTACAGAACATGAGCGTTTGAATGACAAGCAAAGAAGGTCAAGAAAATTTTTAAAATATATATATCTAGATCATTTAATCGAAACTTGCACATCCATGGCATAAAAGATCAAACTCATCAAATTGTGCCCTGTCTATAACAAATGTCATACAAAGTGCAGACCACCCCACTATGTAATATATTAAATGAGGGCTCATTAAACAAAAATCACAAGATCAAACAAATTCATTAATTACTAACTAATTTAGATAGAAGGAAGAAGACATCAATACCAGTAGAAATAGTGTTGACTCTGATCTTGTGCTTTCTACCTGCCTTAAAAGCAAGCACCTGAAACGGCATAAAATATGACACTTTTAGGCATCCAATAGCAAGTAGAAAAACTACTAACCAAAAATGAAGTACAACAACTCTAGTCTAAGTCTCTGAGATGGTATGTGTTCAGAAAAAAGTTGAAAGCTTACTCGGGTATCACTTTCTAGTGCTGCTTTGGAGAACTCATACTACCACCATATCTGTTTATCATTTTACTTCACAAATATTGTCCATATATATATATATATATATACATATACATATATAAACTAAAAATTATAAGAACTTTTTAAAGGCATAAGTGCATAACCAACATACTCGGGAATGATCCTGTATGAAGTAACGTATGTGAGAGAAATTGAAAATCCACCTACAAAAAGAAAACAGAAAGGTAAGCTAAAATCACAAATCAAAATAAAGAGCAATATATTGGAAAAACTCTTAGATAAGGTACATGCCTGGGTTCAAGATTGGAAGAAAATGCTTGAGTAAAGAAACATAGGAGTAACTAGATGCAGATGTTACAGCAAAATATCCTTTTTGCGATGTCTCCAACAATGGTTTGCTCACCTATAACAGAGTTAACTACTTATTAAAGCCAGAGACCAACATTACAAGAAACTTTAACGGTTATTGGTTGTTACTGTAAACACCAGAACCCTTCAGAAAGTAAGAGTTTCATTGTTTTGAATGACAACAAAACCAATTTAAAGAAAATACTTTGAAAAATGGCTAATGGCAACCTTGAGTTTCTTGACAAAGCATAACGAGTTAATTTGATTTGTATCACAAGAACTTAAAGCAAGATTAATATTTCACTTTGCATATGCAAGGATGTTTTATCCATAGCAAGAGATTAAGCTAAATAGAAAGTGAGTATTATGTCAAGCAAATAACATGTATACAGATAAAAGCATAATATAGACTTAAAGCAAGAATAATGTTTTACTTTGCATATGCAAGCATGATTTATCTCATGGGAAGAGAATAAGTTAAAAAGAAAGTGAATGTTATTTCAAGCAAAGCACATATTTATGTGGACTGCAGGCATTAAAGCAGACTTGAATTGGGAATAATTTCACTACACACGAGAAATCATGTTTTATCTCAAGGGAAGCTCACTTATTTGTGAAGCACAGAACGCCAAGGAAAATGGAGGGAAAATTCGAATTTCAAAATTTAAATCTCGAATCAAACCTAGTGCTATAACTGGCACGTCATCTCTTCTGCCAAATTGATTCATGATCCTAGCTTTTAGAAGGAGGAGTTTAGAAACCATCGTCAGAAAGTAAAAGGAAAATGAGGACATCAGAAACCTCTAAAATACAATGGATTTGGCAACCGATGTAACAAGCCTGTTGTAATGTCTCGATTTTTCCTGTATTGAGCATAAATGACTGAAATGCCCCTGAGGTCATTTCTACCCGGAAATTTGACGATGGCCGATCCGGTAATCCTCAAAGGGTCGAATCAATATTTGAAGGGGATTATATATATTGTGATTAACTGTAGAGATGAAAATCTCGTTTTCTGAACTTTCGGCTCAAAATGACCAAAATACCCTTATAGCATTTTACACGGGTATCGGTGCAGTTTGAGCCCGGAACTTCTCCCGAGAGTTCGGAATGCTAATTATATGTGCTTGATTATATATTTATTTTTATCCGAGTGGTCCCGACAGTGTTTGTGCGAAATTACCATTTTGCCCCTAAAATAGTGAATTTCGGGCCTAACGGCGCAATTAAGGAAACCTAAGTAATATTAGACTCTAATCAAAGGTTAATTAATTTTGATAATTAATCTAGAGTCAAAATAATTTATTAAAGTTAATTAGAGTCTAAGATTGCTTAGTTACACCTTAATCTTTTCTAAAAATCAAGATTCTATGACATGGAATCTTAAATAGTATTTTCTCTCTCCAATTCCTTAAATTAAGGAATTGTGTTTGTGCATAATCATATCATAAAATGAGTTTTTATTTTGCTAATGAAGCAAGACCACTCCTAATCATTCCTAATTACATAATTACCTCACCTAAATACTTTCTTACAAATTCCTAATCAAAAGCTTAATCAAAGAAACATCTAAACACATTATTAAAACACAATTAGATGAACAAACCTCTTCCCCCATGGCCTAATAGTGACCGGCCACTCCGTCTCTATATTCTGCACATGCTAATTTTTCATTACACTCAAAGGACATACTTGCACCATACCTTGAACCATACTTTAAGCCATACCTCACCATGCTTACAACCATGCTTTGAATGACCACATCAAAGATATATTTTCTCCCCCCCCCCATGGACCATGAAGTGCACGGCCAGCCCTCCCTATTCACTCCTTCATGTTTCAAAATTCTATAAATACTTGTCTTATGAGCACTTGGTTTCGTTTTACACACTTGCTAGTTTTATCTTGAAAGCTTAAGCTTGTTTTCTTCCTTTTTCTCTCAAAGAAACTCTTGAGCTCTTTCCTCTCATCTTCTTCATCCTCCTCCTAGAGCCACCATATTGCAACCTCAAACCATCACTATAAACCATCACACAAACATCAAAGCTTCCTTGCTCAAACACAAAGCTTACACAAAACATATTCCTTTCCTTTTCTCTTAGCTTGATCGAAACCTCTTCCTTGCTTTGGAAGAAGATTTTCTTCTCATCCTCACCTTCAAAGAACAAAGTTTCTATCTTCACACTTGGTAGGGGTTTTGTTTCAAAAGCTTTTCTTCTATAATGATGTTTGATATGAAAAAGTGCTAATTTCTCTTGGTTGAAAACTCTTTTTCTTTCTTCTTATTTTTGGTTATGAGACTTGATTTTTGAAAGGAAAAATCTTGAGCTTGATGATGAGGTTTCAAGATAATGGTCTTGAGATTTTCATTTGAGAAACCTCTAAAGCTTGAAACTTGTTTTTGATCTTGAAGCATTTTGGATTTCCTTTCTTTTTTTTCCCTTACAGTTTCGGTTTTCCTTTCCTATTTCATCATGGTTTCAGTTCTCATTCCCTTTCTTTTTACAAGTTGATGAAAATGCTAGGTAGCTCACATAAAGTTTTACCTAAGAAAGTATATCACTTGTTTTTAAAGAGTCCAAAGCTTACCCTTGTTAACCTTAAACCCTAAACCCTAAACCCTAAACACTTGGGCATAAAATAAAGAATATGGTGTAGTTCTTTATACTTGTTTCAAGACATATTGTTATCTATGTTGATCTCTTTGTCCATTTTCTTTGAGCTTGATGATGATGTTCAAACCATGGGGTTTCTTTGAAACCTCAGTACAAAGAACTCTAAAGCTCACTTTGTCTTGCTAGATAAGTGTTGGGTTGAGATTATTATTGTTCTTCTAAAAGTCTTATATGAGCTCTAGTTAAATAAAAATGAACTTGAGTTAACTCTAAACTTGCAAGAATAAAGAATAAACTTGCATTCTCATGTTTATGTTTCAAGTCATCACTTAATTCTAAAGATAATAACGAGCTTGCATGTCATATTTATTTTTATGCTCTCACTTTATAATGAAGAATAAACTAAGTGTATAGCATGTTTAAGTTTATGTCATCACCTAAAGAACCTAGAGCTCAAAGACTTGCCCATTTTATCTCAAGAGAAGTTTGGAAAAATGAAAGTGTTTTTATGAATGTGATTTTGGCCATGTGATGGAGATGAACTTAGCATAAGTCTCATCTAGTCACAAGGACCAATAAACTACGTTTTAAGAATTTTCTTAAGCTTAGGTGAACTTACAATATGTTATAAATATGTTTTTATGTTTTAAATCTCAACTATGAGCAAACTAAAATAGTTACTGCCCTTATTCATATTTTAATGAAATAAAATAGTTTCTAAAAGAGTTTTGAGGTTCTAAAATGATTCCAAGAGAAAACTAGTAACTTATATGCATTCTAAATATGATTTTATGTGATTTTATGGTGTATATGTTTCGGCCACTGGCCTGGAATTATGGCCACTGTATGATACTGTTTTAATAAGTTAGAATGAGTAAAAATTATGTCTAAGTGAAGGAAAAATTAATTTGTGAGTGTTAGGAATAACAAGTAACTAGAAAGGATTAGAAATGAGATTTTTAGAGCACTTAGAAATTAAGAATTTGAGATTCTGTTCCAGCATGTTTAAATATAGTAAAAGTAGTTTGTAATTAGTATATATGTGTACGAATCCCTCATAATTGGTTTAGGATTTGATTATAGTACCTTAGGCGAAGATGGAATTTAGAAAGGATTAAAATTGTGACTCCTAAATACCCGTAATTGAGAAAAATAGTGTCTGCCCATTCTACACTATGTTGTTTGGTGTTGATCATAATTATAATAATTAGTAAGAATTATTGGTAATGATTCCCTAGGTGCATAAAAGGTTAGGAATGGATATTAGATTAATGACGTTGAAATCTTATTGTTTTAAGTTATAGTGTGATTGATGCATGTGCTGTGATGAATCTATGTTTATATGACTTTAGTGAGTTACTTTAATTATGGAATTAAATGAGAAAGTACATGCTTTATAAGTTTATGTGGCATAAAGCAAATTTGAGAAAATTCGGTATACAGCCGTTATGCTGCCGAAGTTCCATCAAATTTGAGGACTTAAGAAAGATTTTGAGAACTTCATGAGATTTTAAATGTGACATAGCATTGAGATGCATTTCTCCCGCTCCGGTGGGGATGAAGCAAATCCATGAGGGTATTGACATTGAGCTTGCCAAAGCGGACAATTCGCTATGCACTAGATGCCAATAGAGCGTTTCAAAGAAGGAAATAATCCTATGGACTCCCCGAATTAAAGGTTATGATAGGTGATCCTTATGCCCCCTAGCCCATACTCTAGAAGTCAGGATTTATTATGTTTTTGCTTATCATAGGATAAGTAAGAACTAGTGACGACTAGTTAAGGTATGAGCTCATAACCTAGAGATGTTTTAGGGTGGCCCCATGATACAAAGCATGATATTTTAATGTCACATAGTTGAGAAAAGAGAAAAATTCACATGAGATGTTATATGCCACTTATATGTAGATATTTCTTGATGTTGTGTTCTACTAATTTCTTGCATAATGTATTATCATGCATTCATGCCTTGCTATGTTGCATACATGATATTAAGATTCATTTTAAAAATGAATGAACCTTGGATAATTATGTTTAAAAACCAAATAATGAACTTTGTGCATGCTCTTCATTTTACAATAAACCCAAAGTTCCTGAGGATGTTAACGATGTCACTTAGATAGGAGGTTCCCTTCTGATATTCTTTAGTAAGATTCTCACTCCCTTTCTTTCTCTCTTTCTTTTTCGTCACATCTTCAGATTCCGATGGCGACGTTTGTGGTTTTCATCGATACCCCGGTGTAGGAGATCCACTTTGATTCGAAGCACCAGTCCTGCCATTTTGAAGAACGTTGTGCTGACAGAGTCTTCATGTTCGTAGGACGCCCCTTTGCACACGCAGTACCTAGCTATCGGTTCTCCCCGACATTCCCCTATGGCGACGATATGGTTTTTGAGCGTGGTTGGATGCTCAATGAGAGGATCCTCGGCACGCATACTATTGCATTGGCCGTACATGACTTCCTTGACTACGTGCCCCGTTCACAGTTTTCGGAGAACGATCCTTCGGAGGACACACCTATCCATTTGTACAGTGAGAGCTCTGCCCCCACTCCTCCATTCATGAGAGAGGGTAGCAAGGAGACTGTGACTCAGCCAAGGATGGCCTAGAGGCCGGCCATGTGCCCCCGTCGCGAAGCTCAAGTCCAGCCACATCGCTCGCCCATTCTTGTCGAGTTACGCCAGTAGATTGGTTAGGTCCCACCCTTTCCGGGACCGCAGCAGCAGAGGCTCTTGGGGAATGTTAGTGCACACACCACACATAGATTAGCGTAGCCTTATTTTGTTCTAGAGGTTATCCATTTAGGTGCACTAGGGTAGGAGTGTTTTCCTTTATGCTTTCCTTTATATTTTCCTTTCAGCTGTATTCGTACTTATGTTGTATCAAACTCATTCTTCCTTCTATAGGTGGGCAGTTTATTATATTAATATAGTATTATCATTGGTGTGCACATGATTGTCTGATGTTATGAAGTTATGTGATGTTCTTTTCTTGCTCTTTCTTTTGTATGTGTTACGTTTTATAATAACGCTCATTTAAGATATGCGCGGCTCTTACTTGGCCCTTATGTTTCAAAAAAGAAAATTTACCTGTATTTTTCGCTAAGTATTTTGAAGAAGGAAGGAAACTAAAGAGTAATAAACTAATGATTAACCTAAATACTTCTAGTAGTATTGGGTTAAAAATTAGGATGTTACATCTGTTAGCCTACCTCTCTAGAGTAACGTTCCAAGACACAATTGATGATCTACATGTGCCACTTAGAGATCTGATAAAAGGCAACATTTATGGAGAAGGACCTGTATAAATGGAGATGCCATACATGAATGCAGATAAGAGAGTTGAAGACACAAGAGCAGAAACTCTAGAAAAATCTCTTTAAACTTCCTATGCTATTCATCATAATATGTAATCAATCATCTTGAAGTGTAAAAATCTTCTTTCCTTACTCTGTAATGATTTGTATGCTCTTCTCATGAAGATATGTGAGAAAGAAGTCACTCATGTTTCCCAGTTCTATGTTAGCAAATATTCTTAAGGAAACATGGGTGTAGGTTAGTTTGAGTGGCAACCCAAACACATAACCTTTGTAACCTTGATCCGTTAGTGATTAGTGTGAGACATAGCTTGGAGAGGCTAAGGTAAAATTACTTACAACGTGTAAGCAGAGATATTTTCTTATCACGGTTTAGCTTGGAGAGACTAGTTCAAGACTACTTTCAACGTGGCAGTAGAATTTGTCTACAGGTCATGGTTTTAGCTTGGAAAGGCTGCTACAAAACTCCTCGATTAAATCGCAGTTGGGGTTGGCCATTGTTCAATGTGAGAGCTCGAGAAGACTATTGTAAAGACTATCCGTTTACTTTCTCAGGTTGAGAAAGTTATTGTTAATGAAATCTCAACATGTGTTGAGTACTGGATATATGCAGGTTAGCCGAACCAGTATGAAAATACTCGTGTTCATTTTCTCTTCCTTGATCCTTTGTTTTTTATGTTATGCGCTTTATGTTGAATATTGACTAAGTATCATTAAAGTGCATTATAATTGTTAAGCTTTAGATATCTACTTTCTGAAACATCTAAGCACTACTCCGCTGCACTTCAAGCTTCATGCTTGATAATATCTTTTTTGTTAAATGTTTCAGATCTGAAAAGAAGGCTTTAGAAAGCATGATTCAACCCCCCTTCTTGTGCACTCTTTTACTAACAGTTATTGTATTTGCCATACCTACAATCCGTGGGCAAGCGAGTGGACAACGATATCTATGCTACCAAATTCTTCCTTAATAGATTTAGTGACTTTTTGAAAAATAAAACAATGAACTTGAGATGTAAAAATGATAGCCTTATGTAGCTAGGCAGGGAAACTTGAAATGCAATTTGTTAAGAGTGCTTAGGTTCTTCAAAACCCAGAAAGAAAACACCCCAACCTAAATGAAAAGATGCTTACTAGTAATGAACCACCTTTCTTACTCAAATATGAAAGACAAACATATGAGAAAATCAGTTACTTAATGTTTGATTTAATAAAATCATTCAAATGTACAACAAAAAACCAAAAAAAAAAAAAAGAAGTTACAGTAATTCCAGATTTGCTAAACCAAAAAGGTAGAGAAAGAGAAAAAGAAGAAGGAACAACAAAGGTCCAGCTTAGAGACATTTGGTAATACACACATAAGAAAAATATGAAGAAATATGAATCTATGATCTTATATCAAACAAAGCTAATCAAACTATAGCCTTGAAATACAATACAAGTCGCTTTAAATCACATTCGTAAGAAATGAAAGGAAGAAAGATAACATGAAAGAACAAAACAAATTGTTCCTTATGTGAGTTTTGGGGCTTCGATCCTTGTGATTCTGGATGCCAATATTTAGTAGAAAAAGAACAATTTACCATTTTTGCCTCTAAATTTGTACAAAATAAAAATTCTAGTTTGGTACCATATGTATATTCATGAAGATTTATATCCAAGATGCCAACCAAAAGATCATTTTAACCATTCAACAAAAAATATTTGCATATACCTAGACTGTCCATTTAGGGGATCTAGCATAGCACTTGTTTGTTTTTATCTATGCAATTTTTCAAAAAAGAAAAAAAAAGTATAAGAATATAAATGATGACATGCTATACTTTTCATCTTTGTTTTTTTAAAAAAAGCATATCTATTCTTTACATCTTCTGGTACATCTTTAGGATTGTCAAAAACTGCATCCAAGGGATAAACTTCAGTAATCTCCATCAACGAACCATCTGGTAATCTAGAAAACAAAGTTTCTTATTAGTAGTGTCTCATATAGTCAAATGACAAAATCAAAAGCAATGTTTAACATCATACATGTGTGAGCACCAAGTTTTGCACGTCGGAGGCTGGACTCAAAGATATTCAGAGCCTGCATAAAAGGTTCACAGTTAGTAGATGTATCACTATAAAAGATTGGAATATAAGGTGTGGATCCAAAAGCCTACATAATGTAGTTAATTTGCATACCAACTGATAGTTACCCATTTTTTATCCAAAAGAAATAAATAACTTACAGGTACCCATGTGCCAACGAGTATTTTAGCTCCAACTGTAGCAAGAGATTTTGCAATTGCCCATCTATATCCATTATCATCAGACACACTGGCACTAAAAAGCCCTTTTTACCTATATATAATGCTTCATTCAGTAGAGAACAACTTGTTCTATGAAAATAAAATCTATGACTAGACAACCAACAAAATTTGTACAATCAATATTAGATTAACTTAATTAATTTTGCTAAATTTATCACAAAAAGAGATAAATCTAGACACTAGCTAGTTATTAGTTAGTTATTCATATATTTTACTATTATATACAATGGCCTCAGTTGTTAAGACCACCTTTCAATATTTTCTACAACCAAATAAGAGTCAATTCTCATGTGGCCAATAGTTTCTACATCTAGAAGTCATAAATAATGAATATGCAAAAAATTAACTGATTCAGTAGTCCACCATTATTTCTTGGAATTCTACAAGTCCTAGCTAAAAATTTCCTTCCTATATTTCAATAAGAAAAATAGTTACACTAGTCCAACAAATTAAGGCCATTTGAGACAAAAGACTGAAACATTCTTAATCATGGGAAACCAGCTACCTCAATGAGATAATAAAAAACTTAGTTACCGAGTAATCAAAACAAGAGCATAATATTTCAAATTACAATTAACTTGTGAATTTGTTTCCAAAATCATCATAATGAAGGCTAAAACCCTTTCAGTAGCAATCTAAACATCTTTTTACAAAAAATGAAAAATAAGCAAGAACCACAGATCATCTATTATTATTTGCCAAATCAAGAAAGAAATAGTAAAAAATAATTAGGAAGTTAATTTACAAGTAACTTGATTAGGCTAAGCAAAATGATATTACTCACCAGGTACAAGATGACTTGACTGCAAGTTTGTCCCACAATCCAAAAAAATGGCACCTTCCGACATCTTATTCTATAGTAAAGAACACATCAAGTAATTTAGTTCAGGGCATTTTCACTAGGAAACACTAAAGTTACGTCTTGGGCTAGAGAGGGTAGAAATGATATTTTGTAATTATCTTTAATATAGTGGAATATTTTCGGAGTTTGTCCCGTGGTTTTTCCTCTAGTATTTAGAGGTTCCATATTAAAAATTCAGTGTGCAAATTTCTTGATCTATTTTCTTAGCATGAATAGTGACTCCGATCATATTATTCATGAGAATAGTGACACGATCCAATTGTTGAATACTATTTATGTGAATAGTAAATAGTGACAAGCGGGTCCCATCGTGAATTACTATCCACCCTAATATTTATTATTGTTGTGCTGTGTCAATTGATGGATTTAATTCTATCATATTTATTTTGGTGCTTATTGCCACATATTGGCATCATTTAATTACACTATGAATCAATCCATGAGCCCAACTGTAAATTCCAGAACCCTTTAGAAAGTACTCAGAAAGTACAAAGTTTAAAAGGTTTTGAATGACAACAAAGCCAATTTAGAGAAAATGTTTTGAAGAACGACTAATGGCTACCTTGAGTTTCTTGAAAAAGTTTAACAGGTAGATCCGGTCTGTATTACACAAACCCAAGATTAATATTTCATTCTGCATGTGTAAGTATGTCATATCTCGTGGAAAGAGATTAAATTAATCAGAAAGTGAATATGAAGTCGAGCAAAATAAGTGTATACAGATTAAGGCATGATACGGATTCAATGCAAGAATAATGTTTCACTATGCATGCGCAAGCATGATATATATCTCATAGGAAGAGAATAAAATAATTAGAAAGTGAATGTTATTGGAAGCAAAGAACGTATTCATGTTCACAGACCAAAGGCATTGAAGCAAACTTGAATTGGGAATAATTTCACTACACATGAGAAATCATGTTTATCTCATGAGAGGAGATCAAGCTTAAAAGGTGAATATTATCTCGAGGATAGAAAGCATAAATGCTAGAGGACTGAAGCTGATCAAGTCAGAAATCAAGAAACCAAGGAAAGAATCTTTAGAAAGTAGCATGGGACATCATAAAGAACACTCATGAGGAAGAAATCAATTTATGTCCAAGAGCAATGTGTTACTTAGTCATTAATCACTACAATCGCAAAGAAATCATCATCAAGCAATCAAGATTGAAGACTAGAAGATCAGAGAAAAAGCAACATGATTGATTACAGCATTAAAAAGCTCACTGAAGAGTGGAGCAAGGAACGCTGAGGAAAAATGGAGGGAATTTTGAAATTCAAATTTCAAATCTCAAATCAGATCCAGTGTTATAACCAGTATGTCATCTCTCCTACCTAAATGAATCAAGATCCTAGGAGGTGAAGTTCAGAAACCACCGGCCAAAAGTAAAAGGGAACATAAGGACTTCAGAAAGCTCTACATTACAATGGCTTCTGCAATGATGGGACAAGTTGTCAGCCTACCTCCCTAGACTAACGTTCCAAGGCATATCTAACGAAATACACATGTCACTTGGAGATCAAAGAGGCAATGATCATAAAGATAAACATGTATAAATGGAGATGCCAAGCTTGAAAGCCGATGAAAGAATTGAAAGCATTAGTGTAGAATCTCTGGAAAAATCTCTCCACACTTCCTATGCTATTCATCAATTTATGTAATCAATCACAAAGTGTAAAAATCTTCTTTCTTGATTTTAAAATGTATTTGTATTTGTGTACTCTTCATGTAAGGAGACAGGAGAAAAAAGTTATTCTAAGTTTCCTAGTCTGTATTAGCTAGCATCTTTAAGGAAATTTGAGTGTATGTTAGTTTGAGTGGCAACCCAAACACATAACCTTTGTAACCTTGATCCATTAGTGATCAGTGTGAGACATAGCTTGGAGAGGCTAAGGTAAAACTACTTGCAACATGTTACCAAAGGTACTTGCTTATCACGGTTTAGCTTGGAAAGGCTGTTTAAAAGGCTACTTGTAATGTGAGTGCAAAGATATTTGCTCTTCACAGCTCGAGGCTGTTTACTTACAACATGGCAATAAAAGATGTCTGCAGGTCACAGTTCAGCTTGGAGAGGCTGGTACAGAACTACTCGGTTAAATCGCAGTTGGGGTTGGCCACTGTGCAAGTTCAGCTTGGAGAGGTTGGTACAGAACTACTCGGTTAAGTTGTAGTTGGGGTTGGCCACTGTACAAGTTAAAGCTTGGAAGGGTATTGTAAAAACTATCCGTTTACTTTCTCAGGTTGAGAAAGTTGTTGTTAGTGAAATTTCAACATGTGTTGAGTACTAGATGTAGGCAGGTTTAGCCGAACCAGTATAAAAACTCGTGTTCATTTCTCTCTTCCCTAAACTTTTATTTCTATTGTCAAGCACTTTAGATAATGCTCTAATTATTTTAATGAACCAAGGAAGAATTAAACATGCATAAGAAATTTACTTCTGAAACTACTCACCATCATTCGGCTGCACTTCAAGCCTCGCGCTTGATAGATTTATTTATTTGAAATTGTTTCAGGTCAGAAAGAAGTTTTCAGAAAGCATGATTTAATCCTCTCTTCTCGTGCACTATTTTACCAACACCAACATCTTCCTCATGTACATTCTTCCTTTTCTTCTTCTATACCAGTTTTACCTCTTCAGCATATAATCCAATCTCAGTTGCTGCCCAATATTTCCTTTTGTTAATTTGTATCTCCAGAGGTTCAACTAACCCTCCACTTTCACCCTCCATATTGTTGCCTAACTTCTCTTCTATCTCTTTATGGTGTGTCGATCCTATTGCACTCTCACCTTCTCTGTTCTCAACCCCACTCTTACTACTGGAAAGATTAAAACCACCTTCCTTGTCCTTCTTCCCCTTTTTCTTCACCTTTTTTTGTTTCTCCCTCTCCTCTACCCCTGTATCCCTCTCACCTTCACAACCCTGTACTCGACTCGACTCGAATTCATTTTGAGTTTTTGTTATTACTTTGACCTCACATTTCCCATGTCCAAATTCAACTTTGAGATCTCCATGATCCATATACTCAATTTCATGGTGCTTCTCTTTATTCTTGTGCTTCTCACTTCCACCCTCATTTCCTGCATGAAACACAATAGAACCATTGGACAGTTGGCTGCTTTTAAAAGCCATGTGAGTTGATTTCTCATCATCCTTATCAACATTCTCGGTTTTGTTCCTTTTTTTGCTTTCGATGAGAGCTCGACAATTAAGCTCCTTATGGAGTTGGTTCAGCTCGTTGAAAGCACTAGAGGCCCGGTGGAGATATACACTAAAGATTTGCGTGCAAAGTGCCATTCTCAATAGACACAAATTTTGAGAGGATTTTTGAATTTTTTGAAAGAGAGACTTGTCTTGTTGAAATAATTTGTCCAAAGATTGTCTTCATTGTTATCCCCCTTGGCCTTCACTCACATACCTAAAGCGATTCTAATAACTCCATTAAGTATATTTGTGAGTTTAGATTTTAGAGGGGAAGGGAGGGGAGGAAAGGACTTGTAGTGTAAACTTACAAACATATTCATGATATTCATCGTTCTCCCCACCCCCTCTTTTTTATTCGTAAGAAAGACTTCCTTTTAGCAAAAAATAAAATAGAGAAAGAATTGTTTTGACCTTTAGGGCCTCACTTATCGGCTTTCAAGTTAAATTGCACAAGTCCCAAGTTTAGACCAAAAGAAATTCAGACCCACAAATTGATGTTAAAATTTTTGTTATGGTCAAATTGTTATCAAATTGAAAATGTTATGATAAAAAAGGTTATTTACTCATTAAAAGTCATGGGAGATTGTAATAGTCAGCAGTTACTTTCCATAATTTGTCACCTTGATAAAATTGTATCTATTTCCAATGAAAAATTATTGTACACTCCAAATTAAATTCTAAATGTATTAAATTAAAGGAATTAAAAAGTACATCTAATTTTACACAAGTTTCTTTATATTTTATAAATATAATTGAAATATTTTATGTTGTAAATTATTATTTGTAAAAAATAAGAAAAGTCAAAATGTTTACTTTTATTTACTTTTTAATCAAATATTATAATTCAAAATACAATAAAAATAATAAGATTTTAAATATTGGAAGAATAATTTAAATATTTAAACATATTTGGTAATTATTGAATAATTAACTAAATAATATGTATATCACATTTTTTCTTTATATAAATAATTAATAATATTTTATATGAAAATAGTAAAATAAAATTAATATTACTATAAAATAAAAATGAAGGAGTACACGAAGTCATGCCTTCAATACTGGTTATATCTATTAATAGTTTGGTACATAGAGAATCCTAAAAAAAATTAATATATAACAATTATAGCACACAAAATAGATAAATAAATAAATTTAAAATGCTTAATTAATACTAAATAACTTCTAAAAATTTTAAACTCTTCTTAATACAAGTACCTTAAAAGTAACATTTGAATAAATGCATATATATAAAAAAAAATAATGAAATTATAATTATCCTAGTCTTAAATATTAAAAAGGCAAAACTCCTATTTTAATCTCTCTAAAATTTCAAGTAGGAAAAATTGACCCTTGTAAAATATAAACTCGAGTAAACCCCCAAGGTGGTCCCTGACAATTTTAGCATTAGACAAGCTGGTATCTGACAACTGGAAAGTGTCAACTTGATCCTTGACAATGTTAAGGAGTTAATGACAATTTCATTAGCAGACAAATTAGTCCCTGATATCATTTATAAAAAAAATAAAAAAAAAATCTTCATCCCCCATTCTTTTTATCCTTCATCTACTCCATTACCACCACCACCATCACCACCACCACTCTCTTCCCCCAAAATCCTACAAACAAGCCAAAATATATGCAAAAACAAATCACATACCAACATAAACAACATCAATTAAGTGAAGTTTGCATTATCATTCTTCATTATCACCACCACCATTGCCACTTTAGATTATGGCAACGGCGACAGTAACTGAATGGCGGAGCCCGTGGTAATGATCATGAATGGCAGTAGTCACGGTGCTTGAGCTTTTTTTCCCCTCTTTTATGTTTTTTCTTTCAGTTTGGGATTGGTTATAGGATTTGGATTTTCCTTTTTGTTTGGGTGAACATGAATGTGTTTATGATAGTGTTGGATAATTTTTATTGGTGGATGATGATGATGGAGTTATGGATGTGTTTGTTGTGGGTTGAAATGGGTCACTGATGATGAAGAAGTATGAGTTGTGGTTGGCAGTGGTAAAGAGAATGAAGGAAGGAAAGGGATAAAGAGTGATATGGGGTTGTGTGAGGGATGATGGTGGCTGTGGTGATTATGGTTGTAAATTTGATAGTGGTGGTGGTGGTGAAGAGAATGAAGGAAAGAAAGGGATGGGGGATGAAAGACGTCAGGAACTAAGTTGTTCGATAATGAAATTGTCATTAACATCATTACTATTTTTTGTCCAGGGACAAACAATTGTCCGACTTTTGACATTATCAAAGACCAAGTTGACACTTTCCAGTTGTCAAGCACCAGCTTGTTTGACACTAAAATTGTCAGGGACCACCTTGGGGGTTTACTCTATAAACTCCCAAATTGATCTTTGTAAAATTAAAAGGTCAGACAAATTGGTCCCCATAAAAAGAAAAAAAAAAGTCAAATTAGTCTCTGTAAAAATGAATTGTCGACCAAGTTAATTCTTCTAGCCCAACTCGACAAAGAGACTATCTTTTCTGATTATCTAATTTTGCAGGGACCAATTCGTCTAACTATCCAAAAATGAGTTGCTGACTTCTTTTGAATTCAAATTTTCATTCAGTTTCTATTGAACAAGTGTAGTTGCTGATGTATGAAGAGTTTTCTAGAGTGCTTCTACACTTTTTGAGCTTCTTACGTTCCTTCTGGACTTCTCTATGAGGTGGATGTTGATCTTTAGGAGTTATTGATATTCTTCAATGATGATTTCAACTGTGATTGTTGATGATGGACTTGATTTGATTATGAGAAACCATTTCCTCATATTGACATGCCACTTTCTGAAGTCACGAATGACTTTCTCAAGGCCCAGATTTGCTTTCTAATGCTCTATTATCTTACCATCTCAAGTATCTTATTGAATTCTCATTCTGAATAATTTTTCATAGTCTAGATATATTGTAAAACTACTCGAGTGAGTTGCAAGCATTGTATATATCACTGGTAATTGCAAGCAAATGAATTTGTGATCTTTAATTGACTTAAAAATTGCAAATGAAAATGGTTTAATGTGCTTAGTATGCTATTTTCCTTTGCATCAATATGATGTTATTATTATTATTGTTGACTTTGAATTTGTTGTTGTATCCATAAGGTTCCACCAATTCAGATATTTTTTTTTCTTCACTTTTCTCTCTTCATGATTATTGATTTAAAAATAGCATTCTTACTCATTATAATGATTGTTTTACATATTTTTAATTAGATACAACATATTCATCAAGATCAACTATTGGGTTTAAGCTTTGCCAATTCTTTTTCACATAATCATATGTTGTTAGATCCAATTTTGATTTTATGTCTTTCCTTTCATCTTCTTCCTTCCCATTTCTGGTGATCCTGACTTAGAATGGGGACTATAACACCCTATTTTTTTTTTTAAAAAAAAACACTAGAAAAAATTTAATCTGAATCAAGAATGGTGCTAATCACCGTTATCTGTCATTCTAAATCTTGAATTTCACTAAATCTATACCCTACATATATTTGGAGCGCTATATGATAGAACCACTTTCTTGAAATCAAAACTCTCAGTAACTGTTCCCAAGAGACAAAAAAAAGTTAAAGGACAATTTTTAATGAATTTTATGAGACTTTTAAGCCTTTTATTTTTATCCCACAGGTTTATAAAATCTTAAAAATTCTCGAATTTGAACTAAAACCTAAAATTTGGATTTTGAATTGTTGAGATTTTGATTTTTATGATATTTTATTTGAATTCAAACGAGGGTACTTCCTTATTTATATTTATGTTGACATTAACTTAAAATTAAGAAATATAAATAAGTGATACAACACACAATACCCTCTAATATAACTCACATGCATACATGACCCTCACCACATATCTATAACAAAATGCAACCTGCCCTCCATGATAACTCTCTCTCACAACCTCCTCCTTCTTCCTCACCTTCTTGGTCTTCTTTCTTCTAGCTGCCATGACCACAACGCCATCAACCCTTGTTGGTGGAACCTCCCTCTCACTGTGGTCTCCTTCAACAACAACTTCTCTTCCTATGGTGGTTCTTCAATCTCTTGAGGAGATAGCAGCATCCACTCCTTCCTCTTCCTTCTATTAGTTATCAAAGATGTAATGGTGCTCAATCTTGCTTCCAATTTATGGGGTAGCTAAATTATGTTATGGGTATAGGATTAGAGCTCTAATGTGTAACCTTAGGGTTTCAATTTGGGGGTTTTGATTATTTGAAGTTAATAGGTGCAATCTCTTACGTTAAATTATGATTTATGATTATGTGATGATGTATATGGCATAAGATACTTCGGAGAGGTGCCCTACCTACTCTATTGTGATCTAGGCCAAATCAACACACTTTTGGAGTCGTGCGGTGAATGAATAATGTGTTTGTAGGTAATTGGTATTTAGTTCCATGTATTTGAATATTTGTTTGTTATTTGATATCTATGTTGCAATACAAGTAAAAATGACTTTCTTATCACATCTATGCATCGAAAGTGCATTTATTAGTTCATGAACCCTTAAAATTTATTATGTTTTATGACCATAAAATAAGGTTAATAATCCTTATTGGTACAATGATACATTTTGTTATATTGAATCTAGATTATAAAACAAGTGTGTTTTGGACTGATTCATGTTATGCTTGAAGAGATTTGAACAAAGTAAAGGTTCATTTACATGACTTGTTTATAGTTGGCAATCCTTGGAAAAGAAATTGTATTTAGAAAACCTTGATTTTTGTGATGTGAAAATATGACTTCCTTTGTAAGGAGGTACTGTTGACAAAAATCATAGCTAGAGACGGTTTGTAATAGACCTCAGCTAGTAAGGGTTGCTAGGCCAGCATATCGATCTTAGTTGGCACATAGGATAGGTGTTAGGGCCACCTAGATGCTTTCTAACCACTATAGGATTGGATGTAAGGACCGCGTAGAAATTGTGTGAACACACTGTGGATGGGTGTGAGGGCCGCCAGTTGCGAGATTGCTTTTAGATTTTGTTCTGGTGTAGAGACGCCCTTAAACTTCTTTTATGCATTATAAGAGGTTTGTATGAGAATCTTATGCGCACTTGATTTGATTCATTCTTTATCACTTGTAATACTTCTTCTGTTGTCTCATTTTAATTGGAACTCATTTCAGTTAACTGTAAACATGTTATTCTTCACTGAGTTTCATAACATCTTATGCCCAACTGTGCCCTCTGTCAAGAGATTGGCCCCTATATATGTGACCTTCTCTGGTGTTCGTCGATCTACACTAGAGAGAGGGAGTTAACCGGCTGCAGTTGCTGTTATAGTTCGCCTTTGGGGTGAAGTTCCAAGATTATGGTAACTGATCCATTTGGAAGATTGAGTTGACCTACTATGAAGGTTCTTTGGGTTCTGCCAGCTTCTCCTTAAGCCACTCATTGTACCATAGTTGGGCTTCCTCCCGATTGGTATTTACGACACCCACTTTGGTCTCGGAGATCAAGAACTTCATTGCAAGGTGTGGTGTTGATACCATGGCTCACAAGGTATTAATCTTGGTTTGTCTAAGGATTATGTGGTATGGATTGTGGCAATCGATCACAAGATATTGGATGTCTATTGCCTTTGTGAATCGTTCTATTCCCATGGTCGTGCTTAACCAGAAATAGTCAAGGACATGGTCTCATTCCTCAGTGAACCTAAGAAGATCTGTGGTAAGGCAGCAGGGAGTTCTCAGAGAACTACATCCTTTTGAAAGTGGAATAGAAAAGTACATCTATCGAGCTCTCTTGGTCAACTAGGACTTTCCTAATAAGGAAATTGCCTGTAATTAATGAAATAACCATGGGATCATGCAAATTTTCATCAATTGTTTTAAAATCATTAGCTGAGAAGGATATTATCGGGGTTCTTAGGTTTATGTGTGATTAGCGAGATGACCCCTATAGTGACATGACGACACAGAGAGATCACTTTCTAGCTGAGCTGGTCTCTCCACCCTTGGCAATGTGGTCGATGATTCCCTAGATTATTGCCTTTTCTTGGGGTCAATCTTTGTCCTCGGTGCGAGCATGTCGAGGGGGGATTGGTTTTTGAAGGATGAATATTAACGGTGTTTCTCTTTCCAATTCCTTTTCTACCCCATTTTCTTCTCAATGAACTACTTAAGTTAGCCATTTCTGACTAATTGTTCAATGTGGTCCTTGAAGATCTGGCCTTTGTGTTCCCAAAGGTGTGGTGGAGTTCACACTTTTTGCATATCCATGCTCAAGAGTGGAATCTGAGATCCAAGCTTCAGCATGAAAATCAAGCGACCATTGCAAATCTTGTGGGGGACTACAGTCTAGCAAGTGTGTATAACATTTGTTGCTATAAAAGTGTATAATAAAGTGAGGAATGGTGTTCCTAAGGTAACCATTTCTTGAGTATTTTTTACCAATAACAAAGGTTGTATAACATTTTATTTTTTACATATTTTGGCTTTTGATAATTTATATTTGACTTGTAATTTAGTGCCATATGTAGGTTGAAAATAGCACGAGAAAAGGGGTTAAATCGTGCTTTAACATCTTTAAAAAAAATGAAATTCTAAATTCAATATATATATATATATATATATAACTGAGAATCTCAAATGCATAATATAAAAAGAGATAAAAAGGAGTAGAAAGATACTACACAATGAGTTTTATACTAGTTCAGTCAACCCTGCCTACATTCAATTCTCAACAACCTATTGATTTCCACTATATCCCTTTCTCAACCTAGAGAAAGAATGGTAGTTTGTTGTATAGCCTTCTTAAGCTATCTCATGTGACCAATAGTTCCACTTTATTGCCACTTCCAAGTAGTCTTTGACTAGCCTCTCTAAGCTAACCTCACAATGATCACTAACGGATCAAGGTATAGTGATTTGGTTTAAGGTTGGTTTTCTCCAACAAATGAGCACTCAAGTTTTTATATGAATGAAACAATATAAGTTTTGAAAACTTTGAGCAACTTCTTTCTAAACAATTCTTCCTAAGAAGAACATATTATCTAATTAGAGCTAGAAAGAGAATTTTACACAAAGACAGAAATTGATTACAAGAAGTAATGTGATTTTTGTATAGGAAGAAGAGGGATTTGCCTTTTTAGAAAATCTATCAAAAGTCTTGCAAAAGTCTTGAACTGCAAGCACTTGACACCCTTTTAGACTTGATATTCAAATCAAACAATTGGCCTTTGATTTTGTTTCCACTTGACATGTGTAGATTTGCTTTTTGTGTCTTGGGAAAAGCCATCTAGAAGAGTAGTTAGGCTTTGTCAGAGCTACTTTTTGCAAGTGCAAAGACCATTGTCAAATATGAGGTTTTTGAGTGATGCTTCAGAAACTAATTTTTACTTTTTGGCCATAGGTTCTGATATTTTCCTTCTAAAAATCTATTTCATCTTGTCAAATTCATACATTTCATTTTGTGTAAAGAAATCTATTTTGCAATGTCATTTATGCCTTAATACATGCGATATCAGCTTTATGTAAGAATCCATTGGTTCTTCTCCTTTTTTATACTGAATATTATTCCATTGTGTTTTCTGATCTGTTATCAATTTTTAATATCATTTCTCTTTTTGATTCTAAATATTTTATATCTAGATCAAAGCCTTTTGTTTTAGTTAAGATATCTAATGTTATAGTGGTTCAATTTCATTTTGTAAATCTAGGTTTAATTATTCTATCAGTCCATATAGTTTCACTTAGTTTTCAATTAGATCTCCATAGTTTAGAAGTTTTAAATTAGGTCCCTGTAGTGTATTACATTTTCAATCAAGTCCATGTCGTTATTAATTTATTTGGAAAATTTCATACACTATAATAACTTAATTACAAATTCTTAAACTATAAGGACCTGCAGAATAATTAAACTGTATATCTACTAGAGTAACTTCTGTTTGCAAATCTTTGAACCTTTATAATTAATGAAAACACTAAAACAAGACAGACCTTTATATTTACTTGTTGCCTTCATTGTGCGTGAAATCTTTGTTTGCGTTCAAAACCACTTGTAATACTTTCTTAGTTTGTATGTTTTCAATATTTTATTGTACTCTTTCAATTAATATTTTGGAACAACCTTCAATATCTGTAAGTTCTATATCTGAAATAAAAGAAATACTTTGATATTCCATGTTTTATATATATATATATTGGGATGGCTATTAATTTAATAAATCACTTTTCTGATATTATCTTTAGCTAATATCAATTTCATCTGAAAATAATTTTGATTTATATCATGAATTTAGAAGTTAATGCAATTCATTTAAATGGCATACCCTTAATGGATATGAACTTAATTCAGTGAGCTTAATTATTTTAGCAAGTATTGAATCTAATTGATTCTTTTTTTTATAAATGAATCTAATTGATTCTAATATGATAACAATTCAAAATTTTAGTTAAAGAAAAGATAAAAAAAATAATTCATTGGTTATTTAATATATATGTTTTTAATTAGTATTATGATATTGCACTTATAATGTATTTAATAAGTAATATATAATGATTAATCTAATGTTTCTTTTTCGTATTTAATATGTTTTTAATACATGATACTTTGCAAATATTACACAGTTAATTACATTAGATATTTATTTTGCTAAATTATTTTCATAATAAATTATATAAAATTTATATATTATAATTAAATTAAATTTTTAACTATATTAAATTTTCAATTTTTTAGAATTTCTAAACGTAAAAGCTCGTGAATTGTACAAGCGAAAATCTAGTTTATAAATTAAATTAGAGAAAACATAATCTTTCAATATTTTTTCTCGATAAAAAAATAATATCAACATCAATTAAGATTACCATCATAATCATATCATGGAATCATAACAACTATATTGATACTAATCGAATTAAATTTGAAATACAAATTTGAATAACATGACATTAATTTCACATAATTAGCTCAATCAAAACATAGCTGTTATAATTACTCTAATCAATCAAATCATTGTTATTACAGTTACTCTAATCAAATGCTAATAAAATCAAATTTAAATATATTTATGAATAATATTTATCATCAAAACATTAAACATTAAGTCTCTTCAATTTCCATGTATGGGAGAAAAGGGTACTGTTGTAAACCCAAACAAATATTTAATATAATAGGAGTGGCAATAGGCATAATGGAGTAATAGCCACTCCCATCCTATTACATTAAATTTGTATTTAGATTTACTACAACACCCTTCTTTTATTCTAATCACATAAATAGTTAACATAAACTATGTCAAAGTAAATATATTTTGCTTACATTTAATTTCAAAGTATATATAAAAATTAAACGTACCTAATTTACCTAAGATCAAAATATACTTTTCATATTAGATGTATAACATATAATTGAGAATTTTATATTAGCCTTTATACTATTCAATTATGGATTAAAAAATAAACATTTTTTAAATTTGAGTAAATAGCAATTTTGGTCTAAACATGCTCAATTTGAAATCAATTTGATTTTAATAAAAAAAATTTACATCAATTCAGTTCTAATATTTTTAATTTTGACATTAATTTAGTCATTTTTTTTATTTCCATCTTATTGAAATCACTAAATTGATGTTAAAATAAAAACATTTAGGACTAAATTGATGTCAAAATTAAAAATATTATGACTAAATTTATGTAAAAAATTTATTAGAATCAAATTATTATCAAATGTTAGGATTGAAAATTATGTTTACTTTCTAAATTTTTTCTCATTTAGGTAAGAAATTAATTTAATATCATATTATCTTGATTTTTTTAAGAACATAAATAAAAAACAAAAAAATATAGAGAAAATTATTAGTCAATGTTAATTATCACATGTAATAATGAGTTAGTTATTAACTCTAGTTTATTAGGATATTAGTTAATTAATCTTAGTTAGCTTTAAGTTAGAAACCGTGTGTATGTTCGAAGTCACCCCTCGTGGACATATACTTCTTTTCTCAATAATGAAAAGCAACGTTTGTTTTCATTGGGCTTGTACGTGATAGAAATGAACCAGGTATTTTTTTGTTTAGTCGTATATCATGATTTATCAGTACATATTTTATTATTCATTTTATTTATTATTTTTTTAAAAAGTACTCAATATTATGTTATTTAAGTAATTATAGAACAAAGAATAAAAAATAATATCTACATTTAAATAAATATTTTAAATAAATTTATTATCAATACTCTTAATAGCCACAAACTATCTAAAAATAAAAAAGAGATAAATATTAAAATTATAAATAATTAAATTAATAATAATAATTTTTTATAACATGATAATAATTAATAAATAATTTATGTAGAAAGGAAAAAGGGTATTGTTGTAAGCCCTAATAAATATTTAATACAATAGGAGTGACAATAGGCATAATAGAGTGGCAATAGCCACCCCCTCCATGTATATAATAAGTTAACCTAGGGTGGATAAGGCTTGGTTAAATTGCTATCATGTATAATATTGATTGGGCTGGACCAAGATTAATATGATAGTGGTTGAGTAACAGGTGTTAATGAAGTATTACTCTATTCATTTTCAGTTAAATGTCTTTTTGTAGATTTTTTATATATTTCAAATTAATTATTACTTTCGTATTTCAATAAAATATTAAATAATATATATATATATATATATTACCCTTATATTTAATATATATGCCAATGATGAGAGAATGTCAACAGAAAGTGGGTAATAAAAGGGATATTTTGATCTTTTATTTCACTTTTTAAAATGTTTAATATCATTTAATTGTCATCTTAATTCTTGTGTAAGATCTTAAAAGGACATTCAATTTAAAATGGAGGGAGTACTAAAATCAAATTAGTATAGAGTTTGCAAACTAATGAGATATATAGTGTTATTTTATAGTATTACAAGTGGAATAAATGTATTTTATTTGTCTCTTTATTTTTGTTTTGTGTGCCTTTTTTAATGTTGGGCCTAGACAAATAGAGTAGCGCAAAAATAAATATGTGGAAGCGTAAAGCAAAGATGACACAAAATAACTAATGTGGTTCAGCAAATAACCTAAATCCACAGGAAAAAATGACAATCAAATATTTCACTATAGAAATATGATAGAAATACAAAAGTGTTTAAATTCCACTCAAACCCAAGTCCTCAATACACACAAAATACCTTACTGTATATTCTCATCGGTATATATGCTTAATGCACAGAAAAGAAGCAACAAAAGATTAGGAACAAACTTCTCTAACACAGAAAAAGTTAACGGACTTAGAATCACATCTGGTGATAGTATATAAAGAGAATAAATAAAGGAACAAAATATTCTCTGACTACCCAAATACCATAAGCCGGATGCATCAAGGAGTAAGTCTTCAAACTCCAAAACATGAGCAATCTATAGAGCTCAAAATACTTGATTGTCAAGTAAACATTTAATGATTTTAAACACCACATTTATTGCTTGCATCCTCCTTTCAAATATGGTGGGTACTCCATTTAATGCTTTCAAGTTGATCTTGATCTTGATTACTTCCATCTAGGCAATGAAGTCTTCAAATTTGAATTTTACTCCTTTGCTGGATTCCACTTCCCAATGTTTGAAAATTCAAACCACATATAATAACATATAATAATAGAGTACCATTTTATTCCACTTCATCAACTCAATTAAAACTCAAAGTGACATTGTCAAGATCAACCTTCAGACACTAAAAGAGAAATATGGGCATTTCCCTTCTTTCATCACTTAAAAGCCCAATATTCCTTTTATCATTGTTAAATTTTTGTATTTTTGAGCTTGCACTAGCAGGAACTACTAGACACTACCATTTTGATGTACTTATACCTTTTTCAATTTTACATTTCCTTAGTTTTTTTTTCTTCATACTCCTCATTTTGCTCTGTAAGTAATGGATTGAGGTTACTCTTGCAGATAAGGGATCAAAATGTGACGCGACTATGTCATAGAAAGAGCATGGTGACAGTGAATGGTCAGTTTCCAGGACCTCGCATTGTAGCTAGGGAGGGAGACCGTCTTCTCATCAAAGTTGTTAACCATGTGCAAAACAACATCTCCATTCACTGGTAAAGAACATTCTATTTGGATTAAAAAAAGTACTAGAAGAACAATTTGGACTCTACTTGTTATTGTTAAGCTTTGAGCATAAAAGTAATGTGTCACAAACTTGGCATTCTTTCAAATAGGCATGGCATTCGACAGCTTCAATCAGGGTGGGCTGATGGACCAGCATATGTGACTCAATGCCCCATCCAAACAGGCCAAAGTTATGTCTATAATTACACCATTACTGGCCAGAGAGGCACACTCTTTTGGCATGCCCACATATCTTGGTTAAGATCAACTATCTATGGTCCTCTCATTATTCTTCCCAAGCAAGGTGCTCACTACCCTTTTGCCAAACCCCATAAGGAAGTTCCCATAATATTTGGTAATGAACTTAATGAAGGCTGAACTCTGGAATACTCATTTCATAATATGTATAAGCTAATCATGCTTTAACATTGAAAAAATATTTCAGGAGAATGGTTCAATGCAGATCCTGAGGCAGTCATAACCCAAGCCCTGCAAACTGGTGGAGGACCTAATGTCTCCGATGCTTACACAATTAATGGACTTCCAGGGCCATTGTACAACTGCTCTGCCAAAGGTATCAGCTGTTAATCAATATACAGGTTTTAAGAATAGTTACCAGTTCCCAGAAGATAGAGAAATTATAATTTGAAACTATGAAAAATTATACAGATCTAAGTTCCATTTTGTAAAAAATTGCACTCATCACCGGGTGGTGCCATAAAAGAAAGCATCTTGGTATTTTTAGGCAAGAATTTCGATTTTAATAAGAGTCATTCTTCACAGATACATTCAAGCTGAAGGTTCAGCCTGGGAAGATTTACCTCCTACGTTTGATCAATGCGGCACTAAACGATGAGCTATTCTTCAGCATTGCAAATCATACCCTCATAGTTGTTGAAGCAGATGCAGTTTATGTGAAACCTTTTGTGACCAACACCATCCTTGTTGCCTCTGGCCAAACCACCAATGTTCTTCTCAAGACCAAGCCCCACCACCCTAATGCGACTTTCCTCATGACTGCTAGACCATACGTGACTGGCCTTGGAACTTTTAACAACTCAACTGTTGCTGGTATACTTGAATACAAAACTCCTTCCAACACTGACCATTCAGCTGCTTCATTGAAAAACCTTCCACTCCACAAACCTGTCCTCCCTGCACTTAATGACACTTCTTTTGCAACAAGTTTTAGCAACAAACTCCGCAGCCTAGCAAGCGCTCAGTTCCCAGCAAATGTTCCTCAGAAAGTTGATAGGCACTTTTTCTTCACAATAGGCCTTGGTACAAGTCCCTGCCAGAGTAACCAAACTTGCCAAGGGCCTAATGGAGCAAAATTTGCAGCATCAGTGAACAATGTATCTTTCACTCTACCCAGCACTGCACTTCTTCAAGCCCACTTCTTTGGCCAATCCAAAGGGGTTTATTCTCAAGACTTCCCAAGTAGTCCCTTGGATCCATTCAACTACACTGGCACCCCACCAAACAACACCATGGTGAGCAATGGGACAAAGCTGGTTGTTCTTCCCTTCAACACCAGTGTGGAGCTTGTCCTGCAGGGCACCAGCATTCTTGGTGCAGAAAGTCATCCTCTGCATTTGCATGGCTTTAACTTCTTTGTTGTTGGCCAAGGCTTTGGTAACTATGATCCAAATAAGGACCCGGCAAACTTCAATCTTGTTGATCCTATTGAAAGGAACACAGTTGATGCCCCATCTGGTGGATGGGTAGCCATAAGATTCCTCGCAGATAATCCAGGTTGGTGAGATTAATGCTTGATATTGGCATGGGCAGAGCCAAGAATTTTGGAACAGGGGGTTAAATTAGTTAACATATATACTATAACATAAAATTAAATTAAATTAAATTAAATGTCATAAAAAAAGTATAAAATGAGTCCATAGTTTTTTTTAATCAAAATTATTAATAAATTAGAGTTTGTTTCATCATCTATCCTTTTTCTTTTTCTCCTTAAAAATTGAGTCAATAGTTTTCTTGTTAGGCACAACCAAAAGAAAGTATATGTATCAAGGTATCATTTTACTAGCAAAATAGAGTATCATAACCAACTAATAACTAGCAACTTTATTAAGTGAATGAAAAAAGTTAATAAGAGAAAAAATCTTAAAAAATATTCCAAAGACAGTTAGTTATGTATGTTTCATACTTCCATACTATATACCACTATACCAAGAAATTTTTATCATTTATACTATGTATTGGGATGATTGACTTTTCAAAGAAGAGTTATAATACAATTTTTTGAGAGGATCATTATATAAAAGATATATATAATATATAATAGATGTGCAAAGTTGGGGGACTATGGCAATCACTGGCCCACTTGGCTCTGCCATTGGATATTGCCTTGCAAACTTAGTTTATAATTCATCCATACTATCAAAAATCATATTTTAGATTAAAAAATTAAAAATGTTCAGGATCATTTTGATAAATTAACTAAAAATAAAAAAGGTATGCAGCTGCTTTATTATGTGTCCAGGGGTATGGTTCATGCATTGTCACTTGGAAGTCCACATAAGCTGGGGTTTGACGATGGCCTGGGTTGTCTTGGATGGAAAGCTCCCAAATCAGAAGCTGATTCCACCACCTGCTGATCTTCCCAAGTGTTAACTTAATCATTGAAATTTCTTCAATTTGTTTCTACATTCTGGCCCTAACTTTTTGTAATTCGGCATTGGGCCATTGCTCTTCACTTGTTGCTCTTTGGTTGTTTTTTTCTTTTTCCTTTTAACGTGTGAGGAGTTGAGGCTTGAGGAAGGAGAAGAGTATCACCGATGCTTATGATTGCAATCCAAAGAATGACATTTCATGAACAGGTTAAGAATAGCATGCCACAACATAAGCACATACTACAAATGTAAATTCATTATCCAGTTTGAAAAGGATAAAACAAATGTCAGATGAATTTGTAAAACACCAAAACTAACTATCTCCCTCGTGTTTCCTTTTCATTCTCTTATTAGAAACATAACCAGATCTATCTTCCTCATGTACATTCTTCCTTTTCTTCTTCTGCACTAGTTTTACCTCTTCAGCATATAATCCATTCTCAGTTGCTGCCCCATATTTCCTTTCATTAATTTGTATCTCCAAAGGTTCAGCTAACCCTCCATTTTCACCCTCCATGCTGTTGCCTAGCTTCTTTTCTATCTCTTTCTGGTGTCTCGATCCCATTGCACTCTCACCTTCTCTATTCTCAGCCCCACTCTTACTACTGGAAAAATTAAAACCACCCTCCTTGTCCTTCTTCCCCTTTTTCTTCTCCTTTTTTTGTTTCTTCCCCTCCTCCAACCCTGCATCGCCCTCACCTTCATGACCCTGTACTCGACTCAACTTGATTTCATTTTGAGTCTCTGTTGGTACTTTGACCTCACCTTTCCCATGTCCAAATTCAACTCTGAGATCTCCATGATCCCTATACTCAACTTCATTGTGCTTCTCACTCCCACCATCATTTCCTGCATGAGACACAATAGAACCATTGGGCGGTTGACTGCTTTTAAAAACGGCGTGAGTTGATTTCTCATCATCCTGATCAACATTCTCAGTTCTTTGCCTTTTTTGCTTCCGATGAGAGGTCGACGATTTGAGCTCCTTATGGAGCTGGTTCAGCTCAGTGAAAGCACTAGAGGCCCGGTGGAGATATGCACTAATGGCTTGCGAAGCGCCATTCTCAGCAGACACAAATTTTGAGAGAATTTTCGAAGCTTTTGAAAGTGAGACTTGTTTTGTTGAAATAATTTGTCCAGAGATTGTCTTCATCGTTCTCCCCTTTGTCCTTCACACCTATACCTAAAGAGATTCAAATAACTCCCTTAATTTTGTTTATCTTAAAATCTAGGGTATCACCAACATACATTAAACTAACTTGTAGACAATCGAGCAGAAAAAATGCATACGGGATTAAAAATGCTTTCCTGCATACATTACATTGTGCAACTTATGGAACTTTTAGCAACAAGACATCATGTTAGGCATCTAATAGGCCATCACTAATTAATTTCACATACCGGTTTAAATAATAGAAGCGTTATGATTTTTGAGTTCACGTCTCCCAGTTCAACCCCAAAAAATTTGCCTCACTAACAGAACACTCCTCTATTGTCACAGTAACAAATAGAAGTCAAATTAGTAACCCAAAAAAATCCATCCAATGCATCAGTTAATCACACTGGTTTTATGGGATTAACCGAAAAAAAACCCCTGTTTCTCACACTTGCTAACTCAATTACATGAGAAAGATCCACTCAACATTTAAAATCCTCTCTTGCGCAGAACAGCACTACTGCAGGAAACTTACAATATATTTATAAAAATCAAGCATAAGGAAAATAAAATGTTTAAAAAAGAAAAAGTTGTAAATTTTTTAGCACAAAGGTAAACTGTCTAAATTTTTTTACACTAATCCACTGTTACCGAATTCGCTCCCTCCCCTACGAGCTACGAACTGGTTCCCGCGTTCCGGGTCGCGGTTCTTTCGCGTATTGGTTCGCTCATAGTTCGCCATTCAAATGTCTAGAGACGACGAGAAAACGCGGAACTAACTATTCAAAGTAGCCTATGATAACAGAACAGCTTGTGATATAATATTATTACCTGAAAAAGGAGGTGAAGAAGAAGAAGATGAAGATGAAAGTTGCGTTGCGATGTTTAATGATTGATTGATTCGTGGCGTGGCTGCTCTCTCTCTCTCTGTGCAGAGTTTTTCACCCTCTTTGAAAAGTTGCGGAATGCAGACTTCCTTCCCTTGTTTTTGGTCGAGACTTCGTTCTCCCCACTCCCTCTTTTTTGTTCGTAAGACTTCCTTCCCATTAGTGAAAAAGAAAAGGGGGGAAGAATTGCTCTGGCCTTTAGGGCCTCACTTACGGCCTTTCAAGCTTACTGAACAAGGCCCAAGTTCAGACCAAAAGAAATTCAGACCCACAAAAAACATGTTTCAATCAATACATGGTCAATTTGAGTGACTAGATACTTATTCCTCTTAATTAGTAGTCTCGAATTCAAGCTTTGAGTATAGAAAAATTGGGCTCGGGATAGCCATGCCCCTTATGGGATCTCAAATAAATTTAATTTTGACATCAAAATTAAAAAGTTATGATTGAATTGATGTTAAAATTTTTATTATGGTCAAATTGATATCAAATTGAAAATGTTAGAATCAAAAAGATTATTTACTCATTAAAAGTCATGGGAGATTGTCAGAGTGGGTAGTTACTTTCAGTGATTGGTCACCTTGGTAAAATTGTATTAATTGTCAATGAACAATTATTGTACACTCCAAATTAAATTATAAACGAATTAAATTAAAGAAATTAAAAAGTACATCTAATTTACACAAGATTCTTTATATTTTATAAATATAGTTAAAATATTTTATGCTTTAAATTATTATTTGTATAAAATAATTTATTTTTCAATCAAATAGTAATATTTTAAATATTGGAAGAATAATTTTAATATTTAAATATATTTGGTAATGATTGAACAATTAACTAAATAATATGGATATCACATTTTTATTTATATAAATAATTAATAATATTTTATATGAAAATAGTAAAATAAAAATAAAACTAATATTACTGTAAAATAAAACGAAAAAGTAAATGAAACCATGCCTTCAAGACTTGTTACATCTATTAGCAGTTTGGTACATAAAGAATCCTAAAAAAAATTATTAATATATGAAAATTATAGCACGTAAAAATAGAGAAATAAATACATTTAAAATCTTAATTAATATTAAAAAAATTCAAAAATTTTAAACTCTACTTAATACAAGTACCTTGAAAGTAACTTTTGAATAAATGCACATATGAAAAAGGAAAAAAATATAATGAAACTATAGTTATCCTATTCTTAAATATTAAAAAGACAAAACTCTCATTTTAATCTCTCTAAAATTTCAAGTCAGATAAAATTGACCCTGGTAAAATATAATTTCTAAATTGATCCTTGTAAAATTAACAAATCAAACACATTGGTCCAGATAAATAAACAAAAATTCTCAAATTAGTCTCTACAAAAATGAATTGTCAAACAAGTTAGTCCCTTTATCCCAACTCGACAAAGAGACTATCTTGTCTAATTATCCAATTTTGCATGGACCATTTTGTCTGACTATCCAAAAATGAGTTGTTGACTTATTTTGAATTCAAATCTTCATTTAGTTTTTATTGACCAAGTGTAGTTTCTGATGTATGTAGAGTTCTCTGAAGTACTTCTACACTTTCGGAGCCTCTTATGTTCCTTTTGGACTTTTCTATGATGTGGATGTTAATCTTCAGGAGTTCTTGATATTCTACAATGATGATTTCAACTGTGATTGATGATCGTGCACTTGATTTGATTATGAGAAACTGCTTTCTCATATTGACATGCCACTTTCTGAAGTCACAAACTACTTTCTCAAGGCCTAGACTTGCTTTCCGATGCTCTATCATACTTTCTCAAGTTTCTTATATATTCGATTTCACCAATAATAGTGGTTTCTCTGTCTGTAGGGGTGGCTGTAGCAGCTGAAGTGGTGGTGGTTGTGGTGTTGGTGTTCGAGAAAAATGGAGAATTGATATAATATGTGAGTAAATGGATGAAACATGGTTAACGATGAGTTCGAATTGAAAGCACCAACTTGATAGGAAAAGTCTAGAGAAAGCTTGAAGATATAAATGCTACACTAAAGAACTAAGACTACAAGCTAAAACTATCGCTACAGGAAATGAGTAGGATACAGACTCGTTTACCCACAAGTTTTTCGATGGGTATAATTTATATCGACAAATGTATCGACGGTTACGAGGGCATCAATTCCTAGGCCGTCAATGAATATTATCAACGGTAACAAAAAAACCCATGAATTATTTTCGACGAGTATACCGACAGGTATTAAGGACTATAGCCATAAGTACAATTAAATAAAATGCATCACCAAGGCTGTTAGAGACATATTTATACCGACGGGTAAGAGTAATTGTACCAACTGATGTTTAAGTAAATAAAATAATTTTTTATTTAAAAATATTTCTTATTACCGACAGTTATACCAGTAGATGAAAAATTAATTTTTTAAATGTATTATTAATCTATTTATTTAGTTATTTATATAATAACCTAATTATAAATTAAATTGATATTGAATAAGAAAATGATAAAATGAATAAATTAAAATGATTAAATAAAATATCAAATTATGAAAATAAAATATATACAAATTACAATAAATATGAAAAAATCCAGAATGGAAAAAAAATGAAGTTAGATAAAAATCAGCTGAACTCCTAGGCATCGGCATAGTCGGCAACGGCGTCAGCGACGTCATCATCATCGTCTGGACCATCAACATCATCCATGCCGTTCGACTGTGAGTAGCCCTGAAAGATGGAGGGGAGTGGGATATGGGGGAATGGGGTATGAGGGAGCATCTTGACAAAGCTAGAGGATCCAAAAGCCTGCATATCTCGGAAGAAGGTCATCATGTCTGTAGTGATCTTCTGCTACATCTTTCAAAATTGAGCTTTTTCTTTCTTTGCTTTCTCTTACTACTGCTGCTCCAAGGAGAGCTTAAGCTCTCGGATCTCTCTCAGCTCCTGCTCCACAGCTGCTCGAACTACCTGCTGCTCCTTGAGCTGCTAAAGGAGCTTTGCCTGCTACTCCTACTGCTGTTGGATTAGTTGTGCCTACTCCTGGCTCAACTATGCCTGCTGCTGTAGCTCCTGGTTGAGGACATGCACACGCTCCCTTAGGACATCATCCCCAATAGCTGACTCAGTAGCGGAGGAGGGGGATATACTCCTAGGGTAGTATCTCATCCCATATATACAGCCCTTGTAAGGGCCACCAACCACTTGGGCCCGAGGAATGCCAGCATCGGGCCCTGTCTTGGCCACCTGGGTCTGGTATTGGGTTTGTGCCTGCTCCTAGAGGTCTATAAACTAGCACTGCAAAGGAAAAAAGATAAAACACATTGTAAGTAATAATTATGACATAAATGAAAATAATAATAAAAATTAAGTAAAGATATGTCTAAATTCAAACTTACATAGGCCACCTCAGAGTAAGGGTCTACTTAAACCTCTCCAGAGCCCCCTCTATTCACTTTTTCAGGTGTGGGTCTCTTGAAATAGCTCACCTTGTGTCGGAGGGCAACTCAACCCCCTCGCTTGCACAAATAAGCACAATAAAGTCATAACAATGTAGTATTTTCAATAATTCAAATATAGTAAATATTATTATAAAATAGAGAAAGGTTAAAGAATTACCAAAAACTTCCGGATCTCTCCTGGGTACGCAACCCACCCATATGCAGCAACCCGCCTTTTTGAGAGGCCCAGTTTGTCTTTCCCTTATCCGACCTATCGTTGAAGGTCGGGTTGCTAGCCTAATGGCACTGGAGTTCGCTCAGGGTGGCATCATTCAGCCACGAGTTGTTCATGTGTCCCTTATGGACAATATGAAACATATCCTGCAGTTGCTTGGAGGACCTAATCCTCCAAGCCCTCTTCATTGTAGACTCATGCTTAGGTTGAATGTAGAAGGATCTCTACATATACAAATTCACAGTATATAAGTTATTATATATAAGCATATAATTATGACATATAAACATATATTATAAAAAAAAGTGAATAAATCTTAGAATTACCTTCCACTCCTTCCACCATGACTCCTTAACATCAACAGGGATGTCAGTCCATGGAGGCCACGAATGGTTATACCGACTCTGTATAACCTCCATGATCCTATGGTGAGTCGCTGCAAACGGATGAAAACTGTTGCATAGAGAAAATAAATTAAAAAAATAATCAAAATATTTTAAATATCATAAGCAATATAAAATTAGAATATAATAAAAAAAATGTTTCAACTTACTTATCTCTACTATCCGACCTAATCTGTTGGGCCTCCCATCCACGTCTCGTGCTTGTGACCTAGTAAAGGAAAGAGGAGTTTGATCAGATATAAGGATGGAAGTCGGGGCAGTGCTAAGGCTAGGGGTAGTGCTAGGGCTAGGGGCAGTGCTAGGACTAGGGGCAGTGCTAGGACTAGGGGTGGGGTCGTTGATGCAAGTGGGTTGTGGGTGTAAATACGAGGGTGGTAGGGGCCCGGCATACCCAGGAGTGGGTATCATCCTGAAGCTTAGGGTGCTAATGATAGGGACTAAGGTGGAGGTAGTGGATAGGGAAGTGGTGGAGGTGGTGGAACGAATGGTAGCAGAGATGGTGGGAAGGGCGGTGGTTGAGATGGTGGTGGGTAAACTGATCTTCCGAGGTTAGCCTCTACCTCTACAAGCCATACTGAAACAATTAAAAAGAAACCTGAACGTAACATGAATTCTATTGAGGCTTGGTATGAAATGTATTTGATAGGCTGCTAGTTTTGTTTTCTTTATAAATGATTATGTTGTTTTATTTTTGTTTTATTTTCTTATTGTTGCTATTGTATTCATGTGTCCTTTTGCTTTAATGTTTTTATAGGAGTATGATATTTGTTTGGAACCATGGAATGAGATTAGTTTTGCTATGACTATGCATGTTGTAGCTCTTTCTTTATGCAAAATGGGTGTGAATTATTACAGTATTTGATTGTCATTTATGGAGAATTATTGTATATTATTCTCTCTAGTAGGACATATACACTTAGAAGGGTTTTTGCAAAATGATTGAAAGATGTGCATAAAGGTTTAGAAGTTAAGCACAACAGCCACAAGTCCATTTTGGATATTTTCTATTTTGGCTGTGTTGTATCTATTTTTATGATTCTGCTGATCTGATATGCTATATTCTATATTGATATATCTTGGTCTGATTTATGGTTTTTGCTTTTTTTTTTTTTTTAGTTTACTGGTTTCTTTGTAATGATTTGTGAATTGTGACTTTATATCTTTTGAACTTGCTCTTCTCATAATGAATGGTCTGAGCTTTATCATTATCAAAATAAAGGTTAATGTAGCAATGGTTTCTATGATTAGTGTGTGTCATGGGCTTGGTGATTGTGATGGTTTTAGCATCTATGCTCGAGATATCTTGAACTCCATACATATATGTTTTGTTAGTTTGATCATAAATCAGTTCTATATATTAGTTTCTTACATAATGTGTGAATTGCTTAGAGGTGATACTATTTTCACAGTTATGATAACAGGGTGTTTTATTTAAATTACTTTTTTTAAAACAAATTCAATTTGTTTTTAAGTTTTTCTTAACATAGTTACTTTTATTTAATCAATTATTCATAACATAAATTTTCACAAAATTTTGACAGCGTCTCCCCTCAATTTAGAAGCTTTCACCGTTAGATATTCCTTTTTAGAGAAATGATATGTGAACGCATACATGCGATGCGTACATACGAAAGCAATGAAAGTTAGTGTGAATTGTCATTTTGAGTCCATACAATGGGTTAGGAAGATTAGAAAAATAATGAAAGAAAAAAAGGGAACCGCTAGAGGAATTTTGTCTGTCTTTCCCTCACTCACAAAGCCTTTTTCCCCTCCCTCTTAACACTGTCTCTCTTTTTCTCATATCTCCAATCCTGAACTATCTCTTCCTCTGTAACTGCAACTCAAGCTTCTATCCACCCACAAAGTCTCTTTTCCTCAGCCAATATCACCCACTTATGAACTCGCAATGGCAATGCCATCACACAACTCATTAGATTCATCTCTCTGTCACCGAGCATCAGTTCCGCGAGATCCCAAAAGGTAATCAAATCCTTCATTCCATTCATTGATTTTTTTGTGACATCAAAACACATCAAATAAAAAATCATTCCCCAATCCCAAATCCAATTCATTGCACAGTCATAAACCCACAACTTTGAAAAACCAAAAACCAAAGCTAGGAGTCACGGCCCTCACATTTTCTCTTGCATAAAAAAATGTCTTTGCTTTGAATTCTTGTCTACAAAACAATTCCTAACTGTCATATATTTGTGAATTTCATTGGGTGTTTTTTTTCTTTTCTTTTTTTGCCCAAAACTTGCACTGTTTTTTTGTTATTTGTTTTGTTGCTGATTTCTATTCCATCTTTTCTAATTTGTAAATTGTAAACTTCCATCTCTATATCTTATTTTTTGTGTTTATTTTCTCCTTTGTCTTCAAATAGCTGAAAATTTAGGATTTTTCCATTCATCTGTCAAGTTTGGTTTCATTTAAAAAATTGAACCTTGATTCATTTTTGTGGCATGTTTAATAAATTCTTGGTTTGATTTATTCACAGACCTTAATTATTTATATGTGAAACAAGTTTACTACATATTTGATAAATCTGTGCGTGTGTGTGTGCGCATGTGCATATATTTGGTGCTCATATTTGTGGAGGATCTTAGAGTAGTATCATGCATGTATTTTTGGAGATTTTTTGTGCAACCATTCATTTTTCTACAAAAGATTGTAAATTGTATAATGCAATTTTGCTTTGTTTAGAAAATTGTCCACCCTAAATTAATTCATATTTCATCATTTGAGTTCTCAATTTGAGTTTAGAAGTCAATTAGACATTGATTTTGGTATTGTCGAGGGTGTTGATTTCATTGCTATTTCTTTTGTCAAGTCTACTAATGTTATTAATCATCTTAATAGCTACATAGTTGCATGATCCCATAATACGTATGCTATGTAAGCTTTATATTTTGAAATTAACATCATATCATTTCTAGCATTATAATTATTTTGCCATTACAAGTAGCATCCTCCTTAATGTACAATAAGAGTCTTGTTAAAGATTGAAATCATTTTAATTCACCTTGTGCCCACAACTTTTACTATACTCAATGAAAATGTGTGGACATATTTTATTCAATATGATCACATTCCTATTGAAGTCTTTGTTCATAGCTAGTAAGTAGTTTCAACTCTTAAGTTTACAACATCTTTTCTTATTTGTTACTGCAGATTGTACAAGCATGCCATCAACATGGGGAAACACATTTTGGTGGGGAAGCATTTTGGTATCTCATCTAATAAGCTAAGGAAGGTGCTGAAGGAACTTGAAGATCAATGATTTCAAAGATCGAGACATTTGAAATTGAATTTATTTGCTTTCTAGCTGTTAAGTCTTTGTATGAGTTTTCATTTCATTCTAAAGATGATTTTTGTTTAGTTTGGTTGCATTTTGGTTATTGTCATTCAAATGTTTGATTTACATATATTAGGTTTTGGCTTTATAATATTTGTCATTTTTTTACTCGGTTCAAAAGAAGGTCATTGATTAAGTTGGTTATATTTTGATTTTCGAATCACTTTGGTGTTGAAACACAAATTGGTTATTGTCTTGAGGCTCAATTCTTCAAGTCATAAACTCCATGAACCCTCCAAACTACTTCTATAACTCAATTTCTTATAAAACTTGTATATCCTTTAATATAAACCAAAAATAAAAAGATACCGGCCCTTTTGAAAAACCACCATCAAATTGATAAGTACTTACAAACACATTGCAACAAGTTATGTGTATGATAATTATTTTTGGATTATTTGGGGCTCAGAGTACAAATGGATGTCATGTTTAGGCTAGATTCATTAATTTATAGAGAGTATGAAACTTGTAAACTAGTTCTCTTAGTTAGTTTCTCATAAAAGTCCTATTTCCATTAATATATATATAAAAACTAAAAAAATACCAACTCTTCTAAAAATTTGCCAACAAATTGATAAGGAATTACCAACATTTGAGTACATTTCATTCTTCTCTATTTTGAGGTTTAGTCTTTCTCATTTTTTAAAAAATTGGATGTTTTGTTGAGGCTCAGTTCATCAATTCAAAGTGCATAAAAGTCATATAACTCTTGAGCTTTATAAAACCTTAAATCCTCCTGAAATAACAATATTTTTTTAAAACTACATTTGAGATAATTGAGCAATGTTAAAACTTGGTGTGATATCATATTGGGTAATTTAGATGTGGGGTTTGTGTTTTCTTAGGACAAATTTAGTTGAGTACTGTGCGCAAGGACTTAGGGACACTTTTGATTGGTGAATTCGTGGTCACAACAACATCCAAGATGTACAAAATGAAAAAATCAAAATTTTTCTGATCCATGTTGGTAAGTGGTGGAGAAATGTTGGTGATTCATGTTGAAGTTGTTGGTGAGTACTCCAAAATGCTAGTATATTTTCAGTTCTGCTAATACTTAAAAGGGGTTGAATCATCTTGGGAAATTGATATTGAGGTCTATGCTAGAAGACTTAGAGGCTCATTATATTGATGAATTTGTGATCACAACACCATTGAAAATATGCAAAATGAAAAAAAAATTGATAAAATTTTTTCTGATACATGTTGGTAAGTAAATAACAAATGTTGGTGATTCATGTTAAAATTGTTGGTGAGTAATCCAAAATATTGGTATATTTTCAATTTTGGAAATATTGAAAAGGGGTTGCAAATTGGATGTGATCTTATGGCTAAATTTATGAATTCTAGACTGCATAAGTTGTTAGGGATGTACTTAGATATTGTGTTGACCACCAATTTATTAATATAAAGGGCCTCTAAGTCTTTTATTATAGTTTCGAATCTCAATTTCTTAAGAAAACTCAACCCCCTTGCTGTATTTCCAAAACTGAAAATATATCAATATTTTGAATTACTCACTAACAATGTTAACATGAATCACCAACATTTCTCCACCACTTACCAACATCGACCAGAAAAATTTTGGTCAATTTTTTTCGTTTTGCACATATTGGATACTGTTGTGACCATGAATTCATCAATCCCAACGGCCTCTAACTCCTCAACCATAGTCATAAAGCTCTGTTTCCCAAAACAATGCAACCCCTTTTCAGTATTTCCAAAACTGGAAATATACCAACATTTTGGATTATTCACCAACAATTTTAACAAGAATCATCAACATTTCCCCACAACTTACCAACATGTAGCAAAAAAAATTTGGTCAGTTTTTTTCATTTTACAGATCTTGGATGTTGTTATGACCACCAATTCATCAATACAAAGGGCCCCTCATTCCTTTACCATAGTCTTGAATCTCAATTTCACAAGAAAATCCAACCCCATTTCAGTATTTCCAAAACTGAAAGTATACCAACATTTGCACTGCTCACCAACAATTTTAACATGAATCACCAACATTTCTCCACCACTTACCAACATGGACCTTTTTGAATTTTTATCATTTTTTTTGTTTTGCACATCTTGAATGTTGTTGTAACTACCAATTCATCAATATAATTGGCCTCTAAGTCTTCTAGCATAGTCCTCTAATCAAGTTCTCTAACTTAACTTTACATAATATTCCTATTTCATAACATTTGCACTGCTCACTAACAATTTTAACATGAACCACCAACATTTCTCCACCACTTACCAACATGGACCTTTTTGAATTTTTATCATTTTTTTTGTTTTGCACATTTTGGATGTTGTTGTAACTACCAATTCATCAATATAATAGGCCTCTAAGTCTTCTAGCATAGTCCTCTAATCAAGTTCTCTAACTCAACTTTTCATAATATTCCTGTTTCATTTAGTATAAACAAAAATTGAACAGATATTAACATTTTTAAATAGTTACGAACATTTTGATAAATAATTACTAACATACCAACTTGAAGAAATATGAATATTAATACTCGTTTCCTGTACTATGTTGGTGATTCTAGTTTAAAAAGTTGGTAAATGGCTCAAAACTCTTGGTGATTCTAGGACAAGTTGGTGTCTCTTGTATTCACACTCACTCCATCAATTATGGAGCCAAAAGTCCTCTCAAATATGAATTTAAAGAAAATTTGAGTTAAAGAACAAGTTTAGCATATTCGTGCACGCTATGAATTATCAAGTGGGCCTCAACATAATATCCAGTCACTATATATATTGATGAATCGAACCTCTACACAACAAATATATTGTGCTCTAAGATCAAAGTGAATTGAAATATTTTCTGATACATGTTGATAAGTGCTTCCAATATATTGGTGATTCCTTATAAATTTGTTGGTGATCCTTCAAAAAAATTGGTATCTTATTGATTTTTATTTATTCTAAAGAGGATAAGATTTTTGTTGGTGATCCTTCAAAATATTGGTAGCTTTTATAAAAAAAGCTGGTACATTTTTAATTTTTTGTTTATATTAAAGGAGTTATGAATTTTGTGAGAAATTGAGTTATGAATAGATAAACATAACATCTATGTGTTACAAGGCCAAAGTGATTCAATTTTCTTCAATATAAATAAAAACAAAAAAGATATCAACTTTTGTGTCTAGTAACCAACATTTTGATAAATAATTACCAACATATTAGCATCGATCACCAACTTTTACCTAAAAATTTTTTTTGAATCATTTTGGTGTTGGAGCACAAATTGAATATCATGCTACGGCTTAATTCATGCATTTATATAGTCCAAGAGTCCTATAAACTTGTTTTCTAGAGCAATCTTTTATAAAAAATTCCAATTTCTTTCAATATAAACAAAAATTGAAAAGATGACAGTTTTTCAAAATGGTTACCAATATTTTGTACTAAAATTACCAACATTTTTCCTATCAATGCTCAATGAAATGTTGAAAGTAGTTTGACTGAAACAAAGAATTCTATAGTGGTCCTTTTTTAGAAGCAATATGCTCAAATTGCATCTATTAATTATTAAAAATCAAAATACAATCAACATATTCAACAATCTTCTTTTGAACAAAGTAGAAAATCACAAATATTACAACCCAAACTTAACCAGATGTAAAATTCCAAATGTTTTAAGTACAATAACCAAAATACAACCAAACTACACAACAATCATCTTTGGATTGAAATAGAAATTGATACATATACCAAACACAAAAGGAAATAAACTTAAGCTTAAACTTAAAGATCTCAACCATGGAATCTTTAATCTCCATGTTTCTTCAACTCCATCGAGGCATCTTCATCCATCAAACCCCACTTGCCAACCTTTTAGGCTGCGTGTGCACCTTTCTTACACCATGGTTTATTGTATAAATGGATCCTAGAAATCAAACTATCAACATGAGAGACCATGCTTTCAAAGCATATGACAACTAATAAAACATAATTATGACTGGTGTATCTTTAATAGATTTTGATTCCTGAAAAAAAAATGAACTTCTATTAATTTGTAAAATCAATCCAAACTAGATACTAGCATTTGAAGCTTATAATGTCCATCACAAAAAAAAAATAGTTTAACCAGTGATGTACTCAAATGAGATATGATAATTACAAATTCTTCATTGAACAGGTAAGAAACCAAATTCAGAGTAAAACTTAGCAAAGTTCAGTGTTGCATTTGAATTTGGAATTGAGAAGAAAATTATGGAAAAAAAATTATGTGAATTTGAGATGAGATCAATTGCATAAAATGTTATACAATCCTTTTCAAAAGTTTAAAAAAAATCCCATGAGCTTTTGTTGATTTTTATCAACAGATCATAGCTTATCATTCCTGGCATATAGTAGTTTGCTATAATAAGGTTTACTTCTACATCCCATGAGAGTAAATGAGAACAATCAAATTTTATAAAAATAAAAATAAAAAAGAGTATTAAACTTGATGAGTTTCTAGAGCAAGAGGGGGGGCTCTTGATTCCTTTACAATTAATTGTCCCCTATTATGCTGTTCAAGTCTTTAAAAATCTTGGGCCTAATGAATCCATGTTGTTTATTGTAGATTTTGGCACTTATATTGTCAACAACAAATAATTGACAATTTCCTTGTGCAGGAGGCCAAATTGCTCTAAACCAGGCGTACATTGACAAACTTCAAGAGTTTGGATGACAGCCTTTGCTTTACAAGATCTCGATTCGAGGAGGAAAAAGCTACTCCTCTTGGGTTCTTCACCAAAAGAAGAATCGAGTATCAAACTATGTTTTATGAATGAAGATGGAATGTGAGATGATTGTAACATGATTTGTGTTGTGACGGTGTAAATGGGATATTTTGACAGATTAAGGGAGAAGAAGAAATATAGAATGCAAATTGATTGACAAATTGGAAATAAAGTACATAAAATGTAAGGAAATGCAAAGAACTTAAAAGGAAATCTAATCCTAGAAAAACAAAAGAGAGGGTTGAGAACATACTCAATGAACTCTGGACTCTGTGTAGTCATTGGAGACATTTTTAGAGTGAGTGTGTGAGTGAAAATTCCAACCCTTTACAATGTGTACAGAATTAGTATTTATAGACAGCCTAGGACTCTAGGATTCTGAAACTTGTTTTCTAGCTGCCCTTGGATGTTGTCCACGTGGTTTTGAAAGTTATTTTCTTTGTCATTTGTCCTTTGCCACTACTTTGCCACATTCTCGTCATGCTTTTGTCAATAACCGCCGGTAACCGTCGATAACTGCCATTTGATGAACACATGTGAAGCAATTACCTGACAGTATCTTCAACATCTTCAAAATTTCTCTAAGTGTTCTAGTAACAAACCCCCCACTTTGACTTGTCAAACCTCTACAGTGAAGATTGGTCATTCTTAGCCTCTAATTAGCCTGGAAACATTAAGTCCCAAATGACAAACTTTGACTTCAACTTGTCAAAAGTCGAATAGAAGAATGACAAACTTTAATTTCGACTTGTCAAAAGCCGAATAGAAGAACTTTGACAATGTCGAATAGAAGAATTCTAACAATGCAGAGTTGTCGAATTAGATATTCAAGCCTTACCACAGCTGGACTCTTCTATATGTCATATTGTCTGATAAACTAGATGCTTTGTCAAGTCTTCCCACAACAAGCTTTTGACTTACTTTCAGGCTGTCAAAGTTAAATGTCAATTTGACAATCTGATACTTAGTGAAATTTGGTGCCAACATGATGCCCCCCATAACTCCTACATCAAAGAACATATTTGTTGATGAGAAGTTAGGGAGTTGTAATTTTGAATTTTAAATATTTTCTGATAAAAGATAAATGATAACTCCTAGTTATCATAAATACGGCACATCAATCGGAACCATCACGCCAATCCCATCACGTCTCATAATGGCCCCGAGTTCTTAGGCCCACCAGTTTTGCTTCTTAGCCCATTAGTAGAACTATAAATACCTCAAGGTTACAAGCTTTCGCGCTTGTTTCTTGGATTTGCAACTGTTCATCTTCTCAGAACCTTTCTTCTCCTCCCAGAGCTCCCAAAACACTTTTCCTTTCTTTTTCTTGCTCGTGCTTGTGTGTGCTTATGGCTTCCCCAGCTAAATCTGTCTCCTCCAAAGACGTTCCCACTAGATCATCTCCTAATGATCCCAAGAACCTTCCGCTAGTGGTTTCCGCCCAGGAGCCAGTGATTAATCAAGATGAGGGTTTCGCTATGAGCGTTGATCCGAAGAATTCCCCCAAATTGGCTTCCCAGGTACTTCTCCCTTTCTCTATAGGTTCTGATATTCATGCCTACGTAGGTCCTGTTTTAACCTCTAGGCAAGCAACCAAAATAGGGACCCATTACCTTTCTTCCAAGCCAAGGGAAATTTTAGCTAGTTGCCCAAAAGTTTACTGCAAGTACTTTAGCTCTAATGCGAGGTTGTTTAGAAATCAACCTAAGAATTCTAAACCCTTTCTTGAATGTCTCCAAAGAATAGAACCAACAAAAACTTCTTTCTAGAGAAGTTTAGGCATTTATGACTTTCTCCAGCTATCCAAGTATCCTGTTAAATTTAATAATAGCATGTTAGGTTCTATAATTTATTTCTGGAATTCGACTACCAACTCTTTCTAACTTCCCTATGGTATGGTTGGTCCGACTCTTTTCAAAGTAGCCGCTATCGCAGGCCTTCGACCTACGGGAGTCAATATTCTCCCTAATATGGAACCTCGAGATCCTTCCAAATATACCATAAATATGTCTGACATGTCATACATAGCCTTTATTGAGAATAGTAGAGGGACTGGTGCTGTGAGTGACAGTGAGCATATCACTTTCCTTTATTATTGGCTAAATTCTATTGTCTTTGGTTCTCGAAGTTTGAAAATGCAAGCAATTCTATTGTCTTGCCAAATTACTTTTGGCCAATCTTTATGATGAACTTCATTACTTTGTCTCAAGAATTGGGAACAATGAATCCCTTAATCCTGGAGGTCCAATCTGGTTACTCCAACTTTGGTTAAATGCTATCTTTGAGCCACAATTAAACTATTCTCCCTCAGCTATCATCCATCGAGGTTATGAAGGACCTCGACTCTGTTTTTTACTCTGTGCTAAACCCAAAAATTCCAAACCCTTTGATTAGTTTTGGCACTTTTTCAAACATTTGCATGGAGCTTCTTTTTCTGGTTCTGATCAAATAAATTTAACTCCTTTTGTCAATCGCTGCCTTGGTCCACCATGGTTTACCTATTCCATAATTTGAGACACTGAGGTAGGGCAAAGCCGAAGCGACGACATTTGGTCAAACTTCCTTTGTACACAAGTTATTCCTTCAGGAATGCCAGGATCAAATGCTTTAGGGGTTGTCTTACACGCTCCTAATCTCATGGTGCGACAATTCAGCTTTTCCCAAGCAATTCTTGCACCATTGACACTCAATCCCGAGGAGCAACTTTGTCATTCAGAAGTCTCATCCCTTGAAGAATTGAATTACTGGTTATCGAATAATGAATCGAGAAGGGATGTCTATTCTCCCATGGCCATAGAACCCAACACTTATCTAAGTGTATCATTTGTCAACTGGTGGTGTGAATATTATGATGCCTTCCACGTTGATTTAGAAACCATCAAACAATGTTTTTTGACACATTCTTTTGATGTCTTGCAGACTGGCCAAGAAGAAAAAGCAGAACAAGGTACTATTTTCATGCTTGTCATATATGTCGACCTATTTATATGAACTTCTAACTAAAGTAAGTTCCCCCCCTTTTTTTTAGAAGACAATGATGACACAGGCATCCAAGGTCGGAAGCGTAAAGCACCTATTTCCAAACCCAGAAAGCCTAGAGCGACTGAAACATCGACTAAGGTTGGTCATTCGACCAAGAAAGGACAAACGACCAAAGCTTCAAAATCTTCCAAGGTAACTAGGTCAACGCTTCCTTCCAAATCATTGACTTCTTCGCTTACATTGTCTGACAGGGTAAGTAACATCTCTATATCTATAAATGCATGTATACATGGTCTTTAATTTTGACCCCCCTCCTTTTTGTCAAACAATTAGTCTGCTGGTGATCAACCAAGGGAATCTCCCTCGGTCAAAGATCGAATTCATAACTTAGTTGACATTGAGGATGATGAAGAGGGTGATTCATCAAATTCCCCTATTAAGAAGGTAATCTTAATCACCTCGCTCTCTATTTATTAACCATTAAATGTCATTGTGATCATTGTCAAATACCATTCTTTTTTTACAGTGTGCCCGCCTAAATCAGGATACAATAATTAATCCTGAAGAGGTTATAGGTGAAGCCATAATGAATAAGGGGGATCTGTCAGTTGATGATTATGCTATCGATGATGTCACCGACCCTCCTCATGTCGAACACTAGGCTAGTTATGACCCAATACCAGTACCTGCTTCCACTAATCATCCTTCTCGGCTGACTATTATTCAGGCTATTGTGCCTCTCACAACCATCCTACCACCACCATCTTAGAAAAAAGATGATGACAATGAAGATGACAACGAGGAATTTGACATGGAATTTCTCAATACCTTAAACTAGGCTTTGTCAGATTCTATCATTGCCAAAGATACCCCTTCTATCTCTGAAGCTTGAAGTGTCAAGACTACTGCTGCTGAGACTTTGAAGAGTCCTACTCTAACCTTGAACATCGCTTTGACCACTGATTTGCCATTCGAGCTTCTTTCCAATATCATGAACCTCCTTAATTATTCTATTAACTCTTTGGTAAGTGATGGCGATCTCAAGCATAGACTAGTCAAAGCCATATCTTCTTTCTCCCAGACTGCTCTTCCGGACCAGTTGGTAAGCTCTCTCAGGAACTTTGTCACCTAATCTTTTGATGCCTTTACTATGATACAAAGCATTTCTGAACAAAAGCAAAAACACTCAGAAAATGTCAACTTATTCCATAAGAATATTGAGAAAATTAGCAGTCAAAAGGCTAAGATTGTCGATAGTCCACAACAAGGAGAGAATCGTGAAAATGCTCTATTGGAAGAAATTCAAAGTCTTCAGTCTTAAATTCAGGAGTTGTCAACTAAGAAGGACAATCTCACCAAACTTGTGGCAGAAGGGAAACAACATTTGGGGAAATTTGACAAGAGGTTGGAGAAATTGACAAAAGAAGAAAAAGCTGCCAACAGAAGCTCACAGAGACCAATTTGGCTTTGGAGAAATCAACATTGAGTAAAGAAATAGCTCTTCAACTTCAAGAGGATTTGAAGCTAAAACTTCGCAGTCTTTTTCCATAATCTTCAAAATTTCTTTGCTTGCTGCGTCAAGCTTTATATTTTGTTAAAGATTCGACAATTACTCGCTTGGTCGAGTTTTATTACTTCTGGTTTATTCTTGACAATCTGACCAAGTCTTATCTTAATTTGCTTATAACAATACTTGCTCTTATCTTAGGCTAGATTCATTACAAACACACACAAGCTGTCAACAAATGCATATTGTCAATTGTTTATTTTAACTTGATACATTACTGGCTTGTATGCTTTCAAGTATTTACCATTAATCGACATTATTCTTTGTCCAGTATCAACATCGACTAGGCTATAAGCATTACCAGAAAATATTTTGTCAACTCGAAAAGGTCCTTCCCAACTTAGGGACCATTTGCCAAATATTCTTGATTTCTTTTCAAATGGCAATATAGCTTTCCATACCAAGTCTCCAATGTCAAAACTTTTGATTTTCACATGACGATTGTAAAATTTGGCCATAATTTCTTTTTGTCGCATCATACTTTCTAATGCAACGATTCGTTCTTGTTCCAAGTCATTTAACTCATCGAACATAGAACACCAATAATCGTCAATAGATTATTCATTTTGTTTCGACACCCTTACAGATTGCAAATTGATTTCGACAGGAAGAACTGTCTCATGTCCATATACAAGTTTATAAGGACTCGTCCCTGTTGAACTTTTGGGTGAATTACAATATGCCCATAAAATTTGCTTAAGTGTATTATACCAATTTCGAGGTTGTCGACCAATGTGCTTTTTAATCAAAGCAATAATACTTTTATTTACAGCTTCGACTTGGCCATTAGCTTGCGCATAATAAGAAGTCGAAGTGACCATTTTAATTGACCTCGTATTAGCATATTCAAGCACTCTTCGACCTATGAACATAGTTCCTTGGTCTGTGGTCAAAGTTTCAGGAATTCCAAAACGATAAATGATTCTTTCTTTGATAAAATCAATTATTTCATTTTGGGTTACATCTTTTAATGCAATTACCTCAACTCATTTAGTAAAATAGTCGATAGCTACCAGAATGAATTTATGCCCTTTTGATGAAGGAGGGTAAATATAACTAATAAGATCTAATGCCCATCTTCTAAATGGCCATAGTTTGACAATGGCATGTAACTCCGATGCTGGCACATGCTGCATATTGCCATGTTTTTTACAAACTTGACAAGATTTGGCATATTGCATGCAATCTTTGGCCATTGTTGGCCAAAATAACCTGTGTCATCGAAGGGACCATCTCATCTTTTGTCCCGCTTGATGGGCACCACAAATACCTTCATGGACTTCTGCCAAAGTTATATATAGTCACCAAGAATAAGCTTCAGATTCCCCTAGACAAGACAATAAATCTCCTTCGACACCTTTCTTAAACAAAGTGTCACCAAGAATAACATAATTCAAGGATTGATATTTTCATTTTCGATCAACACTTTGATTTGGATTCTTTAAGTAGTTGACAATTGGCTTTCTCCAGTCACCATCATCTAAAGAATCAATGACAAACACTTCTCGTTCGTCAAAAGGGACTAGAATTTGCTCAATTGTGATAAATGGCTCCATGGTCGACGGCCTTTTTTTGTATCTAGAAGCTATCTGGGCAAGTTCATTCGCCTCAGAATTCAAGTCTCGAGACACATGTCGAAGTATAACAGTGTCAAATTCATATAACAATCTTGCGGGTGTCGCAAAATACTTTAATAGACTTTGACTAATGCATCTGAATTCTCTTGACAATTGTTTAATGACTAACTGTGAGTCACCAATAACTTCGACATTTTTTACTCCTTTGGCTAACAACATGTCGAGACTAATAATTAAAACTTCATATTCCACCTCATTATTTGAACATGGGAACTTCAGCTCAAACATAAACTTGGTGGGAATATGATCTGGAGAAACTAACATTACACTAACCCTTGAACCTCGACAATGTTTTGAACCATTGAAATATAATTTCCAAGGGGTTATACTGACATAATTCACAACTGACTTGTCTAATTCATTACAACGATGATTGACCAACAAATCAGCCAATATTTGTCCTTTGACAGCCTTAGCTAGTACGTATTTAATTGTGAATTTAATCAAAGCAAGCATCCATTTACCAATTCGACCATGCAAAATTGGATATGACAACATATACTTTATTACGTTGGCTTTGGAAATTACATGAATCTCTCTGGAAATCAGATTACATTTGAGTTTAGTGCAGGTGAAATACAAAGTCAAACATAATTTTTCTAGAGGACTATACCTAGATTCGACATCTGTCAAAACTCTACTAAGATAGTATATAACTTGTTCATTGCCACTATCATTATCTTGTGCCAGCATACTTCCAATAGTCGCTTAAGAGGCGACAATATAGAGTTTAACAGGTCTACCATCCTTTAGCGACGTCATCATAGGAGCATTTGTCAAGTATTGTTTGATAATGCCGAATGTAACACCCTAATTTTTAACCTAATACTCTAGAACACATTAGGTTAATTATTAGGTTATTACCTCTTAGTCTCATCCTTTTAATAAAATACTTAGCGAAAATTATGGATAAAATTTTTTTTTGAAAACATAAAACTAAAGTGAGAGCCGCGTTTATCGTGAGACAGAAATGTAAGGCACAAGTAGCAAACATAAAGAAATCAGAAAGTAAGGCATATAACATTGAAACCATGATTAACATAACAAATGATACACTTCATTAATATCATATTTAGGATACATATATAGTCACGCCCTTATAGAATCGGGCTGAGCTTGCAATACATGAAAGATAACAAGAAAGCAGTAAAATACATGGTACAACGAAAAATAAAAATCAACCAAACTACCTTCCTACCAGAACTATGAGTGCTAAACTCAAACCCCTTTCCAAAAGATACTGCCGACGGGGAAAACTTTGTGACGGCTTGAACACTCGGATAGCCCTCCAAAGAAGTCTAATGACAATGGGAACCCTTGGGTGATAGAGGTATATAACCGGCAAACTGCTCGATCTCCTCCTGAGTGGGCTAGTGTAGTCGAACACGAACACGAGTCGGCTGGACATGAGCTCCTCGGCGAGGGTGCATCTCGGCTCTCTGTGCCAGGCATGGCTACATCACGGTATCCTCACTCCCTTCCCGTCTAAATAGGGGAAAGGGAGCAGAGCTCTCCAAAAAGACGTGCATCGGCGAGTCCTCGGACGGATCTGTCTCTGACTCCTCGAACGAGGCACATACTTCGGGTAGTCACGGACAGCTGAAGCAGATGAGCGGGCATGACGAATCTGCTTGTCGTGGGGGCGAGTGCGCTCGAAGATTAGGTTGTCGTCACCATAAGGAGCAGTAGGAGTGAATTGGTAGCTGGACACTGGATAAGCAAAACATCATCCCATGTATACAAAAACACGAACGGCACATCGACCCTCGAAGTGATAAGAACGGTGATCTGGTTCGTAGTGCACCTCCCGGCCGGCGTGTCAATGAAGACCACGAACATCGCCATCGAGCTTTGAAGATGTGATAGAAGAAAGAGAAGGAAGAGAAAGGAGTGAGAATCTTACTAAAGATCTCAGTAGGAACCTCCTATCTAGGGTTACATCGTTTACATCCTCAGGAACCTTGGGTTTCTTTATAAAAGGTGTACATGCATATAAGATTCATTATTAGGGTTTATGAAACTAGGTTATCCAAGGTTCATTCCTTTTAGTATGCATTTTAATGTCATGAATGCAACATATCGAAACATGAATGCATGGCAATGCTTAGGTAAATAATTCAACAAATCACAACATCAAGAGGCACACAAGTGGCATAAAAGGCATAAAACTTTCAAGTGGAACTTTCCTTAACTTTGTGACATCAATCATGGTACTTTTAGCTTAATAAGGCCACCCTAAAACATCTAGGCTATGAGCTCATACCTCAGCTAGTCATCGCTAGCTCTTGCTTATTATCTGAATAAGCTAAACATATCATAAAAATAAATCCTGACTACTCGAGTACGAGTTAAAGGGCTAGGGATCACCTCTCTTAGGATATACCCTCTTTGAAACGATTTGCGGGCATCAAGCCACAACAATTTGTCCACTTTGGTAGGCTGCATCTACTTATACCCTCACGGATTTGTCTCCCCTGGGGGTGCTCGGCTGAACCGGTGTCACCCAGGGTTTTAAATATCATATCATACTTCAAAAACATTCTCAAGTCCTTTAGGTTTGACAGAAATTCGGCAGCATAACGACTGTAAATTGAATTTCCTTCAAACCAACTTTATGCCACAAGCTTATAACATATTCATATTTCTCATTCAATTCTCATGTTTATAATACACTTAACATATCAATAATTCATTCCGTCATAGCTCATGCATCACAACATCATACTTGCATAAACAACTCATAGCATAAAAGATTTCTTAATGTTTTATGCTCTGACCCTTAAGGTCCTTTAACTTGAAATCTAAGTTGTATATCATCACAACTTAAGCTCCCGGGTACCTATGGGCTCATATCTAAGTATTCCTCGCTCAAAACTATGATCATAACTATTTCTAAACCTCAAGAATGCAGAATCTATAATTCATACTTTACGAGTACCTAGGAGTCACAACATTGACCCTTTCTGAGTTCGGTTTGCTCCTGAGGCATCAAGATCAAGTCCTAAACTATTTATGAACAATTCCTACACATTTAGACTAATTATAAACCATGATTTTCAATTCTAAACCTTGCTGGACAGAATCCAGAAAAATCTATTACTAAGGGATCTAAAAGTCTCAAATTAATTCTTTTCTAGTTACTAACTTCTCTTAGCTTTCACATATTAATTTTTTGCATCAAATATACATGAACATACTCATATTATCATCATCAAAACAGCATAAAACAGTGAGCATAGCAAGCAAGGCAGAACCAAAATTATCTCCATTAAACAAAGCATAAAACTTGATTTTCAAGACACATAAATTGCTAGTTTCTCTTGGAACCTTTTTAAAACTATCAAAACTCATTAGTAAACGTTTTTATCTCATTAAAATCATCAAAATACTTCCCAAGGTAGTAGCTATTTTTGAATGAGTCATAAAGGTTTTAAAATCATAGAACTTTGTTCAAACATCTCTTAAGCTCATATGAACTTAGAAGATTATGAAACATAGATTTTAATATTTGAAACTACTCAAACCACTCAAGGCCAAAATCATAGGAGCTAAGAAACATATTTTTCAAGCCTTTGTTTGAGATAATAATGGGTAAGTCTTATAGCTCTAGGTTCTCTTAGGTGATGACATAAACTTAAACATGCTTACGCACTTATTTTATCTTTCATTAGAAAATAAAGTGAGAGCACAAAAATAAATATGAGATGCAACTTGTTATTATCTTTAGTATTTAAGTGAGGACTTGAAAATATAAACATGATAATGCAAAACTTGAAATATAAATATGATAATGCAAGTTCAATTATTATTCTTGGTATTTAGTGATAGCAAGGAAAATAAACATGAGATACAAAGCATAAACATAAACATGAATGCAAGATTCATTTTAATCTTAGCTAGAGCTCTTACAAGGCTTTAAAATCCATCATAACCCAACACTTATCTCATCAACAAAGAGAGCTTTAGAGTTCTTGAACCAAGTTCTCAAAGGAACTACATGATTCTTGAACATCATCATCAAGCTCAAAAGAAGTAAACTTTTAAAAGGAAACAAAACCATAAGGAAAAGGAAACCAAGAGAACATTATTTCTTGATACAACATAAATATAGAGATACTCTAATATTTTTAACAAAACCTTTAAAGGAAATCTATGGAGGCCGAAATCATAGAGGAAAAGAAAAGGAAAGAAAAACTAAAACTTTACTAGATCAAGAACAAAACTCAAGTTTTAGAGGTTTCTTTGAGATGAACACAAGGTCGTCATCTAGAAACTCTCATCATCAAGCTATCATGCTCATAAACAAGGCCTCATGGCCGAAATGAAAAAAAAAAGAAAGAAAGGAAGACAAAGGAAAGTTCAAAAAGAAACCAAGAGAAAACTAGAGGAAACACATTTTTGAGTAAAAACAAAGTTTGAAAGCAACTCCTACCAAGTGGTGAAGATGAAAGCTTGAACTTTTGAAAAGAAATGAGATGAGCAACTCCTCCTAGGATGCTATGATGGCTTCGGCCTTGAGGGAGTGGAGGGGAAGGAGATGTGTTTTTGCTGGTTTAGTGTTTGAAGTTGAGTGTTTGGGTGCTTAGGAGGTGATTCAAGGTTGTGAGGTGGTGGATTGAGGTTGTGAGGAGATGATGTGAAGAGAGGATGAAGAAGATGAAGATGAAAAAGATGAAGAGGAAAAGAAAAGCTCTTAGAATGCTTCAGAGAAAAAGAAAAAACTCAAGAAAGCTTGAAAACTAAAACTTTGCAAATGATCTAAAGTGTTTCCAAGCTCAAGTAAGCAAGGTATTTATAGAAAAATGAAACAAATGAAAGCTCATGGAGGGGGAGGAGGAACCGTGTGGTTGCCTCATGTTCCATGAGGTGAGAGATTGAATTTTGAGTCATGGAGGAGTAAGGTTGAAAGTATGGGAGGTATGGTTTCAAGCATGGTGTTTGAAGTGATTTTCCTTCAAATTTTGAAATAAAATAACTCATCAAAGGGAAGGAAAGGCTGACGGTTTTGGCAGCAAGAAAAATGGTGAAAAAGTCTTCCAGAAGTTGTCCTATGAAGCATGGATGAAAGTATGACAAAGTATGGTGTATGTACGGTGAAAGCATGGTCTTTGAAGTGCAAAATTCAAGCATGTGATGGATATTTCTTTGGGGTATGGGTTTGGCCAGTTGACAGCCAAGGGGAGGAAGGAAAATTGTTTCATGTAATTGTGTGTCAATGATAGGTTTATATGTGTATTAGTTTAGGTACAAGGTTAGGAATCATTAAGCATAAGTTTAGGTAACTAAGAATGAGGTTTAGGAATTTTATGACAGGGTTAATGAGTACTCATACACATTTAGAGAGTTTAAAATTCATTTTATGAGTAAACAAGGTAGACATTTCCATTATTTAAAGAATTGAAAAGAGAAAACACTATTCAAGATTCCATGACTAGGAATCTTGAATTTAAAATAAGATTTGAGTTTAAATTAAGCATTCTTAGGTTCTAATCAACTTTAATAAATTATTTTGACTCTAGATTAATTACAAAAATTAATTAATCTTCGATTAGAGCCTAATATTGCTTAGGTTTGCTTAATTACATGATTAAGCTTGAAAACACAAAACTAGAGGTAAAACCGTAATTTTGTACAAATTTCACCCGGGACCACTGGGACTAAAACCGAGGTCATAGAATACATAAAAACTCCTTTTAAAACCATCTGGAGAAGTTTTGGGTTTACCGGCGCTTGCAATCGGGTCAAATACCACAGGGGTATTTTGGTCATTTTGACCCGAAAACTCGAAAAACGAGATTTTCGATCCCAGGAAGATACACAAGTCAACTAATCCCCTTACAACATTGAGTTTTCCCCTCGAGGATTGCCAGGCCGGCTTCCCTCGAGTTCCGGGCTGAAAATGACCTCAGGGGCATTTTGGTCATTTTCACTTTAACAGAAAATCGGGGCGTTACATCGAACGGCTCCTGATGGTCTTTGGTCCAAATGAAATCCTCTTCTTTTTTGAGCTTAACCAAAGGTGCAAAAATCCTTACTTTGCCAGACAAATTAGCAATAAACCGTCGCATAAAATTCGCCTTCCCCAGAAAAGATTGTAACTGTTTCTTGTTTCTTAGGGGTGAAGTTTCTAATATTGCCTTAGCTTTATTTTAGTCAATGGCAATTCCTCTTTTCTGGACCAGAAAACCTAAGAAATTTCCTGCGATCACACCAAAAGCCCATTTCAAAGGGTTCATTTTCAAACCATTCCTTCTCATTCTATCGAAGGCTTTCCTTAAGTGTTTAAGATGTGTCTTTTGTTTGTCAAACTTGACAACCACATCATCTATATAAACCTCCATAAAATTGCCAATGAATTCATGAAAGATGGTATTCATGGCTCTTTGATATGTCACTCCAGCATTCTTAAGCCCAACAGGCATGACTACCCATTCATAAGTGCCCAAAGCACCAAGGCGTCTAAATGCTGTTTTCGACACATCGTTTTTGGCAATGAAAATCTGGTTGTAGCCAGAATAACCATCCATAAAGCTAAGTATCTCATTACCTGCTACAACATCAATTAGCATGTCTGCTATGGGTATATGATTCTCATCTTTTGGGGTTATATTATTTAGGCCTCTAAAACTATACATACCCTTAGTTTGCCATTCTTTTTTATCACAGGGACAATATTAGAAATCCAATCGACATACCTAGCTGTACGAATGAATTTGGCTTTGAGCAACCTCTCAATTTCTTCTTTAATTTTGGTCATTACCTCAGGTGCAAATCATCGAGGTGCTTGTTTGACAGGTCGGCTGTTAGGTTTTAGAGGCAATCTATGCTCGACTCGTCAATTACTAAGTCCAGGCATTTCATCATACTCCCATGCAAAACAGTCCTTGAATTCCTTGAGCAGTTCGACCAATTCTTCTTTGAAATCCTGTGGCAGCAATTGGCTTATGTATGTTGGTCTTGCTTCGCCTTCTTTGCCTAAGTTGATTTCTTCAAGAGGATCCTGCACCTCACAATTCCTATTTCTACTCCTAAGATTGTCAGATAAAACAGAAGTATTTTCAAATCCTAGAGGTTCAAAGTCATAAATACAATCTAATAATGCACTATCAGAAGTGCATGTAAATTGTTTAACCATATAGGTCGACAAATGAGCCATCTGGCTCGACAAATCCATAAATTAATCCAAATCTAGGATCGCTTCGACCCCGGTCCTGGGTATCAATTTCAAGCCTTCATTTCCAAGAATGCACTTGTCGATTTTTTTCTGGGTTGAACTCTGCTTCGACCTCCAAAGGCTTGATCTTTTTGTTGTAGATCTTGAAATCCACATGCAGTTGCTCGACAAAACAAAAACTGTTATCAACCCCAATCTCTTTGATTCCTTCTTCTGGATTCCAAAGTATGAGCTTCTAGTGCAGGGTCGATGGAACAACTCCTACCCCATGAATCCGATCGCGTCCGAGCAAAACATTATAACTTGCTCTTGATGGGACAATGACAAACATTGTCTTTCGACTGACACTTCCCACCTTAACATCTAGCATCACAACGCCTTTGGCAGCAGAGGACTTCCCATTATAATCAGTCACAGCTACATTAGTTTTCACTAGATCTTTAGTACTTTTGCCGAATTTGACCAACATACATTTCGGCATCAAACTAATAGCTGCTTCTCCATCAATCAGCACTCGATTAATCATCTTTCCTTTAATTGCTGCCTTAATGTGCAAAGGCCTTAAGTGAGCTTTAGTCATTTGGTCAGGTTTCTCAAAAAATCCATCACCATAGAAATCTTCACAGACAAAAACACATTCATCTCCGATGATAATATCCTCACAGTCATCTTCCATTTTGGCATATACACCTTTAACAGCATATTCTGTAGGTAAAACAGAAACAAGTCCAACCAAATGTGTGTTAAAAATGGTATGTAAGTCATCATCAAAACCAGTTTCAAAATTATTTGTCAACAAGTCTTCTTCAATGAGTAGGTGATATTTCAGCACCACTTTACCATCTTGCTCAACCTTAGACAAAGGATGATATTTAGGGACCATCTTATCATTCTGATCAGTTTCAAAATGTGTAGTTGGCACTTCTTGTGTCGAAGGCTTTTCAGTAACCTTGGACAACTGATTCAGAAGATTTGATGATCTGGACCTTTTGTCTTGTACCATATCTTTTAAAGGAATGAAACCTTTACCCTTAGGGGACTTCGGTTTGCTCACTTGGGAAGTAGTTCAACTGTCACTTTTTCTTTTGTCAACCCTCCTCCAAACATAAGGATTAGAACCTATTCTTCGCCCTTGATTATATCTTCTTCTTGGTCTCCTTTTCTTTCTTGAAGACGAGGCCTCATCTTCCGGGTAGACGTTCTTGATCCATTGGTTTTGAACGACCCTGGCTGGAGGAACACGGGTTCGACTTGACATGTTGTTAGGCTTGCTATCCATCATCACGACAGTCTTCATCTTTTGATTAACTTGTCCTGTTCCAAGTTTTAAAAACTTAGGGTTGAAAGGACCAAAATCAAATTTCGACTTACCTGCTACTTTTCTCTTCAGTTCCAGATTCTCTTTTTCCTTTTCAGCAATCATTTTTTCAATCTTTTGCTTCTCATATGTCGCAGCTACAATTGGGTCGAATATAGCGCTGCACCTTGGATAGAGAGAAACATCTCGACTGTTATTCTTTTGTTTAATTAGGAATGTCAAAAGATCTTTCCCTGCCTTTGGATAGATTATTTGTTCGATGGCTTTGAAGAAATTGAGCTCATAGTCATGTCAAAACTTCTTTTCAGCTTCAAGGTTTTACATCCCTAATCCAGCAACATTGATGTCGAAAAAAGCTGGCTCGACGAAGCTTGAATTGACTTGAAAAAGGTCAGTATCCACTTTCATGGTCTTTTCTTTCCCTTCAAATGTCAAACGTCCTTCGCCAATTGCTTTCTGGATTGAATCCCTGAAACGAACACAACTGTTAGTGGCATGTTCAGTCGACAAAATTTTTGTCCTTTCAATTCTGAACTTGAAGGGATTTTCTTTTCTTCAGGAAGAATTATTTGTTTATCTTTCAAAAGTACGTCAAATATTTGTTCAGCCTTAGTAATATCAAAAGAATAAATTTTTTATGATGGTAGATTGACAAACATAAGTTGGCCCTAATTTCAGTTCGACCACATTAACTTCATCACCACTACCCTCGATCGCATCGTCAGATTGGTCAACCTCAACATAGGCTACCTTTTCGCGGCATCCTTCTCTTTTTTTAATTGTTCAATTTGATGAACTTTCTCTGCCAATTGGCCTAGGTCTATGAATTGAAGATTGATGAGTTTCCTCCTAATATCAAAATCTAGACCGTTGATACCCATTTTGACAATCTCAGACTCTAGTATAGGAGTAAAACATCTATTTCTAGCACTCCTGAATCTGACTAAATAATCATCGACAGTTTCTCCCATGAAACGTCAAATAGAGAATAAATCGGTTAAGCTTACTTTGGTTTCATCTCGAAAGAATTGACTGTGAAAACTGCTTTCTAATTGAGCCCACGTCAAAATAGAGTTGGGTCTCAAATTTGAAAACCATGTGAAAGCATTTCTTGTCAAAGATGGGGGGGAAGAAATGCATTTTTAAGTGTATGTTTGATGTCATTTCCTTTATCTCAATGGTATATAGAGCGATGTGCTCGACAGTTGATTTTCCATTCTCACCAGAGAATTTTGTCAAGGATTTGGGAATCTTCCAACCTCTTGGCACTTCAGCCTATTGAATGTAATCTAGGAATGCAGACACAAACAGAGGTTGATTGGCAAAGCCAACATTGAAGCCGAATCTGTTCAGAACAGTTTCGACAGCGCATTTGATATTTTGATTTTGTTGAATATTTTGAATTTGACGTGCATTATGATGTTGATGCTGATGATGGCCCCCTATATTTTGTTGTCTAACCCTTTGAACTTAATTGTCAACATCTTGTCCTCGACGACCTAGATTGATAATTGGGTTGACGTGATCATTTTCATTTGGAGGTTGATTATTGATTTGATCATAGAGATCATTTGGATTATCATCCAAAGTAATGGCTTGGGCCATTCGTCCCATTTGTCGAGTAAGTTGCTCGAATCTTGCATTATTTGTCTCAATCAAAGGCGTCAACACTGTCTTCATTTGTTGAGTTAACATGTTGACAAATTGTGATGACTCTCTTCAATTTGTTGTCTAAACATAGCCATAGAGTCGACCGTGTTTGTAGGAGTCCCTGACACACCTGCTCTAGGTATATCAAGGAAAATTGAGCCTATGTTTGGTTGTCTTGTAGTAGTTGGGTTTGTCGAAGACATATTCCCCATTCCAACCATAGAAGGGCCCATCAATGGAGGGCTGACAAAACCAAACTATAGCAAATGTGTACCAAATTGTGGCAAACTAGACATGATTGGCATAGTTTGACTTTGAAACAGAGGATTATGTGAGTACACATTATTAAATACACCACTATTACCAACATTTGATGGATTCCTCGTGTTTGGTGGATTTCCCATGTTTGATAACGTGGAAGACATATACCCTAGGGGTACATATCCTAAAGGAAGGCCATATGGAGGCCACATTGTAGTGGTAGTAGCCATATTTGTTTAAGGCATACTTTCACTTGTCTGACTAACTAGAGTCAAGATAGGTTCTAAAGTATTAGGGGGATTATTTTCTCCCTCATTTTGTCCATCTTATGATGAGGACGATGCTCTTGACATATTTGACACTATAGTGCCATTATGCAAGCGCATATATTTTGTTTGACATGATTTTATTTCTTTTTAAATAGTGTGTCCCACTGGGCGTGCCAATTTATTTTTTGCAGATTTTGGCACTTATATTGTCAACAACAAATAATTAACAATTTCTTTGTGCAGGAGGCCAAATTGCTCTAAACCAGGCGTATATCGACAAACTTCAAGAGTTTGGATGACAGCCTTTGCTTTTCAAGATCTCGATTTGGGGAGTGAAAAGCTACTCATCTTGGGTTCTTCACCAAAAGAAGAATCAAGTGTCAAACTATGTTTTATGAATGAAGATGGAATGTGAGATGATTGTAACGTGATTTGTGTTGTGACAGTGTAAATGAGACGTTTCGACAAATTAAGGGAGAAAATGTATAATACAAATTGATTGACAAACTGAAAATAAAGTACATAAAATGTAAGGAAATGCAAAGAACTTAAAAGGAAACCTAATTCTAGAAAAACAAATGAGAGGGTTGAGAACAATACTCAGTGAACTCTGGACTCTGTGTAGTCATTGGAGACGTTTTTAGAGTAAGTGTATGAGTGAAAATTCCAACCCTTTACAATGTGTACAAAACTAGTATTTATAGACAGCCTAGGACTTTAGGATTTTGACACTTGTCTTCTGGCTGCCCTTGGATGTTGTCCAGGTGGCTTTGACGATTATTTTCTTTGTCATTTGTCCTCTGCCACTACTTTGCCACGTTCTTGTCACACTTCTGTTAATAACCACTGGTAACCGTCGATAACTGCCATTTGATGAACATATGTGAAGCAATTATTTGACAGTATCTTCAACATCTTCAAAATTTCTTTAAGTCTTCTAGTAACAAACCTCCACTTCGACTTGTTGAACCTCTATAGTGAAGATTGGTCATTCGTAGCCTCTAATTAGCCTGGAAACATTAAGTCCCAAATGACAAACTTTGACTTCGACTTGTCAAAAGTCGAATAGAAGAATGACAAACTTTAATTTTGACTTGTCAAAAGTCGAATAGAAGAACTTTGACAATGTCAAATAGAAGAATTCTGACAATGCAGAGTTGTCGAATTAGATATCCAAACCTTATCACAGCTGGACTCTTTTATATGTCATATTGTCTGACAAACTAGATGTTTTGTCAATTCTTCCCACAACAAGCTTTTGACTAACTTTCCAGCTGTCAAAGTTAAACGTCAATTTGACAATCTGATACTTAGTGAAATTTGGTACCAACACATGTATATTAGAATATCAATGTCAATGATAGTGTTAGTAAAAAGAAAACCTTTTAGATAAGAAAGGGGAAAAGAAACAAGATGGACACAATGATTTTCTCTTAAACATTAATAAAATGTTGTAGCTCACAATTTATCTCTTATTCTTTTGCCCTTTGCAAGCCTATCAAAGAAAATTCTTTAGATGAACTATGAGTAAAAACCCATAAGAAACCTTCTTCTAAATGCACCTAGTATCCAAAAGACAGGAGAGGAAAATAATTGAATTTTCTTAATGGTAGCTAGTAGGTTCCTTTGTGTATTTATCCCTCATAGTTCATAATATACATATTGGCAATAAACTGAAATATTACGAAGTGCAAGATAAAAAAAGGACTAGCTTGTGAGATCTCAACAGTCATGACAGTGAAATTAAAATATGAGAAGTGGATATTCCCCTAGGCATACAACTCCAATATAACATAGTTTGCATTCTCCTCTAATCCAAATTGAAATAGAATAATGTTCCACAAAGCCACAGTTTAAAGGAAAAAAATTACAAGTCCCACCACAGTGAAACATACCCTTTTTCACGTCTTTTGTTATTGCAACTAGTTCAATGTGATGAGACTGCAAAAGCCAAGTCTTAAAATTGAAAATTAACGTGTTACATTATGATAGCCAAGTTGCCAAATATCTTCAAGTCTCCTAGTTCCATTATGCTTCTTTAATTTCAAAGTAAAAGCAGAAGGTATATTGCTTTGGTCACTATAATATAATATGGACAAATACCAAAAACAATCTAATCAACATAGTAACTTAGAAATTGGTGAAAATTCTTATATAAGATGATTATTAGGAAATATTACCATATATAGACAGTGGTGTGCAATATGATGCTGCTTTTTCATTAGCAATAAAACCTTCTCACTCATCTTGGCCCTCAAACTTGCTCCATCCAATTGGCAACGTAGAAAATGATACAAGCACATACTTGTCATCTTCAAAAATCGAAATGGTAATTTGTCATAGATAGTGGTTAAGCCTAAGCCTTGTCATCTAAAGATGCCATGTCCCTATTCACCCCCAAAGCCTAGCCATTGAACCCTTAACAAAACAACAAAAATTAATTAACTAACTAATAATAATGAGTAACCCTAAACAAATTCATGTAATATGTAACTAACGAGTCATGCAATCTTTCAATCACAATTAAACACATAAATGGGATTTAGAATACTAGAAACGAAGAGTCAAAACGATTATCATGTAATTATTTTCAAGAGAAAAAAGAAAAAGAGAAATAGAGAAGAATAAAGAACAAGTATATGAAGGAGTGCAATCACATGTGAAGATGATGAAATTTCATTACCTTTAACGACGATGAGGGTAGCAGAAGAGTGGGGTTGTTCACAAGGAAAGGGTTCGAAGTTCGCAGGTTTCTTTCTTTTCATTTTCTAAATCTTTCTTTTATTGTATTCTATGCTCTCCACTCCACTGTATGCCTTCATAATGAAGGTGCACAATAAGCATCTCCCCTAGTCCATACGTATGCGTCCACATATGAGTCGACTCCAGTGCGTCACAATAACATTTCTCTTCTTTTTATTGGCCTTTAAAACACAATCAATTGGTCTCTTATTTAAGTTTTATCCAACTAACCCAATATTAAAGAGAAAAATGGGCATGTTTTTAATAATTTATTTCAACATGTCTTTCTTTTAAGTTTAGTTGAGACTTATTGTACTTATTGTATTTGTTAGAAGATATAAAAGTATTTGATTATATATTGACAATAATTGTTTTTACAGTGTATTGGACCTATATGTTTAGTCCAACTAATCCACTTATGAATGAACTAGGTTAGGTCGGATAGAAAGAAAATATTTATTCAATTTCAATTACAAAATATTTTCTTATTTTTCATTCTATTTTATATTAAAAAATTGTGTGAAAATAAAAATATTATTTCAATATTTCTTTTCTAATTTTAAAATAAATTATTATTTTTCAACAAATTCAATTGACTTTTTAAGTTTTTCTTAATATAATTACTTTTATTTAATCAATTATTCCTAACAAAATTTCAATAACATCTTACCTCAATTTAGGAGCTTCCGTCGTCAAATATTTCTTTTTATTGGCCTTTAAAACACAATCAATTGATCTTTAAATTTTATTTAAATTATTATTTTTAAACAAACTCAATTGGCTTTTATGTTTTTTTAAATATAGTTACTTTTTTTAATCAATTATTCCTACAAAAAAATTTAACAAAATTTCGACAACATCTACTCTTAAATTAGGAGATTCCATCGTCAGATATTTATTTTGCTTGGTTTTAAAACACATTCAATTGGGCTTTAAGTTTTATTTAAATGATTATTTTTAAACAAATTCAACTACCTTTAAGTTTTTTTAAATATAGTTACTTTTTTAATATATTATTCCTACAAAAAAATTAAACAAAATTTCGACAGCATCTTCCCTTAAATTAAAAGCTTCCATCATTAGATATTTCATTCAATTCAACAATTATAGATTTATTATAAAAATCAACAACAAAATAGATATAGTGAAACAGTTACATGTTAACAATTACATGTAATTCACATAATCCTAAAAACCGTTCTATTCTGCATCCCCTTATAACTCCACAACATGCATCCTGCAATCTCTACAAACATAAAGAATCCCATAGCAAACAAATCAAATAAGTCGGGAAAGGACCTCTACGCCCTTCCCCCAGTCATGTAATCCCATTTTCTATAACTCTATCCTAGAAAACATAAGTCTCTATATATCCTACATATATATTAAACCATTAGATGATATAAATAACAAGGATTTAGTTACTAACCTCTATAGTAGTAAAAAAATGCAAAATGTAGGAAAGCTCTCGGTGTCCAACTAACTCCAATCTTAAAAATCTAATATGATAAATTTAAATCAACACACTTATATATGTAGAAAACATAAAATAATATAAAGAATAAGAATGACAAATCGATACCAACTTGATAATCGCAGTCACCCTCAAATAAACTCCTATATTAACAAATTAATAATAATAATTACTTCCAAATGCAACAAAACACAACACTATGGGAACCCATAAATGAACGAAAAAAGTAAACTAAATCAAAATAACTAAACCGATTAAAATGCTCACCAAAGTCCGTAGATCATAATGGTGTCCTCTGTTTATCGAACAAAGCTCCAATGACGGCAAACGGAGGCAAAAATGGCGGCGACAGCGAGCTTAGAGAGAGAGAGAGAGAGAGAGAGAGTGTGTGTGTGTGTGTGTGTGTGTGTGTGTGTGTGTGTTCAGAAAGTAAGGAGAAAGAAGGTGACGGTGGTGATAAATTCGTGTGTTATTGATGGGAATACTGACGAGTATATGTTTAGTGAAACGGTGCGTTTCAATAAGTAGTAATTACTGATGGATATACCGATAGAACATCCGAAATTTGCGAGACAACTTGTGAACTTTCAAAAATTGATTAGGGAACCAGTCAGTAATAGATAATAATTAACAATTTTAAAAATAAATACCTGTTAGTATATTTAATAAAATACAAAAAAGTCAAAATATTAAATATACCCGTCGGTACACCCGTCAGATATTATACGCGCCATGTGGTTACCAACAGTGTTGCCGATGAGTTTATTGTGTACACCAATAACAACCATAATTGTGTCCCAAAATGCGACAACCCATCGGAGTTGGAGTCGGTAACTACCAACGGATAGCCCTTCGGTATTTTCCATCAATATCCCATGTTTTTCTAGTAGTGTATGGCTAAAGCCACTATTTTTCTTCTTGATTCTTTTCTTTCTAATTGATTACATATATAGTGGAGGTAAGGTATTCTAGATCCTTCCACTTCACATATCTCCTTCCAAATGTCATCATTCTATGTTCATTTCAGAATATTCCAAAACACTATTTCGTAACAACTTGTCTATAAATAGGACTTAACCCCCTTCAATCCCAAATAAGTGTCCAATTAATTAGGCATATGGATTAAGAAAACAACCGAAGAGATATTCATTTTTGATAAATCAATTATATAGAATTGCCCTTGTATTATCTCTTTCCACCTATTCTTTCTCCTCCATTACACTCTATTCCCACTTATTTTCTCTCACTAATTACAGGTATTAGTAGAAAAAAAAACTAATACTGCCTAAATTTTGTAAATGAACACTTATTTCAAGCCAAATTAAATATCAAAATTAAAATGGACACTTAGTTGGAATCAAAAGGAGTATAACTTACTATGAGGATGGTTAAACACTCACTCACGAAAGCCTCATATTATATATATTCCCAATGTCAATACGACACCATAGTATTGTAGGGAAAGTTTGAGTAATACCATAACCCTTTGTTTGTTTTTCCATTTTGTCATATTTGATTTGATTTAAGCTTAAGTTATTTTGTTTCGTTTAGGCTAAATTACACCCACCTCTCCAAATATTTGTTAAAATTCAACTCACCTCCCTTCTAGTTGTTTAATCTACACCCACTCGTCCTAATTTACTTAATTTTGAAATGAATAACCAAAAATGTCACAATCCCCACGCTCACCCTCACCTTATCTTACCCACCCTTTCTTTTCTCTTCTTTCTTCTTTCTTCTTCCCTCTTTCTCGAGTACACAATCTAGAAAAACCAAAGGAAGAGCTAATAGAAAAGACAAAAAAATGAAGTTAACATCTTCAAGTCTGCAGGGTTAACATCTTTAAGTTTGCAACTCTATGGATAAAATAAGAGAAATGATAATTGTGCTCATGAAGTGTAGGATACCGTGCTGACTCACACACCATCTACCATTGAATGTAGTGTATACTCTACTTGAACTTAGTCCACATCCCATCCAATGGTGGATAAAATATGAGTCCGCATAGTGTCCTATATCTCATGAATATACATAACACTACTCATAAAACAAAGTCCTATATTTTCAATTCTCAATAGAAAGGAGCATGCATAGGAAAGTTAAACAATTGGCAGTGTGCACATCTTATAACTTTGAAAGATTAAAAGTTTAAATTTTTTTAAAAAAGAATCGTGCCCTAAAAACTAAAGCACCAATTGACCACCAAACAAATGAGGAATGATACACAGCCACCACCACACTTCCACCAAATACATACTCCTTGCTACATGATAAAATAAGTGTATGAGGACAATATGACTATAGAAGGGCAAGGTGGGAAGAGAAAACAATTAAAAAAAAAAAAGCAACGTCCCTTCAGCCTGTTCATTCTCTCGTTATTGTTTCTCTCTCTCACCCACCAAAGCTTTCATTTTTTTTCTCTCTTTATCAGGTTCTCTATCATTCTTTATCATTCACATGAGAAAAAAGAAGAAGAAGAAGCAACGTCTTTCTTTCCTTTCAGAACTTGTTTACTCTGCCTTTCTTATTTCTCTCTCTAACTCACCAAAGCTTTTTTTTTCTCTCTCTTTATCACATTTCTTTCTCTCATTCTTCATTATTCATAGGAGGAGGAAGAAGAAAAATAATCAAGATCTATTGGCAGCACACAAAACCAATCCTCATGCATGAAGACATTGTTTATTCTATTTTATTTATCATGTGTTTGTGGTTTATGTTCAAAGACATGGATGATTATTTTTTTTCAATTTTTTTGGTGACAAAATGAACTGAAAATGACTTTGCTAGAAGTTGAGATTTGCTGTTATTGTTGGAAATTGAAGTTAGAAAATTGTAAATGCGTATTAGAAAATGTTATAAACCAATACGCAAAAAGTTGTAAACTAGTATGTAAAAAGTTGTAAACCAGTATGTAAAAATTTGTAAACCAATATGCAAAAGTTATAAACCAATTGAGAACACATACCAAACGAGTTCAGAATTAAATGTGAAACCATATGCAAAAAACTTATAAACCAGTATGCAAAAAGTTGTAAACCAGTACGTAAGAAATTGTAAGCCTATACGCAAAAAGTTATAAACCGATTTACAATTAAACAAAATGCACGATAATAATATAAATTAAATGTTTCAAATTTTATATGCATTGCAAGAATGTTTTATGAATTAGATTTATTTACTGGTACTTTTAAAATTACTTCAATTTGAGTTCTTCAATCAATGCTAATAAGACGCAAATTGACAAAAATCATGAAATTTAATTTTTCATGTGTTTGTGGTTTATTTCTCAAGACATGAATAATTTTTTTTTTTCATTTTTTCAGCAACAAAACGAACTGAAAATGACTTTGCTAGAAGTTGAGATTTTGCTATTATTCTTGGAAACTAGAGTTAGAAAATTGTAAATGCATATTAGGAAATATTGTAAACCAATACCCAAAAAGTTATAAACCAGTATGGGTTGCGAGATACACCAACTAAAAGGTGGCTATCAATGGAAGGATTTAGTCATGCAAGGAAAAAATAAGGAGGGAGAAAGGGAAGGGGGCAGCCGCAGAGGCTGATCCACTTGCCTAGCGCATGGTGGTGGCAGACGGAAGCTGGTGCAAGGGAGGAGCAGGGAAAGAAGTTTGCGGCGATTGGGCCTGGTTGGAGAGGAAGACAGTTGCACAGGAGGCAGAGCGGGACTGCGCGGCGATGGGAAGGTACTGGGCAGTCACTACACAGAGGAGACAGGGGACGTGGGGCAACGTGGACGCAGGACAGAGGAGCATATCACAGCTGTGCAGCATGGGTGAAGCAGATCCCGGCACAAAGGGGACATATCACGGCTGTGTAGCGCGGGTAAAGCAAATCCAGACACGAAGGGGGCAGATGACAGCTACGCAGTGTGGCAGAGGAGCATATCCCGGGTGCAGTTACATAGTGCGATTCTTCCTATTTTTGCTTCTACATCTCTATCTTCCTTTTTTTATTTATCCTATTCTCAGTGTTGGTGGCAAAGGGGTTTGATAAGGAAGAAATATTATTTTAGGAAGAAGTTTTTAAGGTCGATGATGGTATTTTTTTTTGTAAAACCGAAGCTTCAAGATTGTAATGATGGATCCCCCTATCCGTGAATCTTAATCCCCATTTATACAATCTCATGAACCAATTGGTCAGATTTGGTAGCAGCCATTTTTTATCTGATTGAGCTAATCTGCTGATTTCATGGGATTTTCGTGAATTGCCTCTGATTATCTGCACGTCTTATTGCTTTTATTTTCGACTTGTTTTCTGTTCAGTGCCTACCTTTCTTACTTGCACTACTGCTTTGAATACACGTTGCTTCTTTTTTTGACTTCTGCTTGCATGCTCCCTAATCATTTTTCTTTATTTTCAAAATAGTGCAAAGAAGACAACAATGCAAAGAAGACAAAAGATAAAATCAGTGTAATAAAAAAAATAAATGAAAAGAAAATGAAATGGGCTGAATCCTCTTTTTGTTTTTTCTTTCAAAAAAAATGAAATAGGGTTATCTTTTTTTTAAAAGATAAAATAAAAAATGAAGTAAAATAAAATAAAAGGCTGAGAGTTTTTTATTTTGGGCCAGACAAAGTTGGGTGTTCACAATTATAGTTGTCACTAATACAACTCAGCTCAAATACCTAGAAGACCAATCCTAGGACACGCAACAATTGTTCAACACGTGTCAGAAGGAGAAGAACTCAAGGACTAATGGTCTCATTCAAAATTCAAGTATAAAAGCAACACATCTTCAAGTTGAGAGGAACTTTTATGCTCGAAATATTTGAATAGCCATTCAACTTTTCTAAGCCTAGTTCTTAATCAATTTCTATTTCTCAAGTGTAAAATTCTTCTTTCTTGTATTATTAGGTAACATTTTTTGTAAGAAGTTAATAAAGAAGTCTCTCAAGTTCTTCCTATACCATTTATACATCTTAGAAAACTTGAGTGTAGATTTAGAGTGAAACACCAAAAACTCTTATCTTATTATACATTGATCAATAGTGATCATTGTAAGATAGATAAAAGAGGCTAGGAAAAGAACTACTTATGAGCGAGAGTCGATTGCACTGACTAGTCACTAAGATTAACTTGAGAAAACTAGAAAAAGGCTATCTTTATGTTCTCTTATAAGAGAAAGAAGTTTAGTGGAACTCTCAACAGTGTTGATTGAGGACTTGATGTAGACAAGCTTGAACAAACTAGTATAAAATTTTTTGAGTGATCTTCTCATCTGTTAATCTCTTATAAGATATTTTTTGTATGCATCTCTTATTTTTTTATGTGTTGTTAAAACTGTTTTACAACTTTAATGAACTTATTTTAGTTTCTAAACACTTTAGAAAGTTACATTATGAAGTTATCTAACTTGTGTTTTTTGCTGCCTTAAAGTTTCTATGCTTAATAGAATTTGTTTAAGTTTCAGAAAATAAAGGTTTTTCAAAGACACAATTCAATCCTTTTTCTCGTGCTTTCTATACTCACCCTACAAAAATGAAATGTCATTCTTGATACTTCAATGGGATTAAGGGCTCATTTGGATGATCTTTTGGGAAATATCTTTTTAAATTGTTCTTTTTAAATAACATTTTTTGAAAAAGTAAAAGTTATTTTGTGCTTGGATGTAATGCCAATATATGTTTGGATATGATATTAAAATATATTTATTTATTATTAAATATCTTTTTCTGTTATATAAAAAATCTTTTTCTAGAAGATGAAAATTCTAATTTTCAAAAATAATATTTTTTTTAACTTTTTTTAGTGATTCTTCTTTTACTTAAAAAATTTACACAAACATACTTGAAAATATGAAAACATTTAGCAAATTAATGGCATCCAAACGAGCTCTAATTGTATTTTATGTACTCTTATTTAATTGATTTTTCTCATTGTCATAGTTCTTTTATTTCACTTATTTAATTAAGGTAATATGATTAAATTGTTGTGTAAAATTTTTTTCTTTTTTTTTTGAAGTATTATATATACAACAAAATCGATATATAATTTCAATTTCCTTTTTTTTACCATAGGTTCCGAAAATAAAAAATATATTAATTAAGTCCATATTTTTAATGTTCAAGCACGATATAAAATGTAAATTTCCATTGTTTCATTCGTTTTTTTCTTAATTGTTTCTTACTTAGTGTAACGCCCCGATTTCTCTATTAGAGTGAAAATGACCAAAATGCCCCTTAGGTCATTTTCAGCCCGGAATTCGAGAAAAGCCGATCCGGTAGTACTCAAAGGGAAAACTCAATGTTGGAAGGGGATTAGTTGGCTTGTGTACCTTTCCGGGATCGAAAATCTCATTTTTCGAGTTTTCGGGTCAAAATGACCAAAATACCCCTATGGTGTTTTACCAGTTTGCAAGTGCCGGATGAACCCGAAACTTCTCCAGATGGTTTTAAAAGGCGTTTTTATGTAGTCTGTGACTTTAGTTTTGGTCCCAGAGGTCCCGGGCGAAATTAGTGTAAAATTACGATTTTGCCCATAGTTTCGTGTTTTTACGCTTAATCGCGTGATTAAGCAAACCTAAGCAATATTAGGCTCTAATCGAAGGTTAATTAATTTCCATAATTAATCTTGAGTCAAATAATTTATTAAAGTTGATTAGAACCTAAGAATGCTTAATTACAACTTGAAATCTTATTTTAAATTCAAGATTCCTAGTCATGGAATCTTGAATAGTGTTTTCTCTTTCCAATTCCTTAAATCATGGAAATTTGTCTTCCTTGTTTGCTCATAAAATAAATTTTAAACTCTCTAAATGTGTATGAGCACTCCTTAACCTTGTCATAAAACTCTTAAACCTCATTCTTAGTTACCTAAACTTATGCTTAATGATTCCTAACCTTGTACCTAAACTAATACACATATAAACCTATCACTAGCACCCAATTACATAAAAAATTTTCCTCCTCCCTTGGTTGTCCCCAATCTGGCCGAAACATACCCTCTCATTTTCCATCACATGCTCAAATTTTTACACTCAAAGGACCATGCTTCCACCTCACCATAAACCATACTTTGTCATACAAATACCATGCTTTTATCCATGCTTCATATGACCACTTCTAGAAGACTTTTTCTCTCATTTTGTGTGGCTCAAATTCAGCCAGCCCTCCTTGCTTCTAGAAGAGATATTTCATTTCAAATTTAAAAGAAATTTCACTCCAAATCACCTTACTTGAAGCCATGCTTTGCATCATAACTTTCATACCTCAAACCATGCTTGAATGACAAGTTGTGAGAGATATTTTTCTCTTCCTTCCCTCCCAAAAGCTACAGCCAGCACCTCCTCCTTTTGGGCTCTCATTTGTTTTCATTTTCTATAAATACCTTGCTTACTTGAGCTTACAAACACTTTAGATCATTTGCTAAGTTTCAAGTTTTCTAAGCTTTCTTTGAGTTCCTTGTTTTCTCTCAAGTTTCAAGAGGGTTTTCCTTTTCTCTTCATCTTCATCTTCTTCATCTCTTCATCTCATCATCATCTCATAACCTCTAAACATCACCTCACAACCTTGAATCATCATCAAATCTCTCAAACACTTGACCTCAAACACAAGCTCACCAAGAACACATCTCCTTCCTTTCTTTCTCTCAAAGCCAAAGCCACATCTCCACTTTAGGGAGAGTTACTCTTCTTATTTCCATCCTCAAGATCAAGCTTTTGTCTTCACTTTTGGTAGGGAGTTGCTTTCAAACTTTGTTTTTACTCAAAAATGTGTTTTCTCTAGTTTTTCTCTTGGTTTCTTTTTGAGCTTTCCTTTTCTTTTTTTCATTTCGGCCTCTTGGCCTTGTTTATGTGAACATGATAGCTTGATGATGAGAGCTCCTAGATGATGACCTTGTGTTCATCTCAAAGGAACCTCTAAAGCTTGAGTTTTGTTCTTGATCTAGTAAAGTTTTGGTTTTTCTTTCCCTTTCTTGTTCTCTATGATTTCGGCCTCCATAGTTTTTCCTTCAAAGGTTTTGTTAAAATTTTTAAAGTATCTCTATTTCTATTTTATGGCATGAAAGAATTTTGTTTTAGTTTTTACTCTCTTAAAGTTTTACTTTCCTTTAAAAGCTTGTTTCTTTGAGCTTGATGATGATGTTTAAGAACCATATAGTTCTTTTGAGAACTAGGTTCAAGGACTCTAAAGCTCTCTTTGTGATGAGATAAGTGTTGGGTTGTATCTCTAAAGTCTTGTAAGAGCTCTAGATAATCTTAAAATAAACGTTGCATCCATGTTTACTTTTATGCTTTGCACATCATATTTACTTTCCTTGCTATCACTAAGTATCAAGATAATGAATGAACTTGCATTATCATATTTATATTTCAAGCTATGCATTATCATGTTTATGTTTCAAGTTCTCACTTAATATCAAGATAATAATGAGTTGCATCTCATGTTTATTTTATGCTCTCACTTTTCTTTCTAATGGAACCTAAAATAAGTGTATGAACATGTTTATTTTTATGTCATCACTTAAATAAACCTAGAGCTCAAAGACTTGCCCATTGTTGTCTCAACCAAAGGTTTGAAAATGTTTATTCCTCTAGCTTGAGATTTTGGCCCCTAAGAGTTTAATTGTTTCCAAGTATTGAAAACTATGTTTCATAATTGTTCTAAGCTTATATGAGTTAAAGGAATATATAGAACCAAGTTTTATGAATTTAGGACCTCATGAGACAAGATTGATTTAGCTACTGACCTATTAAATATTTTTATGATTTTAGATGATAAAATTGTTTATAAATGAGTTTTGGAAGTTTTAAAAAGGTTCCAAGAGAAACTAGTATTTTATGTGCTTTACAAACCAAGTTTTATGCCTTTGTATGGAGATGTATTTTCGGTTCTGCCTTGCTGTGATTAAGTGTTGTTTATGCTGTTTTGATGATTATAACATAAGTATGTTTGAGTATAATTGATGCTAAAATTCATATGTGAAAGATTAGAGAAGTTAGTAATTAGAAAAGAATTAATTTGAGAGTTCAAGATCCCTTGGTAATTGATTTTTCTGGATTCTGTCCAGCAAGGTTTAGAAATGGTAATCATGGATTTAAATTAGTTTACATGTGTAGGAATGACTCATAATTGGTTTAGGACTTGATCTTGGTGCCTTAGAAGCAAACCGGACTTAGAAAGGGTCATTGTTGTGACTCCTAGGTACCCGTAAGGTTAGAATTTTAGATTCTGCATTCTTGAGGTTTAGAATTGTTTATGATCATAGAATTGAGTGAGGAATACTTAGATATGAGCCTATAGGTACCCAAGAGCTTAAGTTGTGATGATTTATAACTTAGATTGTGAGTTAAGGACCTTAAGGGTCAGAGCATAAGACATTAAAAGATCTTTTATCACTTTGTGCAAGTATGATATGTTGATATGCATGATGTGATGATATGAGTTATGATGACGTGATCTTTTTAAGTTGAAGCTATGATGATGTGTGAATGCATGTGCTAGGATGAAACTGTTTATATGACTTTAGAAATTAATTATGAAATGTGAAATTGAATGTGTAAGTACATGCATTATGACCTAATGTGGCATACTATGATGAAGTGCATAAATTTATGAGCATGATATACGCATTGCATGAGGTTCCATGATGATAGTTGAGGGCATGTGTTTATGATGCATTCTTGCATAACACACCGAGACGCATTTCTCCTACCTCGGTAAGGAGATAACAAAGCCGTGAGGATATGGTAGATGCAGCCTGCCAGAGCGGATAAATTTACTATGCACTAGATGCCATAGATGCGTTTTGAAGAAGAAAATAACCCTAACACGCACTCTAAGAGTCAGTGTATTAAGTGATCCTTAAGTCCCTAACCCGTACTCTGGAAGTCGGTGTATTAGGTGACACTTAAGCCCCTAGCCCGTACTCTAGTAGTCGAGATATCATTTTTATGATCCGCTTATTCAGATAACAAGTTGGAAGCTAGTGATGTGTTACCCCCTCTATTTTTCCCCATGTTAAATCTAGTGACGACTAGTTAGGATTGAGCTCATTCTTAGGCGATTAGGTGAGACGGAGTTTGGGGACCATGATAAAAATCGCCAGGGCGGTATGTCGGTTGGATTTAGGTGACCATGTTTAAGAGGGTGGTCTTTTAGAAAAAGAACTTAAGAGTTCAAGCATGAGAAAGAGATATGATGTCTTAAAGTCACACGGTTATGAGAAAAGAAAGAGTTTTATATGCCACTTATATGTTAATGTTTATCTTGATGTTGTGTTCTATCAACTATTTGCATAAAGTATTGTCATGCATTCATCCAATATCTGTTGCATTCATATCATTAAGATTCCATACTAAAAGACACCCATTTCGGATAAATAGATTTGAAAAGTTTAAAAGTTAAACTTTATGCACGACCACCTTTTTATAATTAAAACCGAAGTGGCTGGGGACGATGACGATGACACATGTGTTAGAGTCGGAAATCCCTACTGAGAATCTTGAATAAGTTTCTCATCCCTCTCTCTCTTTTCTTCTGTGTCGTCTCCAGACAAAGATGATGGTGTATCTCGTGACCTCTACTAAGGTGTGGGCGTAGGGCATGCACTACAAGTTGGATCAGTGGGATGGAACGGAAGTGCGGAGATGCCGTTTTAGATTTATATACCTATGGATGTGTATTTCTTTTGATGTGACAATAGGACTATGATAGTCTTAAATTATGTATCTATGATAATATGTTTATGATGTGATGTAATGAACAATGTTTGTGTTTTGTGACCATGAATGATATGATATCCCTTTTCTGTATGTTAGTCTCCGTTACGTCATACGCGGCTCTTACTTTGATTTTATGTTTCAAAAAAAAATTTACCTGTCTTTCCGCTAAGTATTTTCATAAAAGAATGAGACTAAGAAGTAATAACCTAATGATTAATCTAATGTGTTCTAGAGTATTGGGTTAAAAATTAGGATGTTACACTTAGCATCAAGGTTGTATGATTTTCATATATTTCACCGAACTAGATAAGGAAATGTCTTCGCAAATTAATTCAATTCCGAAGGTTCTTTGATTTTGATATTTCACTCCACTAGATAAGAAATCGTTTCGCAAATCAATTCAAATTTCACTTCCTACAATAAGTTTCGAAAATTCAACTACATCTTGTTCACGGGGGATCAGAAAGGTTCAATGACTTGTTTCATTACGTTCAACTTTTGACAATATTTATCAATAAAATGTGCTGTTAAATTTTTTTAATAATATTTAAAGTGTTAAAAATATTAAAAAAAATGTTGTATCTTTTTTATAATATTGTTATAAGTTTAGTATATAGATTATGTTGCTAAAATATTTTATCGACATTTTTTATATAATTTACGAACATTTTTTTTAAAGATTTTAATTCTACGCACTGAACATGGAAGATTGCCTAACGCTTTACGACTGGATATGTAGACAATAAAACTTGTAGGACAAGGCAATTTGGAAAGTTGTGGTTCCACTTAGACTTGGAATCCCTAGCGTGATTTCTAGTCATTGATATACTCAATACAAAGGGGAGGATGCAAAAGATAGGTGTGCTGCAGCAGAACCAGACTGAATGTAGACTCTATAAGAGTGTAGCATCGCTGTGGAAACCGCTTTCCACCTATTCTTCAATTGTGGGTATGCGTGGTTTTGGTCCCACTGGTTTAGGAAGTGGAACCACAGCTGGGTGAGTCCAATGGGGCAGAAAACTTTCTTTGAGACTTGGATGGTGACACCGCTTACAAGGAAGAGATTGTTGCGTATTTTTGGAATACATATTAATGTACTCCAGTTTCCAAGAACAATTATAAGCATTTATGTTAGAGTGGCTGTTATTACTCTTTATTGTCTAATGTCATTCTTATTTATATTAGTTTTTGTTTAAATACTCTAAAATATCCTTCTTTCTATTTACTAATAATTTATTGTTATTCCAATATTCTATTCAAACTTATTATTATTATTATTATTAAGGAGTGGCTATTGCTACTCTTCATTGTCTATTTACACTCTCAATTTATTTACTTTTCCAAAAATATATATCCTCTTTTATCATATCAAAATATTATTACTTCTAATCTTATTTAAACTCAATATTATTAGATTATTTTGTTGAAACCTAATACTAAATTACTGATGGAATCTCTCAGTTCTGTAGCTAGTTGCTCATGTGTTGTTCTTTAGATACTTTCCTTGGTTTTCATTCTTTTTTCGTTATAAAAAAAACTTAATATTATTAATAGTTTTCTTATGAAACATATTAGCTTTCTTTTTTCTTATAAAAATGAAAAGACACTTTATAGATTGAGTTAAGCTTTTGATTTCACGTAGCTTTTCTTTAAAAGTAATAGTATTTTATATTTTTTTAATATTCTATATATAATATATAAGATTAAAATAATTTAATGGAATTTATTATAACATAACATACTTCGAATTAAAAGGAGTTATTGGTTAAAATTTTAATTAATATTCATTGTCAATATGAAAAAAAATTATACTATCATCTAACTATATTTTTATCATCATTTTATGTATATGCTTGATATCTTATATATTGTTAAAACACCTTAAATGATATGATAATATATCAAAAATTGTTTGCATAAATTTTTAATTGTAATAATACATTTTAAATAATTAAAAATAATTTAATATATTACATTTACTTAATTTTTAAGAATGCAATTAAAAGTTAAAGGATTTATACAATGGAGACTAGTCTAAGTTATTTATTCAATATTCGATCAAATTATATTTATTGGATATAATATTGGGTAAGTATATTGTATATAACAATTTAATTTTCTCACTTTATTATTTTTATTATTTTCATATAAAACACTCACTAATATGCAATTATTATCTTATAAAAAATATTAAAAGGTAAGTTAATATTTATATATAAATATATATCAAACATGTAATTTATATATACTTATAATATTTAGTGGTAAGATAATAATGTAATCAATATTAAATATTTTATGATTAAATTAATTATCAATATTCTAATAATAAATTTATCTAAACTTATTAAGGAAAAGTTTCAAAAGTAAAAAATTAAAGAAATAAAATAAATAAATTTAAAATATTAATTTCAAATTATTAATAATAATAATAAGTTTGAATAGTATATTGAAATAATAATAAATTATTAATTGTATCATCAAATAGAAAGAAGGATATTTTAGAGCATTTGAACAAAAGGTAGTGTAAATGGGAGTGTCATTAGACAATGTGGAGCCATATTATTTATAAGTTATATTAAAAATCATGAATGAGTGGCTGTAAATATTCCTAAAGTACGCATTAAATGTTCTTCAAATAGCATGTAAAGATTTCTAACTATAAGTACAAAGGAAGAGAGCATCTAGAAAAAATGGATGTGTAGACCTAAAATCATCTTTGAAAGAAAGGCAACCGAAAACAAAAATGAAGCAATTGATCTGGGGATCTTTTGGCACAATCAATGGTCGGTTTGAGTAGCAATTTGAATTTTGTTATTGCTTGATAGTAGTAGCTGTTGTTTTTAGGGTGTAAAGTTTGTTGAATTTGTGGGACTAGATCAAAGAAACTTGTAAGGGGGAATGTATACTTTTGCATTGTGTTGTTGAATTTGTCAGGGTTTGATTATTAGTAGTGTGTACATAAATGATCTTGTGGCCACAGGTGTCTCAAAGAATTAGGCTCGATTGTCCATGAGAAAAAATAATTTATATATGGTGTTTGTATAAGTGATTTACACTAACATGATAAAACGAGTAAATTTACATGTATATGGTGTTTTAGAATCCGTCAAAGGTGGATTCAATAAAATAATATTTTTTACACTGAATTCGATGCGAATTCAGTACATAAATATTTTTTTTATTGAATCCGCCTTTGGCAGATTCAATAATATAATATTAAAACAAAGCATTGAATCTGTCTTTGGCGGATTCTATACTGAAAACACCATATTGTGTGAATTTTTTTCAAAACACCATATTGATGTAAATATACCACTCAAAAACCATATGTAAAAAAAAGACCTTATCCATGATGTATATCCTTTTAAATCAAAAAATAAAAAATGAAAACCCCAATTTAGTCCCTCAGATTTATAGTTGGGGATAAATTAATCCATCAAATTTAAAAAATCTCATATTAGTCTCTCAAATTTCATAAATAGGAACAAGTTAGTCCTTTCATCAAATTATTGTCTAAACAAAAGTATCCATATATTCTATTAATTTCTTTACGTATACTGTTAAATCTCATAGTGAGTCATACATTGCCTTACTCGTCTATTCTGCATATAACAAACGACAACTTAAAGTCAAAATCTTTTTTCTGAGCATCAAGCTATGGTGAAAAAGCACATGAAGAAAAAAGTCTGATCGACTTCATTTAGAGGAGTGAGGTAAATCAAGATCCACTATGAAAATTAACAGTACATATAAATAAGTTAACAGTACCATAAGTAAGTTAACATGACCCAGCTTAGATGACAATTTTACAAAGACTAACTTGTCCCTATTTGTAAAATTTAAGAGATTAATATGAGATTTTCCATATCTGAGAAACTAATTTATCCTCCACTATAAATATCGGCTACTATATTGGGTATTTAGTCAAATCAAAAAATTATGTTGCTGAATTATTGGAGAGTTATGCAGAGATAATTACTGCAAAAACTCTCTGGATCAAGTTTTGTACTGTAACTCACCTCACAGTTTTGGGGCATGGGGGAACCGAGTTTTTCGATGAATAATAATCTGTTTTTCTTTTTACTAGAACTGGACATTTATGAAAAACTCAACATAAAACATAAGACATTCCTCTCATACTATTTTAGTATTGGGAGCCTAATTCCACTTAAAACTCAAAAGTTAGAGTTACTCAAGTGATTATAAAAACTATCTGAATTATATACTAGTCAACGGAGATTAACAAGTTTTTCAAAACCGAAAAAGAAGGCGATTGCTTCCCTACAGTTGTCGGTCAACGCAGTTTATGCAGTTGGCCACAACATCCAATAAGAACTTGACACATGGATAGTGTTTATTTATTTTAAAAATTAAGAAAAATCTAAATTACTGCTTCACCCTTTCTACAATTGTCCTTTTTGATCAATCCATCCTTCCTCCGTCCTGTCCCTCTTTCTCTCTAACTGGACATCAGCTGCTCTCACCTCTATCATGCCTCGTCCTCTTCTTCTCTGTGAAAATAAAAAAAATTGTTTGCGTTCTTTGTTCTTGTTCAGCCAAAAAGCACATACAACAATAATGAAAAATTTGACCTCTAGTTTAAAGGAAAAAACACAAAATTCCAACCATTATCTCCATTGCTGAAACTCCAAGTTCTTGATAATCCACAATCCCATTTTCCCCAACCCTCTAAACAGAGCTTGGAATCATCAAAGACACCAACAAAATCGTAGGAGGTAGCAACAAAAATAGAAAATCTCATCCCTTTCACATGTCTAGTTGCATAAACTCTATCAAGATTTTTCCTTTTTGGGAATTAAACACAATGGAGTGGTAAAATAGGATCTAAATCATTTCTTGGTTGTTGAACGTTGTTGTCTTTCTTTATATCTTCTTTCTCTGCTTGTTGTGCGTATGTATTTTTTTTTTATTTCTCCTTTTTTTTTTGGTGCAACTAGTGATACTATAGGCTTAAAGAGTCCATTGATGGAATAAGGTAGTTCCATGGGAGCAAAGGAGCCATCCTTGTCTGACTGCAATGACTAGCTCACATTATTGAAGGGAAGTGTGGCGTTGTGAAGAGGACAGAACCATCCACGGAGAGAGAGACAGGAGAGAGAAAAGGGAAATGAATAAAGGATAAACTAGTCATTTAAATTTTTTTACTTTTTAAAATAATTAAACACTATCCACATGTCAAGTTCCTATTGATTATAAAAACTATCTGAATTATATACTAGTCAACGGAGATTAACAAGTTTTTCAAAACCGAAAAAGAAAGTAACTCTCCCTTCTCGATTTGCCCGACGGCTTGATCCAAAGCTTCCAGCGTTGATGTTATATATTTCTACTTGAATCTCACTTTTTCCTGTTCTTTTTTCTGTTCATTTTTTATTTTTTCGCAGCTAAGCTTCCCCTAAATTTTCTCAGCCTCAATCTCATTTTCATTTTCACTTTTTGCAGTTCTATATATCTATTTTTTATCTGTGGTCTGCAATTATCTATATGTTTTTCTTAATTTATGAAGTTAGAGTAATGCATTTTTTTTCTTTCGGTGTTGGCTTTCAAATAGAAAGGATTGATATAAGCTGACTTTTTTTTGTTAATACGCTGTGTTTAAGAAATTACACGTAATAGGCAATTTAAATAAAACTCAATTTATCTTTTTTTCTTCCTTTTGGCTAAACTAAGACTCAATTTATCTTGTACTAAAAGCAATAGCGCTTAAATTTTTTATCGAAATGGTGATGATATCAAAATCTGTCACTATTATAGTAAGCTTTTATTTTATTTTATAACAACTACCCGGTTATTCGTGCTGTGTTTCTTTTATATCTTGAAAAGTGTTATTATGAAATTTAAATTTTATATTTAATTAAAAAATTTGAAAATTGATAATTTCTTTATATGCTACGTTTTTTTAGTTTATACAAAAAAATTGAAAATTGATTCTTTTCTAAGATTTTGATTATTTTTTAAAAAGGGAAAATAGCATAGAAACCACCCTAAACTTTTATTTTTTAACAAATCATCACAATGAATTTTAAAACCATCTTAATTAGTCCCTAAACTTTGATCAATACTTCAATAGACCTTTTTGTTTTAAATTTGTTCATACAATAATAATATAATAACATAAAAACATATTATAAATTAATCAATAGCTTATATTAATGAATGGAAAAATCTTACCATTCATTGTGAATATTACTAGAGTTGTCAAAGTAAACTTGCATGGCCAAGCCAAGCCAGCTCATGCAGGTTGGCCCACCAAGGGATGCAAGCTAACGAGGCAGGAAAATACCAACCCGGCACAATCCATTCGAGTTGGTGGGTTATGCAAGTTGGCTTGCCAAATAAATAAAAAAAAGTTTAAAAATCATTAAATTTGTTCAAAACTAAAAAAAAGTAAACCTCCAAGTTAGTCACTGACAAATTCATCGTTGGACAAGTTAGGCCTTGACAATTGGAAAGCGTCAACTTTGTCCCTAACAATGTCAAAACTTGGATATTTAGTGGTCCCTAGACGAAAAACTAGTGACAATTTCATTATTGGACATGTTAATCTCTAACATCATTTAAAATCCTCTTTCTTCCTTCAGCCTCTTCATCCATACAACCACCACTCTCTTCCCCATGAAATCCCTATCCCCCCAACTACCACAAAAAATGCCTTATCCGCCACCACTTCCAAAATCCCAACCCCATTTCTCATAATCCCCAAACTTGAACCCTTGAAGGAATGCTCCACCACCACTACCCCAACACCACCACCAACAATCCAACCTCTTCTGCAACGAAACCCCACCACCACAACCATTAACACCACTAGTCGCTGGTGCCACGGGAAAAGCTTCACGTTGTGAGACTGCTATTTCATCCGTGAACCACCATTTCATCTACCACCCCTCTTTGCCTCCACCCTCTATGCTGCCACCACAAGATTGTCAGTCTGCCACAGAGTTTGCGACCATCCTCTATCATGGTATGTTGCCAACGAGATCACGGTGATCTAGATTTAAAATTTCATGGCCTTATTGTTGGATATGTGTAGGGATTGAAAGGCTCATGGTTATGCTTTGGGTTATGATATTATACTTTGTAAATGTATGAGTTTAGCTTTTTGGTTTTCTAGTTAATTGCTCCTTCTTTCATCATTATTTTGGCTTCTTTTTTTTCTCTTTGGTTGGATTGGTTGTTAGCTTTGTGTGAGTTTTCCTTGGGTTGAAAACTTGCTATTTTGAAGCATTATGGCCATATAGGATGAGTTCAAGTGTGGGGGATGATGGTGGCTATGGTGATGGTGGTTGTGGTTATGATTTTTCTTCTTGTTTAAAGGAAAAATATGGTGCTATGGATGATGGTGATGGTGGTGGTGGTGAAGAGAATGAATGAAGGAAAGGGATGGGGGATAAAGGACGACAAAGACCAATATGTCTAGTAATGAAATTGTCACTAGTTTTTCATCCAAGGACCACTAAATGTATAAGTTTTGACATTGTCAGGAATCGAGTTGACACCTTTCAATTGTCAATGGCCAATTCATCCAACACTGAAATTATTAGAGATTAATTTGAGGGTTTACTCAACTAAAAAAAGGGAAATTAATGGGTTGGGGTGGACCACTTGGGTGAGAGAATAAACTTGTAATGTTTTTTTCTTTTTTTGGCAGAAAATATGAAAGAATATGAGGTGGTTATATGGGTCTTTGCTAGATATGAGAGAGAGGAGCTAATTTTTATTAAAAAATAAATAAACCATGTCAATTCACTTAACCTACAAGTTATATGGTTTGGAACCCACTTAACCCGTCGAGCCAAATTGAGTCACTTTTAAATAAACTAAAATTTTACCAACCCAACCCACTAAAATAATGGATTGAGCTGGGTTGGCTTATGGCCTGCAAATCACTTTGAGAGCTCTAACTATTAGTAATCTTAACAAATTGTTTTGTAGAAGTCTCTATTGAGTCATCGGTTAAAGTTTGAGGACTAGATTTTAAAGTTGATGGTGATACTTTGCAAAAGAGTAAAAATTTAAGGGGTTGGTATACTCTTTTCCTTTTAAAAAATTATTTAGATATATGAAAAGTACATTTTTTTCTAGTGAAAAAAAATGATTTTGAACTGAAAGAAAAGTCACACAAGCACATCCTCAACGAGTTGATTCATTGGCAGCTTCGTTGACAAGAATGAATATATTTATGCTTAAAAATAGTTTGATGTGAATGTGAATAAATTATATGTGTAAAGTAACTATTAGTATGTCAATTCATTATGACTAATTCATTTCCATATATATGCTATGTTCAGGTAATTTTCAAATTTCAAATGCGTTTGACTAGCCAAATATAAATATAATTTTCAGAAATAAGTAGTTTAGCTGGGTTCTCGTATTGGGTATGATTTACGTATGCACATGTACAACGCGTCTTATTACGCATCCGTTATGCCACTATTTTGATGAAATTTACTTCTTGACAGATAGTACTAGTATTCTTATAATTAACAAAATTCTAATTCAACCTAGTCAAATCAAGCAAGATTTGAATAGATTTATTTTAGCATTTGTCCAAGAAAGTTCAAGATGATGATGTGTAATTTAAATATTAGTCAAATCAATCAAGATTTGAATAGCGTGCTTTGGAACGAGAGAAAACGGACGAAAGAAACTTGAGAAAAGAGAAAACGGGGACAAAACTTCAATTTCTTGCATTTGGAAAAGCAGACCGGAAAGAAAATAGGCGACTTCTGCTGTGGGAATAAATGAGTTTGGGATCAAATGATCCTATAATCTCATCCATTATAAATCTAATCTAATGGTTAAAATTAAATTTAATTAAATATATATTTATAGTTTAATATTTATGAAAATCATTGCAATAAAGAATTTGTCTATTTTACCCTTTTATTATTTCCACGCCTACCCTACCAACCCTCCTAGATTTGGTGGCGCCACCACCACCACTAACTGCCAACTCACCACCTATTGCCAGCGGCCCATGAGTCACCCTCCCTTACCAAAACCAAATAGAGCAAAACTATAGAGCTCCAAGATTTTCCACTTCCCCTGCACAATCTCTCTCAACCCCTCCACCTCTCTATGCCGCTCAATCAACAACAGCGCCGCCAAGTGTTCAGTTAGTGGCGTCACGGACTTCAAGATGCTTGGCCGCCGAGAAAGGGTCTCGGTGGACGACGTGGCGGAGGGCACATAGGAGCTTGGTGGAATAGATTTGTTGCTCCTCTGCTTCATTCCTGTTGTCGTTCGATTTCGGAAAAATGGAAGCTTTGGCATTTCTCAAGGTACCCTTTCAGGCTTTCCTTTCTTCTTCTTCCAGACCCAGAAGCTAGATTTCCCCAACCCAAGTCAATGTTTCTAGAAGAAACCCTCTTTTTCACTTTCTCTGATGGGGCAGGGGTGATCCTTTTTTTTTCACAAATTTTCTATCTTTTTGTTAGCTTTTGTTGTGTTTCGTTGTGCATTTATTTAGGTATCTATTATTTTCTGTATGTATTTGATTTTTTTTTTTAAATAGTTGTGTTAGTTGTGGTTCACTATGAATGTTAACATATGATAGAGAACATATGAAAGAAGAATAAAAGAAGAGGATGAAGATGACGGTGTAGCGATGGGAAGTGTAGGGGAAGGAGAAAGAAGGGAAAGAAAAGGGACCTTGAAGCAGGAGGCAGATTTTGTGGGGCTTGGTTAGTTGGTGTAGGGTTGGGTTTCTTTGATTATGTGGCGTTGTGATGGGTTTGTGAGGGGATGGAGAAGGAGATATTGTTGATGGAGATGAGGGACTGAAGGGTGTTTATTGGAGACCTCCATTGCCGGCGTTTATGTCTTTTGGTCAGCATAAAGAGAATATGGTTGGAGGAGAAATAATATAAGGGTAGAAAAGTAATTTTATTTCAGTTTTCTAAATATAATATTAACCTGGCACCATATAGTCCCAAACACATTCATTTCCACTATAGACTATGCCTACATCCTATCCGGGGCCCACATGGAAGTTTTGTCCGCTAAACTGCGAAGAAAAGGATGAGCCATTGATGAAAGTGAGTGACTTTATGTTTTTGACCACAAAAGTTTTTAAACTAATAGTGTTTTCTAATAAAAACCAAAAAATAATCAAACATGGACCAACGATCCATGGTAATAATATAATATATTTATTTGTGATAAAATTTATAATAAATATCTTTAACTATGAGGTAAGTAATATATAAATAATATACTTATATTTTATTATATATTAGTTGTTTGACTCGTGTGATGTACGGGATGATAATAAAAAATAATAAAATAATTATTATTGAAAATAAATAATAATTTATTAAAATATATCTTATAGAAAATTATGTATATAAATTTATACAAAATAATTATTTCTCAATTAAATTATTTTCAAAAAAATTAAATAATTAAATACAATATAAATGTTTCATTCTATTTTATATCTTATTTTGAATATCATATTTGTAAAGTTGAAAAAATCTCAATAGATAATCTTTAACTAATTATAAATTGCCTATTTTATGAAAATTTTCCACGTTTTAAAAGTTAAACTTGTTGAATAATGAAGGAGAATAAGTGAATAATTTTATTATATCAATAGTTATGTATAGGGATGATAAGAGGTATCTATTAGAGATGGACATGCTCTAGTCTCTCATCCTTATCCCCATTCTCATCCTTGTCACATGTCCCTATTTTCGATTCCTTGCGAGAATTTGAATCCCTGTGAGTATTCACCGATATTAAAAAAATTCTAAAAAGATAAAAGTTTTTAAAATATTTTGAAATTCAAAACATAAATGTCATCAATAAAAAATATTACTAATGCAATTAATCCAAATTAAAGACAAAGATATATACATAATGCAAATCCGATAAAGATAATTAATAAAAATAATAAAGTGAATATTTAACTAATTTATATAAATGGAAAAGTAAAGGGATTCCATGGTGCGAGGACCTTATTTCTCATCTCTTCCTCATGTAACAAATGGAGACTTCATGCCGTCCTATGAAGGCTAAATCTATCCTCATTTCCATTCTCATTTGAGCAATCCCGTGGGTACCCAATTCACCAATATTTTTAAAGTCATCCCAAGCCATTTACGTCTTTTGAATAAGTCAATTTTAAAATGTATGTTACAATTAATATGTTATAATTAGTAAAAAAAAAAGTCATAAATAATCATAATTTATATAGTTGTTTAACATTATATATAGGTTGTTATTTTAGTTCATTATCAACTTAAAAAACACATTATATTAATTATATAATAGTTACACATAGTCAACAAAATTTTGTTAATTATAATTTTTTTATGGTAACGTAATTATAATAGTTTTGTTATCATTAAGTAATACTATAATAATTATACATATAAAAAATTAGTGATATAATAATAATTTAATTATCATTTTATTTATATTATTTGTTATTATTTTCATTTTAAATAATTTTTAATGAGATATTTTATGTAGAATATTTTTATTGTGCTAATGGAAGAGAGATATGAAGGATTGATTGGAAAAAATTAATTAATATTAGAAGATAAATTAAATTCAAAAACTTGCTTTAACTATTAAGATTATGAAAATAGTGAGGCATAATTTTCTCTATGAAGGAAATATGAAATTTTTTTATTTAATGAGTTTAAAATATTAGTATTATTATAGATAAATGATAGATAAATAGATTATAGATTATATATTATAAGTTGTAAGAAAATAAATAATCCTAATTTATATAGTTATTTAACATCACATATAGGTTGTAGTTTTAGTGCATTATGAACTTAGAAAACATATTATAATAGCTTTTATATAATTATATAACAGTTATACATGGTTAATAAAATTTTAATTATAATAGTTTTTTTTGTGGTAACATAATTCACTACAAGAAAGTGGTGGGAAACCGACAAGGTTACTGATGGGTTTACTGACGGTTCCCTTTTTTATCGACAGCATTACTGTCGGTTACGAGGGCATCGGTGACAAGGCCGTCGATGAATATTAATGACGGTAAAAAAAACCCGTCGATTAATTTTGACGCGCTTACCGACGGTTTTATTAATAATTAGTTGTCTATATAATTAATTAAAAGGCATCACCTTTTTCGTCAGAGGCAAATTTATACTGACGGTTTTATTTATATTTATCGATGGGTTTTCAAACAATTTACCGACGGTTTTATCAACAGATGTTTATGGTGTGAAAATTAAATTTAAAATAAAATTGTAAATTATTGACGGCTTTACCTGTCAATAATAAATAATTTTTTTTATTTTGGCTCACTTTGGACCTTCATGTGTTTGATAATATATTGTCTATTCGTTATTTATTTATATAATAATCTAATCATAAATCAAGTTGAAATTAAATAAGAAAATATTAAAAAGAATAAATTAAAGTGATTAAATAAAATAACAAATTATGACAATAAAAGTATAAACAAACTACAATAAATGTAAAAAATATCTAGAATGAAAAAAATATATCTAGAAGCTAGATAAAAACTGGCTGAATTCCCGGGTGTTGGCATCGTCGGCAGCATCACCATTGTCATCATCTGAGGTGGGTCGGGGTGGGTAAACCAACCTTCTAAGGTTGGCCTCTGCCTCTACCAGCAATACTGAAATAACTACAAAGGAGTCCATAAAAAAAAATTAATAAATCAGGAAATTCAAAATAACTTCATAATATATTGCATATAGTATTGAACACCTCAGTTAATCTGAAAGTGCATGGCTGTTTTCATCATCATTCTGTTGTTGATCATTAGGTGAATCATCAGCACTACTAGCAGTTATTTCATCTTCGTGATCTCTGATTGGGTAGTTACTCATGCATTCAATTATGTCAACTTTCCCAGTAGTCAGCGAAAGAAGGTTTTCAGGGTTGTTTGCATCGATTACTACCCTTGATGGGGGTGGATCATCCACTTGATAAACATCTTCAGTAGTATCTTCCTCAATTTCAATTCTACCTCTTCGTTTTATCTTGTTCACAACCTTCCATTGTGACCTACTTTTCTCAGGATAAGACATATAATATACTTGTCTAGCATTTTGGGCTATAATAAATGGATCATAACTTATGTATCTTCTGGTGTGATTGAATTCAATAATTTTGTAACTGTTGTATTGTCGTGTCCCAGTAAGTCAGGGAGGATTATACCATTTACATTTGAATAAGACACATTTATCTGCAAGATCACCCACGTACTCAAACTCAAGGATTTACTGAACGACCCCATACCAATCACATTCTCTGTCCCCAGTATCTCCTTTAACACAATCACCTGTATTATCGATTTTTTTCCTCGCACCTCAATTTGCTATGTGAAACTTATACCCATTAACATAGTACATGAACCAACTTACCACTTTATTTTTTTTTGTCCCTAAGCCAAATTAAACAAATGGGGACATGTTACACCATTGTTTTTGTCATGAACCTACGTACATGAAGTTTGAAATGTCAAACAGGCTTGTATCAAATAAAATAAATAGATAAAAATATATTGGGTTACATAAATCTTAAACAAGTAGACTTACATGTAATCTAAACTAATCTGGAAATTTTTGAAGAGAATATTGACCATGCTATTACTCAAAGTATCTGTTGTTGAAAATCTATTTTATGTTATTTCAAAGATGCATAATATCACACTTTCACATAAAAAAAAAAAGGGATTGTTGACTTACAATTTGAATGGTTGCACCTCATTACAATTTATCAAAATATGTAAGTGTGTAGAATTCCACTCTTGGGAAGTAAGCCATCGAGCCACGCTCTTTCTAGCTCTTTAACCAGGTTGATTGAATATAGACAAAGTTGGTGGAGTAGAACATTCTCCTCCATCGTTGTTACAAAAAACTCGAGTTCTCCTAGATTGAGCATGTGGTTGAAAGTAAAATGAGCAGAAATTTGAAGTATCTTTCACTAAATAAGCTTCACATATTGATCCTTCCTCTTGAGACCAGTTCTTCATGGTTCTTTTAAATCCTCCTATTTCCTTTTCAAATGGATATATCCACCTGTATTGAACCAATCCACACACTCATGCTTCATATGCCAAATGTATTGGCAAGTGTTCCATTGAGTCAAATAACTCGGGAGGAAAAATTCTCTTTAATTTACAGACAATTATGGGAATATTTTTTTTCCATGACAAGCAGATCATCAACCCTAAGAGTAGAAAAACATATATCCCTAAAATACTAACTCAGCTTGGTTAGGGGCTTCCAGATAGCATTAGGTAGCTCTCTAAATGCAATTGGAAGCAAACACTACATGAAGACGTGACAATTGTGACTTTTCATGCCAATAAGCTTACCTTGTGCAACATTCACGCACCTACTTAAATTAGAAGCATAACCATCGAACATTCTCAACTCCTTCAGCCATTGACAAACAGCTTGTTTCTGATTGGAACTCAGAGCATAGTTGGCCTTTGGTTTATAGAAACAACCATCTTTTAATTCTTGTAAATGCAAATCAGGCCACATACAATAATCAACCAGATCATGCCTTGCCTTGTCATTGTCTTTGGTTTGATCTGTATCCAATATAGTATTCATAATGTTATTAAACACATTTTTCTCCATATGCATGATGTCTAGATAATGATGTACCAAATTATCCTTCCAATATGGCAACTCCCAAAAAATACTTTATTTGGTCCGATTGTGGTATACCCCATACCTTGGTATTCGCATTACCTTCCCGACTTCTATTATTTTTAGGAAATCCTTAACTCGATCCCACATTTTGGGGCCACTTAGTCTAATTGGAGGCTCATCATGCTCAACACAATTACTTTTAAAGCTATATCTACTTCACCTATATGGATGATCATAATCTAAGAACCTTCTATGACAATCAAACTAAGATTTTTTTCCTCCATGTTTCAAGGTGAATGCTTTAGCATCCTCCATACAAATCAGGATGCTGATTTGCCTTGGGTCATCCATCCAGACAATATTCCATAAGTTGGAAAATCATTGATGGTCCACATTAATGCAGCTTGCATCATGAAATTATGCTTTGTTGAAATGTCATAAGCAAGAATATCTTGATACCACAACTCATTTAGTTCATAAACTAAAGGTTAAAAATACATATCAATCTTAGCTTTTGGATTATCAGGGCTAGGAATTATACATGTTAAGAACAGGTAAGGATCTTTCATGCACATTTCAGGAGGGAGATTATAGGGTGTAACAATTACAACTAACAAGAATAGGGTTTGCTAAATTGATCATTCGGAGTAAATCCATCTGAACAGAGTCCCAATCTAAGATTTCAGGGGTCATAAGCAAAATCAGGATATTGTTGATCGAACTTTTTCCGCGCCTCACCATGCGATGGATGCGGCATCACACCATCATCCCTCTGATTTTCACTATGCCATCTCATATGAGAAGCCGAGTTTATTGACGCATAGAGTCTCGTGAGTTTAGGGATTAAGAGCATATAGTGCATTCTTTTCTAAGGGACATCCTTATACCTCCCACTTCCATGTCTCTTAGGTTTAAATCTAGGCTTTTGGCAGAACTTACACTTAGCTAATGAAATATCATCTTTATAATAAAGCATGCAACCTTTCAAGCAGCAATCAATATTTATTTCCTTCAACCCAAGTTTAGAAACTAATTTTTTAGCTTGATAAAAATCTTTTGGATTTAAATCCGGGTTCGGATTCAGTTCACTTATCAATGTAGCCTACTGATCAAAAGAACTTTGGCTTTGATTCCCTTCAGACTTAATGCTCAACATTCGAATTGCTAATAACAATTTAGAGTGTACACAATCCTCCCATAAAGGTTGATTGGTAGATTCTAGGAGACTATAAAACCGAACGGCATCTTGATTTGGCTCCTTGACTGAAGGCTGCGAATAACAAGCAGCAAATTCAGGACCAGCAGCATCAAACACCATATCTTGATGTCTAACCAAGTTATCCTCTCATAGCACATTACCCACGTCATGTTGAGGTACATGGATCCTACCATAACTACTTCCAATTTGAAACATACCCACTTGATTCAATGTATTAACTATCTCCTCATGGTCGGTCCAAACTCAATAGTCAGGCATGAATCCCCACTTATACAAATGAATCCTTATTGTATCATCATCCAAATACTTCCTATACATTTGCACCTATTGCATGGACACCTAACATTTGCTTCATTGATAAACTATTGTGTTTTACATGCCACACTCATAAATTCTTCAATGCCACTGTAAAATTCCGGTTTAATCCCCCCTTTATTAGGATGCAATCTATTGTACATCCATAATCGATTTGAAGGTAACATTGCGTTTGGGTTTAACTCTAGACCCTGCTACAATTTTGTAAAGATGTTAAGTTATTACTTTCAAATACAAATTCAATTGCTATTTCAAATACAAAAAGATAATAAAATTTTGACAGTATCTCCCCTTAAATTAGGAGCTTCCATAATTAGATATATATAAGTCAATTCAACAATTATAGATATTATTATAAAGATCAACAACAAAATAGATATAGTGAAACAATTATATGTCAATAATTACATACAATTTACATAATCCTAAAGACCGTTCTATTGCGCATCCCTTTATAACTCCGCAACATGCATCCTACAATCTCCGCAATCACAAAAAATCCCACAGCAAACAAATCAAACAAGTCGGGGAAGGACTTCTACACCCTTTCCTCCAGTCATGCAATCCCATTTCCTATAACTCTATCCTGAAAAATATAAGTCTCTATATATTCTACCTATATATTAAACGATATAAATAGCAAGATCAAGTTACTAACCTCTATAGCAGTAAATAAAATACAAAATGTAGTAAAGCTCTCGACGTCCAACCAAATCGAATCCTGAAAAAGAGTATATGATAAATTTAAATCAATACAATTTTATACATGAAAAAACATGAACAAAAAGAATGACAAACCGATCCAACAGTTGATAATCACTGTCACCCTCAAGAATAACTCCTATGTTAACAAATTAACAACATTAATTACTCCCCAATGCAACAATACACAATACTATGAGCACCCAAAAACGAATGGAAAAATTACACTAAATCAAAAAACTAAATCGACTAAAACGCACACCAAAGCCCCAAGATCGTAATAATGGCCTTTGTTTCTTGAACTGAGCTCCTGTGGCGGCGAATGGTGGCAAAAAAGGTGTGATGCAGTGACTTAGAGAGATAGAGAGGGAGGTTTTAGAGAGAGAGAGAGAGAGCTTTCAGACAGTGATGAGGAAAAGGGTGACGGTGGAATAAATCCGTGGATTACTGACCGGGTAAGAGCTTAGTGAAACGACGCATTTCATAAAAATTAATTACCGACGGAAGCCTTATAATTTATCATTTGCGAGGCAACGAGTGAATTTTCAAATACCCGTGGGTAAACCAGTCGGTAAATATAAAAAAAAAATCTGTCAGTTAGGATAATTATTATAAAAGAATATTATGATAAAAAATCGTCGGTGTACCCGTCGGTAAAGTAATTAAAAAATATAATTATTAATTATAGTTTACATAACCGTCGGTAATTCAATTTATAAAAAATTATTGGATATACCCGTCGGACATTATGTATGCCAACTGGTGGCTTTTGGCGCTAGCATTTACTAATGGAGTTACCAATGGGTACACGTAACAAAAATAAGTATTTCCCATTTTGTGTTAATCCGTCGAAAATATTGTCAGTAATTACTGATGGGTTCATTACCATCGGTAAGTTATATCGGTAATCCGCATATTTCTAGTAGTGATTATAATAGTTTTGTTATTATTAATTAATATTATAATAATTATACATATACAATTTTAATGATATAATAATATGTCTATCATTTTGTTTATATTATTTGTTATTATTTTTATATTAAATAATTTTGAATAATATATTTTGTAGAGTATTTTTATTGTATTAATGAAAAAGAGATATGAAGCCCATGATTGAAACAAATTAATCAATAATTAAAAGGTAAATTAAATTAAAAAATTTGATTTAATTATTAAGATTATGAAAATGTTGGGCCATAATTTCCTTTATGAATGACACATGGAAGACTTTCCATATAATGAATCTTAAATATTAGCTAGTATTAAAAATTATAGATAAATTATAGATTATCGATGGATTATAGGTTATAGATTATGAATTAGTAAAAGAAAAAAACCCTAATTTATGTAGTTTTTTTAACATCACATATAGATTGTAGTTTTAGTTCATTATCAACTTAGAAAACATATTATAATAACTTTTTATATAATTATATAATAGTTACATATGGTCAATAAAATTACCATTAGTTATAATAGTTTTTTTTTGTAACATAATTATAATAGTTTTGTTATGTTAATTAATACTATAATAATTTTACATATATAATTTTACTGATATAATAATACATTCAGTTATCATTTTGTTTATATTATTTGTTAATATTTTCATACTAAATAATTTTGAATAAGATATTTGGTAAAGTATTTTTATTGTGTTAACGAAAAAGTGATATGAAACTATTATTAGAAAAAATTAATCAATAATTAGAAGATAAATTAAATTCAAAAATTTATTTTGATTATTAAGATTTAAAAAATGATGTGCCATAATTTTGCTCATAAATGACACATGAAAAACTTTTTATGTAATAAATCTTAAATATTAGTATTATAAATTATGTATATCATTTAATTTAGATGATATATTTATATTTATCAGGGATATGTCTATCATTACATATAATCATTAACTTTTCTTTCCTTTTATTTTTTATACATCCAAATAAACACACTTTTCATCCTCATTTCTCTCATTTTCTTTCCTTTATTTTCTATTCTCATCCAAAGAAAAGCTCAGAGAGAACCTACAGATATTTTATTACCTTAAAAAAGATTCGCTTGCAAAAATAACACCCGAGGCAAAAGGAAAAAGTCAAAATATATTTTATTTAAGAGTCCCATCAAACTCTGTTGCATCCTTTCAAATAAATAATTTTTTAAGAAATAATCACTTCCCAGAACTTATTCGTCTATTATTAAAGCACCTAACCCTTCATATAAATAGCACACTTAGGTTTTTTGCACATTACATAACAAAGAATGGAGAAAATCTCATTCAGTACATCCCTCATTTCTCTATTTGATGAGTCATTTGATGATTAGAAGTGTCACTGAACAAATTGTTTGCCTTGCAACACAATATATAGTTTCTTTTCTTGTACTTTTTTGTCAGGTTGCACCATATATATAGTGTAGTGGGGAACAAAAATGACTTGGGCACCGCTTTTGGTCAACTTTTTGTTATCGTTTTTTGCAGTTTTGGTTGATATAAAGGGATCAAAAGCATGTTTGAGGACAGAAAGGTTTGCTCTACTGGAGATCAAGGACTTCTTCAGCGCTTCTGAATACTGTCCTCTTTCATCCTGGCTTCAAGATCAGAGTGAGGCTAACTGTTGTGAGTGGACACGTGTCCATTGCGACAACACTTCAGGACGTGTCACACATCTCATTCTTAGCGGTCTTCTTCCAAATGAAGAATGGATTCATAAGACTATGAATTTTTCTTTGCTGCTTCCTTTTGAACAACTACAGTTTCTTGATTTGTCAAATAACTACTTCAAAGATTCAGCTGGGATTGAAGGTAATCTTTTTTGTTTTCAAAAATGTAATTATTCGTTTCCATGTTTGAAATTGGATGTGTGCTTCCCCTTAGCTTTTGAAATTAAGAAATTCACAATATAGTTTTCAAAGTTACAAGATGTAGTTTATGTTTGTTTCTAAATTGCAGTTGCGGCCGTAGATGCGGTTGTTGTGGCTGCGAAAAATGCGACCATCACAACATGCATTGCGGCTGATGCGGTGTAAATTTTTGTATGTCTTCAACTTAGAAAAGAGCATATTGCGGCCTTGATGCGGTTGCGTTGCTATCAATTTATGTGAAAATGCATCACATCGCAATTGCGGTCCGATGCGGTTGCATTGCTTACCAAAACTATAATATTGCGGCCACATCATGTGATGCAGTCCACAATTTAAAACTTTGCTTTCTAGTAATGTTGATAGGGACAAATTTAAATAATATTTTATTACTTTAGAAATTTAATTGTTAATTTCTTAATTTGAAAAAAACTAAAGTGAAGATGCCATACAATTCTAAAAATCAACATGAATGTTTACTCTTTTATCAAAAAGATTTTTTTGGTCTATTTTCAAAATAAGGTTTCAATTCCTATAATTTTTATTGATTTTATTTTAATTTGATTCTTTATAATTTTATGTTTTAGATTTTAGTTTTTAGTGTCTCAAATTTGATTTCTATTCATATAACTGCAAAGTCTCGAGTCTTATATTTCTTACTATTTTTCAGTTCTATTCTAAATGATTCTTCTGTTTTATGTTAATAAAGGATTAATTCTTGTTTTTCATGAAAGATTAGTACAGTTTAATTTATTTTAATTATAGTCTATGAATAATTACAATATGAACAATATCAAACATATATATATATATATATATAAAGATCAATATTGAAATTTGATTTAATTATGGAGACCAAAATTATAGGAACACTATTTTCGTACTGTTATGTGCAAGCTTTTAACTAGAATAACTCTAAAATATTTAGTTGGGTATTGTTGCCAAAAAAAAAAGTAATCGCCCCTTGATGATGATGTTTGGAATAAAAATTTGCAGGACTTTGTGGATTGAAGAATTTGCAGGAGTTGGACATCAGCCATAATGTCATTGTTAGTCTACCCGAGTGTATGGTCAACTTGACAAGCCTGAGAGTACTTGACTCGTCATCAACTTCTATGATTGGGAATGTGCCTTCTTTCATCACAAGTCTCAAATCGCTTGAATACCTGTCTCTCTTTGATACTCAACTTGAAGGCTCATTTTCATTTAGTTCATTGGCTAACCATTCAAAACTTGAGGTTTTTAGGCTCTCATCAAATGCTAATAACTTGCATGTGGAAACTGAGGGTCCACCATGGCTCCCTTCTTTTCAACTGAAGGCTCTCCAACTTGCAAACTGTACTTTGGATTCTATTCCCAGCTTTCTTATGCATCAGCACAAGCTAAGACTAATTGACCTTTCTAACAACAATCTAAAGGGAGAGTTCCCCACTTGGCTCTTGAACAACAACTTAGAGTTAGAGATCTTGAGTTTGACCAATAACTCAATCACGGGAACTCTACAATTTCCTACCTTTGCACATGGTTTGGTTAACCTTGCAATTTCAAGCAACAGTTTTGGTGGTCAAATCCCCAGAATGATCGGCAAGGTCTTCCCAAATATGTCCCATTTGAATCTTGCTAACAATATTTTTGTGGGAAGCTTGCCTGCTTCGATGGTTGAGATTCAAAGGATACAAACAATGGACATTTGCAATAACAGACTCTCAGGAGAGATTCCAAGAAATTTCTTCTCTAATTGGACCTCACTGAAATTTTTGAGTCTATCCAACAACAGTTTCAGTGGACATGTGATTCCAAAGTTTGCCACATCTGCAAGACTAGAATTCTTGCTTTTGGGTGATAACTACTTTGGTGGAGAAATTGAAGATGGTATTTTGAACAAGTCTTCCTTGCTTGCTATGGACTTGTCAGGCAACATGATTTCTGGAAGGATCCCCAGATGGATTGGCAACTTCTCATCACTCATGTTAATTTCAATGTCAAAAAACTTTTTAGAAGATGAGATTCCCCTTGAGATATGCAATCTATTGGAAATTCAGTATTTAGATATTTCAGAAAATAGTTTGTCTGGGGCCTTGCCTCATTGCTTGGTTAGCTTGCCAGCACTCGGATTCTTGCACATGCAAAAGAACACTCTCAAAGGTCACATCCCAAGTGCCATATCTCCAACATTACAATCACTTGATCTGAGGGACAACTATTTTGTTGGACTAATTCCAAATGTCCCCCACAATCCCTTGATTTCTTACAATTTAGGAGTACTTCTATTGGCAGGGAATCAACTCTGTGGTAGCATTCCTGAAATCTTGTGTGATTTCACCACACTAAGGATTATGGATCTTTCACACAATAGGTTCACTGGAATCATACCTTCATGCCTTGCTAATATCACATTTGCAGCTGATCCATCCCATGCTTGCCAAACAATTCCCATAGGAGGCCCTTGTGTTGGAAAAATGGATGAGGTGGAATCCATATGGTTCATCCCTGAAAATATCAGGCCTTTGTACAAGTCCACTTTGGAATTGAACTTCAGCTCTCTTGATGACCTTTATTTGATAAATGAAAAACTACCAGCAGAGTTTACAACAAAGAACAATCTTTACTCTTACACTGGCAATGTCCTAGAACTGATGTCTGGATTGGATTTGTCAAGCAATGAATTAAATGGCAGCATTCCACCAGAAATAGGGTACATAAGAAACATTCTTGCCTTAAACCTCTCACATAATCACTTATCAGGAACCATACCACAGAGCTTTTCCAATCTAGTAAAAGTAGAGAGCTTGGACCTTTCCTACAATAACTTGAGTGGTGCCATACCACCCCATCTCACTGAGTTGAACTATTTGGCCATCTTTAATGTCTCCTACAATAACTTGTCAGGTCCAACCCCTACCACTGGACAATTTGCCAACTTTGATCAGAACAATTACAAAGGAAATCCAGGCCTTTATGGTCCATTTCTTGATAGGAGCTCCTCCAGAACATTGTCACCACTACCTACATCTTCAGAAGTCCCAAGGAATGGAGGAGAAAACCACAAAGCCATTGAGTTGGTTTCTTTCTATAGGGGATTTGTCTGCTCTTATGTCACAGCAGTCTTGGGGTTGGCGATAACTATCTGGATTAGTCCCCATTGGTGTGAGGTTTGGTTTCGATTTGTGGACTTATCCATGTATTATTGTTTTCCATGTTTTAGAAATGGTTTGGACTAAGCATGTAGCAATAAGGAGAAAGCTTTGGAGTCTGAGTAAAGCTCCTATGAATGTTGTTTTTGTTGGCATCCTCATCCATTCCGAAGATCATGCCATTCCTACAGAATCTTAACAGCTCTATTTTCCTCTTTGTAGTTTGCATTCTGTTAGTTTACTAAATCATAACTTTTTGGTTTTGAACACTTTGTAACGATTATAAATACTGTACATGTACCATTTCAATATCAATGCATTATTCACCATTTGATTGAATTCTCTAAAGTGTTATATGTTTCTCTTTATAATTTACTTAATCCATAATGCAGTTATGCAATGGTTGTAAAGAATGTTGCGTGTATTTGTATCCAACAAGCTTGAACCGTTGAAAGCAGTATTTTAGTCGCCTCGAATATTGATGTTTGTGAGTTTTGTAGCCGAAGAGATTCTTGAAGATTTATATAGGAAGCATGACAACTATTACTGTATATAGAGGATTAATTAGAATTGGTAAAGTTAATTAGAGGGCAACTGAATTAGTTAAATATCTTAACCATTAATTAGTAGTTAAGTAGTAAACTTTACTAATAGTAAAAAGGTGATTTGTTGGAGCCATAGTTTTCAAACTCGACCTCATTTGATTTGGCCCAAGTACTGGTAATTAGTGTTAGGTACTAGAAGTATAACACAACTAAATATAGAAGTGAGAAAATAGAAAATTAGACACCTATGAAGCACAGACATTGACACGGACACGAAATACGACACGAACACGGACACGGAGATACACTAAACTCAAAAATTACTGGACATGGACACGGCATATGTATATAACTTTTTAATTTTTTTCTGTGATTTTTTTGTCATTTTGTAATCAACTGAAGAATTTTTAAAATAAAATGACCCAACAATATAGTTTCAACCAAATAACTCGGGCTGATTTTGGGCTCATGTTGAATTAGAGCAATATCTAGCCGTGTTCGATATGCTTCCAAGCTAAAAAAATATTTTTTAATTGAGTGCATACCGACGCGTGTCGTATGGGTGTTGGACACTGACACGTGTCCGACATACGGATACCCCACTAAGTCGGTGTGTCCGTGCTTCTTAGTTAGACACCATATGTAGAAGGATTTGAATAATTTTTTTTAGGATTATAATTTCTCTCTTTTACAAGGAGATAACAACAGTACTTTTTTAATAAAAAGAGAACACACTTTCTCTCTAAATATATAGAAAAAAACTACTCAAAGAAACTCTTATTTGTTTTTGCTCTCTGGATGACTTGATAAAATGAGTAAATGGGAGCTCAATTTATATTTAAGCCTTACCATTCTCATCCATATGTAACAAGAGTTTGAAAGCTCATTTCTCTCTTTCGTAGAAAATGAGTGATAGTAGCAAAATAGGAGAATAAGAAGTCAAGAGACACAAATGTAGGAGACTCTTTCATTCACTACCACCAAAATAGCTTTAGTACTTTACAATCTCCCACTTAAAGCAAATTTTGGGCAGCTTTGAAAATCTTCCAATTCCAAGTTGTTCATGTACTTGATAGGTCATAGGAGGATCTACACCATTTAAACCTATCAGTGTTGATCGGCTTTGTCATGATATCTACTAGGTTGTCTTTAGTGTGAATCTTTTGCATGTCCACATTCCTTGTTTCCACCATTTCACAAATAAAATGATATGCTTCGTCCTTGAATGAAAAGCTAGATTCCTTGCAATGTTCAAGGCACTCTAACCATCACAATACATAGGAATTTTCTCCTATTTATGCTCGAGTCCTTCCATTAACCTTTGTACCCAAATTGCTTCCTTGCAATCTTGAATATATTCAACTTTTGTAGTAGACAATGCTAGAACACTCTGTCACTTAGATAGCCAGCTTATAACTTTGCCTACAGGTGTAAATACATAGCCTGTAGTGGACTTCTTCTTATCAAGGTCACTTGCAAAATCTAAATCAACATATCATTTGATAGTTAATTCTGATCCTTCAAGACATAATGCAGCACTTGAAGTTCCTTTGATGTATCTAAGGATCCACTTCACAACATTCCAATGCTCTTTACCTAGATCTCCCATGAAGCGATTTACTACTCCAACTGCTTAAGCAATGTCTAGTCTTATACAAATCATTGCATACATGAGACCTCCCACTAATGATGCATACGACACTCAAGAAATTTCCATCCTCTCTATTTTGTTGCTAGGACATATACTTGAGGATAATTTAAAATTAATAAGAAGTAGGGGTAGAAACTGGCTTATTAGCATTTATCTTGTGTTTTTCTTTCTCTTAAAAAAAATAATGAGGTGGATGGATATGATTTGGTCTCGTTGGTTAAGATTGAATCCTGGCCATGCACTTGGTTTTGGATGATAAGAATTATTCAAACTTAAAGGTTAAGCTATCTTTTAGTTTTAAAGTCGCACATCGAAATTTTACCAAATGAATAAGATATTGGCCCCCGGGTGAAATTAAAATTAATGAAAGGCCAAGATCAAGACTCGCTTGCCAAGTTTTAATCTATGTCATTTGGTTGGAAAGATGTGGTTAGTAGTGGTTACTCTTAGCCACAAAGTTACTTTTATAATATTAAAAACTGCAAATCAAAACTTTCCTATACAGGTAAAATATCTCTACTAGTAACTTAAAATATTTTTACCTGGGCTTTAGCCCCTGGCCTAATACTTTATCTTGGCTTTCGGGTCTAAGTTCTACTTTCCCTGGACACCCTTGGTCCTAGTTCTAGGGTTACTATTCACTTGTGAGCCCGTAAAGTTACTATTCATGCCTAGCCCGAAATGTTTTTTTTCTACTCATCTGTTGAATCGTCCTCATCATCATTAAGTCTGTTAGAATACTCAAATTCCCATTAACAAAGCTCAAATTAATTTTTGAATAACTTCAGGATGTTATTCTCATAGGGTGCTTGTTCTTCATGCTCTAGTTTTGCTTTAAAAATATCATCTTCTCCAAATTATTCATCTATTTGAGCAGTGACAATCTTTTTAACATTGTTACCCTTTTTTTTTTTTTCTTGCAGTTCATTTTCTACAAATATCACATCTATGCTAAAAACACCTTACGAATAGTGGGATCCCACAGGGGATACCCTTTAACATTATCAACATATCCCAAGAATATACATTTTTTGGACTTTGGGTCCAACTTTGTTCTTTCTTGGGAGTTGTACATCACATTCACATGACATCCAACCATATGTAGTTAAGAATAATCTGATGGCTTGCCATTCCACATCTCTATTGGTGTCTTCAAACTAATCGCAGTTGATGGTGACTAATTGATCATGTAATAGGAAGTCTTAACTGCTTTTGCCCAGAAAAAAATTTGCTAGTCCTACAGTTCCCAACATAGCTCTTGTTCTTTCTAGGAGAGTCCTATTCATCTGCTCTACTACTCCATTTTGCTGAGGTGTATATGCAACTATGAACTGCCTTTGAATACCCTCAAGCACTTGATCCTTTTTCTGAATTCAAGTTATACTCTTACTTTGAACTCTTTAAATATTGGAAACACATCTCACTTCTTCTTGAATAGGTACACACATAGTCTCTTAGAAGAATCATTAATGAATGATACAAAGTATTTTTCACCTCTTAGGGACATCTCCGTGGCACACATCAAAATAAATCAAGTCTAGTATATTCTTGCTCTAAGCAGTTGATCTATTAAACTTCAATCTGTGTTGCTTACTTGTCACACAATGCTTACAAAGTAGTAAGTTAATCGATTTGAGCCCTGGAATGAGATTACATTCCATAAGAAACGTCAAACCACGTTCCAACACGTGGCCCAATTTACGATGCCACATCATTGTCAATTCTTCTTGGTTGTCTAATGCAACTAATCTTCCATTTCCTACAACATGTTTCCAAGAAGCATGTATAGATTTATGCTGATCTTTTCTGCCTTTATCACCACAAGAGCACTTTTTACAACTTTCAAGATCTCATTTTCAATAAGGGTCTTGCACCACAGGTCATCTAGTTGCCTCATAGAAAACAAGTTCTTCTTCATGCCTTTCACATGCCATGCCCTTTGAATTGTGTGGATGGAACCATCAAATGTTTTTATCTTGACATCACCAACACCAACAATGTCTAAGGCATGTGATCATTTCCCATAAACATAGATCCTTTCAAAACAGGTTCATAAGTGCAAAACCAGTCATGACGTAGAGTCATATGCCAAGTTACTCTTGAGTCCATTATCTAGACATTAGTGAAATATTTATCGCCTTTAGAACTAATTGCTGCTTGGCTATATAGAATTTCTCCTTCATCAGAGGTACTCATAACGTATCCTTGAGAAGTTGTTGCATTTGAAGTCCTCTCGGCATTTGAAGTTCTTCCTTCTTCTTTACTTTGATATACTCTGACCATGGATCCCATTGGAGTCACACTCCATTGATTTCCCTCCCGTCATTGACAATGCCTTAGCTTATTTTGAGCTCTCCGATCTATCTTCCTTATCCTTAGGCCTGGATTCCCCTTCAAGAATATCATCGACAATGTCATCAAAAGCTAGATGATCGGCAATATTATTATTGGTGATGTTGATAATGAGTTGATCATATGAGTCAGGTAGACTTTGAAGTAGACGTTTCGCATGCTCATTCTCCGTTATTGTATAATTTGAGGTAATAAGCAAGAAGAATAACATATTCATATTGTTGATATGATCCGTCATTGACTTGGATTCACTCATCCGAAGAGAATATAACCTTCGCTTTAGAAATATTCTATTGTGAAATGACTCAACCTCATATAGTTTGGCAAGTGCATCCCAGATTTTATTTGTTGTCCTATTCTCTACAACACTTTATAGAACTAAATTAGCCAATGCCAAATGCAAATTTGCAATAATAGTATCATCCATATCTTCCTATTTGTCATAAGTTGTCCTAGTAGGTCTGCCTTCAATTGTTGGTAAGTAATTTTACTTCCTTAGGATTGCCTTCATCTTCAATTTCCATAGAGAGAAGTTACTCCCATTAAACTTCTCAATCTCATACTTTGCTGCCATTTTTTTTTATATGGTAACTCACAGTAGAAGGATAATCAATTGGTAACCTTTGGCTCTAATACCACTATTACGTACCAAACAAATAACATAGCTAAAATATAGAAGTGAGAAAATAGAAAATTAGACGCAATATATGGAAATAACTAAATAACTTTCTTTAAGGAAAAGAAGAATACACTTTCTCTCTAAATATATAGGAGAAAACTAGCCAAAGAAACTCTTATGTTTTTGTTCTCTAGATGACTTGATGAAATAGGGAAATGATAACTCAATTTTTAGGTGAGCTTCACTATTTTCATCCATCCATAACAAGAAGTTGAAAGCTCATTTCTCTCTCCCATAGAAAATGTAGTAGCAACAAAATAGGAGAATGAGAAATCAAGGGACACAAATATAAGAGACTCTTTCTCATTCACTACTACCAAATTGCTTTAGTATTTCATAATTAGTCACTGATTAAACCATATTTAATTAAACAAATGGGATTTCTCTAGCACCCTTATAAAATTCAATAGTACCGGTACCTTTTAGTTATTTATGGCTAAGATTATGCCATGTATCCAACTAACTCAATTTATTAAAATGTAGAAAAATAAATATTCAATCATAACCATTGAAAATAAAAAGGGCACCAATAACCATAAGTTATTACAGGGAACATCCAAATAAATATATAAAATATAATAAAGATACAATATATTTTATTATTGACACAATGTAACACAAGCAGTTGCATGGCTTGGTGGTTAGGAGTGCGATCCCATCCCCCAAGTTTTGGTTTGAATCTCATATATGCCATTTTTGAGTTTCAATTATTTACAACGTAAAAAACTAGTCTAATGAATCTGGTTTGATGTCATACTTCATCGGCATTGATCGATTTGAATGCATTTCCAGTTTGAACAATGAAGCGAAACGAACAGGTCAGTTTGATTTGATCAAGTTCTTATTATGATGGCTAGAGCTAAATTAATTGCCATGAGAAGAATTTAAATACAGATGATTTATACAAAAAAAATATTAATAAAAATATAATACATGCTTATGTATGTTATAAATATAATTGTTTATTAAACAATGGTTGTTAAAGTTTAGACTACAATCTTAAATTATAATGAGTTTACAATTTTACCATTTTTGTTTCCTAGGGTATCCACCATAACATCCCAATTTTTCTATGTTTACAAAAATGAATTTCAAAATTATAAAGTTAGAATAAAGATAATCTAGTTATAATAGTAAGATTGTGTGATTTTTGACTTTTAGGGTAGTGTCTTACAAGTTAAGGGCAATTTCTACAACTTAAGGCTATGTGCAAAAATTTCGCACATGACCTATGGATTAGGAAAGGACCCTTATAATAAAAAGGAATGCTACTTAAAGGGAAGTCCAAAACTGTTAGGCCTAAGGACCCTAAAGACCCAATTAAGTGTGTCTTATGGGGTTTCTAGCCTAATTAATGATCAAACCGATGATTTAGGCCTAGTGCATGCTGAAGAGCACCTAGCCCATAAGATGAGAGTCCAATAATTATGTTTTGACTTATTGGGTCATGCTGAGAACAAAAAAGAACCAAAATCGATTTTTGTTAGAAAATCGTAAAAGACCTATTTTTGCACTTTAAGCCCAATCTTCTTTCTCATTTGAATAAAAAATGGTCCAAACCCAAGACACGCCACACGGACCATATACTCACATGTATGCATGATTTGTTTTACTTCAAACCACAAATTAAAAGTAGAATTGATGGAAAAATGATTGATGAATTTACGTGTAATGATAGGTTTTAAACTGGTCTAATTGCATACAATTACAAGCAATAAAATGAGTGACCTTTCATATGTATAAACCATGTAACACATATTGTAACGCTCCGATTTTCTGTTAGAGTGAAAATGACCAAAATGCCCCTGAGGTCATTTTCGGCTCGGAATTTGAGGAAGGCCGATCCGGTAGTCCTCGAAGGGCAAACTCAATGTTGGAAGGGGATTAGTTAGCTTTTGTAGCTTCTCGGGATCGAAAATCTCGTTTTTCGAGTTTTCGGGTCAAAATGACCAAAATATCCCTATGGCGTTTTACCCGTTTGCAAGTGCCGGATGAACCCAAAACTTCTCCAGATGGTTTTAAAAGGCGTTTTTATATATTTTGTAGCTTTATTTTTGGTCCTGGAGGTCCCGGGCAAAATTAGTGCAAAATTACGATTTTACCCATAGTTTTGTGTTTTTAAACTTAATCGCGTGATTAAGCAAACCTAAGCAATATTAGGCTGTAATCGAAGATTAATTAATTTCTATAATTAATCTTGAGTTAAAATAATTTATTAAAGTTGATTAGAACCTAGGAATGCTTAATTACAACTTGAAATCTTATTTTAAATTCAAGATTCCTAGTCATGGAATCTTAAATAGTGTTTTCTCTTTCCAATTCCTTAAATCATGGAAATTTGTCAACCTTGTTTACTCATAAAATGAATTTTAAACTCTCTAAATGTGTATGAGCACTCCTTAACCTTGTCATAAAACTCTTAAACCCCATTCTTAATTACCTAAACTTATTCTTAATGATTTCTAACCTTGTACCTAAACTAATACACACTTAAACCTATCATTAGCACCCAATAACATGATCAACACTTCCTCCCCCTTGCTGTACCTGGTCTGGTTGAAGCCATCCTCCCCCATTTTCCATCACATGCTCAAATTTTTGACACTCCAAGACCATGCTTCCACCTCACCATAAACCATACTTTGTCATACAAACACCATGCTTTCAGCCATGCTTCATATGACCAATTCTAGAAGACATTTTTCTCTCATTTTTGTGGCTCAAATTCAGCCAGCCCTCCTTGCCTTCTAGAGGGGTTATTTTAATTTCAAACAAAGGGAAATTACTATACTTGAAGCCATGCTTTGCATCATAACTTCCATACCTCAAACCATGCTTGAATGACAAGTTGTAAGAGATATTATTCTCTTCCTTTCCCTCCCAAAAGCTATGGCTAGCCCCTCCTCCCATTAGGCTCTCATTTGATTTCATTTTCTATAAATACATTGCTTACTTGAGCTTGCAAACACTTTAGATCATTTGCTAAGTTTCAAGTTTTCTAAGCTTTCTTTTAGTTCTTCCTTTTTCTCTCAAGTTTCAAGAGAGTTTCCTTTTCTCTTCATCTTCATCCTCTTCATCTCTTCATCCCATTGTCATCTCATAACCTCTAAACACCACCCCACAACCTTGATCCACCATCAAACTTCTCAAGCACTTGACCTCAAACACAACCTCACTCAAAACACATCTCCAACCTCTTCATCCCCCCTTGGCCGAATCATCTTCCACCCTCAAGGAGGAGTTCCTCATCTCTTTTTCTTTCAAGAGTTTAAGGTTTTTTTCTCCACTCTAGGTAGGAGTGTTTTTCTAAACTTTGTTTTGTTGAAAAATATGATTTTCTTCTAGTTTTCTCTTGGTTTCTTTTTGAAACTTTTCTTGTTTTTCTTTTTCCTTGTTTCGGCCATGAGGCCTTGTTTGGTTCATGATAGCTCAATGATGAGAGCTCCTACATGATGACCACGTGTTCATCTCAAAGGAACCTCTAGAGCTTGATGCTTTTAATTTCTTTAAGTTTCTTCTTTATTTTCTAATTTAAAATGATTTTAGCTCAAGAAACATTTTCACTTCTCTTGCTATATGGTTTCGGTTTTTGTTTCCTTTTCTTTGAGGTTTTATTTTCTTTTACAAGTTTGTTTCTTTTGAGCTTGATGATGATGTTCAAGAACTCAAAAGCTCTCTTTGTGATGAGATAAGTGTTGGGTTGTATCTCTAAAGTCTTGTAAGAGCTCTAGACAAGATTAAAATGAATATTGCATTCATATTTATGTTTATGCCTTGCACATCATATTTACTTTCCTTGCTATCACTAAGTATCAAGATAATGAATGAACTTGCATTATCATATTTATATTCCAAGCTTTGCATTATCATGTTTATATTTCAAGTCCTCACTGTAACATCAAAGATAATAATGGGCTGCATCTGATGTTTACTTTATGTTCTCACTTTATTTTCTAATGGAACCTAAAATAAGTGCATGAGCATGTTTATTTTTATGTCATCACTTAAGAGAACCTAGAGCTCAAAGACTTGCCCATTATGTCTCAAACAAAGGCTTGAAAATATGTTTTTCCCTAGCTTGTGATTTTGGCCTTAAGAGGTTTCCTTGGTTACAAGTTTTAAAATCCATGTTTCATAACTTTTTAAAGCTTATATGAGTTCAAGAAATATCTAGAACAAAGTTTTATGAATTTAGGACCTTTTAAGTTTGATTAAATTTAGCCACTTCCCTTACCAATATTTTGATGATTTTAGATGATAGAAATGTTTATTCATGAGTTTTGAAAGTTTGAAAAAGGTTCCAAGAGAAACTAGTATTTTATGTGCTTTGGAAATTAAGTTTTATGCCCTTATATGGAGATTGGATTTCGGTTCTACCTTGCCATTATATGACCACTGTTTGTGCTGTTTGATGATGATAACATGAGTATGCTTGTGTATAGATGATGCTAAAATTCATATGTGAAAGATTAGAGAAGATAAACAACTAGAAAAGAATTAATTTGAGAGTTCTAGATCCCTTAGGAATTGATTTTTCTAGATGCTATCCAGCATGGTTTAGAAATGATAATCATGGATTTAAATTAGTTTAAATGTGTAGGAAATGTGTAAGAATGACTCATAAATGGTTTAGGACTTGATCTTGATGCCTTAGGAGCAAACCGGACTTAGAAAAGGTCATTGTTGTGACTCCTAGGTACCCGTAGAGTTAGAATTTTAGATTCTGCATTCTTGAGGTTTAGAGATGTTTATGATCCTAGTGTTGAGTGAGGAATACTTAGATATGAGCATATAGGTACCCGAGAGATTAAGTTGTGATGATTTATAACTTAGATTGTGAGTTAAGAACCTTAAGGGTCAATGCATAAGACACTAAGAAGTCTTGAATTATATGATGATGTAATGAGATGTTGAGATGTAAATGATATGTGAGTTATGATGAGATGAATTGTTTGAGACATGAGTTTATCCTAAGCATGAGGTTTGAATGAGAACATGTTTATGTTTTTAGGTTGTGGCATGAATGTTGGTTTGAAGGAAATTTGGTTTAACAGCTGTTATGTTGCCGAATTTTCGTCAAACCTAAAAGGGTAGAAAAATGTTTCAAAATACCACATGAGTTGAAAACCCTGGGTGACACCGGTTCGGCTGAGCACCCCCAGGAGATTTTTTTTATGTGACAAGCACTGAGACGTACTTCTCCTGCTACGGTGAGGAGGAGGCAAATCCGTGAGGGTCTGGACATGAGCCTTTCCAAAGCGGACAATTCGTTGTGCACTCGAGGCCAGTAGAGCGTTTCAAACAGGGTATATCCTAAGAGAGGAGTTCCCTAGCCCCCTAGCCCGTACTCTTAAGTAGTCGGGTATGTTATTTTATTATTCGCTTATTCAGATAATAAGCAAGAGCTAGTGACGACTAGCTGAGGTATGAGCTCATAGCCTAGTTATTATTAGGGTGGCCTCTACATTGCTAAAGATTTCATGAATGATGTCACACATACTGATGAAAGCTCCATTTGAGAATTATTGCCCTTATGTCACATGGACTGTTTCTATATGATTTGATTTGTTGATTTATATGCTCAAGTATTGCCATGCATTCATATTTTGATATGTTGCATTCATGACATTAAGATGCATACTAAAAGGAATGAACCTTGGATAATTAGTTTTATAAACCCTAATAATGAATCTTATATGTATGCATACCTTTTTCAAATAAACCCAAGGTTCTTGAGGATGTGAACAATGTAACCCTAAGATAGGAGACTCCTACTGAGATTCTTTAGTAAGAATTCTCACTCATTTCTCTTCTTCCCTTTCTTCCGTCACATCTTCAGAGATCGATGGCGACATTCGTGGTCTTCATTGATAAGCCCATCTGGGAGGTGCACTACGACCCGGAGCATCGTTCCTATCACTTTGAGGGACGCTGTGCTGTTCATGTTTTTGTGTACGTGGGTCGACCTTTTGCTTATCCAGTGTCCAGCTACCAGTTCACTCATACCGCTCCTTTTGGTGGTGATGACTTGATCTTCGAGCGCACCCGCCTTCGCGATGAGCAGTTGTGTCGTGCCCACTCGTCCGCCTCAGCTATTTGTGACTACCCGGAGTATGTACCTCGCTCGAGGAGGTCGGAGACGGATCCGTTGGAGGACTCACCGATGCACGTCTATTAGGAGAGTTCTGCTCCCCTTCCCCCATTTAGGCGGGAGGGCAGCGAGGATACCGTGATGCAGCCACGCTTGGTGAGGAGAGCTGAGATGCGTCCGCCCCAAGGAGCTCACGTCCAGCCAACACACTTTCCTTCCCCACTTCACTGGCCCACTCAGGAGGAGATCGAGTGGTTCCCTAGTTACCTACCTCCATCACCCGAGGATCCCCGTCGTCACTAGACCTCATCGGAGAGCTATTCGAGTGCCCGAGCAGTCACAAGGATCTCCCCTTCGGCGGTATCTTTTGGGAGGGGGTTTTAGCTTAGTACTCATAGCTTGGTTGGAGGGTAGTGTAGTTAGTTTTTTTTCGCCATCGTACCATGTACTTTACTGGTTTCTTGTTTTATGTATTTCTGTTGTATTTCCATTTTCCCTATGTATTGCAAGCTCCGCTCGTTCCTATAAGGGCGTGACTACTATGTATCTTAACTACGTTATTTATGAAATGTTTCCTTCGTGGTGATGACCATTGTTTTATTATTACATGCTTTAGCTTTTGTGTTCCTTATGATTGATATTTATGCCTCTCGTTTAGATAAGAGAGCGGCTCTCACTTTGGTTTATATTTTCAAAAAAAAAAATTTACCCATAATTTTTGCTAAGTATTTTAATAAAATGATGAGACTAAGAAGTAATAACCTAATGATTAACCTAATGTGTTCTAGAGTATTGGGTTAAAAATTATGGTGTTACATTTTGGTATCAGAGCAGTTCGATTCTCACGGAGCCTGAGGATTGGACTGACCATGCTTTAGAAGCATGATGCGATAGTTATGTAATGTATAGTGCTTGATAGAGACAAGCTATAGCACTAGAGATGCATGACTTCTATTGCTTGCAAGTGCCATGGTAACTAGCTCATTTTGCATGAATATTGAGCCTGATCAACTTGATGTTCACTATCTCATGTGTTTAGGGACCAATGGCACCGCGACCACAGCCTAGGACTACGCCTGGAGCTAACCAAGACAATGCGACTACTGCTGTCCGTCCGTCAAATGGTGCAAGCCATGGAGCGGATGTTCGACCGCATAAATCAATAAGAGAATGCTGCCCTTGCTCCCTGTACTGCTGAAGTTGTTGAGCAAGCTAGCTTTGGCGAGTTCGGCAAGGCGAACCCGCTCGTGTTTCGAGGGGTAATGGACCCCGACAAAGCTGATGAGTAGATCAAGGACATGGAGAAGATCTACTCTGTGGTTGCCTGCTCTAAGGAGCAGAAGGTTACGTTTGCTGCTTTCATGATGAAGTCTGACACCGAATTCTGGTGGAATGGAACGAAGCGACTGTTAAAAGCTTCTGGGACTCCCATCGATTGGGAGCTATTCAAGATCTACTTCTATGAGAAGTACTTCCCCGAGTCCGTGAGGAACGCCAAAGACATAGAGTTCATGCAGTTGACCCAGGGAGGGTCTACTATAGCCTAATACACTGCTAAGTTCGAGGAGCTGATTAAGTTCTCTCGGGTGTTCCAAGGGAACCTCGATGAGGTTTCGAAGTGTGTGAAATATGAGGCCAGTCTGAAGGCGGAGTTGAACTACGTCATGGCCCATATGGAGATCAGAGACTTCCCAACTCTAGTCAACAAGTGCCAGATTCTAGAAGAGGGACAACGAAAACTGCAAGCAACAAGAGTGGAGCGAGCTAAGGGGCTCGGACCTCAAGCCCCGAAGTTCAAACCACAATACCCATTAAGGAATCACTACTACCCCTATCAGACCAACCAGTTCCGACCACAACAACAACAATAACAAAGAGCACCTGCACACCAATAATCCAAACAATACCAACGGCCGCCATTCTAATATCAAGGCCCAAGGAGCTTCAACAGCCAACCCCGTGGGCCGGTGGACCCCGAAACCACAACGGAGGACCCAGTGGGGCCAAGAACAAGGCACAACAAGGAGTCCCTGCTGCTAACCCCGGAGCAGCATCTGCTGATATCTGCCCGCGATGCGGCAAGAGTCATGGTGATTGCCCCTGCATGGCTGGGCGAGGAGTCTGCTTCAAATGTGGCAAGCCTGGTCACTATGCCAACACCTGCACGAGCGGCGGACCGTCGACTCAAAACCCCCGACCCCAGCACCAAGGATGGGTCTTTACTCTCAACACGAAAGACGCGCGAACGTCCAACGATATCATTTAAGTTAAGTGTGAGCTTAACGGTAGAACCTTAACTATACTTTTTGATTCTGGTGCAACCCATTCTTTTATCTCATATGCTAGTGTCGAGTCATTAAACTTGCGAGTCTCTAAGCTTCCCTTTGATCTTATTGTTTTCACTCCCACAAATCGTCCTGTTAATACTTGCAAATGTTGTTTGAATTGTCATCTTGTTGTAGAAAATAGATCTTTTATCATAGATTTGATTTGCTTACCCCTTAAAGACATAGGTATCATTCTAGGCATGGATTGGCTTCATGCCAATTGTGTATTATTAGACTGTGGGACCCAAACTGTTATTTTTCCTTCTCCTCCCAAACCCATCAGTTAACCTTTAAGATTGTACCTAAACTCCGTAGAGGTCTTCTGTAGTGGGGAGAAAACTAAGGGATATGTTCTCTTAGCCGCCTGCGATGTAGACTTTGAGCAAAACTTAGATGATATACCTGTGGTAAGAGACTATCCCGAGGTGTTTCCGGATGAGATACCCGAGTTCCCTTCCGAAAGAGAAGTAGAGTTTTCCATAGAGCTGGTTCCTGGAACGGGACCTATCTCTATAGCCCCGCATCAGATGTCACCTATGGAGTTAGCGGAGTTGAAGACCCAGTTAGAAGGACTGTTTAAGAAGAGTTTTATAAGGCCAAGTGCTTCGCCTTGGGGCTCTCCGGTCCTATTTGTGAAGAAGAAGGATGGAAGCATGAGAATGTATATAGATTATAGGCAGTTAAACCGAGTAACCATGAAAAACAAGTACCCATTGCCTAGGATTGATGATCTCATGGACCAGTTGAAAGGAGTTGTAGTGTTTTCAAAGATCGATTTAAGATCGGGTTACCATCAGATTAGGGTTAGAGATCAGGACATTCCTAAAACTGCCTTTCAAACTCAGTATGGACACTTTGAGTTCAATGTGATGATGTTTGGTTTGACGAATGCTCCCGCAGTTTTTATGGATTACGTGAATAGGATCTTTAGACCCTATTTAGATCAGTTCATGGTTATGTTCATAGATGATATTCTCATCTATTCGAAAACCAATGAGGAGCATGAATGTCATTTAAGGCTGGTTTTAGAGGTATTAAAAGGGAAGAAGTTATACGCCAAGCTCTCTAAGTGTGAATTCTGGCTGGATGAAGTGAAATTCTTAGGACATGTTGTGTCAAAAGGTGGCATAGCTGTCGACCCTAGTAAAATAGAAGCTGTGATGAATTGGGATAGACCAACCTCAGTGACCGAGATTAGAAGCTTTTTGGGTTTAGCCGGTTATTACCGTAGATTCATTAAAGGATTTTCCTAGTTAGCCCTACCCCTAACCAAGCTCACTAGGAAGAATGCCCCGTTTGAATGGAGCCCCGAGTGTGAAAAGAGTTTCCTAGAGCTTAAGGAAAAGCTCACCTCAACCCCAATTTTGGTTTTACCTGACCCCAATGCACCCTTCGAGGTATATTGTGATGCTTCGGGCAAAGGTTTAGGTTGTGTGTTGATGCAAAATAGGCAAATGGTAGCCTATGCGTCCCGACAACACAAGCCTCACGAGGTAACCTACCCCACCCATGACCTAGAGTTAACAGCCATCGTGTTTGCCCTTAAGATGTGGAGACACCATTTATATGGTGTAAGGTTCGAGGTTTTCTCCGATCACAAGAGTCTCAAGCATCTCTTTGATCAAAAGGAGTTAAACATGAGGTAGAGGAGATGGATGAAATTCCTCAAAGATTATGATTTCGGCTTAAGTTACCACCCCGGTAAGGCTAATGTAGTCGCCGATGCCTTGAGTCGAAAGTCATTACGTTTGTCCTGTATGATGGTCAATGAAGTTGGGTTAATTGAGAAGTTTAGAGATATGAATTTGGGGATGTCTGCAACCGATAGTAGCATAGTGATGTGTCATTTCTCGATGACCAGTGGGTTTAAGCAAAGGATTATGCTTGCACAAAGAGAAAATGAGGACTTTATGGAGATAATAGAGGCAGTTAAGGCCGGTAAGTTGAAGGGTTTCGAGTGAGGCCCCGATTGGTTGTGGAGGTTTGAGGGGCGAATCTGTGTGCTACAAGATGGCGACCTCTGAGAGAAGATCTTGGAGGAGGCCCACAAAAGCCACTTCGCCATTCATTCTGGTACTACCAAGATGTACCAAGACTTGAAGAAGATGTTCTGGTGGCCCGGATTGAAGAAGGATGTGGTTGCCTGGGTGAGTAAGTGTTTGGTCTGCCAAAAGGTTAAGATCGAACACCAAAAGCCCTCAGGCATGTTGCAACCCCTGTCAATCCTCGAGTGGAAGTGGGAGAGTATATTGATGGATTTCATGACAGGATTGCCAACGACCTAAGCTGGCCATGATGCCGTATGGGTAATCGTGGATCGACTGACAAAGCCAGCCCACTTTCTGCCTATTTGAGTCACGTACTCGTTGGACAAATTGGCTCAGCTGTATATCCAAGAGATAGTAAGGTTGCATGGAGTGTCATTGACAATAATCTCAGATCGAGATCTGTGGTTTACGTCGCATTTCTGGGGAGCCTTCCAAAAGGCGTTTGGTTCAAAGTTGTGTTTAAGCACTGTTTACCACCCACAAACAAATGGCCAATCTGAAAGAACAATCCAAACCCTAGAAGATATGTTAAGAGCCTGTGTTTTGGACTAAAAAGGGAGTTGGGATAAGTACATGCCTTTAATCGAGTTTGCGTATAACAATAGTTATCACGCGAACATCGGTATGGCACCATACGAAGCGTTGTATGGAAAGAAGTGCCAATCAACTTTGTGTTGGGACAAGCCTAGAGAACAGAGTGTCTTAGGATCCAATGTAGGGAGGGAAACGACGGAGCAAATCAAGAAGATTAAGGATAGAATCTTAACCGCTCAAAGTCGGCAGAAAAGCTACGCGGACAAAAGGCGTAAGCCCTTGGAATTCCAAGAAGGCGAACACGTATTTCTAAGAATTACCCCCACTACAGGAATAGGTAGAGCCATGAAAGTCAAAAAGTTGAGTCTCCGATTTCTCGGTCCTTTTGAAATTCTTCGGAGAATCGGATCTGTAGCCTACAAAATAGCCCTGCCACCCAACTTGTGAAATCTTCACAACGTCATTCACGTCTCTCAGTTGAGAAAGTATGAGTCCGACCCTAGCCATGTCTTAGAACCAGAACACGTACAGTTAAGGGAGGACCTGATGTTCAATCTACCGCCGACGAGAATCATGGTTAAAAAATGACCAAAATACCCCTGTGGTGTTTGACCCATTTGCAAGTGTCGGATGAACTCGAAACTTCTCCAGATGGTTTTAAAAGGCATTTTTATGTATTTTGTGACTTCAGTTTTAGTCCCGGAGGTCCCGGGCAAAATTAGTGCAAAATTACGATTTTGCCCCTAACTTTGTGTTTTTGAGCTTAATCGTGTGATTAAGCAAACCTAAGCAATATTAGGCTCTAATCGAAGATTAATTAATTTCCGTAATTAATCTAAGGTCAAAATAATTTATTAAAGTTGATTAGAACCTAAGAATGCTTAATTTCAACTTAAAACCTTATTTTAAATTCAAGATTTCTAGTCATGGAATCTTGAATAGTGTTTTCTCTTTCCAATTCCTTAAATCATGGAATTGTGTTCTCAATTGTTTATTCATAAATGAGTTTTAAATTCTCTAATGATGTATGAGCACTCCTAAACCTTGTCATAAAACTCTTAAACCCCATTCTTAGTTACCTAAACTTATGCTTAATGATTCCTAACCTTGTACCCAAACTAATACACATCTAAACCTATCTTTAACACACAATTAGATGGACAAATCTCTCTCCCCCTTGGCTGTCCAGGCCTGGCCGAACCCATACCTCCTCATTTCCATCACATGTGTGAATTTTTACACTCAAAGAACCATGTTTCCACCTCACCATAAACCATACTTTGTCATACAAACACCATGCTTTCATCCATGCTTCATATGACCACTTCTAGAAGACTTTTTCTCTCATTTTTGTGGCTCAAATTCAGCCAGCCCTCTTTGCCTTCTAGAAGGATTATTTTAATTCCAAACAAAGGGAAATTACCATACTTGAAGCCATGCTTTGCATCATAACTTCCATACCTCAAACCATGCTTGAATAACAAGTTGTAAGAGATATTTTTCCTCCCTCAAAGCCCCAAAATTTCGTGCACCTTTCCCCCCTCAATGAGCCTCCATTGTTTGTGTTTCTGTAAATACATGTGTTGAAGAACTTGTGTGAACCTTTAGATCATTTGCTAAGTTTTAGTTTTCAAGCTTTTCCTTGAGCTCTTTCCTTTTTCTCTTAAAAGTTCTAAGAGTTCTTCCTCTTTATCTTCATCTTCTTCATCCTCTCTTTACATCACCACCTTACAACCTCAAACCACAACCACAAATCATCCTTTAAACACTCAAACACTCAACCTCAAACACAAGCTCACCAAGAACACATCTCCTTTCCTTTCTTTCTCTCAAGGCCGAAGCTACCTCACCTCTTTAGGAGGAGTTGATCTTCTCATTTCCACCCTCAAGATTAAGCCTTGTCTTCACATTTGGTAGGGAGTTGCTTTCAAAACTTTATATTGCTTAAAATGAGTTTTCTCTAGTTTTCTCTTGGTTTCTTTTTGAACCTTTCCTTTGTCTTCCTTTATTTTTCATTTCGGCCTCTTGGCCTTGTTTATGACTATGATGGCTTGATGATGAGTGTTCATAGATGATGACCTTGTATTCATCTCAAAGGAACCTTTAAAGCTTGAGTCTTGTTCTTTATCTAGTGAAGTTTTGGTTTTTCTTTCTTTTTTCCTTTTCCTACACATTCGGCCTTCGTAGCTCTTCCTCAAAGGTTTTTGTTAAAATTTTTAAAGTATGTCTATTTTTATTTCATGTCAAGAAAGAATGTTGTTTTGGTTTTTCATTTCTTAAAGGATTTCAGCCCCAAGAGCTTTCCTTTAAAAGTTTTGTTAAAAATTTTCAAAGTGTTCTTATATCTATTTCATCTCTAGAAATGTTGTTGTTTTGGTTCTTACTTCCTTGAGATTTTGCTTTCTCTTAAAAGTTTGCTTCTTTTTTAGCTTGATGATGATGTTCAAGAACTGTGTAGTTCTTTTGAGAACTTGGTTCAAGAACTCTAAAGCTCTCTTTGTGAGATAAGTGTTGGGTTGAGGTTTGTAGTTCTCTTTAAAAGTCTCATGTGAGCTCTAAGTTAAGATAAAAGACTTTGCATCCATGTTTACTTTTATGTCATCACTAAATGCTCAAGATTAAAGAATGAACTTGCATCTCCATATTTATGTTTATGCTTTTACTAAATATCTAAGATAATAATGAGTTACATAGCATATTTGTTTTATGTCCTTACCTCTAAATAAAGACTAAAATAAAGTGCATTGCATATTTACTTTTATGTTACAACTTAAGAGATTTAGAGCTCATAGACTTACCCTTTATTATCTCAAACAAAGGTTTGAAAATTTTATGTTTCTTAGTTCCTTGATTTCGGCCTTAGAAGGTTTGATTTGTTACAAGAAGTACAATCTATGTTTCATAATTTTCCTAAGCTCATATGAGTTCAAAAGATGTTTAGAACAAAGTTTTATGAATTTAAAACCTCTTGAGTTTAGTTTAAAATAGCCACAGCCTTTACAAGTATTTTGATGATTTTAGATGATAAAAATATTTACTAATGAGTTTTGAAAAGTTTTAGAAAGGATCCAAGAGAAACTAGTATTTTATGTGTTCTAGAAATCAAGTTTATGCCTTGTTTGTTTGGAGATGAATTCGGTTCTGCCTTGCTATGAATGATTACTGTTATATGCTGTTTTGATGATGATAATATGAGTATATTCATGTATGTTTAATGCTAAAATTTATATATGAAAGTTAAGAGAAGTTAGTAACTAGAAAAGAATTAATTTGAGAGTTTAGATCCCTTAGTATATGAATTTTGTGGATTCTGTCCAGCATGGTTTAGAAATGATAATTATGGTTTTAAATTAGTTTGAATGTGTAGGAATGACTCATAATTGGTTTAGGACTTGATCTTGATGCCTTAAGAGCAAACTGAAGTTAGAAAGGGTCGTTGTTGTGACTCCTAGGTACCCGTAAAGTTAGAATTTTAGATTTTGCATTCTTGAGGTTTAGATATGTTTGTGATCATAGCATTGAGTGGGGAACACTTAGATATGAGATTATAGGTACCCGAGAGTTTAGGATATGATGATTTATAACTTAGATTGTGAGTTAAGGACCTTAAGGGTCAATGCATAAGACATTAAGAGATTCTATCGCTTTTAGTTTGGTAATGCAAGTATGATATGTTGATGTGCATGATGTGATGATATATGAGGTGTGATGTGTGATACACGAGCATTATCTATATGAGTTATGATGATCTGATTTTTTATGATGATGCTATGATAATGTAGAAATTGATCATGAATTGTGGAATTGAATGTGTAAATACATGCATTGTGAGTTGGTGTGGCATGTTATGATGAATTGTATGAATTGTTGAGATGTTATGTCTATCATGTTTATGAGAATTGAATGAGAGAGAGTATATACCCCTTCTTTTGCCCTCTCAAAAATCTAGTGAAAACTAGTTAGGTTTGAGCTCATTAGACAATATGGGTGTATTTGGTTGGACTTGATAATGAGAATAATTTGGTGATGAGTATAAATATAGTTGAGTTCATTCCTAGGCGATAGGGTGTGTTTGGTTGGATTTGGTGATGAGTATAAATATCGCCGGGCACTGGTGTTTATGGTTGGATTTGGTGATGAGAAAAGAAGGTGGTCTTTGAGAAAAAGAACTCAAGAGTTCGGACGTGAGAAAAGAGATGTGATGTCTCTTTTCAAGTCACGTAGCCATGAGTAAAGAAAGAACTAATCCTAAGTTACCCCTTCTTTTGCCCTCTTAGAAATCTAGTGATAACTAGTTAGGTTTGAGCTCGTTTGGTTGAGCTCAATCCTAGGCGATAGGGTGTATTTGGTTGGTTTTGGTGATGCGTATAAATATCGCTGGGCACTGGTGTTTATGGTTGGATTTGGCAATGAGAAAAGAAGGTGGTTCTTGAGGAGAAGAACTTAAAAGTTCAAGTATGAGAAAAGAATAGAGGAAAGTTCTGTATCGTTTATGCCACTTATCTATTACTTGATGTCATGATTTTATTGAATTGTTTGCATAATGTATTGCCATGCATTAATCCAATATCTGCGGAATTCATATCATTAAGATCCATACTAAAAGACACCTACTTCGGATAAATAGATTTGAGAAGTTTAAAAGTTAAACCTTATGCATGACCACCTTTTTATAATTAAAACTGAAGTGGCTGGGGACGATGACGATGACACATGTGTTAGAGTCGGAAATCCCTACTGAGAATCTTGAATAAGTTTCTCATCCTTCTCTATCTTTTCTTCCGTGTCGTCTCCAGATGAAGATGATGGTGTATCTCGTGACCTCTACTAAGGCGTGGGCGTAGGGCATGTGCTACGAGTTAGACTAGTGGGATGGAACGGAAGCGCAGAGATGCCGCTTTAGATTTATATACCTATAGATGTGTATTTCTTTTGATGTGACAATAGGACTATGATAGTCATGAATTATGTATCTATGATAATATGTTTATGTTGTGATGTAATGAACAATGTTTGTGTTTTGTGACCATGAATGATATGATATCCCTTTTCTGTATGTTAGTCTTCGTTACGTCATACGCGGTTCTCACTTTGATTTTATGTTTCAAAAAACAATTTACCCGTATTTCCGCTAAGTATTTTCATAAAATAATGAGACTAAGAAGTAATAACCTAATGATTAACCTAATGTGTTCTAGAGGATGTTACACATTTTCCATCACATACTCAAATTTTTGACACTCCAAAACCATGCTTCCACCTCACCATAAAATATACTTTGTCATACAAACACCATGCTTTCATTCATGCTTCATATGACCACTTCTAGAAGACTTTTTTCTCTCATTTTTGTGGCTCAAATTCAGCCAGCCCTCCTTGCCTTCTAGAAGGGTTATTTTAATTTCAAACAAAGGGAAATTACCATACTTGAAGTTATGCTTTGCATCATAACTTCCATACCTCAAACCATGCTTGAATGACAAGTTGTAAGAGATATTTTTCTCTTCCTTTCCCTCCCAAAAGCTATGGCCAGCCCCTCCTCCCATTGGCCTCTCATTTGTTTTCATTTTCTATAAATACATTGCTTACTTGAGCTTGCAAACACTTTAGATCATTTGCTAAGTTTCAACTTTTCTAAGCTTTCTTTGAGTTCTTCCTTTTTCTCTCAAGTTGCAAGGGAGTTTCCTTTTCTCTTCATCTTCATCCTCTTTATCTCTTCATCCCATCATCATCTCATAACCTCTAAACACCACCCCACAACCTTGATCTACCATCAAACCTCTCAAGCACTTGACCTCAAACACAACCTCACTCAAAACACATCTCCAACCTCTTCATCCCCCCCTTGGCCGAATCATCATCCACCCTTAAGGAGGAGATGCCCATCTCTTTTTCTTTCAAGAGTTCAAGGTTTTTATCTCCACTCTAGGTAGGAGTGTTTTTCTAAACTTTGTTTTGTTGAAAAATATGATTTTCTTCTAATTTTCTCTTGGTTTCTTTTTGAAACTTTTCTTGTTTTTCTTTTTCCTTGTTTCGGCCATGAGGCCTTGTTTGGTTCATGATAGCTCAATGATGAGAGCTCCTAGATGATGACCATGTGTTCATCTCAAAGGAACCTCTAGAGCTTGATGTTTTTACTTTCTTTAAGTTTCTTCTTTATTTTCTAACTTAAAATGATTTTAGCTCAAGGAACATTTTCATTTCTCTTGCTATATGGTTTAGATTTTTGTTTCCTTTTCTTTGAGGTTTTATTTTCTTTACAAGTTTGTTTCTTTTGAGCTTGATGATGATGTTCAAGAACTCTAAAGCTCTCTTTGTGATAAGATAAGTGTTGGGTTGTATCTCTAAAGTCTTGTAAAAGCTCTAGACAAGATTAAAATGAATATTGCATTCATATTTATGTTTCTGCCTTACACATCATATTTACTTTCCTTGCTATCACTAAGTATCAAGATAATGAATGAACTTGCATTATCATATTTATATTCCAAGCTTTGCATTATCATGTTTATATTTCAAGTCCTTACTTTAACATCAAAGATAATAATGGGCTGCATCTCATGTCTACTTTATGTTCTCACTTTATTTTCTAATGGAACCTAAAATAAGTGCATGAGCATGTTTATTTTTATGTCATCACTTAAGAGAATCTAAAGCTCAAAGACTTGCCCATTATGTCTCAAACAAAGGCTTGAAAATATGTTTTTCCCCAGCTTGTGATTTCGGCTTTAAGAGGTTTCCTTGGTCACATGTTTTAAAATCCATGTTTCATAACTTTTCGAAGCTTATATGAGTTCAAGTAATATCTAGAACAAAGTTTTATGAATTTAGGACCTCTTAAGTTTGATTTAATTTAGCCACTGCCTTACCAAAATTTTGATGATTTTAGATGATAGAAATGTTTATTCATGAGTTTTGAAAGTTTGAAAAAGGTTTCAAGAGAAACTAGTATTTTATGTACTTTGGAAATCAAGTTTTATGCCTTTATATGGAGATTAGATTTCGGTTCTGCCTTGCCATTGTATGACCACTGTTTGTGCTGTTTGATTATGATAACATGAGTATGTTTGTGTATAGATGATGCTAAAATTCATATGTGAATGATTAGAGAAGATAGCAACTAGAAAAGAATTAATTTGAGACTTCTAGATCCCTTAGTAATTGATTTTTCTGGATGTTGTACAGCATGGTTTAGAAATGATAATCATGGATTTAAATTAGTTTAAATGTGTAGGAATGACTCATAAATGGCTTAGGACTTGATCTTGATGTCTTAGGAGCAAACCGGGCTTAGAAAGGGTCATTGTTGTGACTCCTAGGTACCTGTAAAGTTAGAATTTTAGATTCTATATTTTTGAGGTTTAGAGATGTTTATGATCCTAGTGTTGAGTGAGGAATACTTAGATATGAGCCTATAGGTACCTGAGAGATTAAGTTGTGATGATTTACAACTTAGATTGTGAGTTAAGGATCTTAAGGGTCAATGCATAAGACACTGAGAAGTGTTGAATTATATGATGATGTAATGAGATGTTGAGATGTAAATGATGTGTAAGTTATGATGAGATGAATTGTTTGAGACATGAGTTTATCCTAAGCATGAGGTTTGAATGAGAAACATGTTTGTGTTTTTAGCTTGTGGCATGAATGTTAGTTTGAAGGAAATTCGGTTTAACAGCTGTTATGCTGTCGAATTTCTATCAAACCTAAAAGGGTTGAAAAATGTTTCAAAGTATCACATGAGTTGAAAACCCAGGGTGACACCGATTTGGCCGAGCACCCCCAGGAGATTTTTTTTATGTGACAAGCATTGAGATGTACTTCTCCTACTACGGTGAGGAGGAGACAAATCTGTGAGGGTTTGGACGTGAGCCTTTCCAAAGCAGACAATTCACTGTGCACTCAAGGACAGTAGAGCATTTCAAAGAGGGTATATCCTAAGAGAGGAGTTCCCTAGCCCCCTAGCCCGTACTCTTAATTAGTAGGGTATGTTATTTTATTATTCGCTTATTCAGATAATAAGCAAGAGCTAGTGACGACTAGCTGAGGTATGAGCTCATAGCCTAGTTATTATTAGGGTGGCCTCTACATTGCTAAAGATTTCATGAATGATGTCACACATACTGATGAAAGCTCCATTTGCGAATTGTTGCCCTTATGCCACATGGACTGTTTATATATGATTTGATTTGTTGATTTATATGCTCAAGTATTGCCATGCATTCATATTTTGATATGTTGCATTCATGACATTAAGATGCATGCTAAAAGGAATGAACCTTGGATAATTAGTTTTATAAACCCTAATAATGAATCTTATATGTATGCATACCTTTTTCAAATAAACCCAAGGTTCCTGAGGATGTGAACGATGTAACCCTAGGATAGTAGACTCCTACTAAGATTCTTTAGTAAGAATTCTCACTCCTTTCTCTTTTTCCTTTTCTTCCGTCATATCTTCAGAGATCGATGGCGACATTCGTGGTCTTCATTGATACGCCCGTCTGGGAGGTGCACTACGACCTGGAGCATCGTTCCTATCACTTTGAGGGTCGCTGCGCTGTTCGTGTTTTTGTGTACATGGGTCGACCTTTTGCTTATCCAGTGTCCAGCTACCAGTTCACTCCTACCGCTTCTTTTGGTGGCGATGACTTGATCTTCGAGCGTACCTGCCCTCGCGACGAGCAGTTGCGTCGTGCCCACTCGTCTGCCTCAGATGGTCATGACTACCCGGAGTATGTACCTCGCTCGAGGAGGTCGGAGATGGATCCATCTGAGGACTCACCGATGTACGTCTATTAGGAGAGTTCTGCTCCCCTTCCCCCATTTAGGCGGGAGGGCAGCAAGGATACCGTGATGCAGCCACGCTTGGCGAGGAGAGCCGAGATGCGTCAGCGCTAAGGAGCTCACGTCCAGCCGACACGCGTTCCTTTCCCATTTCACTGGCCCACTCAGGAGGAGATCGAGCGGTTCCCCGGTTACCTACCTCCATCACCCAAGGATCCCCATCGTCACTAGACCTCATCGGAGAGCTATTCGAGTGCCCGAGCAGTCATGAGGATCTCCCATTCGGCGGTATCTTTTGGGAGGGGGTTTTAGCTTAGTACTCATAGCTTGGTTGGAGGGTTGTGTAGTTGGTTTTTTTTTTCACCCTCGTACCATGTACTTTACTGGTTTCTTGTTTTATGTATTTCTGCTGTATTTCCATTTTCCCTATGTATTGCAAGCTCCGCCCATTCCTATAAGGGCGTGACTACTATATATCTTAACTACGTTATTTATGAAATGTTTCCTTCGTGGTGATAACCATTGTTCTATTATTACATGCTTTAGCTTTTGTGTTCCTTATGATTGATATTTATACCTCTTGTTTAGATAAGAGCGCGGCTCTCACTTTGGTTTATGTTTTGAAAAAAAAAAATTTACCCGTAATTTCTGCTAAGTATTTTAATAAAATGATGAGACTAAGAAGTAATAACCTAATGATTAACCTAATGTGTTCTAGAGTATTGGGTTAAAAATTAGGGTGTTACACATATCATAGGATCCAAATTATTGAGTTTTTATCAAGGAAGAGAAAATCAGATTGGGTATCGACCCGATTAGGGCATTGGTTCAAAGGTTTGGAGATCCAACGGGTTCAACCAGGGTTCAATCAAAAAATAATAAATATACATAAATATATACATATGATAAATTCAAAAGTAAAAGACCTATATTAAGTCATCAACATTAACATAACCAACACAAAATAACATTCAGATGAGCAAATTATTGTAACAATTTCTAAAAATGTAAAATACAGCATAGGAGTGCACATTTCAAGCTTCAGAGGAAAAAAAAATTAAAACTTAAAGTCTGATGAGAAGTAAAATTGAGACAACATAGAAAAGCAGAAAAGTGAGATTGAGAACCAAAATATTATGACAACAAAGAAAAGATGAGAAGATGAGATTGATAACCACTCAATTGAGCTCATGGTGAGGTGGCAGTGGCATTGCAAGTAGAGGGGAGGGTATCAGAGGCAAGGGAAAATAGAAGCGCAAAGTAGCGTGGAGTAGAGGCAGCTTCACTGGCAGCCTTTGGGAGAGAAGAAGATCTGATGAGGCAGCTGTAAGCTTCAAAACCCTTCAGAAAGCAGTAAGGCAATGTGTTTTGAATGACAACAAAACCAATTCAAAGAAAATGTTTTGAAGAACTACTAATGTCTTCTTGACCTAGTGTATAGGTAATTCCAGATTGCATAACATGAACTTGAAGCGATAATGATTTCACTTTACATGTTCAAACAGGATTTATCTCATGTTAAGAGATTCAACCTAATAGAAGTGCACATTATATCATGCAAAGTACATATATATGCCTTACGGATTAAGGAAAATAAAATCAAGAACAAGAATTATCAAGATCAATATAGCTTCAATTAGAAAGTAGCACTGGACATCAGAAAGTACACTTAGAATGAAAATGTGTTATACAATCTTCAATCATCATGGTTACAATACTTTCAACATCGATAAAGCTGTGATTACAGACTAGAAAATCGAAGAATTATCAAGAACTGATATCGTACATCAGAAAGCTCATTTCATTGTGGAGCACTGAACTTTATTGTAAAAGGAGGGAAGTTGGAATTTTGAAATTCAAATTTCAAGTCAAACAAAGTTCAAACTGGCATGTCATCATCTTTTCTGCCTACTTGGTCAACCACTTCAGCTTCTAAAAGGAAGAGTTCAGAAACCATGTTCAGAAAGTGAAAAGGTAGTTACTGAAGGGTCATCAGAAATCTCAACTTTATAATGGCTTCTGCAAAAAGCTTTAACACCAAATGTCCTCCTCTTCTAGATTATGTTTCCAAGACACAAACAGATGATCAACACGTATCACTTGGACAACAAATCAAGGGCAATGATCATGAAGGAATACCTCTATAAATAGAGATGTTGTGCTAAAAAGAAAAAATAGGACTGACATTACCCAAGAGTGGAAACTCTGTGAAAATCTCTCCTCACATCTTGAAAGGTTCATTACTTTTAGTAATCAGTTTTCTTGATTATAAAAATATTCTTTTTATGTTCCTAAATAGTTTATATGCTTTTCCAAGGAAGAAATGTTAGAAAGGATTCATTCAAGTTATCTCAGGTTATTCATTGTATATTTTAAGGAAACTTGAGTGTATCCTCGATCCAGTTGTGATCGATGTGAGATAGCTTGGAGAGGCTAAAATAAAGCTACTTGCAATGCGACAATAAGATGTTCTTGCTGATCAGGGTTTCATCTTGGAGAGGCTAGTCAAAGACTGCTCGATGATAGATTAGAGAGGCTAGAACAAGTCTACTTGCAACGAGATAGTAAATGTTGTTTTACTTGTCACGGTTTTAGCTTGGAGAGGCTGGTTAAAGACTACTCAGTTTAACTTAAAGAGGCTGGTGACAAATTACTTGGTTTGTGATAGTAGAGGCTGTCTACTTGTCACGATTTTAGCTTAGAGAGGCTGGTCAAAGACTTCTCGGTTCAGCTTAAAGACGTTGGTGAATAACTACTTCGTTTGTGATAGTAGGGGTTGTCTACTGGTCATAAGTTAGAGCTTGGAAAAGCTACTATAAAGACTATCCAATTTTTCTTTCTCAGGTTAAGAAAAGTTTTAGTGAATCTCAATAGAAGTTGAGTACTGTATGTAGGCAGGATTAGCCGAACCAGTAGAAAATCATTTATGTCATATCTTTTTCTCCTTTATCTCTTTTTTATTTTCATTGCTCTTCATTATCTTTCAATGTCTACTGAAAGTTCATTTTTATCTAATCTATTTCTAACGTTATGCTTCAAGAAGTTATCTTCTAAAATATCTAACTTATTTCCATTGTACTTCAAGCTTAATGCTTGATAGTATATTGTCTAACATTTTAGTTTAGAAAAAAGAAGTAAAACACGATTCAATCCCCTTTCTTGTGCTCTTTTCAACCTACAACAGCTTTGTGGAGCAGAGAGGAGGGCATATGTAGCTTTCTAGAGCAGAGGGAAGAGCAGCAGAAGTAGCAAGAGGCAAAAGCATGAAGCAGAAGCAGCAGGGCGGAGTAGCGGCAGCTTCTCTAGTGGAGAGAAGAATATCTGTGAGCAACAGTGATGAACAGATTTGATGAGAAGATAACATTAGTACATTACCCTAATCCTCTTGTTTTATTTTTAGTTTTTTAAAGGGCTGCCCAAAAACGACAATGCTTTGCCTTTTCCTTTTTTTTTTAGGTAAAAAAGGTGAACCAGCCAACCTTAGAAAATCGGATCAGTCCACCGATTTTTCTAGTTTTACCCGATTTTAACCAGTTCTTGTGTGGTTTTTAACTCCACCAGTTTCAAGGGCTTAACAGGACTAGCAAAGCGACCAGTTCCTAATTAGCCCAATCGGACTAGTCAATTCGGTCTAATTTTCTCTTCATTGGTTTTTATATATGTGTTACAAGACTAGATGATAATGCAGGATAATGATTTTGTAATTCCTACCTTATTACACCTAAAGGCATAAAATCTCACATTAGCACTCATTCTTTCTACCTAGCTCAAAACATCTCTCTCATTTTAGCACGGTTTTGTTCTCAAATAGCCTAGAATAATCTAGAGAAAACCAAAAGAAAAACAAAAAATTGTAACCTCCAAGCACATCTTCATTAGCAATTAATTTGATCATCATTGCCATCAAATTCCAAGTCTTTGTCCACCACCCCCTTAGCCTATAAATACCAAGCTTATTCTATCATTTCCATGCACCACTCATTTATTTGAGTTCTTTTATCTCTCTCTGCAAGCTAGGCTATGAAAGCAAAGCTATGCATTCTTCAAAATTCAAGTTTTGTTCTTTATAAGAGGTAGGAATAGGAGTAGATATAAGAGTAGAAATAGGAGTAGAATTACAAGTAGTTTTTCATCCAATAGAGGGACCTTCTGAGTCATGAACTCTAAAGTGAACTTGGAAGAAAGGAAAAGGATGGAAGTTTGATATTTAATTATGGTATGCTTATGTGTTTTAGTGTTATGATTTCTTACTTTGATCCATGTAGTTGTTATAATCCTATGTTTTTAGTTTTATTAGTTCTAATTATTCTTATAATTGTTTGAATGTTTATATGAAATCTATGAATGTGATTGAATCTCAATTATTATGGTGAAACCCTAAGGCTTAATCCACTTTTATATGAAATAAATGATTGAAATGTGTTTTTGGTAAAAAAAAAAAAAGAAGAAGCAATTATTGTCACACACACACACACACACACACACACACACACACACACACACACACACATATATATATATATATATATATATATATATATATATATATATAAAATTCAACCAAGACCGATCATATACTTTAAAAATATAACTCACATATTAATTTCATTATTACTTTATTAATGTGATAATTATTTTTAGAATTAAAAAGATTTGCAAAAGTGAGGTGACAATTATATGCTTATACAGAAATGCTTTTGGGAAACATTCTAACAAGGAAAGACAGGGTTCTTAAGCAGGTCCATGTAACACACCTCTTTTTCCTAGGAACCTACCAATACATGGAAATAGTGGTATACACTTCTTCATTGTGCAATTACAGACAGAAGGATGATAAAATAGACTTTCATTTTAATACCGTGTTGGATGCTTCATTTCGCGTAGTGTGTTTGTTACTATACATTGATGTGAATAATGTGAAAGCTAATGTTAAAAGACACTATGGGGCATCATCTTAAAGGTAAGCATGGTGACCTACCCTATTTATCCTTGCCTGCAAGAATTATCTCAAGGCAAACATGGTAACCCTTGTTAGGTTATATGGGATTAGTTCATTTCCATATAGTAAGGGTGGTAATAGCTATGTATGTCATAGTTCTCAATTATATGGAAGTTCCAGCTGTGCATGGTGCAAGATGAAAATTTAAGATGAAAGTCAAAGTTGCTATAAGATCAAGCTATGCGACGAAGATGAAGGTATGATGTTATTATATCATTTAAGCCATGATATTCATATGTATGTATGCTCATATGAGAAAGTGCTATGTCTAAAAATGATCTACTTCAACTAAAGGATATTTTCAACCTTACAAATTGAATGATATTTCATGGACACCTTTTGTAATAAAAAGTGGTGGAAGCGTTTTCAATAACACGTTAGTTTCATATTGGGAAAAACTTGTTTTTCTTACTCCTACTATTTTGATATGTTTCTAGATAGTGATGGCGTAATTGATTTTTTATGTGGATGTGATGGGTTTTAATATTCACTTTGACCTTAGCATAAATTGCATGGTGATTACTATAAAAGCCATTATTAGAGTTTATATTGTCTTTGGTAGACCTTTTATTTCAGTGTTAAGCTAGGATTTCAACCCAGGTGACTCTTATAATGACATTCTCTTAGTGGGAATACATCAAAAGTTTGAAAAGGAAGATGAACCCCTAAATGTTGAGCCACTAAATATGGTTTATCCTGATAACTTTGGTGAAGAAGAAGATACATATGAGGACTCCTACGATCCAGTAGATAATTGGGAAGTGACATCAGACATGTCTCATATCTCTATCTTTCCTATAGTTACTAGTAGATGAGGTTTAGGCTTGGCAAGTTGAATATCTTGTGCTTAGTTTTATATTATCTTTATGTATTTCACGTATGAACCATATACTTCAATGAAAGTTATATTGTTATCTATTTCTTCCATTGTCTCTATTACATAACGCTATGACTCCTATTTCAGTTTAAAAAGAATTATACATTATTTTCGCTTAAGATATCTTCTAAAGTAAACAATTTAATGGCATAAGTGATATCAATAATGAAAACTACATCATAGCTTAAGAATAATGCCGTTATTATGAGGGTATTATGTCTACCACAAATAGCAATGACTAATCCCTTACACGTGGGAGTTCCCTTAAAGAGGTAAACTTCTTGCCAAAAGACATTTTCTATACACACAACCAGGAATCAAACCCTTGATTATATGGTTTAAGGAGTGTAACTATCTATCAACTAACATTTTAAAATGCATACAAACTCCTTTCACTACAAGAAAAATGCTTCTTAGTAGCAGTTTGCCCAACTACTACTATATTTTTATTTTTCTGGTATTTTTGCTTTTCACCACAAATTAAAGCTAATCACGATAGTTCACTATTGGATTAGCAACGATTACTATATCCCAGCAATTTAACCAAAATGTAACTGCCGCTAATTTTAAAAGGGGGGGAAAACTTTTTTAGAATACCATGAATCTAAAACAAAAGGAACTCTCTCTACCTAATCTCCACAACAAACACAAATCTGAGACAAAAGAACCCTCCTCCTCCTAAACTCTAGGATTGGTGTGTTCTGCCTTCAAGGCCACTGCCTTCGAGGCCAGATTCTTCATCATCGAAGGGAATATCTTTGCTCCTTCTAATTCCTCTTCTCACTAGAATCAGAGGTGTCAGAGGAAAGACGGAAAGCGAGACAAACATGGAAAGAGAAAGAGAATGAGAAGTGTCAGGGGAACAACAAGGAATAATGCAATTCTTCTTCTAACTATGCTGCATCTTCCTCAGGTAGCCTCTCACATATTCGTCGCCAATTTGCGCCTTGCCATGTCGGCGGTGTTGTTCTTCTGCTTTAGCTTCTGCTATGGCATTCACACCCACACTCACCCCTGGTGCTTCCTTCGTTTCATGTTTGATTCTGCCTTTTTTACCTATTTATGCCCCCCCTTTTTTCTGCCTTGTTTAGCTTCAATTAGCATATTTTGAAATTTTATGCTAATACATAAATATAATATGTGGATGACTATACTGTGTGAGATTAAAAAGGCACTCTTGTTCAATAAAATTATTGTTCTTAACTCTTTGCAAGACACTGTTAAAACTGCAGGCACTGAGGTTTCTAAAAGAAGCGATAATTGAAACATTCCATAGTAATGAGGAAGCACTCGCTGCTGCTGACAATGGATTTGTGGTTTTTTTATTCTTTATTTATTAATTTTTTTATTCAAATTATTTATGCTTGTAGATAAATGCTTATAGTTATTCTTGTTCTCTTTACCTTGTTCAGCTTTATTTGTTAGAAACAAACAATATAGTTATTAGTTTCCTTTTTAATGATCTATGTTTGATGATGGGTTGTTTGTAACTGAGTTAGTATTGTGACTTTATTGGGAATTAGTAATTACTCCCACATTCTATTAGGAAAATGACTTTATTGAGTTAGTGTTCTGATTTTATTGGAAATTAGTGCTGATGAATATTGCTGTTGGTTTATTGGATATAATCTATTGTTTATGTATTGTTGTAGTTTAAAGTATTTGGGAGTTTTGTGGTTTGATTTTTTTTTTTTATTTTGCTATCCTCCACCTCTTCTTCCATGGCTACTTCATCCAAGTCCCTTATTTTCTTCTTTGCAAATCCACTATCATGTTTTGTTTTATTTGTGCCTTTTATAATCTGGTTATTATATTATGCAGAAATAGGGTGTCTTCTTTTGTTTGTGTTTGTGTTTTCTATGCTTTCTATTTTCTTGTTTTCTTTATGGGAATCCAGGGGTTCTTTGTTTTGCTCCCATAAAAGTTTTGTGATTTGCTTTGTTAATTATGCACTAATGGTGGGTGTTTTAGTTTTATTTTATTCTTTTTTTACCTTTTTCTTCATGGAAATTCCTACAATTCTTTGTTTTCTAGTTTCCCCTCAAAAAGTTTTGTGCTTTTATTCTTTTTTTTTCCTTCATTACTTTGCGGATTCCTATATTATTTCCCACTCTTCTTTTTTTTTTTCCTATTTTTTTCATCATTGTTAAGGTTTTGATCACCTGCCCCTGAAGGAATCAATAGAAAGGAAAGGTTTTTCTAATCACAATACAATATGCCATTGTTGCATTGTTGTGTATTTGGGATAGATCACTATTCCCTTTTATAGCTACTGTCATTCTCTCTCTGAGGCCCAAACTCAAGTTTTCATTTCATTCTCCACTGTTAGTTCTTTTTTAACATATACAACCCCTTTTGGCTATTGCCTTTTTAACAATTTTTGGATTCATCATTTTCTTTTGGTTTCATTATTCTTAGAAGAATAATTATTTTAGTAGAAAGTGTGTTAGTTATTTTTTAGTAACTGCTTATAAATGTGAAATTCTTTTGAATAGTTGTATGAGAAAGGTGGATATTTAGATTTTGCTATTTAGCACAGAAAATGGTAAACTATATACACATTCGGTTTGAGTCCTTAGATTTAGATTGTACTTACTTTTATAAGGTAATTAACTAATTATATATTTGGTTAACCTGTAAGCTTCTCTGCTTTAACCTTGGCACTTTAGAAGGATAAACGAAATTTAATGAATATAGGTTCTATAAGGAAAAATAAGCAAATGATGTAATATAAGTTTGCCAATGAGATAGAAACTATGAGCAAAAATTTGTTGCCAGCCTGGCTCCAAATAAAGAGGGAAGCAAAAGTGTGGATTATCTTTCACGTACTTAAAGAAATTTATCTTTTTGGTTGATTATGTCTTTTGCATTGTTTATGAATTATCTTTCATTTACTTTCAAGTTATTATATGCCTTAGTTAGTGTTCTTTTTGAGCCCTCACTCTAGCATGCCTTTAATTTATTTATCTACTATTGAATTAGATAAGGAAAAAAGTTGGATTTTGAAGCCACGAGATACTCCTGAATATATGGATGGATTATTAAAATTTTTGGACTTCGCATTTGCTAATGTACCATCCGATAATAGGATAAAGCATCCTTGTTCTCGTTGTGGATTTAGACTATTCAAGACTAGAGAAGAGGTGTACGATCACTTGTTTTTAAGACCTTTTCCACTAGGTTATACAAGTTTGGCTATTATATGGTGAGAGAGATGAAGGAGAGACTTGTAGTTATAGGCACGAAGCTCAAAATCCTAAATCTTCTGAAAATCCAATGCGTGACATGATTCATGATGCTTTCATATTCCCTAGACCACATGCTAACGAAGATTCCATAATGCAGAATCCAATAAATGAGGGTAAAGGAAGAATGTCACATTTACAGGAGGGTCTGAGTGGTAAAGCTAAGCAGTTTTATGATTTACTTAAAGAAAGGGAATAAGAATTATATGAACGATGCTCAAGTACTCAAAGCTGTCTATTTTAGTAAAGCCGTATCACATCAAGTGTATTTATGGGATGAGTGACAAGGCCTTGTCAATGATAATCAAGCCGTTGCATGATGCCTTTGAGCATGCAAGGATCCCATAATCATTTTATGAGGCCAAAAAGACTATAAGAAAACTTGGTCTAAATTATAAGAAGATAGATGCAAGTCCAAATGATTACATGCTATATTAGGGACCTTATAGAAGTTTGAATGAATGCAAACGATGTGGCACATCTAGATGAAAAAAATCTTCCACTGATCATGAGCTTGAAATTGTTAAAAAGAAAAAACAACAACCAGCAAAGTTTCTTTATTATTTTCATCTAATTCCTCGGTTGCAAAGATTGTTCATGTCCAGTAAGACATCTAATGATACGAAATGGCATGCTGTGAATAGTAACAAGGATGGCTTCTTGAGGCATCTGAGAGACACTGAGGAATGGAAAAAATTTGACTCTAAATTTTTTGAATTTTCTTCAGATGAACATAATGTTCGCCTAGCTATCACGACCCGACCTAAGCACGTGACCGGCACGGGGGAAGTTCTATCCCCATGTAAGCCTCGTGGCCTGTTGGTTGTCTCTAAATGCTTACTCTATTCATATAGTCTGTTGAATTCATTATATATCCTGCAAACTAACCACATGTTCTCTAAACCAAAATAATTAAATCTGGAAACTCATAACAAATCTTTCGAGTTCCAACTCCTAGAATCATTTATATATATAAACCAACATACACTTATCCCAACATCCAAGTTATTGTATACAAATCAAATGTAATTGTAATACACCAAATGCAACTTAAAATATGTTCTAGGTCTGGGATCCTACCTACAATGTACTGGAGCACTCTAAACATAATGGGAATGCTTTACTCAAGTGAAGCTTGCCGGCTATACTCTAGTAGTGCCGTGGGAACACTGATGGCTAGGAGAACAACAGTTACAATACCTGTAATAGAGAAGAAAGCAGAGGGTGAGTTTTGTTACCAAAACTCAGTAAGTGAGTCCTCACCTGAAACCCCCTTTCATGGGACGCCAAAAAAACAATGCATAAATCATAATAACATCAATAATACTAAAAAATTCCACATAATCAAGTATAAATATTTTTCTAAAAGTCCTTTATAATTATCATGTTATAACTTAAAAATAATTTCTCTGAATTTATTTTCATAACTGAAATCATACAAGCAACACAATATAGTAGATCTTAGAGAAATAGTAATCTCTGCTCTGATTACGCACAATATCTATAATGTAACAAGACTCTGAATATAAATTCTCTGAATATCTCTGACCCAGGCTACTTGGTACCAAGGTTAACGGATTTACTGTCGTTAACACACAGCCTGTTTCTCTATAGCTACCTTCTAAACTAATCAAATAAATTCGTGAAAGCTAAAACCTTTAAACTTTTTTAATTTTATGAGAGCTCTGTATCTGTTTGATTCTAACAGTCTAACTTCAGCATAACCGTAGCTATGAAATCATACACAAGAGATCACCCTTTGTAGACATTTGTGATTTCATAAACTCACAAAATATGTATCCGCCAACTGTTCTGAATCTCATGAAAATTCAGGCTTTAAAACCTTTTGATTTATTCTCTAAAACATAATTCAAATTACCAATCTTTTCATAGTTTAGAAAGCTCAACAACATGCTTTCAAATAAAGAGGTTAAATCCAATCATTCCTCTAGACTTCATATCTAATTATAAAACTAAATCATATACATAAATCAATTCCAGAATCCATTAAAACGAGCATAGAAGTCTCTAGCGGTCACATAAATCATCAATTCTACATAAAATCAGTATAACAAACATGGTCCCATGAGTTTTCTCAAAAGCCAATTTCATACTCTAAAATCAATAGTTCAAAACATATATTCAATAGTAAACTTGAAATCCTTGTATGATATTTCTCTAAAATCAAGCAATAAATCCTATTTTCATGAAAATAACTCTAATGCAGAACATAGAGATAACAGGTAGAATATACTAGAACAACACCAGCATGACTCTGGAAAGTAGGGATGGCTTGTATCTGCCATAATAGTCATAGAATGCTAGATTAACCTCTAATAATCCCTAAATAACTCAGATATAGTTTTGGGGTGAGAACTTGAGATTAGGGGTGAGGATGGATGTGTTTTTGGCTATGTAAAGGTTATGGACCCCAAAATAGGGGGGTTTTTAACTCTTTGTTGACTGCCTGGGTGGACTCCTACCATGTTGCAGCACTACCTTACTCTTTGTTTACCGCTTGGGTGGTCATATGACCACTAGGGCGGTCTCAGTTATTTACATTCCTTAATTTTAAGTTAATGTCAGAGGACATTAACTTTGAAACATAAATGTAAATAAGGAAATACCCCTCATTTGGATTCAAATAAAATATTAGAAAAATCAAAATCCCAGCAAATCAAAATCCAAATTTTGGGATTTAGTTTAAATCCGAAAATTTTCACGATTTTATAAACTTGTGCACTAGAAACAGGGTGTTTAAAGGTTTCGAAAAATTCATTAAAAATTACTCTTTAACTTATTTTTCTCTAAGGAATAATTATTAGGACTTTTGGTCCCAAGAATATGATTATATTAGCCCTCCAAGGAGGTGTAGGGTCCAGACTTAAATGAAATTCAGGACCCAAAACGACAAGTAAGAGTAACTTATACCCTTTTTGGCTCGAAAAATTTCCTAGCCCTTTTATTTAAAATTGGGGGTATTGCACTAGCCTTAGCTAGTGATGGGTTTAATCCTTTCAGAAACATGAGTTCTAATTATAGCATTTGGCCTGTGATTCTTATTCCATACAACACCCCTCCTCAGACATGCATGAAACAAACAAAGTTTATTCTCTCAATGATCATTCTAGGTAAGAAAATGCCAAGGAATGACATAGAAATTTACTTGCAACCTTTAGTTGATGAGCTGAAAAAGTTGCGGGATGGTATTGAAACATCTGATGCTTCATCAAATGAAAGTTTTAAAATGCGTGCAGCATTGATGTGGACAATTACTAATTTTTCTGGTTTAGGGACATTGTCTAGGTGGAACACATATAGTAATCTAGCTTATCCTACTACCATGCCGACTTCATCATATCAGAAAATGGTGTTTTAAGGATCATCGTTGTTTCCTACATACTAGTCATAGATTTAGATTGGATAAGGTTCGATTTGATGGTACAGTTGATAAAAGAAATCCCCCACAAACTTTATTAGGCTCATATATTTTCAGGCAGGTTAAGAATATCCAAGTTTCATTTGGAAAGACACTGGTGGTTAAAGGAAAAAGAGGATGCGGGAAGAAAAAATGCTAATGAAGATAATTGCCATTGGAGGAAAATGAGTATATTTTTTGAACTTCCATATTGGGAGTTTAATGCATTGGGCCACAATCTTGATGTAATGCACATTGAGAAAAACGTGTATGATAATGTACTGTACACTTTGCTCAATGAAAGTGGAAGGACAAAAGATCACCTTAATGCTCGAAAACACCTACAATCTATGGACATAAGATCTGAACTTTGGCCAAATAATAGTAGGAAATATCCTTCTACTATTTTTACTATGTCAGATGCACAAAAGGATATATTTCTTAAGACCTTGAAGAATATGGTTGTTCCAGATGGTTACTTAAGCAACATTTTGAGGTGTGTTGATTTGAAGAAACATAAGTTGTTTAGGTTGAATAGCCTTGACTGTCACATTCTAATGGAATAATTGTTACCAATTGCTTTGAGGAATGCAATGCCTGACATAGTGTGTGTTGTTTTAACTGACCTTTGTTCATTCTTTTGACAAGTACGTGGTAAAGTGTTGAACCCATTGATCTTGTTACCCTCCAAGATCAAATTGTTCACATTCTTTGTCATTTGGAAATGATTTTTGTAACACCTTGGAGTTATTTAGAAATTAATTGGTGCTTTATTAATAAGAATTTCTATATTTTGACAAATGCAGTGATGATGAGGACGACCTAATGGACGAGTAGAAAAAAAAAATTCGAGCCCAAGTTTGAATAGTAACTTTATGGGCCCGTAGACATAGTAGTAACCTTGGCATTAGGACTAGGAGACCCCTGAGACCATGGGAAGATAGGATAAGGATTGAGCTAAAGTTTTTGACTTAAGACTAAATTCGAGTAATATTCTGATTTCCTAGGTACAGTGTTCCACCAATTTGGTAAAATTTCGTTATGTGATTTTTACATCGGAAGATGACTAAATCTTTAAGATTTGGATAATGTATATCCATTTAAAATAAGTGGATGGCTAAGATTCAATCTTGATTAACAAGATCAAATCCCAGCCATCCATCTTATTTTCTTTTTAGAAAGAAAATAGCCTTTATATTAAATAAATCCTTAAAACCTAACCTAAGATAAATACAAGACCAAACAACCTTATCACTCCACTTCATACTTTCAGCCAAAGGAGAAAAAGAACCAGCCTCCATTGTTGCTTTCTCAAGAGCTTTAATCTTGAATTCAAACCATCAAAACCCAAGCCCAAAGTTACCAAAACCTAACACATCCTTTACTAAACTTATTCTACTTCTCAAGATCTACTAAACTAACTGATTGAACTTTCAATTCCTCACCATTTCTCACTTTGATATCTTATACCCTATTGTCTAAGGAAAGGTTTGATGTTGATTTGAAGGCCTTGAAATGAGAAAAATCATTCCTAGAACATCCTTTGGAGCTAAGATCCCTAAAACTCCAAAAGTAGGGTTTTGTATCTTGTTTCATTCATTTCTATTTTCTTGCAAGTTTTCATTTTTTTTAAATTCGATATTTTTAGTTCTAATGTATGGTTACACATAGATATAGGTGTATTTATATTGGTGGAGTAGTTTAGTGTTGCTAGAAAATCATTTTTGTCAAAAGAAGTTTTGAAGTAGATTGGTGGATTTTTGGTTTTGTCACAGGCAGGAATTATTCATGATTTTTCTCATGTATTTGTAGCTATTTTTGTAAGCTAAAAATTTTATATATTGAAGCTAAAATCTTAAGGCAACTTTGTGATTTTTCTTGGTGATTTTAAAGACTCTTACTACCTTAAAAAAAATCAAGAACCATGACTATGAATACTGCTGCTAAATTGCAAGACCTGAAGCTGCAAATTTTGTTAATTTTGTTACTATAGTAAATGATTGAATTTTTACTTGAAATTTTTACAATGTGTTGGAAACATATTAAGGTTTCACATGAATTTTGTTCTGACTTTAAGGACTCATTTACTATGGTAGAAAAATTAAAGATTCTTACTTTGAGCTGAGATTAAATGGTCTTTAACCACAAAATTTGTAGAATTTTGTTATCATAGCTAGACAACTATTTTTGCCCTGACATTTTTATAGGACCTAGAACATTGAGGTGTCATGAAATTTTTTTGTAGCTTTGGAATTATTTATTTGATATGCAAACTAAACTTTGCTACCCAAGTGTAAAATATGCTAATGTGCTGGAAATGAACCAAAGTCTTTAATTGATGATATAATGACTTTTGATTCAAGTATGATGTGTATGAATGCATGCTATGAAGTTTAATGATTGGTTTATGTGAAATAAATGAGAATCACCTGTGATTGATTGTCTATATGTGATAAATGCATACATTTAGGAAAATAAAAGTAAGTGATACATATATGTGAATAAAAGAGAATGTATGAACTTAAATTATGCATGTTTTTTACATATAGGCAAAATAGAAACAAGACTTACGTTAAACAAGCACAAGGCAAAAAGAGGAATTTCCCTAGTGATATTATGAGTCGGTAGACATATCAGTTAGAAATAGAATTGTGTGTGATTCGGAGAGGAAAAAATGAAGTCCAATGATCACGTATAGCAATAAACTCAGTCCTGATAAGCAGTCTATTTTCCATGTATGGTGCCAACCACTATTACCATTTGTTATAATATAAGTCTTCCCTAGTTTGATCAAAAGAGAAAAATGCACTAAATTGAGTTCTATGGTTACACGATAAAACATATGATGATTATTATTTTTGCATATGATTTTACTTAGAGTTTCTTGTATGAATGAAATTCCTAGTTATGTTCTGTTTATGTTTGAGAGAGTACCCTACTGAGAATTTTATAATATTCTCATCCCTATGTTTGTATGCATTTTGTATTGTATTAAGATCCAACAGATGTTGTCAATGATATTCTACCTTGATTTTCCATAATGGGAGTGGCAGTACAATCCTGCACTAGACTCTCTATTTGTCGTAGGCTACTCCCAGGTCCATGCTTATGTGTTCTTTAGTTGCTTGTTTAGTTCTTGTGTTTACGACTAATTTTGACCCAGATTTTCCATATGATGGTTTGCCTTTCCACCTAGCACACCCAGTTGTCTACATATCCCTAGCAGCACGCCCTCTGAGAGATGCTCCATCCTCATCTTCCTTCAGATTTTGATCCATTCATAGGTTTTGATGTTCCTGTTAGGGATGGTATCATCATACCGATGGCAAACGGCTTTCACTAGGAGGATAGGATACATTCAAGAACTCTTTCACAGGTACATAGTTGTATCCTAGTTTTAAGACCCCACAAGCCTGTAGACCTTTTTGCTAGATGTATTTTAGGCCTGTTTATGTGTATTTGTTATTTTGTTGGGCCTTAGGATTAAGCAGGTTAAGGTAGACACTTGATGTGGTTTTGAACTTAGTTCCTAAATAGCTTACTAGTGGACTAACTTATCTTCCGGTATAATATATATGGTGATGACTTGTACATGATGTGTGTGTGTGTGTGTGTATGTGTAAAAGTTTTTGTAAACTATATATGGTCTATTTCAATATCGTAAAATGCAATATATGAGTTTAATTTACTTTCTCTTCACTTCTCTCAACTAGTATAAATATTAGCAAAAAGTGATGCTCTTCTAGTTATTGTGTTAACACTCAAGTAATGCATAGTAGTTAAGATGATGTTACAATTTTCCTTCTGACATTTTCACAATCATGGTTCACTTAGTTATTCATCTAGTTGATGCAGTAAAAGAAGGTGGCCCGATGCATTATCAATGGATGTATCCAATAGAAAGATGAACTTAACATGGAAAATTTCTTGTGTTCACTTTCTTTAATTGACTAGATTGTTGTAGCTGAATCCATAAACTTTTTAATGTGAAGGTACTTAGGTCATTTGAAGTCTTATGTACGTAATAAGGCACAACCAGAAGGCTTTATATTTCAGGGTTACTTGGCCGAAGAAATTCTCACCTTTTGTTCAAGATATTTGGATAACATAGAGACAAGAATCAATCCACCAAGGTGTGTTGATGACCAAACCGATGGTGCTGAACACCATGAAAGTGATAATATGTTCCCAAAAGTTAGCAGATCGACTGGGGGTTTCTCATATTTTGTATTAACACTAATGGAGAAATTGCACATTCATCACATGTTGCTTAATAGTTGTCATTAGAGATAGATAAAGTTGTATATAAAGAATTTCCTATCTGGTTTCAGAAGCATGTAAGTCGAAGTCATACTATCATTTTTCATTCAAGTTTAGAGGTTTAACTAACAGTAAAAACTAAGTATTGTAATTCTTGATGCTAGATCTCCAATGAAGGTGCTAAACATTCAAATGAATTAAAATGGCTTGCACTTGGACCACTTGATCAAGCCAAACAATTTACTGCTTACAATATGAATGGATTTAAATTTAGAACTCCTTCTCGAGAGCATGGGTTGAAAAGTAAAAATAGTGGAGTATTTGGTATGTTTGATACTAAGAGCTACGCAAGCAACTGCGATAATAATGTGGGAGTCAGAGATGTTGCTTATTATGGAAAATTGGTGGACATAATTGAATTAAACTACAATGGTCAATTCACTATTACATTGTTCAAATGTCAGTGGGGTAACACCACTTCTGATAGTGGTATAAAAAAAGATGAATCGGGTTATGCTGCAAACTATGCCACAAGCTCATATTAGAGCCTATCTTGTTCCATCTTAGGAACGAGCTGACATTGGAGCTCATTTAGTTCCACCAGCTCATAGTGATGCTCGTTCACTCCCAGCTTCTAATATGGGTGTTCATTCAAGGCCACAAATCGGTAGCGGAGCTCGATTGAGTGCGCTAACTCAAATTGGAGCTAGTTCAGTGTTATCTACTTATAGGGCATCTAGTTCTATTTGATCCCGTTATTTACATGATTAAGAGGCTAATCGAGAGAATGATATGCAAGATGAAGATGGTGGTTAATTTGAGCAATATGTAGACAACCTTTTGCTGCATCTGGTGACACTACTTGTAGTGGTAGTAGAAAGAAAAGTTATTGGGTTGTTAATGTTATTGTTAAAAATTTCTTCCTTTATCTTTTTAAAATCTAACTTTTACCATGATCAATTTTGTTTGATGGGTTAAAGATTTTGGAGCTTCAAATTTGAAACATTTTATGCATGAATTTGTAAAATTGCTAGTTATATTGTTTTTTTCCTATTTATTTTGTAAAGTTGACAAGTTAAAGATTTTATTTATTTCAGATAAGCTAGATAACACAACTAAAGAAGCATGACACGTGGTGCAAGATGTTTGGTCAATTCCTGATAGTAGAAAGATTATAGTTCCATGTAATGAGTTTGGGTAAGCCATAGGCGAGGGAGGTAGCTTCTTAGGGGTTTTGGGAAGTGATTTCAATCAATTTCCCATTTTCTAAATCTCTTGGCATAAGGTTCCTAAATCATATATGGACACTGTGTATAATTACATTATACAAGTAAACAAATTCATTCTTCCATGTCATTTGTAATCTCTTTATGACTTTGATACTAATGTCTTTGATTTCGTATGCAAAAGAAATTTCATATAGTGGACAATTGACTCAAGAATAATATTATGAAATGTATTAGAAAAGTATGAAAAATACTAGGTATAGCTTATTTTATGAATTCTGTAATAGCATTTTGAGCATGGAGGAAAATGTTGCAAAGCCACCTTCTAGAATTGATGAAAACCATTGGACATGGTTAATTGAATATCGCTTGAATGAGGAAACCCAGGTGAAATATCCTAATTCACTCTTGCTCATTAGATCTATTTCAATTAGGAGCCAAATTATGATTGTTTTTAATATTAAACTTCTCTTAGGATATGTTTGTGAATTTGAGTTTTAGAGAGGAAGAGAGGGGAGGACAGGACTTATAATATAATTTTACACTACAAGTCCTTCCATCCGCTCCATTTTCCTCTAAAATCCAAACTCAAAAACATACCCTTAGTGTTTGGATCTGAGACTTTCTTGTCTATGTTGCACCCACATGCATTTGATTATCTATTTATGGTTGTTAATTGGTAGATTTACTGAGTGAATTTTAATTTTTGATTTCCCTAGGGAACTATGGTGGATTTTTTTTTTTCATGTCACTGCTACATGTTTGGTATTACGTTGGGTGTGTTTTGATGTTGTATGTTTAGATTAGCTTGTATTTTGTTCAAAAGTCAAAATTTCTTATAATCAAAAACTTTTGGAAGAGCTTTTCAAGAAAAAAATAATTACCCCCTTTTTAAGATTTAAGCTAAACCAAACACAAGCCTATTGTGCTTCTTGATGTCTTACCCATTATTTTGATTTTGTTCTCTCCAAATTTGATGTTAAGATTTATAATTTGAAAGAGATTAAGGTAACATTTCTAATTTTGGGGACATTGTGTAAGTTGACAGTGAGTTTCAGGTTTTATATGGATTTCATTGGTATGGAATTAAAGGGAAAACTAACCAAATTTGGAGGGAATATCCCTCCAATTGCTAGGACCATGCTCTTGGATATATGAGACCAAAACAATGTCTTATTTAGGAGTCCAAGGTCCTTTCTTGACACCTTCTATATCACAACATGGTGGCCTTTCCATCTTTCTACCTTGTATCTCTCTTTTAATTCAAATTATTTACTTGCTCCAAAAGAAAAGAATAATATGTATATAGCTCCTCTCTCTCTCTTTCTTTGATGATATCTTATTTTTTTTTGTTTTCCTCTTACTTGGTAAGTATTATGGCAAGAAAAAGGGATATAATTAATGTCTGTCTTTGATCCTTGATCCTTTTGTTTTTGTTTTCTGCATTGATACGATTAGTGAGTAATTGTATTCCTAATTATGCAATAATAGGACACATGCAAGAAAAATGCTGAAAATTGAAAGAAGCAATTATACACCCACATAGGTGGTTCAAAAACCATAGCAAGGAGAAAACATGAACAAGTGATTAATGGTTTATTTAACTTATTTGTTCAATTCTTTTTGTTTAATTATTGACTATATATAAATAATGACATACATGAATGACAACGCGGAAGTAGCATTAGTATAGGGGAGTTATGGGTTATGTTGCAAAAGGAAAAGGATGGTTCTTATATTCACAATGAAGCTCAAGTCATTGGTGTAAGTATTGTATTAATTAAAGTAGTCGTACCTTAATTTTTTCAGAAAAAAAGTACTTAATTTTTAATGTTTAATGGATAAAATCTTATATGTTTGGAAGAAAAAATTATGAATGTTGAGTGTGAAGATGATTCCTCTAAAGGATTTTCATAAAATGATTCACTTTATCAAACTATAGGGAAGGAGCACTCTAGTTGAGTTTGAGGTGTGGGTTATGGGCCATGTTTTACTCAAGTATTTGGTCAAATTGCATGTTCAAATGCGCCTGTTGATCATTGATTCCAAACAGATATGAATGAGATGAAGTTTGAATTAGAAGCTTCTTGATTAAGGGTGCAAAATTTGGAAACAATGATTGAAGCAAAAAAATTAAGAAGACAAGCAATTGAGGGAGCTGTTAAACATATGTTGCAAATGCAAGGAACCAATTTGCCACCTAAATTGGCTACTCCGATTAATGTGATGGTATGTATTTTAGAACTTTTAAAATTAATTAGACTGCTTTTGGTATTTTGTGTTGTATAAAATTGTGTACACGGAAGTAGTGAAATAGTTGTTACAATTTATCTTTTATTCTTAATTCCAGGCCCCAAATAAAGATAGTGGACCAATTTTATCAGGTGTAAGACTGTTTTCCTTAGCTAGTCATGATGCTCGACACCATGATGATCATTCTAACCAAAGTTGAAAATGAATACATCATAGTAGCTTTCACTTGAGGCACCTTTTTTTTTTTTTGGTTATGCTCTTTTAGTTTTCACTTTTTTGAGATACTTGGTTTTGTTTAACTATTGTTTAATATTATGTTATGACATGTGATATACACGTTTTTTGTTTAAAAATTTAAAAATTTCTATGCAACTTTGGTTTTTGTTCATGATTGCTGATCACTAGTGTTGTACAAGATACTAATTAGTGTTTTTGACTTGTATGCTTCAAAATAAAATATGGAAAAATGACAAAAAAAAGAAAAAAGAGTGGTTAATATTGGGCTTTTTTGTGGCCGCCAATTAAACAGATAAATAAATATGCAGCGAGCTTTATTGCAGCTGTTTAAAACCGCCACTAAATACGATAACTTGGCACCAACCATCCATATCACAACGGTTTATAACTGCTGCCATATTGATAATATCGCCACAAAAAAATCTTAAACCCTAGCCGTTAGAGAGGTTTTTCAGCGATTTTAAACCACCACTAGATTCATGAAACTGCCACCAAATAAGCCGCTATGACAACCACCAGGAAACCCTATTTGGTGGTGGTCATTCCAGCAATTGCTCTAAACTACTGGTAACATTTTTACGGCAAGTGAAAACTACCGCTAAATACCATTTTTCTGTAGTATCTACTATTAACTCGACCAAAGCACACAGGTTTAGTGGATCACTACTTGAACTGGTTGAACCGGATGTAATTGAATAAATATATATAAAAAATATTAAACTCCAAATGTATGTAATAAAATGATATAAGTAATTAATAACTTAACACACTTTATAAAGTTTGTATGAATATATAAAAAAGTACATATACAATTAATAATTAGTACATTTAAATTATAAAATATTACAACTAAAAGAAAAACACGAACGCTTAAGGCGTAATAGTAAAATTACACTTGTCCAAGCAATCGATAGTACTAAACAGAATGTAAATCATCACATCAATCTCATAATCACAACTAGAACCTAAACATAACATCAAATAATATGTGTGTGTATGCGTATATAAATCTATCATAACAACATTTGCACAAAACATAAACTAATAACAAAATTCAATCATTCGAATAAACATAAAATTAGATAATCACTCAGTCACATATTCCAAAAACTAACTACAAGCAAGCAAATGAAAATAACATCCCCTAAAATGTCTATACCAAAGAGAGGCTATATCCACGAAGCTCTACATGCATCAAACTACAACACCAAATACATTTAACACTAGGGGTCAAGAGGAAGCAACCTGTCCATCCCAAGAAGAACCCTACATGGACGGCCATGAAAATGAGGCTGAACAAAAGGCTCACCATGACCATGATTGTCCCTTTGGCTACTCCTATGAAGAGAAAGGTCCCATGAGATGAGTCTGTAGAAGGGCACTCCACAAAGAGGTCGAAAGAACATGACAAGACTGGATGTGGATTGTAGACAATCTATCATGGGGGGACAAAAATGATCTATCAAGTCATCAGCATTAAATAGGGAGAATATGGAGAACCAACTATTATTAGTAGGAACAAAGAAGTGATGCCATTGGAACAGGAAAGTTTACACTGCACCATGCCCCACTATATGATACACATTCAACTCCAAGATATAGTACAAGTCTTGAGTCAGAAACTCAATGCATACCATGAACGACACCATCGCCCTTAACTTGAGAGGACACGGAAAGAGATAGGGATAAGAAACTTACTAAGTTCTCAATAGGATCCTCCAATTCAAACACAAGTATGCTTTTTATCGTCCCATACAATTTTATTTTAATTTCCAAAAGGTAAACATACAACAAGAACCATTTTAAGTGTCATAAAAACTTAGCTATCCAAAGTGGGTCACTTTTAACCATGATCTTTATGTATTGTGAATGCAACATGTAGTCATGAATGCCTATGGAAAATAAATTGCACATTCATATCTTAAAAAATATAATACATGATATTTCTTTTTTTCTAGGTGACTTAATCTTTGCTCTAGCTACCGTACAGTTCTATTCTTTTTCTTTTTCTCTTTATTCAAAAGTTATGAGATCATACCTAACTAATCGTCACTAGCATACAAATAAAATACCAATTCTAAGGTACGAGGAAAAGGGGTGTTGGATCTCCTTCCCTTACTTGTACCGACTAGGAATCAAAGAATCCATGTGTCTTAGAATATCACCAAGTTATTAAGCATATATGTATGAATGAGAATTATCATCAAATGAATGGCACATATGAAGCATATTCATGCACTTAACATTAAAATTCTTTTAGTATGCAATTCTAGTGGAATTTTGACAACATAATGTCTAGGAATAGATTTTCTCAAAACTACTCCCTATCATATGTTATATCAATAATGCATCTCAATAGATAGTAAATCTGCATGCAGACTTTAGGTCTTAAGGAGACTGCCCCAAGAACCCCTACCAAAATTCCATAACTCGCAACATGATCAATATGCATAATAAATTTCACAATTCATCAGTCATATGTAGAATAAGCATAACATTTCCACAAGACACATTATCAATTACGAGCATACATTTCAATATCAATAAGGGAATCATTTCATCATAATCTAACAAAAACACAAAGCACTTAATTTAACTACTTATAATTCTTTAAGTTCACTGAAACTTAAGTTTTCCACATAAAACCCCATCTTTTCCACTGGTAATAGATTACAACCTCTCTGTACTAGATTACTAGAGAGCTTGTTTCTTTTGTGGACAAGAAACTGCTACATGTAATCAATTACTAACCATCATAATCAATTACATGAGGCTCAAAAACACACTTTCATAATTTTTTAAGCTTTCAAACACCTTATACACTTAACCCTAACTTCTAATTTATCCTTTCGTTTCAAAACATTTTTATTCAATACTAAGAATTTGAAACAAATAACTACCTACTCTCATCCATAAAAACTCATTCTTAGGTAACTTCCAAGCTACTAACACTTTCAATCTTATCTAAAATGCATTTTAAACACATTGAAATTACAAAAGCCAACAAAATCAAGTGTAATACCCTAGTTTTAAATAAAAGGAAATAGAAAATATTTTTCAAACTAAAACGGGTGTCAGTCACTGTTACCTGTCGTTCCAGGTCCTAGATTTTACTAAGTCTAGACCTTATATGTCCTTGTAGGAATATATAATGGAACTATTTTCTTGGGATTAACAGTCCCGGTAATTGTTCCCTAGAGAAAAATAAGTCAAAGGATGATTTTTAATGAATTTTCCAAAATTTCTAAATTATTCGTTTTTAGTCCACAAATTTATAAAACCATAAGAATTATTAGATTTGAACTACAACTCAAAAGTTAGATTTTGACTTATTAGGATTTTAATTTTTCTAATATTTTATTTGAATCAAAATGGGGGAGGGTAAACCCTAAATAAATTGTTTAACTTTAATTAAGAAATATAAATAAGTGTGTGCTGTGATGACATAGTCTAATACATACCAGTACTGAAATTGTAGCTTAAGTTGACAGAAAAACCATTCTTGTGAGCACCGCAGCAGTCATGTGAACAATAAGGTGGTGCAGGATATTATTTTCATGCTCTCTGGTAAGCGCTGCAATGCTCTTTAGCGCTACAGCAGTCAACAGCACATTAAAAATCCCGGTTTCAGGTCCAGAACCTTCATTCACACAAAACACATGTCCCCCTTCCTTTCAAACACGAAAATACTCCTCCCAACACTATTTCACTCCAAAAACTCCATTCTCTTCCAATTCTAGCAAGTTTAACTTAGATTTTCCATCTCCTAAGCTTAAAGATGTCAGTGCCATTCCTACTTCTTAGAGTTTTGTTGGTGTTATTCCTTCACTGTTCACCCCTCCAGGTGAGTGGGTTCGCACTTGTGATCTCTATGTTCTGCATTAGAGTTATTTTCATGAAAATATGATTTACTGCTTGATTTTAAAGATTACTGTATAAAAGATTTGAAGTTACTATTGGTTTACATGTTTTAGAACTGCTGATTTTAGAGCACGAAATATGTTTTTAAGAAAACTCATAGGACCACGTTTGGTTGAACTGATTTTAAGTGTATTTGATGAAAATTGTGATTATAGAAAGCTTTTACGAATGTTAAATTAATTCTAGATATGGTATATGTAATTGTTAGATACTTTTATAATTGTTTCCAATTGACTCTGGAACCTCTTTATGTATATGATGTAGTTTTATACCTAGATACGAGACTTAGAGAAAATAGTGGAATTGTGGTTTTAAACTTTGATAGTTTGAAATGTGTTTTTGATAACCAGTTAAAATGGATTTTAGAGCATGAATCTTTATAATGTTCATGACAACTGGTGGTTACATACTTTGTGGAGGCTTGAAATCATAATGTCCATAAAGAGTGATTGTTTGGGCATGATTTCATAGCCATCGGTATGCTAAGGTTAGGCTGTCAGAATCAGATGGATGTAGAGCTCACAAAGAACTAAAATGGTTTAAAGGTTTTACAAGTTATAAGCCCACGATGGGCGTGTCATGTATGTAACAGAGAAGCCCATGAAGGGTAACCTCATAGATCAGAGCAGAGGCTGGAACATATTTAGGTGTCCAAATCAGGTTCTTTAAGAGCCACAGAATAGAGCAAAGACATGGTTCATGAGGAACCATTCAATCATTAATTAGGGGCTCTTATTCATGAGGAACTGAGTACCCATAGATCATAACAGTGATACTATTTTATCATGGCTAACAGACATAGCCACAAATCAGAGCAAAGACACTGTCATAGCATATTATGGCTATTAGGCATAATCACATATCAGAGCAGAGACACGATTATACTATGATTGATAAACATTATTGTTCTTCTAGTAGTTAAAGAACTATAATTTTATATGTTCTTTATGAATTTATAAAATGATGATTAAATGCACATATGTAGATATGTATGATTATGTATCATCTATGAGTTTTGTTGTAATTATTATGAACTTATACATTGTTTCTTAGTGTCCCATGAAAGGGGTTTCAGGTGAAAGCTCACTGATTTAGTTTTTCCATAAAAACTCACATTTCTCTTCCTTCCTCTATTTACAGATACAGAAGCGGCTGCGGGTCCTTCCCAGCCATTTCCATCTCAGCAACACTGGAGTCTCAGTGGTGAGCTTCACTTGGTGAAGTGTTTATAGTTTTGTCTAGGTGCTCCAGTACATTGCAGGTAGGATCCCGAACGATGTAGCATGTTTATGTTTTTGCATATTATTATACTCTTTTGGTTTGTATCAAAGAGTTTAGCACTTGTGAATATTTCAAATTAGAGCAGCTTTATACCTGTGCGTTTTGTGTTATGGTTCATAGACTATAAAGTTTGAACTATGGAATTTCAGTACAGACTAGAATGAATTAGTAAACAGGTGATTTGTATGTAGAAAGTATAAATGTGTTTTGAATAGTTTTACAATTAATTGTGCATATAGAGAAATCTAGGTCACGAGACTTACGTGGGGATGAGATTTCTCATGTGCCAGTCACGTGCCTAAATCAGGTCGTGACATCAAGCCTCATGCCCATCAAAGGCCCTAGGCCAAAATGTGTGTGTGTGTGTGTGTGTGTGTGTGTGTCTATGTTTTAAATCATTTGCTTGTATTAAAACACATCCATGACCTTCTAATACATTTTACACATGAAGTAGCCAAAATATAACAAATAACATACACCTTTCCCATTACTCTTCAAAATCATTCCATCGCCTTCATCATAAGTATCCAAAATTCATCATTATCAAAAAACACACCACTTTTAAGCTTTTTTAAGACATTTCACAAAACTAACAAACTAAAATATAAAACAACACGTCTAACCATCAAAGAACATCAAAGCCATAATTTTTCATTGATTAAAACCTCTAAAAGCTCTTTTGAATGTGAAAAAACAAGAAAATAACAAATTTTAATCGATTAAAATATGAAAAAGAGGCATTAGAATCAAAACTGAGCCTCCTTGAGCAAGTCTTAAGTGATATGAACAAAAAAACAAGGTCTACCATTTCAGCCATAAAAGAGCTTAAATAATGAACCTAACTCAAGAAACATAAATAAAAACCCTACCTAAAAAAGAAGTGAAAAATGGTTGAGTGTATCTAGAACTCCAATTTGTTTTTAGAAGAAAAATCTTCTCTAAAGAACCAAACATGGCTTGTGTCTAGTGTATGATGTAGCGCATAATTCAAATCATGTGGTTTATGTTCATGGTGTTTGGGTTATATGAAGGTTTATGGGAATGGAGGATGAAGAAGATGAAGAAATGTTTTAGAAAAGGTTTTGTATTTTTGAATGAGTGTACTTGTAAAAGACAAAAAAAAATAAAATTGAGTGTCTATATAGGAGAAGGAGCGCTGATTTTGGGTTAAGGTTAGAGATAAGAATTTTTAAAATGTTGTTTAGGGTTTTAAAAAGATTTGGCGATTTTGTAAAATAAAAATATCATAATACTTTAATTAAACACTAATATTCTATTATTTAATTAAACTAATACCATGAAATTCAAATAATGTAGAGATATTCACCTAATATCTAGGAAGGCACTCTTACAAAGAGCATTCTTGTTTGCTACATTTTATTTTTTGTGCCAATTATTGTCCTTTTAATCTCCTCACTATTAAATCTTGATTAAGGATAAGATTAAGCATGATTAATCATTAACAGGCTATAATTAATTAAATTTAATTAAATTACCCCATGATTAATGAATTGAGGTAATTAAATATTAATTGTTCTTAATTAATATTGAGTAATCTTAATTAGTGCTAATTAAGAACTAATTAGTATTTTAAGTTAATCACTGCTACACATCATCTGGACATCTCGTAAACACATCAAATCAATCTTAGTCAAACCAATTGATGATGATGAAGGACATTCATCATTAGCTCTATAGCTAAGCATCATAAGGGCATTTAAGTAAACTTCTAAGAGAGAGAAAATTGAGGCATTGCAACATCCATTTAAACAACCACACATACATATCGATTTATCCTAAAAATTATTTTACAACACACCCCCTTGTATAAACCATTCTACTTCACAACATATAGTACAAAAATAGACAAATCCAACAATAGCAGAAAGGATCTCTGTGGCTTCCCCATAGTCATGCAATCTCATTTTTCATACAATTATTTCCTAGGAAACATAAGTCTATCCTATATATAAAAAAGCATAAATAAATGAGTATTTTTTAATTAGCTAAATTTCCTAGTAAAAAAATGTTGGATGCTAAAAAGAATGACTTCGTAGTGCACTAATCATCCTCCTTAATTAACAAAATAACAAACATATTTACTTTTCGATCGTCTTAAACTAAAAAAAAAATTAGTGAAAAAATGGAATGGAAAAATAGGCAAAAAAAAAAAAGAAAACTATACCAAATAAAATGCTAAAAAAAGTACCCTCGAATTTTAAAAGGTTAGCACCGATGATAGCAAACAATGGCTTCACCATGAGGGCAACAGAGAGAGAAAAAAGGAGAAATAAGGGAAGAAGAAGGGGACATATAATGTAACACAATTGTTTCGATAAACCATCCTCAATAATAATTTAGCAAAATGGTTTTAATTTTTTTTCCTTTATTCTTGATGGAATTACTAATTAACAATCAAAATATCTGGCATACCAAAACAATGCGCCAACATTCTGAAATTCAATTTTTCACCAAAAATGTCGTTCGTAATAATATTAAAATATTAAAACAATTAATTAGGGAGTGAAGGTTGATCTATTATTTTTTAAAATATATATAAATCAAAGTTAAATTATAAATTATCAATCAACTGGTGTTCCATTGGTAATATTCTAATTAAAATATCGTTGTGTCCATTAAGAATCCCATCAATAATATTTGTCTGCCATGTGGTGGGAAATAGCACAAAGCTTTATTGACAGAAAATCATCTATAACTTTGAACTTCCATTTTGTGCAAGATTTATGCCATTCCTTCACAAATTTTGTCAAAAATATAGATGAGAAATATGTCTGTCAGTAAGGGCTGCTAGTATTCCATGCATGAGTTTCTTGTAGTGGATGCTGAAATGAAGTATGCCCTACCTCATGGAGTCCTATCCCAAAGACATTATAATAATTTTGTGATGATATTATATTGTGCTTACAGTTTAATACTTTAGAATTGATTTAAAATCTGTGTTATATACTAATTCAAGATGTTTTGAGACAATTAAAAAAGTACCCTTAACTCTGCTTTTAGAAGCAAATTATTGCTATCAAAAGTGCTAGGTTAACATGGGATGACAACAGTGCAAATACAACTCTATTTTAATGTTGTCCTACCTAACCTTTGCTCAGTAGTGTGCAAATATCTAGGGCTACAAATGTCTGTTTTACCTTATTTTTGTTGCATTGAAAAGTTAACTCAAAGTTCTAAAACTTCTATTTCTACCCCTGAGGGATACATTCAACTATAGTGGATGCTTGACGGAGGTTGTCACTACCCCCGTCAAAGTAGAATTAAATAGTTCAAGTACCAAATGCACCAAAAATGTAGTTAGGATGCAACTCGGGTCGTCTCTCTAGAAGGTTATATCACTTAGTTGAAAATAAGGAGTTTTTGAGAATTGAAGTAAAATAATTAAAATTAAATGAGAAAAAATTCAAAATTAAAGGCACTAGTGCAAGGTATTTCTAGGATTGGAATTAATTATCATTGACCAAATATTAAACACATTAGTGGCTATTAATAAATAATTACTAGCAATTATACTAGTAATTGATCGACCTCTAGAATTTCACCAATGCAAATAACTAATAAATAGGATCCCAATTTATTTAGAAATCACATTAATTTAAGGTACCAATTGCTATAGAGAGAGAGAATTCTAGATGCCAAAACTCCAAATTCAAAACTAGGATAAAAGTTCGTGTCATTCCTTTAAATACTGCTTTCTAAAATAGCAAAAAATAGGGCCCAAAACATATTAATTATCTACTAAGTGTGTCAGTCACACAAGTGTTGCAGCTCCTAAATGAGTGTTGTAACATGGTCCAGAGAGCTCGGCTTGAGCACTTCTTATGGTGGCTCTGCCGAGTGCTGTAGCACTAAAATGACCGCTATAGTGCTCAGTCGAGAGCTATCCCTTGTGTTTTTTCTTTTTTCCACAACCCCTCAGCTCCAAGCTCAATCCAAAAAGTTCTTTAGCCTTGTTCTTGACATTTTGCACTCCATCTAACACTCTTGTGTACAAAACCATATTCAAAAAGACATGTTAAACGCAACAGGCTCTATTCCAATAATCATTCCTAAATTAGTACAATAGTCAATGATCCTGTAAAAAATGCACAATGAGGACTAAATCAAAATCCTAAATATTTATATCAATAACTCAGTTAAACTTGTGTAAAAGACTAAGGTTTTGAAGTAAGATAAGTGGCATAAATGGCACTTTGTCAATGCTACAATGCAAAGAACATACTCCTAACACATTAGTCCACTAATTTTTCTTTTGGGTGCAACTAGCACAAGAAGTTAGGTGAAGAAAAATAAAGTAGGGCTTTATTAGAGAAAGTAATGAAATTAGAGAAATAGAGAAATTGTATATTAAGAAGTAATCAAATTAGAGACATTGAAAATATAGATATTTAATTTCATTTGCTAAGTTCTTTATTAGAATTTATGTATAAACAATATTTAAAGGGAATGCATATACATGAATATGACTTGTATACAAAGAAATTAATTGAGTTTTGTGTTTATGATGAAAAATATTTTGCTCCATAGTCATTTACCATTTGTAATGGAGTTCACATTGCACACTATGAAGTATTATTGACAGGTATATGAATTATATTTTTTATTGAAAATATAATAAAAATATAGTAAATACTAAATTGGTAATATATAATAAAATGAAATAATTATTAAAATCAATTTAAATACTAAATTTATGTCATATTGTAACTTGTAACACATGAAGTTATTCCAAAATTTTTTATTTGAACTTTATTAATCAAACTTTTACAATTATAATAGAATTAGTCATAATAAGAATGGCTTAGCAAGACAAAAAAAATAGTGAATTGTGACTTGAGCCCCATGGCCTGTCGAGACCACTGAAACCCTGGAAACAGGACTAAAAGATGCCTGAGACTAAGAAAAGATAGGATCAAGTTAGAAATTATCATAAATGGAATTTTCAAACTCAAAATTAAATTTTGGGCAATATATGTTGCTCGAGTATGGTATTTTACCTGTTCAGTAAAATATCAACGTACAATTTCTTACACCGTATGAAACTTTTAGTACATGTTTACCACCTCACTTAACAAGTGTGTGGCTAGGAATGGCCACACCGTTGTCTTAGCTAAGATTAAATAACAAACACATAAAAATTCTAATTTTAATTATAAGGTTATATTTTTGTGGTTAATATTTTTAACGTCTTTTCTTTATTAACGACCTGAAATCACAAATTTTCATTCTTCCCTCCCATGAATTTTGGCCAACCTCCATACACAACCCCCTTTCACTTTCTTCATCATCAAAATATCATAACTTAGCTTGAAACTTCAAGTTACACCACCAAGAATCCATAATCAAAGCACAAACTACATAATAACTCTTATAATCCCTAAATCAAACACTAATATAGAATCCTCACCTTACCTCACCATCAATTGTAGCCATTTTTCTTGCTATTTTAAAGGAGGGTTTGATCGGTTTAAGTCAAAAATTGGGTGTAAAAGCTCTTGAAGAAAGTCAACACAAGAGCAACAACTTATAAGAGCCAAGTAGGGTTTCTTTTAGCCTTTTTTTTTTCTTCAAAACTAGTTCTAGAATTAATTGGATGTTTCATCTTGAAATTTTTTATTTATTGGTTGATCATACATAGGTATTGATCTGAATATATGGGTGGAATGATTTGATGTTGTTAGAAAATCCCTTTTGTCAAAATAAGTTTTAAGTTGTGTGTTGGAAACTTAGATTTTAAGCAAGCAGGGGAAAATACATGATTTTTCTTACTTATTTAGATACATGATTTTGAGATAAAATTTTTATATGATGAAGTTAACATGTGGAGGCATTCCAATATTTTTTTTGAGTTCATTTGAACACTTTTACTATGTTAAAAAATTTGAAAAGTAAGCTAGTCAAGGTTTCTGCTTGGATAATCAATTCTAAAGCACTGAATTTGTATAATTTTGTTATTATATCAAATGATGCAATTTTGACTTGAAATTGCTGTAGGACATTGTGGACATATTTAGCCCAACCTTTAATTTTTATAGAATTTAATATATTCATTTGATATGGTAATAAATTGAGATTTCTAACTATTGACTGGAATTAGGTGATTTCTGACCTCTAAAATCGTATAATATTTTAATATAGCTAGAGACCTTATTTTGGTCTAAAATAGTTACAAGGTCTCATAGACATATGAAATTATCTCTTAAAAATATTTTTTCTATGTTTTGATGATGTTTAGTAATTTAATCGTAATTTTCTTAGAGGTTGAAATTCTAGAAATCATTCTAGTGAGCTGAAACTATGATGAAATATTAATGACTTGGTCTCATTTACACTATGAGAGTTTGATGATGATGTTATATGCATATAATTGTGAATACTTTTGACAATTGCCTCTATATGAGAGAAAGATCAAGAATATGTTTTCTTGGACTGGAGAAAGTAAATTCGGTAAGTCGAGGAAAGTAAGCCTAATTACCCTTAAATTGAGTTAGGAAAAGTAAACTTGACTAGGAATAGGTCTATGTGAGAATTGGACAAAGTAAATCGAATGATCATGTATATGAATGAGCTTAGTCCTGAAAAGTAATATGTTACCTAGGAGTAGAATAAGCCACCATAAACCAAGGGCTAAGACAAGTTAAAGTAGAAATTGTCCTAAGTAGTACTCTATGCTATGTGCTAAGTATTTGAGTCTATTACTTTATTGAGATCAAGATGGTTATGTTTCAGCTTAACATTGTATACTCTAAATAATAATGATTGGATAAAATGAGCCTGCTTTGAGTAAAGATTTTCTTAAAAGGTAAGACAATTATTGTTGTTCATTCTACTGGCATGCAATAATTTATAAATAAATCAAAGCAGCAGAGATAGATAATAATGATATTTATATGTGTATGGGATTATGCTACTGAGAATTTTAGAATTCTCATCCCTATGTGTATTCCATGTCTATCTCAAATTCTGCAAATGGCTTTCACTAGAGGGTTCTATGACACTCAGGAGTCGCCAGTTGATCACACTTTGTTAAGATTAGCATTTCATAGATACCTGTGGACTAGCTTACTTGGTTTGGATAAGACCCCTTTTGTACATATTATGTTGATGGGTTGTCGCAACTGGGATCGCGATGGGACGGTGAAAAAGAAGTTTTTGAAAATGGAGTCGCCACCAAGTTTATTTAAATTGGAAAACATGGAAAAACCAGTTTTATTCTTGAAAATAGTCTTTGAAAAAAAACTAGATTTGAGTTCGGAAGTCAGTTATGCATAGGGAATGGCAGGAATTTAATCCGACAACACCCCTAGTACACCCATCCTTAGACGGTACCTTAGAAAATTGTGCAAATTAATTAATAACCCTTAAAAATTTCAATAAAGGAAGAGAAAAGTTACAACTTAAACACATAAGTGGGGAAAATTAATTTAGTAGAAATTTGCAACTTGAACATGTAAATTAAGAAAAATTAATTTAGTAGAATATTTACAATTTAAACACATAAATTAAGAAAAACTAATTTATAAAAATACTTACAATTAAAACATATAAATTAAGAAAATTAATTTACACAAATATATTTAAAATTTAAACAAATAATTTAAGAAGAATTAATTTTGGTTTGACAGAATTTGTCTGCTCCTACGTATCCTCTGGTGCAATGAGGAACTCAAAGTCACGTAGTTCTATAGAAAATATTTGTGTGTTGATTGATTTTAATTAAAATTATTTTTGATAAAGAATAAAATCTGTTCTTGCACGAGATTCAAATTAGCACTAGACTACTCAATAAATCCTTGTGATTCAAATAATAATGAAGATAACATCTGTTACTCAATCATCATTATTGATCATTGCACAGATTAAAATAATTTTAACATATCACACTATTTTTATTAGTCTCCAAACCCAGTACATCATGCACCAAAGGAATTAAAAGTAAAAAAAAAAAGGAAAAAAAAAAGAACTAGTAGCACCTAACTTATATTAACGTACAGCTACGCAAAGCAAATTCAAAATCACAAAAATGAAATGCTAGGATAAAGACAAACACCAAAAAGAAAACAAGGGCATATTCTAGACACAAAAGACAAATCACAGATCAAGGAAATATAACACCAAGCAAAATATAAGTGAAGCACCAATCTTAAATAAAAATAAAATAAAAACAACAGAGTTTTGACAAAATAATAACGACAAAAAGTAAAAGAACTAAGGGGTAAAACTAATTTAAAAATAGATGACAGCTGCATAGTTCTTTTTAAGTAACACATAAAAAATAACCACGAACGTAACTGAAAGCAAAAGTCCTAACTACCATTTTTTATTTTGTCATTTTTATTATTAACACAAAAAATTAATTTAATTGAAGGAAAAAGAAAAGAAAAGGACATAAACTCCAAAACAATTTTTGAAATGCAACGGCCTAAACTGAAACTAAGATGCCAAAAATAACAAACAAAACAATTCAAAAGATAACAAAATCCATGTTACCAAACAATAAATTTTCAGCCCACAACAAAGAGGTACTAACCTGTTTCTATTCTCAACAATGAAAAGACAGTGGCCCAAATCTATACAACTAAAACTTTTAAAACAAAAACCCAAATTCATATATGCAACTCACGCTAACTAAAAGAAAAGTAAATTAAATAAATGAAAAATAAAAATATATCAGTAAAGGAAATGACGGGTTGGTTTGCATTGTCTGCATTGTTTTGGGGACATAAAAAAAAGTTGAGCTTTGGGCTTTTGTCCAAATTCTTCTCCTTCTTTCTTTTGAAAAACAGAGACAGAGAAATAGGAGTAGTGAGCATGCAAAGAATAAAGAGAAAGAGCGAGATCTGGAAGTTAAGGAAGGAGGGGCAGCCATGGCAGAGGAGCTCCATTCACTACGCGATGGTGGGTTATTCCACCGCGGTGAGCTTGCGGCGACAGGAGACGGAGGGGTCACGGCATTGTGTGGGAAGGCGAGGCGCACGACGGTGGGATCACGTGGCGGTGGCGCTCACGACAGAAATGGTGGATTGGTGGTGGTGATGAAGTTGGCTGGGAGGCAACTCTGATCTTTACACATTGGTGGATTGCTCGTGCAAAGAAAAGGGCATTTTATTGAGAGAGGACTCAGGCTTGGTGTTTTTTGAGTTGGGTGATGATGTTGATGGCTGAAAGGGGAGGACCATGGTGGATGTGGACAACATGACAGTAAAGAGTGTCAGAGGCCGCAGTTGTGATGAAGGAGGTGGCAGCAGCCGCGGCCTCCCTTTCCTTCTTCTTTATTTGATGAAAGTGTTAGTATTGGGTATATGGGGACTTGAGTTATGGTTTAGAGCTGAGATATTTTGCCTTGTATGTGATTTATGTTATTGCGATTGATTTTCTGATTATGGAAAGAAATGGTGTGTGTGTTAACTTGCTATTAGTGTATGTGCATGTGCATGTTAGCTAACAAAATGAGCATGTGATTTTATCTAAGGATCAAGAATACAGAATATCAAAATCAAGTAATAAAAGGAATGAAAACTAATACCACTGGTGTTGTTCTCTCTTTCTTTTTCAATATCTCAACTTCAAAATTCCTCACAATGGTGATCGAAAAATGAAGTTTTTAAGCTCGTGACGATAATTCTCCTATTTGTATTTCTCAATTATGCTTTATGATTCCTTCAATTTTTGCTCGAGTCTCAGAATCCTCTCTAAAAACTCCTCCCAAAGCCTCTAAAACTAAATCACTCTTATAGAAAAAAAAAAAAAACAACAGCCAAGAAGTATTGATATCGGTGATTGATGTTAGAAGATCGATCCCCCTTCGTTGTGAATTTTGGTCTCTATTTATACACCATCACAGAATCAATTTTCAGTTTTGGCAGCATCCATTTTTTATTTAATTGAGAAGATTTTTCAGGCTACTGCATGTGAGTTGGTTGAAATTTTTCCTTATTGCAGATTTCATGGGATTTTCATCCCTTGCATCTGATTCCCTGCATGTTCTGTTGCTCTTAACTTCTGACTTTTTCATGTACGGTTCATCAAATCCTTTCCAAAAGTCAATAAAAACACAAGGCCGAAGGCACGCCTTGTCATGTTAATCTAAAGAAGACAACAGAACAGTGAACGAAACAAAAAAAATTTCAAAGAAAGCAATCAATGCTTATCTTTTTGACTTCCCTCTCTGCTCTTTTTGACTTGCCACTATGATGCGGGCTTCCAGCTTGCACTTCTCTCTGCATGTCTTTTTCTAGCTGTTAGATTTTTATTTTTTATTTTTTTATTTTGTACGACTCAAAATAGAACAAAACAAATGGATTTTTTCTTCTTTTTTTTTTTGGGTTTTGCAGTTCAACAAAAATGAAACGGGCTTGACCAACATTTTTATGTAAAAAAAAAAATGAAATGGGGTTAATCAAGACAACATGAAATGGGCTTTACTTTAAAAATGAAATGTGTTGAGAATTTTTATATTTTTATATTTTTTAAAATAACTAAAAAAAATGAAATGAAATGAACTGAAAATTGAAAGAAACTTAAGTTTTTTAATATGAGCCGGACAAAATCGAGTGTTCACATGGATCTTACCTTAAAGTAGGTTTATGTTTTGTATTTTGATTTACTTTGGGCAGTCCTTATGGACTCTTTAATCTATGCACTATGATATCTGGATAACTGTGTATTATAAGTGTGTACTGAAATGGTAGGTTTGCCTGTTGTATATAAATAAATGTATTGTTCTTTTTCATACTTTTAGAAAATCTAATGATACTCTATTATGCATTACTTTCTCTAATTCAAAAAATTTTGACGTATGTCACCAAGCACCACTACTTGATACTACTTGAGTATAAACGAGAAGTATTTCACTTACATGAGAATTTATAAAATAAAAATAATGAATTGATTATCATAAGGCATAGGAATATGTGACAAGTAGTACGAAACTCTTAATTACTATGTTAAGATATGAGCAAAACACTGAAATTAAGGCAGTGTTACACAATCAATTAGCAATAATTATTAAATTTAAAAGTATGTTTTTTGTTAAAAAAATCCTTAGTGTCATAATTTAAATCTAACCATTTAATTCTTTTTAAATGAATAACTTTTTAAATTATTATTAATAATTTCAAATAATAAAATCAATAAGAAAATAAATTATACTCCCTCTATTTCCAAATAAATGTACTCTTTCACAATATATTTTTTGTCTAGATACATTGATTTATGAATATAAATAAAAGTGAAAGAGATATTTATTTTTAAATGGAGGTAATAGTTGGTATTAAATTTATTTAAAACCATTACTTAATTGATTTTAAATTGGAAACTGGCGAATCAATATTAGATTAAATTTGAAACAAAAAAAAAATCATTACAACATAACAATAGCATCATATTGAACCTCTCAGATATAAAATTATAATTGCTATTAGATTAAATTGATATCAAATAAAACGATAATAACAAGTTGATATAAGTGGCAATATTTGTGGATTATTCATTAGATTTATCATTATTTTATTTAATTAGAAATCCAATATCTTTTCAACTGTGAAATATTTTTTGTCCATTATTTGATTTATTATTGTTGCTTAAGAAATTTATTTTATTTTATATTTGGTTAAAATTGATGGAAATATAAGCAAAACATGACAAAAACAAAACAAATAAAAACAGAAAAATGATCAAAGGATTATTGAAAATAAAAAGACAACAATGATTAAATCTCTATGCAGATGTCATGTTGTCAACAGAAGAATGACACCTGAAATCAATCAGACAAAAAAAATACAATAGTTATTCACGGATAATAATGATCAAAAGGTTAATAAAAGCAAAATATGAATCAAAAGTAAATATAAACGCAAACATATAAAAAAAAATTAGTGGAATAGGAAAAAGATAAGATTGATAGTAGAAGAAATATGTCATTGTAGGATGAAAAGATATTAACGAGATCTCATAAACTTAACAACTACATTATAACTATGTAAAATGAAAATCAAAACAATTACTCAAGACTGACTCAAATGAGAAAATTCTATGCAAAAGAAAAACCAAAAACTCTTTAGAAGAACGAGATGAACACAATAAAAAAAAATCTTACTTAGAACTTGAACTCGCACAGACTATGTTTAGCAAGATTTTAAAAAATGAAAACTGTTATTTCAATAAACAAAAATTATACCGTGAAAAATATATCAGAAAAGAAATAATAAATATAAAAACACTACACAAAACAAAACTAGTAACTTCATATTTCATATAAGAACAAAATATCGAAGAATAGAGTTATAAATATTGAAGAAGATGAAGAGAAAAAAATAAACACAAAAATTAGACGTTACCAACTGATAGGTGATTATTTTTGCCTCAAAACTACAAAAGATGCAATTGGGAGATGTATTTTCCAAAGAACTAATGGAAGAACAGTGAAGAACCTGGAAGACATACGTAAGGAGAAGACTATTCCAAATTATGATTGCAATTACAATTGCACTATACTAGAATGGTTTTCGTTACAATTAATATCATCCTAAATTTAATCTTTAATGCTTAAAAATTAAAAAAAAATCAATAATTAATCATCAACAAACTTTTTAAATAAAATCATTGAAATCAAAATTGAGATTGAGTTATTTATCCTAAAATTTTGAATGCTCGGGGTAAAAATAGAGAGACCTATGTTTAAAATAGAGAGACCTAGAGTTGAATCAAATATATAAGTAGAATACTTATGTTTAAAAATAGAGAGACCAACAAGTCCGATTATTATAATATCCTTAATTGGAGATAAATTTAATATAAAAATAGAATATATGTGTTTACAATAGAGAGACCAACAGGTCCAATTATTATAATATATTTAATATTTAATTAGAGTTGAATCTAATATAAAATAGTACATATACTCCTAGAACATCTATGTTTGAAAATAGATGGGCAAACAGGTTTATTTTTATAATATTTTTTCCGTAGTTTAATTTGATAATTTTATATAGCAATTCGACGATATTTTTTTACAATGCAATATCTTTTCATAATTTGATATCAAATTTAATTATTATAATTTTTTGTAATTAACACAGATAATATAATTCTAATAATTTAATTCAGAATGGATAATTCAATGCGTGAGAAAATGACATGATATTTTATATTATGGATATTGATATAGGTTAGAAATTAGAAATATTAGAATTAGAATAGGGTTTGATAGCAAAATCCGATATTAGAATATAATTTCATAATTAAAATAGATATTCAAATCTAATCACTATATATAATATCTTTTCATAATTTGATATAGTAATTTGATAATTTTTTTCACAATATAATATATTTTTTTTCATAATTTCATATTAGATTCTGTACTAGAATATAATTTCAGAAATAATTGAGATATTCAAATCTGTTCATTAATGTATTATCTTTTCAAAACTTGATATCAAATTTACTATGAGGATACAATTTCATAATTAGCACAAATATTCAAATTGGATCATTATAATTTCTCTTCATAATTTGATTGCATAAAAAAAATAATATATGACTAATTCACTTCTACATTAGTTGTCAATTGATTTTTTCATTTATAAATTAATTTGAACATAAATAATAAATCATGTAATACACAAATTGTTTCTTTTTTATTATTGTAATCAATATTTGATAGTCAATTGATTTAATTTAATTTAGAAACGATAAAAGATTTATTTGCTTCCATGCTAGCAAATATATTAGGGGAGGGATTTATGGCCAAAGGTTTACTCTATTAGGTGAGCTCTTGCCCTGAAGGAATTAGTTATTGTTGTCGACAATGGATACCCTGGACAACCCAAAAAAGAATATATTTTTTTATTCAAGAATTAGAATATAACATAGATATGCATATTTTTTATCACTTTAATATCTTTTCATAATTTGATTGCATAAAAAAATATATATTTTCATAATTAACATAGATATATAGATTCCAATTGAACATATAATACATATGAGAATGACAGATGACATAACATTAAATTTATCTAAAATGTAATTGTATTTATTATAGATAGATTATATATATATATATATATATATATATATATATATATATATATATATATATATATATATATATATATTATAGATTATTGTTGGGAAAAATCGACATTTCCCATTGAGAACTACCCTTAAACATAAAAATTAAATAAGAACACAATCACAATATAATATTTAATGTGGAAAACTCTAAAATCGGATAAAAACCACGGCTGCTGTCAAATGACAACCAAAGAATAACACTATGTAAAAAATTTTACAACACATAGACTTTACTCTCAAATATCTCATTGGCCCCTAGTATACCCATACTCTTCAAAACAAGTGTCTAATCTCATAACACTCTAAAACAAGAGTACAGAGAAAAGAAGAAAGTCAAATACAAGCTTAAAGTGTTTCTAATTGGTGCAAGTTGAAACAAAGAACTTGGATATATATATATATAGCACCTTGAACCCCCCCTCCACTTGCAGTGGGACTTATTACAAGAAGCTTCCCTCTCACCTTTCATTCCTAGGTAATGTGGGACTTCTTCCATCAAAACCAAGAATTCCTACCTTGATTGAAATGAATACATCCTCAGCTCCCATTGTCTACATTGATAATCCCTTGCAATCATTGTCTATACTGATAGTCATAGTTCAAAGAACTATCATACTCTACCATAAAAAGTATACCATCTGCAATGGAATGATTCCAAGAAAAATTTTTGAAAAAATTTGTGTGCAATTTTTATATTGGCTTTCTCCGAAAGTTCCTTAGCCATCAACATAATCTCCCCACACGCCTTGCATCAATGCTAGCCAATGCCCTCGTGCAATTATGGATCCGATAGCCACACCTTCATAATCCCACCAGACATCTTGCATAAACACCAATACCTATGTGTAATCGTGAAGCTGCAAACAACACCTTATTACTATTTTTTCTATGTAATCCTGATTGTATCATGATATCCTTGACTTGTACTTGTCACAAGCCAAAATCAATCTTTCTATTAATTTCCCTATCCAACTATATACTGGAATAGTGTACGCTAACTGTAAAATTGTGCACCAAGAGAGTTCCACGAAAAGACAACAGTTAGTACCAACTCTTTCCTAGCCAAATGCTTTCTAAAACAACAGTCATATAGTATCACACTTCCTTCCAGCAGCCAAGGATAATTCTCAACCAAGTACCATACATAGCTTTTTTTCTAATGTGGAAGATTAGACAATAATACAACCACAAAGCGTACTAAGAAAGTATCCCACCAAACCATAACTATGATACCACTTGTTGGGAAAAATTGTCATTCCCCATTGAAAACTACCCTGAAACATGCTGAAATAAAATATGAACACAATCAAAACATAATATTTAACATAAAAAACTCCTAAACTGAGGAAAAATCATGGTCACTACCCAATAACAACTAGAGAATAATACGCGAAAATTTTTACAATACATAGATTTCATTCTCAAACACCCCATTGGCCCCCAGTACACACACACTCTCCAAAACAAATATCTAAATTATGTCTAATAACACTCTAAAATAATAGTATGGAGAAAAAAAGAAAGCTAAATATAAGCTTAAAATATTTTCGACTGATGCAAGTTGAAATAAAGAATTTGAGTCCATATATATAGCCTTGACTTCCCCTTTCCACTTGCAGTCCTGGGTGATGTGGAACTTGTTACAAGAAACTTCCCCTCTCCCTTTTCCCTTTTTCCTTTTCATTCCTGGACGATGTACCACTTCTTCCAAGATATATCATTTCAATCAAAACTAACAAGTATAGATTGTGGATATTTTATCGATTATCAAGAAAGTGATTCAACTACACATTATAAAAATAAAAATACAAAATTAGTGATTTTGAATACTCTATTGTAACTTTCATTTTCTTGATTTTTTTTTTTTAATCTTTGATGTGAAAGAGATTCAACAACAGATTATGGCAAAAAATAAAAATAAAAACGAAAAGCAAAATTGATTACTTTATCTAGCTCTCGTTTTCTTGGTTTTTTTTTTAATTATTATTAATGTTTGGTATATCAAATTTTATAGTTCCTGTCAAATTGAATATTTGCATTTTAACAAAGAATAGGGAAGCAAACCGACAAATATACTCATTGGTTTGTGCACAACTGATTTTTTTAATAAAGATATGCGAGTCTCTGCTCATATTTTTTGCGTGTCTATCTATGAGATATGAGTGGTTGATGTATGGCATTCTCTGCTCATAGAAAAGCTACTATGAAGGATTATAGGTTGTTTTATCTCTTCATCCCCTTGGCATGATGTACAGGCGCTTATCCTAGTTTTCTGGTCTAGTCTCAACTGTCTTAGCGGTTATTTTATGTTTTCTCTGTCTTGATAATTTTTTTCTGCTGCTGTCTTCTTTCTTGGTTTTGTTTTGTGTGGTGCGTTGTTTTCTTTGTTGCTGTTACTCTTTTTTTTTTTTCCCGGTCTGGCTGTTGTTTTGTTGTTCTTGATTTTGCTCTCCTCCTGTCTGTTGGGTGGGTTGAGACTTTCTCCGTTGAAAAAGAAAAAGAAAAAAATTATGTCCAATCGTATGTCAAACAATCCAATAAAATACTAAAACAGCATAACAACAATAAAACAGAAACAAATCATAATTGATATGTTTATCTGAAAACAAATTGATATTTTAAATAAAAAATATTATTTATATCTATTATGTATAAAATATCATACTAACTCATATCTTATTTATTATTAGCTAAAATATGAACCATACTTAATTGAGATCTTATCCTATTCAATAATAAATAAAAAATAAATCAATACAATTTTCTATACACAATAAATATAAATAATATAATTTATTTTAAATAATAAATATAAATAATACAAATCATTTTAAACCCTGCCTACGGTAGCTTACTTTTAATTGATGCTCTGGCAATGTCAAGTTGACAAACATAATGATCTTTTTAACGTGTCATCTCTTTCAATGTATATATGTCAATGTCTTCCATGTGTTGACTGTTCTATTTTAATTAACTACTGTCGGTTTCGTTTCGTATTTTATTTTTGTTTACTTTTCATCCTACCCACCGCATTAGCTCTCGGGCACCATTTGTTTAGATATTGTTTAGATTCTATTCCTTTTAGGGTTAGAGATTTCATCTTATTTTATTTTATTATTGGGCATGTGTAAATATTGGGATGACATTTATGTCACATATCAATTCTCAATTGATTCCTAATTAAAAAATTATTTAAAATTTGAATTAATTTATTTTTAAATAATTCTTATTTTAAATATGCTTATGTAATTTTGGTATTTACCAAAATAACATAATCTTACATATAAGTCATCTAATGTCTTATATCAACCCAAACTTGAAAAGACCAAAATGTCCCTAACACGGGTTTATAAAATATGGACTTTCCATATAAAACCTTTTTCCTTTTTGAGGATTTACCACCATGTTGAATTTGACTTTGGGATGTGCTAGCAACGCTGCAATCCAACAATTGCAAGTCCAATTTGGTAATTAATTTCTAATTAGCTACATTAATTAGAATTGATTCGTTCTTAGCATATACATATTCTATTATGTGTGACTAACTAGGTTCATCACTAATTGGTAATGAGATCACAAAATCAAACCTTTGATCTTATCGAAAACTCATTTCTGAACCTAAAGTACAATTTCCAAAATACCCTTGGTTCTCATAAGTCATGGGTAACACCTAGCACAACATGCCATGACCACCCAAATAGTGACGAATGTATCAATTAGAACATTCTAGTGAACCGATAATCATATTTCCCATGCACTCAAATCCGTTCATTATAGTATCCCAGTCTAGCCAGGTCCATGGATAATGCCAAACCCTATAGCTTAGATCATATGGATTCTGAGTTTTTCATTCTTTGATCAATATGACATTAACTAGAAACTCGTTTTCTATTTAAGTCCAAATACCTCGGCCAAGGATTTCATGATCAAGAACAACTCCTCATCCATAGGACCTATCCCCATTTACATGAGGTAATGAATCCCATCTTGACCAGTCACTTATCTCCATACATAACTAACTATAGCCACATAATGCTTAATACTAATGCATTGCATGAGTATACAGAAAGTCGCAAACTATAGCTACCTATGTGTAAGATAATCGTGCCATCGCAGGTCTAAGGATTATATGCACTGATATGATCCAGATAATGTTTCATTGACATTAGTAAAATTACCATATGAACTTTATCTATTTGTCACGTTCAACCCACTTATTCTATAAGTGTTCACATATCTGTTTTGACATCTAATATTGTATAGTATGAGACTCACTACTCAAAATTCATTAGTATCCCATACCAATCATGGAAATAGACAGGGGTGACGATCTTCTAGAATAATAACATCCAATTTGAATTCCTATAATCGTGAACAATTTTAAAAATATTGTACTAGACTACTTTGTCACTCATATTCTCAATTCTTGACAATGAAGTATCTAACAAGTATCTTATAGGCTTATTCTAATAAACATAAATTATTGATAAAAAAATAATAAACTTCTATTAATAGGAATTATTGATACATATATTTATTAGCTATAGGGCATACAACTAACACCATTGCCCTATCTAAAGAAGCTATTTATGTGGGAGAAGTTTTTTTTTGGAGAAGAATTTTTTTTGCCATGGAGTAAAAGCTATATCATGAATGGAAAGGAAGGTATAATCTTTACGATAGTGCTTAGTGCTTGGTAGCCGGAGCTCGAACAAAGAGCAAGAAAGAAGATACGGAAATAGAAAATAATAATTGAAGATATTGTAAATGTTTTAAAATATATGATAGAAAAATAAAATCCAACTGGCAAGTTTTGAGTTGTGGGATAGAGTTTTTGTATAGACGATTTTGATCCCAAAAACATAGCTCTCATGTTCATTGAATACAAGAACCTTGACTGTTCATCTTCATCCCAATGCTCCTTCCCCTCACTACACTATGCTCGCCCTCCAAGCTAAAAGGACCAAAAGAGATTTTTGGGTTCTTTAGTTTGATTTTGTTGAAAGATTTGTTTTACATCGGTGGTTGTTTCTTTATTTTTGTTAATGTATAAATTATTTTCTGAAATGAGAAAGAAGGAAGGGAGGTCAAGATCGGTGATTGGAAGTGTGAATGGAAGGAGAAAGGTGAAGGGGCCGAAGAAGTTGGGTTGTTCAATTTGATTTTGTTTAAAATTTTGTTTTACATCGGCTGATTTTTTTTTTAATTTTGTTAATGTGTAAAGTATAAATTTTTTTTCTAAAATAAAAATTACTTAAATAGATTTGCAAAAATGTCCATGTATATATAAATTTTGTCACACTATAACTTTAGAAAATGACACATAACCATCATTCAAAATACCAAGATTTTACATTAATCCTAGACAAGAGATCTTTTAAGAAAAAATATGCATTATCATTTTATTTTTTTTGTATCATAGCCTATTAGAAGTAGAAGTTTCTCAAGGATAGAAAAAATGTTCTGGTCAGTTTGATAATAATTGAGTGATATTACTCCTTCAATTCGAACCAAAGAATTCTTTCAAAATGATTCAAAATGGATATTGTTCTATAGTTCATAATATATTTTTCTATGAAAAGATTGAATAGGAAGCCATCCAAATAAAATTCTAGTATAGATGGAGAAAAGTGTTCTAAATTCTAGTGTGGATCCAAATCAAATATTGAAGTTTTGGTTAAAGTATACTTACTTTCCATGAGATTGCCTAAAATCCAATCTATTTTTCCATAGTTGTCTGACCTATGCTAATTTCCCTTAATTTATCTATTTTTTTTGGATGAGTTACCAAAAATGTCCCACTCTCTTTCACTCACTCTTCCCCAAAGCAAAATTGCTTTAGTTGTGTTGCATTTATTTTGGCTCATTTCTAGTCAGGAGAGCACGGCCTTTTTTCGCTGAGTGATATTTGGGGTACAACTAAATTGCATAATAAATGCACATTACAACTTTATCACCATTGGATTTGATGAATAAGTGGAATAAGTGGGGACCACATATTATATTCAATGGTGATAAGGTGTGTGGTGTGCATTTGTTGTGCAATTTAGCTGTACATCAAATATTATTCTTTTTTCACTGTTGTGAGATAGTAGTGACTAGTGAGCATCTTCAATAGTAACTGAGTTACAGAGCACTAGAATGCTGTCTAGAGAGAAGGTTTCACCTTTTTGATCGTTTCATTGCCTTACTTCCCCACCCGGTACCCTTTGCCAAGTTTCCCAATTTTTTGTTGTTTCAAATTCCTTGATTGATTCCCCCAACCCCTTTTGATTTCTCTGCAATTTGGTTGTTTTGTAATTTGCAGACGGTAAGAAAAGGATAGCAGACGCAGCATAAGATACGCAGGTAAATCTCTTCGACACTTTTTTGTTAAAAAAAAAAGGAAGAAAAATATTGTTCTTTCTTTCACCCAATGCTATGTCTTAAAAATTCGGTTCAAATTGGACAACCTATAAAGGTATTACATCGTTGGTATTTTATCCCACAACATACACTCGCAATTTTTGGGTTTGACAGTTGATGGTGGTTTTGTGAAGTGATTGATATTTTTGCTGCTTAATAACTTGGCTTGGTTGGTTAATTGTTCCAAATTCAAGGTTGATTGATTGGTATTTGATGATTTTTTTTTTAATTTTGTTTGATATTCTTACATCTCTTGCATGGGTTGATGCCACTTTCACAAGCTTTTAGACAACTCGTCCATATTCAACGGTGTAAATTCAAGGGCGTGAAACAATAATTTTTATTTTTAAATATGATCCTAAAAAATTTAATGGGGCAGATTGAGAGTCTACATAGTAGAGAAACATTTGGCTCACAACAAACCTATACTACACACTTATCACTATTAAATGTGATGAATGAGTGGGATGAGTGGAGACCACTTATCTAATCTAATAGTAATAAGATTTGTACTATAGGTTTGTTGTAAAATTTTGTTATGAACCAAACAATTTTCCGATACAATATATGAGGTGAAAGTTGCACAAACATTTCTCCCTCACAATGTTATCCCTCCTCGTAACCATCATCAAAGCATTTTGAATACATATGTGTGTGTATATTCTTTGGCAATAATGGCACAAGGCAACAGTCACCTAATTTATTTAACTCTTGATAGGCGCCGCCAGAATGATCCACCCGTAACATAAGTAAATCAGTTGGTTACTTAATAAATTAAATACCATTTCACAAAACTGCTTCTAAAATTTCTCCATAGATTAAACCACGAAGCAACCTTTCCATTTAGAAAACGATACTGTAATCCAGATGCAGAGATAGCGCAATCAGCGGTTTGCACAATATGTGTGTTTCACATTTTTAAATGAATTGTTGGCTTAGAAACTGATTTAAAGTGGTCTCCACAAGAAATAGGCCAAGTTGACTACTTATGCTCTTTATATTAATGTATGGTTTTGCATTGATCCCATTGCATGTTCACATAGGAAGCGTGACATGCATGAGGTTTGTGTAAATTTAAGACCTGTTTAATAATGTGGATACTCTAATGAATGTTCACTAGTTTGGATAGATTGGCCATATTTTGAATATTTGAATTTATGTTTATTTGGATTTTTTTCTGTTAATTTCTTATTTAGGGTTTTTGTGTTGATGTGTTGGGAAGTGTTATCCTTTGATGTATTGTGCAAGATTTCCTCTTACTCTTGGAGATTGTTTTAGAATTGATTGAATAAGTCTATCCTATTGGAGGAGCTCGCATCTCAATGGTATTAGTTGCTCTTCTCAGCGATAGATATACTTGGGGAAAAAAACTACTTAGTTTAGTTTAACATGTGAATTGAATCATGCTCATCCTATTTGCAGATTAATTAACCATAAGGAGCTACATACATTTACAAAAGAACAAAGTTCAAAAGTGAGATTGGCCACATTTATAAAATATGATTAAATGAAAATAAGATGTGCGGCTAAATAACAATATTCCCTTACTCACATTTTATAATGATAGTGAAATGAAAGTTAAAGTGTAGCTAATTGATTTGTATATGATTTGTATATAGGAAAATATTAATATAGATTCGAGTTTATTGTGAACTATACATGTATCACGATTTCAATGAGTGTTTTTATAATATTTATATATTTTTTAACTTTAAATTATGCTCTGAATAATTAATATATTGCCACATATAGGATTCACTGTGAATCCGAAACTATATTATCATTACTTTTGTATATATTGCTGCTTATTATATAAGATCACAAATTAATTGATTAAATATTTAACTGAATTACAGTTTTTTATATGAATATATTTGTTCATAATAGATTTTTTATTTTCAATTTAATACTAACACTAAAAGTTTTAAAAAATACTTATATTTGCAAAAACAGAAGACAACATTGACATTGTAATACATAAGCGTTTTGGTAATTTCATGGGTAGGAGAGATTTTGATCAATATTTAACATAGATGTACGTATGCATTACTTAATCATTTAATAAGACTAAAAGGCAGACCGACATACATGCCTTCCAGTAAAGATGATATTGCGAAGAGAAATGGTTTGTCTTTTTAATGCATCTCCATAAACATCCTCTAAATTATTCAATGAAAAAAAAAAGAATTAATTATTTTTAAAGTTTTAACACATTGATTGAACCTACCTTTTTACTTCAGTTATGGTCAGTTTTGTTTATGTTTTTAAGAGAATTACTTTTGAAATAATGTAAATAAAAATTTAAAAATTTACTGCTAATAGAAAAGTTGAGAAAATGGTGGGCATAAATTTCTCTATGAATAACACATAGAAAAAAATTTCATAAAATGAGTTTGAATAACTAGTAGTATAGATAGATTCACTAAGATATATATTAATGATTTTCATTTTAGAAAGCTAAAATATTTAGTAATCAAAATTGTTTTTAAATATTAAAAAGAATTATTATTTTTATTAATATTAATTAAAATATAAGATATTAAAGATGACCAAAATAATAAAAATAGGAAAGAAAATTATAATGAACGATTAATATGCATATAGATTTATAGAGGACATAAAATGTTACTGAAATATTTACCTACATGATAATATTGATAGTATTAAAACTTAATTGTATTATTATAAATGAGTTTATGGATGTAAATTATATTAATATTTTTCTAATGTTACTTAATGTTTTGAAGTGTCATTTTGGTATTTGATTTATATACTAAAAAAGCAAACTTTAAAAATCATCTTTCGTATTAAATTATGAGATATACTTTTGAAACATAAAATTAAGAATATTAAAAATATAAATATAACAAAACTTGTTTTGATAATTTTACGATGGTAATTTACTCAAAAACATATGATAATAATAATATTTTTCATCATAAAAATAATAAAAAATCCATATTTTACTTAAATAAATAAAAATTATCGAAAAGAAAATAAATAAAAATAGAAAATATGATTATACTATTAATATACTGATTTGTATTTATAAAACATAATTACACAATAAATATGATAATTAAATAATAAATATTAAAGTATTAATAATAAAAAAAATTATTCATTGAAGCGATAATTTCATGAACTTCAATCAAAGAAATTTGAACAAATAAATGAGAAGATAATTTATATATAGTGTATAGTCAAAGAAAATTTTTTTAAAAAAAAAAGTCGCATGACTTGCTTTACTATTTTAGTGTAACAACGATGACTAAGTGGAGGAGAGTGTACAGTGTTGTCTGAATTCATCTTTTGAATAAGATGGAAAAAAATCGAATAATAAAGTGTTCATAGCGATTTTAAGAAAAATATACGCGTAGCCATGTCAAATGGAAAGTTTGCTTCACGTGATCCAGCATCTCACCAAAAGATAACAAACGCAGGACAAAGTGAATCCCCTGATTGTTTGAGTCGACGAAAAAAAAAAAAAGGTGACGCACTGATTGAGAGAGAGAAGAAAAAAAGGAAAGAAAAGAAAAGAGGTTCTCAGGAAACTGTTGATGGTGAATTGACAAGTAAATATTTAACAATGTGAAAATAAAATTACATTTATACCCTTTACTAATTTATCAACCCAAAACTGCTCTCCCCCTCCGCCTCTCAGTGCCACCGCAATGCCACCCACCCTCTCCATTCATCCTCTCCGTTGATCCTGTCACCGACGTCTATGAAGTGGGAAAGCAACCATGGCATCTTCAGACACATCCTCCACCACCACCAACACCAATACAAAGCAAGAGTCTGCAGAACAGATGGCGACTTACATCAAAACCAATCCCCAAAAGCTATGGCCTTCCCTTCTTTGGACCCATCATGGACCATAACAACTTCTTCTACCACCAAGGTCGCAACAAGTTCTTCGCCACAAGAATCGAAAAGTACAACTCCACTGTGTTCAGAACCAACATGCCCCTAGGTCCTTTCATCTCCTCTAACCCAAGGGTCGTGGCCCTCTTGGGTGCCACCTCCTTCCCCATCCTCTTCGACAACTCCAAGGTTGAGAAGCACAATGTCCTCGACGGCGCCTTCATGCCCTCCACTGCCTTCACCGGTGGCTAGCGTGTCTGCGCCCACCTTGACACAACCGAGCCCTCCCACAGAGCCATCAAAAACTTCTTCATCAACATTCTCCTCACGCGAAGAGACCTTTTTGTCCCTCTCTTCCGCAACTCCTTCTCCGAATCCTTCATTGAAATCGAGGACCAGCTCTTCGGAAAATCCAGCATTGCAAGCTTAAAAGACGTTGGTGGTAGTCAGAGGATGAATGGAGGTGGGCAGCGTGGCGATGGTAGTAAGAGGCGGGATTGTCACTGCCGCCACTGCCTTCAGGTATGTATCATGGGTGGGTGTGCGTGAGGGCATAAGAGAGAGAGGGGGAGAATAATTTTGGATTGGTAAATTAGTAAATGGTATAAATGTAATTTTACTTTCACATTGTTAAAGATTTATTTGTTTTTATTTGGTTCAGGGAGGTAAATGTTAGATGTATAAATAGAGGGACGTCTGTTATATTTCAGGAAACCTTGAGTGTAATGTATCCTTTATCTTTTCCTCCCTAGAACGGTTGAGGGAATTTCATATATGTCAAATGATATAAATAATAGATGAAATTCCTATATCCCAAAAATTGATTTAATCCTAAATATGGCATATGTAATAACAATTGGAAGATTGGATTAGAGTTACCTAAAAAGGCCTGAGGAAGAAGATAACAAATTCATAGGTATATCATAACCTAACATACAAAACACAAATGCAAAGGATTAGAGAGAGATTCAGCGGAGAATATTAAGATATTTACTCCTCCTATTCCATAATAGGCTTTCTGTGTCATGGTGTCAATGGGGCAACCAAGCACCTTATATATTGACTAGGATGAGGACCTCTCCTTGTGTCACTAAAGTGTTAGGCTAAACCACCCATCATACCAAAGCCCACACACAAGGATCTATAAATATATCCACAATAAACGGTGCTTAACAATAATTAGCCCAATAGCAATAATGATCACAAATTATTGGACTTAAACAATAAACTCTGATTGTTTGACATCCAATTAATTTGGGTTCAAATTAAATTCAACATTGATTTATATTAGTCCACAAAATTATTCCAACAATCTCTCACTTGGATAACATAAATCAAAACATTATAAAATAATACCCAAATTAATTTATAATATGTGGGAATAACAAGATGTCAAAACCAAAGAAGCACTTCCAACCAAATAGTTCATAATGGGATAACAAGCATCTCAACAATGTAGAAAATCATACTCGAAGGAGTATTGATATCATACATGCAAGATACTCATTTCCTGGTGACCCAACAAAATTTGGTATATGGGTAAATGGAATGCACAACAAAATTTGCATAACACTACGTGATCCAAGTGCAATTCCCAACCAAATGGCCCAACATCCACCTAAGATACTAAATGAGATCTATCAAATCTCAGCACAATAACAAAATGAGACTGGGTCCAAAATGTCTCCACAAATGCTATATTAACATAAGAGTGTGCACAATACCAACAATAACAAATAATAACAACACAACAACAACAACAATAAAATATGACAATATAATTAAGCATCTAGCCAAGATGCTCTCTGAGATTCAATAAAATAGCTCAAGATGACAATAAATTGAAAATGTGTCCAAAATATCTTAATAATTTGCCATTATACCAACTATATCGATAATTTTGCTACGCAGGCTTAAATGACAATAACATATGAGGTCACAACAAATATACAAAACTAGCTCCCACTAACCCAAAACACCATAGAGACCTCAATATACCCATATGGGTTATGTAACCAACAATAAACTTTAATGGAAAGCCTTTGGTTAGTGGATCAATAACAATATGTTCTACAATAACTTGAGAATAGTTTATCGCAACTTGCCAAATTAATCTTGAGACAACGATATAATAATAATAATAGTGCATATTTCTCCCACTAATTCAATACATCAAAACATCACATTCCATTAGAGGTCACAAAATTTCAAAATACTCTAATGGTATAATAAATAGTGGTGGGATCAGTGACAAATCTATAGTAGAGTACTCAATGTAAATTTGAACTCATCATTATTCTCTCTAGCAACAAAAGTACAAAATAGAAAGACACAAGAGTGCAGAGTCATTTCTGTTTATAATAGAATCTTACAAAATATTTAACATACTTTATCTAAACGATCTGAGGAGATCATCAATGTCCAATTGACATTGTACAATAAACATCTATTCTTTGTCATCAGAAACTAATAATCAAATGCTCATTTGAGCACAAACCAAGTTGCTAGCGGAAGCATTTTAGACCTTCAAACCAACAGTAAGGACAAAACAAAACATGAAGTCTCTAACTCCCACTATAACAAAATTTTAACATTAATGGGAGCAACATCATGAGCATAAAATTAATTTGGTTTTCTCATGTTCAATTAATTGGGCGGTTAATTGAACTAGAGTCCTTATATCATTGTAATCCTACCGAAGGGTCCTAGATCACAATATACAAGACTTTACAACGTGACAGAAAAAAAATAACAATAATATAATATTCTTAAGCAATTTAATTTAAATTATTTTCTCTATCATCCAATGATTATGTCAAATAATGTCATACCGAAAGGTATGTGTGAACACCCAATTTTGCCCAGCTCATGAAAAATGACATTTCTAGATTCATTTTGTTATTATTTGCCCATTTCAAAACATAAATATATATATATATATAAATAAAAGAGGGTCAGTCATATTTCGGCCCATTTGCACCAAAAAGAAAAAAAAAAAAAAAAAGAAGTTTCAGTTAAGTTCCATTTGAAAATAATAATAATAATAAATGAAAAAAAAGAAGGAGTTGTCACAAAGCTGATTGCTTCCATTAGCCTTGGACAGAATGATGAGGTTCCTCCCGCTTTTCCCCCATTCCTTGCAAGATGACAACCTCCCTTCGGTGCTAGGCTATTAAAGGGAGAGCAAGTAATGATTGAAAAAAGATGGAAGTGCTAGGGAGATCAATTAGTAGCAGAATAAGAAAAAAGACCGAAAAAATAAAAGGGGTTCACAACTCCATCATCATGATGACTCAAGTTCATTATCCCATCACCATCAGCAAAGCCATTCTCCTCCAATACACCCACCCCACAACAGCAACTCACCTCTAATCATCATCTCATCCTCATTCAAAAATAGTCACCCTCATCACCATCATTTCAATTCATAAATCAAACCACAACTAAATCTCAAATCATTGAACCCAAAATGCCCAGCACTAACAAAACCACATTAGTATCATAATCAATATCAACCAATTCTCTCTTACAAAACCAAAAATTCAAAAAATTAAAACAGAGGGAACCAAGAAACAAGAAAAGATCCAGAAGTTGAGAATGAGGGGAGGCCGCAGCCTCCCTATGGCATCACCGCCACTCCCCTCTCCCCATCACCGTGCAACCAACAGCCCCTCGCGGCCTCCCCTGCTCTCATAACCCCAGTTCCTCTCTGCTACCATTGCTAGTCGGCACCTCCGTGAGCAGCAATCTCGCACCATCACATCACCACCAAACTCCTCATGTATACTGTCAAGTCTCCTCCAATCTCGATCTCGAAGCCTGCACCTCCACCCCTCGAACTTCGCTCACATCCAAGACATTCAGTCCCCACTGGAACCACCCTCACCCTCACGCACCGTTAGCCATCTGAGCCCAGCAGTGCGCCTCAAATCGCCGTGCAACCGTGTGAAGCTCTTCTTGCTCCAGGAGCGTCGCGAGCCCCTTCCCCTTTTTGCGAATCATGCCGCGGACTCCTCCACACCGTGCTGTCGCGGCGCGAGCTCCTTCGCCCCCTTAGCGCGGCCACAAAGTTGCCTGCCTAGCCTCTAAGCTCTGTGAACTGTGAGCTCCCTTTCTCTATTTACCCAGCCGCCACCTTGATGCAAGCCCCCCATGTGTATATCCTGTCCGTTTCCCTTGGTGATAGTTAGGGATTTAAGTTTTGTTTTAGTGTCAGTTTCCTTTTTTTCTCAAGTGGGTTTATGTTGGTTGGGTTTAAGCTTCTTTGGCTTTTTTTTTTTTTTTTTTTTAATTTATGATTCTTCACATGGGCTGTTTCGTTCTAGGCTTAATTAATCTACGTGGGTTGCATTTTGTTTGTCTTATGATGTTCTAATATGGGTTGTTTAGTCGTTTGTTTTAGAACATAAGAGGAATTGGATCATCATTTGGGTTTAGTTAGTTTTGGGGGTTCGGACTTTGTTTTTTGTTGAAGTGTGATGTCTAGGATTAGAGGTTTTGGTATGGGTTATTTTGTTATTATTATTATTGTTGTTGTTGTTGTTATTATTATTATTATTATTATTATTATTATATATCTATGTGGGTTGTGTGTAGTGAACAAAGAAAGAATGAAACCCCAAGCCCACATTCCAGACCCCTGTTTAATTTCGTATGTGCATATTCCTTTTCTTTATTTTTCATTTAAGTAAATTGCATTTGGGTTGTTTGGGCTTGTTTGGAAATTCACTTGGGTTTGAATATGTGGGTTTGTTCGAGTCCGAGAATAACAGAGAATGGTGAGGATGTTCAAATTTTTTTTAAAAAAAGGAGAAATATAATGATAAATTGATCAGGCTATTTCAAAGGAAAAAAGGAATGTTTGGACTGTTCTTGTTATTTTATTTATGTTTGGGCTTTTGGATGTATTGGATTATTAGTATTGTTTTGATTTTGATTTTTGGTTAAGTCAATTCTTTTCTTTTAATAAACAATGAATGTTTTATTTTTGTCATGAAAATTTGTTCTAGCTTTTAAGATAAAAATGTAAGTGATCGATGATTCAATTTTTAAGATTAGAGTTAATTTAGCCGCGACGGCTTATTAATTCTACATTCCAGAATATTTTAGCTGTGACAGCTTGATGTTTTAAATTTTCAAACAAAAATTAGATTTTTATAATTTGTATTACATGTAAATATTTTCTTTAACATCTTTTTATTCTTTAAATTTTAAATTAATCAATTATTTGTTAAATATTTTATTTTGAATAAAAAGTTAATTTAGCCGAGACGGTTTGTTAACTGAATATTTTGGACATATAAGTCATGACGACTTGATGTTTCAAACTTTCAAGCTAAAATTAAATTTTATGACATTACTTTATTCTGTTTTGCATGTAAATATTTTTGTTCATTATTATTATTATTATTGTAAATACTTATTTAGTATTTATTTATGATATTATTTTATTCTGTTTTGCATGTAAATATTCTTGTTCATTATCATTATTATTCTTGTAAATATTTGTTTATTTATTCATTTATTATTATTATTATTATTATTATTATTATTATTATCATTATTATTATCGTCCTCTTTCTTTATTATCTTAATTTAAATTAATCATTGAAATGTATATATTTTATTCCAAATAAAGAGGTTAATTTAGCCGAGACGGGTTGGTAACTCAATATTACTTGATACTGAAATGTGACAGTTTGGTACTCCGAAATCTTCTTATTCTAAAAAATATTTTCTTTTAAAATTTTCTTGAAATAAAAAATGTAAATAAATATTTTGAAAGGTTATTAATAATTTGCACAATTAATTAAGTTACCGTCTAAAGACGGGTGTATTAGGGGTGCTGTAGGATTAAATTCCTACCCTTCTCTAAGCATAAACGACTCCCGAGCTTAGATCTGGTTTCAAAGATCAATTTCTTTAAATTAAATGGGTTTTTCCATAATTTTTCCCAATTAAATAAAAATTTGGTGGCGACTCCATTTTAAACTGAAATTTAATTTTTTTTTCGCCGTCCACGTCGCGATCCCGGTTGCAACAGTATGTCCACTATCTACATAATCCAACAATATTTGTGAAAGATTTATAAAATATTGGATTGGTACAAAGTTGCCCAACAAACAAGTAATTACTCCTAATATTATTCGGTAGCTAATGCTCATGTACAACAAAATCATGCCGTTAGAGCTAGTACCAAGAGGATATTGAAAACTCTAAAACCATGATTATCAACTTATTAAGAATTATATCAATAAAGACAAATCAAAGGATAACTTCATTATCAATATAACTCTTAATGCCACAACAGTTACAATATTATTTAAAAGCAATAATCTTGAATTAGCCATCCTAGGCAAAAAACTGTACAACCAAAATGGGAGTAAAACTACAAATTTTGAATATATCCAAGAAAATACTCACAAAATCCAGAAGAGTACACAATAAACAAGAAGTATAAGATTGTGATCTAAAATCCCCTCAAAATAAAATAACATTGGCTGTAAAATGAAACATAAAGAGATTTTCAAACTCATAATTATTTTCTTATTTCACAATGGTGCATAACGTCACCTAAAACAACTTTCTCTTTATGTTAAGTGAGATTTTAGCCAAAATCAAATAACATTATGGCTATAAAAATTTTGCATAAGCAACAGAAAGTCTCAAAACTCAATATTTTCATAAAACAATATGCTATAATATTTTTTCTAATAATAATTTTGGATTTTCAAATTAAATCCAACACTAATTTATGCAAGTCCACACCAACCACACAAAATCAAATATTCTCCCACTTGGAATGCATAAATTAGCTAACGACATTTTACAAAAGAATTATTCAATATAATGTGGGAGAACATATTATAATCATGTTCTTAAACTTTATACAAGGGAAAACTTAAAATAATATTAAACCAAATCAAACAATTGTAGTTTCCCATAAAACTACAATACATAATTATATTTTCCTATATGAAACATGATATAAAATATTGGATACGATAATTTATAATTTCCAAAATTACATAATACACAATTTTCACAAATACCACTTTACCACAATCAGTCCTGTGAAAGCAACCTCATAATGATGAAGGATGCCCAACAACAACTATTTCATAATTAATATGCACAATATTAAACACAATTAATAAAATATATTAACTCTGAGAGTATGTAAACTGTAAAATATTCAATAAAATTGCCAAAATATTTTAAATAGCAACTTTTTGAACAACACTCAAAAAAATAATTTTGCACAAAACATATAACTTCAACATTCCAAAATTTATAAAAGAGATATAAACAATACTTTAATAGCCAAAATACATTAAATCTGAGAGTGTCTCACTTTTATGCACAATTTTTTTTAAGCATATCCAACAGAAGAAATAGAGCTTATAACAATAATAAAGTCACCTCACGCAATAGTAATCCCGTCGAAGGGTCCCAAATTACAATGCATAAGTTAACCCCCAAATTACAGAAAATAATTATATTCTTAAAGCTAATATCGAGTAGATACTGAAAACTTTAAAATATAATTATCAATCATTAGGAAATATATCAATAAGGACAAACCGATAGGGTAGGTGCATTATTAAAATAATTCCTAATGCCACACTAATAACAACAATTTCCATATAATAGTATTTTATCACAATTTGTCCCTTGAAGGTGAGCTCATAACTGTGAAAAATACCCAACAATAGTACAAAATGGTCTAAAAATAGCATATCTCATAAATATATATCACAAAATTTTATAATAGCAATATAGCATAATCTCAACAATCAATAATATGCATATATAGAGCATAAAATTATTTAATTGACTAAACAATACTAAATATGAGATTATGCTAAACATAATGTGCCTAATAATGTCAGAAAAATGCACAAAAAATTTTTAGACCATAATTTGGAGAGTATCTAATATTTTTAAGTAATTTATGTGATGGAAAATTAACAATAATTATTTCTGGTGCCCAGAAAAATGAATAAAAAACACAAATAATTTTAAAATATTAAAAAAACCCAAAATGAATAAAAGGGGTGAAAACAGGCCCTAGATGGGCCCGCACACGCCTGGGCCCGCGCCTGGGCGTTGCCTGCGCCAACTATTCATCGTCCCTTACCTCTGGCCGGGTTCTGGAAACAGGTTCGTGACCCGCTTTAACGCGAAATGGGTTGTCTCAAAATTCTCTCACATCAGACCTTGGTTTGGGGAGATTTTGGTGTCTATGGATTCCTCTTTCAATGCTCTACAAAATCCTTGTAATCTTGTTTTGAATCATAGCCTATAACATCTAGGATATGTTTGTGAAAAACAGAGTGGGTAGTGTCGGTTATTTCATAATTTCTCTCTTTATGCTTGATGAAAAAAACACGATTTTGGTGTCAATAGATTCAGAATTTCATGTTCTATAAAAGCCCCATGATTATCGAAACAATTTCTCACACAAAAGGGTTCAGGTTGATCAACTCGAAAACGGGTTCTAAAATAGGGTTCATAGTTTCAAAAATGAAATTGTCCCTGTATTCTAATCCGTTTCTTATGATCTTTATGTCAATTTTCTCAGGAAATTATCAGTAACAAAAGCCCTCAATCAATTTTGAATTTAATCAGTCAAATTACAAAATCCCGAATTGGAATCATAGGGTTCATCACATATACGAAAATACATCATCAACACCTAATCTAGAATTTAGTATCACTGCCATATCAGAATTAGATTGGCTCTAATACGACTTGAAGGAATTTCAGATATTTCAAATGATATAAATAATAGATGAAATTCCTATATCCCAAAAATCGATTTAATCCTAAATATGGCATGTGTAATAACAATTAGAAGATTGGATTAGAGTTACCTGGAAGGGTCTAAGGAAGAAGATAACAAATTCATAGGCATATCGTAACCTAACATACAAAACACAAATGCAAAGGATTAGAGAGCCTATTCCATAATAGGTTTTCTGTGTCATGGTGTCAATGGGGCAACCAAACACCTTATATATTGACTAGGATGAGGGCCTCTTCTTGTGTCACTAAAGTGTTGGGCTAAACCACCCATCATAGCAAAGCCCATACACAAGGACCTATAAATATATCCACAATAAACGGTGCTTAACAATAATTAGCCCAATAGCAATAATGATCACAAATTATTGGGCTTAAACAATAAACTCTGATTGTCCAATTAATTTGGGTTCAAATTAATTTAACATTGATTTATGTTAGTTCACAAAATTATTCCAACATGGTGGAATGGTGTGACAGAATGCTTTGTTTTGGTTCATTCAAAATTCACTGATCTATCAATTCCGTTTCTCAAGCGAGGGCTAGTGAGCCGTGGGAACACACTTCCCATCAGACCGTGAAACAAAGATATGGCTCAAACTAAACGGCAATAGAGCCAAAAGCAAAACCCCACAAAGGGGCCATGACAGGTGTAAAGATTAAAGTCTTCATAGCGAATTCACTAACCTATTATTGACTAATAACAAAGCATTTGTGAAATAACGATTGATATTTCATTTCAAGCTCTTAATTGCTCCTTTTACATAGATTCCCGGAAGGTGCCAGAGAAAAGCAGTGAGCTTTGTTTGATATATTCCTAGTCCATATCCATATTGCTACTAAAGATCAACCCCAGAAGTTGCACGGATTTTTTTAAAAAAATTATTTTAATAAAAATACTTATAAAAAAATATGAAAATAAAAGTTAGAGGTAAACATCAATAAAATATTTTGAGAATTATTCTATTTATAGAATAAAAAAATTTCATTAAGGGAGTTTAATGACCACTTTAGTATAAACCAAAGTATTAGTCTAATTTGTATAACTCTCAACTCTTTTACTAAGGTCATTCATGACAATATATATATATATATATATATATATATATATATATATATATAATATATATATATAATTGCCTTAAAAAATTTATTAACAAATATAATTCTCATAATTTAATGATAGTCTTGACTTATATTTATTATTATTATTGTATAACATACTATTATCAAAAAAAATTTTCTTCTTCTTCTTAAAGAAAAGCCACTTTGAGTCCTTTATTACCAAAATTATTTATTCCATAAGAACTGTTATGTAAATATTACTTTACATAATTATTTTTCTTTTAATTATATACTTTTCTTAGTGCCTAAAAAGTAACTTTATCCCACTTGCACATTTTTTAAATTCTCTTTTGATTTTTATAAATGTTATTATGTAAAAATGATAACTTATAAGAGATAGTAAATATGATACTAAAAAAAGGCTAAAATAAAAAAAGCTAAAATAAAAATAACAAATGAAGATAGTAAAAGAATTATAAAATAAAACTGACAAATAATCATAGTAAATACTCTTATTATATAATAAGCAATTTACCTCATTTTAGCACATCAAGGCTGAATTTCTAGTTTTTAACAAATCAAATATTATAAATTAATGAATAGATTGATTCAAATCAAATATAATGGATCATGTTACCGTGTATGTGTATATATATATGTGTGTGTGTGTGTTATCATTTTATCAATAGGTATAAAAATTATATAGTAATTAATCAATGTTATATATTAATTAATTAATTCATAATGAGGAGCATATAAGTAAAGTAACATAACTTATCTGATTTAAATTTTTTTCAAATACTTATATTTTAAAAAATAAACTATATAATTTATAATTGCTTTTGATTATTTATTTATTTTATTTATCACTAATTATTTTAAATAACTCCAATATATAAGTTTATCAAAATAATGTACAATATTTTTTATCATGTAGATTTCAGTGTAAATTACCCAAATATTAAAAATAATTATTATGAATATTGAAATTATATAAATTAATGATAATAAACTAATGATATATAATAATTATGATTATAAATTTTAAAATAATATTAATTATTAAATTTATGATATTTATGGGCTCTAACTTATTCTGAAAACTACACTTAGAAAATCCAAAGAAGCATTTAATATTAATATTTTAAATATATTTAATTTTTGTAGTGCAATCCTTCTAGTAACTACTGAAATTGTCAATGATATTATTATAATAATATCATGATTGCAGTCATATTTTTTTAAAAAAATAATTAATAATTAGCTTTTTAAAAATTATAGGTTCTAAATCATTTTGAAAATTTTTTTCTTATAGAAATATAAAATATTATTATTACATACATATGTGTTGTATGAACATGATCACAGTAAATTTGGACCGAAATCTTACAGTCGAAAGTTTTAAAAAACTTTCTCCACCTTTCCTATATTCCACGGCTGGACCCCACAAATAATAAATAAATTTTGACAATGGTAGTAACTTTTTAAATTCCTCAAAGAAACTTTCAAATATAAAAAACAGCAAGATCGAGGCTGATGCGAGTGGATTGCAGAGTATGAAAGCGATACACAGGTGCTGCAAACTGGGTACAGATGGAGATGACAGATAAAGTAGTCTTATGCTGAAACTACTTGCGTCATTCCCTCTTCAATTGCTAGTGTTTGTAAGTTGCAGAAATTATTGTCAACCAACTTATTTTGACTTGCTCAAGGAAGTAATAATTGATAAAACAATAAAACAAAACATGCTAAACACTCCGAGGCTAAACAGGACTGCCAACGCGCTTCTTACGTTTAGAAAGGTCTTATTGACATGTGATTTGTAACGATGAATAGTAGAGCCATAGCTAGTCTATAAAAGCTTGCTTACGTAAATCGCTCCCTGCAACACATACGGAGAAATTATAGCAGCGAGTGCCAGATTGAAAAAAGAAAATGTATCTGGGGTGCTCTCTAATAAAACTTTGGTGGGTGTTACTGGTATTTGTGGTTGGATTAGAGAGCAATGCAATTGTGGGGTGCTTAGAAGCTGAGAGAGTCGCACTTCTGAAATTGAAAGATGCTTTCAATCACCCAAATGGATCTGCCCTTCCTTCTTGGCAAGGGCAGGGTGATTGCTGCAGTTGGGAGAGTGTCAAATGTGATAACTCCACAAAGCGAGTGACTCATCTTCTTCTCGAAAAGATAAGACCTGATGAATTGAGCGATCTGCAATGGTCACTGAACAGTTCATACTTTCTCCCTTTTGAGAATCTGCAAGATTTGGACTTGTCTGGGAATTATTTGACAGGTTTCTCTCATTACATGATTATATTAATGAAATTGCTTAAGATTTTTCTTCAGAGATTATTTACAGATTCTTTTTTTTAATTTTTATTTTTGGGCAAACTCTTTCAAAATTCTTAAACAAGTTATTTCATAACTTCAATAATTATTATTAAGATTTAATAAGAATATGCTTACAATATAAAATAAGTTTTACACATTTATCTAATCATTAATGGTACATCAGTAAGTATAGTTACTTTCTATCCCACTATTTAAAAAGTCATACAAAATGAGAAATTTGATTGAATAACAATATAAAACTCTTTTATATTATTAATACATTAAAATTAAACTCTTATTATTATAACTTTTCTTTATTAGTCATATAACCCCACCCCGGAGATTGTGAAAATAAATATATGTGCTATGTTAGTGTTTTAGAGAAACATTTCTTTAAAATGAATTTGTTTCTAAAATAAGAAAATAAATTCGATTTAATTAATAAAATTTCTCTTACTTAAGTTAAAACTAAATTTACTTTAGAAGGAAATAACTTCACGTACATAACTAATCAATGTCTTTTTTTTCTTCATATAACTCATTCTTTTGTGTCTGGAGCAGGTTTGTTTGGCAAATTCAGGCTGAAAAAGTTGGAGAGTGTAGACTTAACCTATAACAACCTGCCACAAGCCTCATCCTTTGGTGCGCTATCTATCTACTTATTTTGCATGAGAACTTTTCATTTTCTTCTATCGTGATTTAATTTTTTTTACCAAATTTTTATGGAGTAAAGACTTATTTTGATCTTTAAAAATCTTATATATGCTTCATTTTAGCCATTAAAATTAATATATTAATGAATTGGTTCTTGAAATTATCAAAGCGATTCAAATCACATTTTAAAATAATGTTTCTAAGGACTAATTTAGATTACTAAAATAATTAATTTGAATAATTCTTAAAATTTCAAGATCAAAATAAACTTTTACTTTGTTAATATATATATACACATTAATCTGTCATATTTAAATTTTTATCGTATATTTTATAGAAAAACATAAAATATAATTAAAATAAATTGATAAAATGTTACAAAAGATGAAGAAAAAGTTATTATATATATAACGAGAAGACTAGAGGAGTTTGAAACTATTCCTAAAAAATTTGAAGTGTACTATTTTGAAGAAGCGGGGAGATGTTGGAAAGCGAAATCTTTAAAAGATAAAATTAAAGACAGTGTCACTTATTTCAAATTTAGGTACTGTCATTTTAATTTTTTTAATTATGGTTTAGACAGTTTTTTTTTGGGTGAAAAGCTCAAAATCAAAATACAAAAATACTATTAATATGTATTTCTAAATCATCATAATCACAATCAAAACCATATTAGCCGCAAATAACCATATGAATTTGATGATCTTCATTTCTACCTAAGCACAACATAGAAATTTATATATGTAATTTACGCGATATTTAAAAATCAGTGAAATTTTGTTTATGTCATAGCAGCTTGTCAAAATTGTCATGCATTCTTCTTTATTTAAAAAATTGAAAATCATTGAAAATAACACCATCTTTATAAATAACACACAGTATCAAGAACACGTGCGAGCAAAACATATCATCACCAACTCAAATGGGAGGCAAAAGATATAAACAGAACATATACCGATGAATCCAATAATTTGGGCATCGCAGGAACCTGAAACATGCAAAGGGTTTAATAATAACCGATGAAAGAATAAATTTGACCTGATTAGATTCGGCAAATTAAAGTTATGATGCATTGGTATGATCCTCATATATATATATATATATATTAAATTCTCGTTGAACGATAATTCATCATGTCTAAACTTTCCCAACAAATATAAGCAATTAATAATTAAAAAAAGAAACCATATTTATTTTTCAAATCAGATATTTTAAATTTAATTTATATCTATATATTCTAAATAGCTACTAAATTTTATATATATATATATATATATATATATATATATATATATGATTTACTGATTTTACTTCTTTTAGCAAAACTATTTATATTATCATATGAATAAATATGGTCAATATTGACTTAAATAAACCTTGAATGATCCCCCATAAAAAAATGGATGATAGCTTATAAAGCATGAAGAGAAACATTTAAAATATCATTTAATAGTGAATATGATAATTATTGAAAATCAAGAAAGAGAAGCATTTAATAATTAAAGTTAAAAATGTATATATTAATTTTTTGAATCAAATTATATATATTAAATCAAAATTTAGATTTCAAATATAAAATAGGATGTAACTGAGCATATATATAGGAATCATTGAAAATCAAGAGAGACATATTTACAAATTAAAGTAAAAAAAATCATATATTAAACTATATTCTAAATTTTATTAATATCTGTATATTACAAAAAATCATATATCATAAATATATTAATATCTATCATATGCTTTGCACGAAATTACTCAAGGAATGATATATTACATTGACCCTTTGAAATTTTTTCTCCAAATTTTGTTTAAGCGACCTCTGTGAATTATTTTAATTTTGAATGAAATTTTAGTAATCATTTTTATTTGGAAGAATCATAAATGGGCAATGAATAAACTTTAAGATAATGTAAATGAAATTCATAACATTATTAAGAAAATAATTACAGTTCTTTCATTGTGGCCAGCCTATAAAAAGACCATTACAATGTCAATACATATTATGTGTTAGAAAACAATACAAATACCTAAACCTAAAAGGTTATAGATGAATTGTTCTAAGGGAATTTCCTAATAAGGAAAACTATTTACAATAAGATAACATAATTCTAGCTATTGCAACAATTGATGAAAGAATTCTAAACAAAAGTTCATTCCTTCACTCATCCTATTCCGAATCACATAATTAATCAGCACTGATGAGACAATATAAAGTGATATTTACCTGCAACTAATAAAGACTAAAATGAATAATATAAAGGGAGGTGATATATATTACAACAAATTGAAACTATAAATGAGAAGCTCATATTAATTGGATATTAATGATAACCTTATCAACAAATGAGAATAAAATAAGATAATATGATCAGATACAATAAAATATAAATAAAAAGGTGGAATGATGAATTATTCTCACCTAAATTTGAGTCTAGTAACATATGAAATAATAGACAATACTTTATTCTAGTAGATGATTTAGACGAAGATGTCATACTAAATTACAAAATAAGAGCAATTGTTATAAAACACAAGAACAAAATTAATAGGAAAATACAATGAAAAAGTGTATATTTTAATGAGGAGAAAGATATTTAATATGTTTTGAAATTGTTAGTTTATAAGGAATAGATTAAGAATTAAGAGGAGTCTTTTTACTTGTTTTTAATTCTATGGAACTAGATTATTAAATTATAAATTCAATTCTACATGCTATTTCAAATATGAAAATTGCAATCAAGGTATCCAATTTTTATTTCAAACTTCAATTTTTGCTTACTTCCAGATGTGAATAAAAAAAATAAAGAGCTAATTTTATCTTTAAGGCTATGTTTGGTTAGGAAATAAAAATGCAATAAAAATTTTTATTGATAAAGTCCAATTGTAAAATTACACGTAAAGTTTAAGCATGCAAATTTTCACCATATTTTTATCCTTAACCAAACACACCCTTGCCTTTTTGTTTCCTTCCGAAATGGGTGACAAACATGGGGAAGAAAATATTCACTATAAATTTTAGTAAGTTTTAGTTGTTTTTCTTAACATACATCTTTTTAACTGTATAGTTTTAATTGGTTTTATTCACCAATAATTAATTGCAAGAAACAATGTTAAAATGTTAAGCTTACATTAATCTCAAAGAAAAGATTTGTCTGGCACTTTGGTATTTAGTCAAGATTTGAACTATCAAGATGCCGGCAAAAATCCTTATTCATGCGGTCATGCCGGTCACTAGTGTTTTTCACATCATGTTTCCGTGTGCTGTTCTGTACGTGTACGTTATAAAACTTTTGTCTTAAATTTTATTTTTGGGGATAGGACCATGTGACTCTTGTTAGATGAAAAGAAGTAAATTTTAATCATTAATATTTATGCGAATAATTAAAATTAAAATATAAAATAACCATTTTTTCAAACTATCACAAACCTTTAAATAACTTTTAATCTTAGCTCAAGAAATATTTATGCAGGCAAGATTAACTCTTCCCACCATACTCCACTCAGTTCATCATATGCCCCTTTTTACTTTATTCATCTAATTATTATTTTTTACATTCGATTCCGTATGTTGTGCAATACGTTACCATGCATGTATTTACTATTTAGCAAAATGAATTGCTTTGCACGTTTTATAAGTTGTTTGCTGAATACTTCCTTTTGCACTCGACAGATTTTTCTTCTTCAGACAAATTAGAGGAGTTGTATCTTGGTGGTAATTTCTTGAGTGGCAGCCTTCCTGAATCTCTTTCAACTCTCACCTCTCTTAAGATCCTGTACGTACATGACAATAAGTTGAATGTTTCGTTACCAAGGGAAGGTAATTTTAATTTATGACGTTTGCTATGAGCTTTGAAAATTAGTTTCATTTATAACTCATTCTCTTTTGCTACTTAAAAATATTGAGCACACCAAGCCCTTTTTTTTTCACCCCTTCTTGTGACTACAGTTAATGCAGTGAGCACCAAATATCTGTTTTGGTGTTGTGCATAGGTGTAGGACATTCTTGTATAATATACTGCGTGCTGACACATGTTTAATATTTGTTTGTATACATTTTAAATTTGAAAATTGTTTCATAACTCTGACATGCATGATTAGGATATGGCACAAATTGAAAAACACATGGAGAACCACCAGTCTACCCCCTAAAAGATTATATCATTGACAAAATTAACTTTGAAAGAAATTATAGTTGCTCGTGACCCTTCAAAGGTCTATCTCATTTGATGAATTTGCCCAAACGTCAAGTGACCTTCATTTTCATTAACAAAAGTGATTCTTTCAAAGGTTATTTTGTCACAAACATAATCTTTTGGGAGGTAAAGTGGTGATTCTGCATTACTAACTTAGCATAAAAAATGTTATTTTGACAAAAATATGATATATTGGGACTAAGGTCGTATTTCTAAAATGTCTACTTGACATAAAATATTAAATATGATTATTTTTGTTACAAAAAATTCAATTCAATTGACGTTTAGGTCAATTTATCAAACATAATGGGTCTTTGAAGGGTCCCCGTCAAATATAATTTCTTTTTAGGGTTATCTTATCAGTAACATAATCTATCGACAAACAAAAGGGAAGTTCTCCTAAATACATAATTAAAAAATAAATAAAACTTGTTTTGAATATTTATGTAATTTTATTAATAAAAGGGAGGAATGTTTTTGTTATACATTAATTTTTATTTCCCTCAACCTTCTTATTTCACTTTTCTGCCACCTAAAATGCTATGGAGCCCCTAAAGAAATTTTGATTAAAAGGAATCTTGGATACACTTTAAAAGGTCTATTCCCTTATAATTTTGGATGAGCTATTGTTTCCTATATTAATGAAGGCCATGCATTGCAGGAGGGCTTTGTAAGCTAAGGAATCTTATAGCACTCGATCTCTCCCACAGCCACTTTGTCGGACACATTCCTGAGTGCTTGGTCAATTTGTCATCTCTACGCTATCTTAGTATTGAAAACAATAATTTTGAAGGACCTTTGCCTTCCTCAATCATCTATAGCCTCAAGTTCCTTGCCTTCATTGATCTTCGTATGAACTATTTCAAGGGCTCACTTTCATTTAGTTTGCTTGCTAACCATTCCAACCTTCAGATTTTTGCTCTTTCAAGCTATGACCAACAAGATGTGAAGGTTGAAACTGAGAACCCACCATTTTCCCCATCCTTTCAATTGAAGGTTCTCGTAATTGTTAAGTGCACACTTAATAAACCAAGCTACAAAATTCCTACCTTCCTTCATCGTCAACATGATTTGAGATTGCTAAATATTGGTCATAACAACATGGTAGGAAGTTTTCCAAATTGGCTATTAGTAAATAATTCCAAACTAAGTCACTTAGATCTCAACCACAACTTCTTGACTGGTCCCCTTGAGTTCAATCGCACCTTAAAATGCCCAAACATGGAAGAATTTGATATCTCCTATAATCCCATTGGAGGAAAGATTCCTCCACCTGTGGGGTCAATTTTTCCTAACTTGATATATTTGGCAATGTCCTCGAGTTCATTGCAAGGTAATTTTCCAGCTTCATTGGGTGACATGAGACAAATGAATTATTTGGCCTTGTCAAACAACAATTTGTCCGGACACTTACCGCAAGAGTTTGGTAAAGGTAGCAATGACTTGCACTTTTTGAAGTTGTCAAACAACCACCTAAGTGGCCCTTTTTTGCCTACTGGATCAAATTTTACAAACTTGATATCCCTACATCTAGCCAAGAATAACTTCATGGGAAGGATACCTGATGGAATCATGCACAGTAGGGAGTTAAGATTGTTGTCTTTAAGGAACAACCAACTCCAAGGAAAAATAGCAAGTTGGATTGGAATCTTTCATAATTTGACTTTTCTCGATTTGTCCCATAATTTTTTGCAAGGACCAATACCATTAAGCTTTTGTGAGTTGACTAAGCTCCAATATTTAGACTTTTCTTACAACAATTTCAGTGGAACACTGCCAAGTTGTGTCAATATGTCGTCCTTAAGGTACCTACACTTGCAAGGCAATCAATTCAATGGGTCTATACCTACTGTTATTGCCAACTCCCCTGTCCTATTGATTTTGGATTTGACGAATAACAAATTTTTAGGCCCAATTCCAAGGTGGATCGGTTCCTTTTTGGACTTGAGGATTCTTCTTTTAAAGGGAAATAAACTTGAGGGTTGGATCCCTGTGGATATATGTCATCTTAGGAACATTAGCATTCTAGATCTTTCTCAAAACAAGCTTTCCGGAGGGATACCATTTTGCTTCAATAATACAGCATTCGAAAAGGAAGATATTTTAGATGGCATGAGGATAGGAAAATTCTCTGTACCATCGGCTTCAAAAACTAGGATGTTTTTCTATGATCCAAAGACAAATGAATATCATGAAGAACAAGTTACACTATTCTTCGCATGGCAGGAAGAACAAGAAGTAGATTTCATGTCAAAGAGAAGGTATGAATTATACAAGGGAGACATTTTGAATTTCATGTCTGGCCTAGATCTCTCAGACAATAATTTGACAGGCCACATTCCTCAACAAATAGGCTACTTAAGCAGCCTTCATACATTAAACATGTCCAACAATCATCTCTCAGGACCTATCCCAGAAACTTTTAGCAACCTTAAACAAATAGAAAGCTTAGATCTTTCACACAATAAGTTGACTGGTCAAATTCCCTCACAATTGATAGTGTTGTACAGCTTGTCTATCTTCTCTGTGGCTCATAATAATCTATCTGGAAGGATACCAGAGAGGGTCAACCAATTTGGAACTTTTGAGGCAAGTTGTTATGAGGACAATCCTTTTCTTTGTGGACCTTTATTGGATCAAAGTTGCTCATCCATTACTGAACCACTGGGGAAGGAGACTTATTCTCATGGGAATAAAAATGACTTCAAAGTCGCCTTTGTTTGGAGTTTTGTAGCATCATTTGTTGTTGCATTTCTAAGTACCATAGTTTTTCTGTACTTTAACTTATACTTTTACGTTGGAGGGGGATTTAGGAAATAATATTGTATGAAGTATATTATTATACTCACGATTAACTCGAGACTTATGTAAAGCTCGCTTAAGCAAAATATAAATAAATTGTGATGAATTCTAGTTTTATTCAATGGTGCTACATTAGCCACACATAAATAAAAATTGTGATTAATATTAAATATTTTAAAAATTGAAATATTTATTATTAAACAAAAAAATTTAAATGAAATTATGATCATAGTAATTATGTAATTTATTACTTCGATAGAAAAAATATTTACAGAAATTTTTAAAAGTAACAACAAACATATAAAGGTGACAATAAATGTTGCTTTCAATTTCTACTACAACAATTATGTTATGAAAAGAACACTTATTCTCCTTAAATAAGATCCGAGTTTGAATATTTTAGATGGAACGAAGGAGCATTGAGATAACATAGTCCCTATAGTAAGCCAAACTAAGTCGAATAAGATTATTCATGATTCAGTTCCATAGGGATGGCAAACCCCAACTCATTGTGGGATGGCCATAAATCGAGCAAGAAGCGGCTTGCCTCATTTTGATTATTTAGCTTAGAAGTGTCAATTTACCCTGTTAAAAAATGGCAGATTGGCAGGCTTATTCAACAAGTTCAATCCATTTTGCCATAATTTCATTTATGAACATTAATTAAATAACCATTATAAATAATTTATTTGACATTTCGTGTCTACTTTTAATTATTTATTTACATATCAACGTCGTGTCAATCTTTATTTGATGATCATTTTTACAGGGCCATCAATTTTTCATTCTTTTATATATATATATATTGTACCCTAGGAAACCAAAATATTTATATTGTTTATCTATCTTTATTAGAACAACTCGGTAACACATTAAAAAAATAAAGAATGAAACATTACTCAATTATGTCTGTACATTAACAATTGCTTCCTAGTCACAATTTTACTGGAAGATAATCAACTAAGGGGAGTGATTCATTGCAAGAGAAGTAAATCTTGTTCATTGTATAATTGGTCAAAATTAAAATATAAAATCATTTAAATTTTTTAAATGATCAAGGAATCTTTAAATAATTTTTAATTTTAATAATTCATGTATCACGAAGATTTACTCCTTTTACTTTCTTAGTAAAATATTGTAAACCGATTTACAATTAATTGTAGACCAATTAAGGACAAATATATTAAATAGGTTTAGTATTAATTGTAAATCGGTCTATAAATTTTTACATATTAGTTTCTACAACTTTTCTACATATAGTTTTACATTTAATCCTGAACTTATTTAGTATATGTCCTCAATTGGTTTACAACTTTTTGTGTATTGATTTACAATTTTTTATGTATTGGTTTATAACTTTTTGGATATTGGTTTATAACATTTTATAATGCACATTTACAATTTTCTAACTCTAAATTCCAACAATAACAACAAATCTCAACTTTTAGCAAAGTCATTCTCAGTTTGTTTTGTTGCTGAAAAAACTGGAAAAAAATAATCATTCTTGTCTTGGGATATAAATCACATGAAAAATCAAATGCAATTAGCTAAGCCTTCATGCATAAGGATTAATTTTGTGCATTACCAATATATCTTAATTTTCCTTTTTCTTCTTTTTATGAACGATGAAGAACAAGAGAGAGAAACGTAACAAGGAGAGAGAAAGAGAGATAATGAAAGCTTTTGAGAGATAGTAGGTAAGAGAAAAGAAGTTCTGAAAGGAAGGGATATTTTTTTTTCACTTCCCATTTTATCCTTCGTATTTTATACTCCCTTTTTGTCTTGTTGTAAAGTGAGTATGGTGTAAATGTAAAGGTGTGCATATATCATTCCTCTTTCAGAAAAAGCAATGAATGGGTTTTCCTATAATCCAAAGATAAATGATATTATGAATGGTCCTTCACGCAGTATGAAGACCACGAGGTAGATTGCATGTCAAAAAGCAGGTATGAATCATACAATAATTTGGCAGGCTACATTCCTCCACAAATGGGGTACCTGAGCAATTTTCATACATTAAACTTGCCCAACAATCATCTCACAGGGCCTATCCCAAAAACATTAAGCAAACTTAAGCAAATAGAAAGCTTAGATCTTTCACATAATATGTTGAGTGGTCAAATTCCCTCACAATTAAACACTTCTATATAGCTTGTCTATTTGTGCCTCACAATAACCAATTTGGAAGGATACCAAAAAGGGTCAATCAATTTGGAACTTTTGAGGGAAGTTGTTAATAGGGTAACCCTTTTCTTTATGGGCCTCCACTAGACCAAAATTGCTCATTCAATTCCAAACCACCATGGATGGAAACTTATTCTCACGAGAATAAAAATGACTTCAAAGACACCTTTGTTTGGAGTTTTACAACATCGTTTGTTGTTACATTTCTAAGTGTCATAGCTTTTCTTTACTTAAACTTATCCTTTCATTTTCGAGGTGGTTTCAAGAAGTAATAATATTGTACTCGAGTAAATCCAGACTTGTGTAAAAGTAAGTTTGTATATATTAGTCACACATAAATAAAAAGTATGATTAATGTTAAATATCTTTTAAAATCAAAATGTTTATTAATTAAATGAAAAATGATAAATTTAAATAAAATTATGATTATAGTAATTACATAATGTATATATGACTTTGATTTTGAAAAATGATATATTTACAGAAATTTTAAATAAGTAACAACAAACACACTAACTGTAAACTGATGTCAAAGGCTTACTACTCACCTCAGGATCTCTCTAATACAATACTAATATCTTTATCTTAGTTTCTAAAGATAATGGTGCATCAAGGAGTAAGGAAGAGGAATGAGAATTTCACAAACTCACTTCAATTCATATCATTCTCATATCACAACTTCATATATTACAAATGAGGCATGGAGTGGCCTATATATAGGAAAACATTACATAATATAATAATAATAAACCTAGCATGCCTAATTTAGAAGTTAGTGGTAGTAGAGTTCAATTGAAACTCTTCTGCTGACTAGTCAAGCATGATGACTGGATGAATACAAGTTCAACTTGAATTCTACTTTATCCTATAATATTCTAGAAGTTAGAAGTAAAATTTAACTTAAATTTTTTAACCAAGATGATGACATGGATAAGCTTGGTTTATCTCTTAACATAAACTATTGGAAATCAAATAAAAGGACATTCGTTCAAGGTTTAATTGTAAGGGAAGTTGATGGGTTCAGTGTTTACACTTGAAACTCAACAATTTGATGGAACATCAATGAGGCATTAAACTTATTACTTAAATTATAATATTAACAAACTTAATTAGTTTTGGCATGGTTCATGAAGGCTACTTAAATTAAAACATTAACAAAATTTAGATATCTTGAAAAATTGCAATAAAAAACCTCAAATAAAATTGTGTACTGTACACTGCAAATGTATGGCCTCCTTGTTAAAACCAAAGCCTTAATAATAAACTATAAAGAACTAGTCCAAAGTGGAAGGACAGACCCAGTTCTAAATATTAAAAAAAAAAAGTATGTAGGATCATTTAAAAATGTTATGATATTATGATCATTTGCTAAGAATTAGAGAGTAATAAAAATACCAAGTCTGTTGCTTGAAAGTTCATGCTTATATGGGAGTGTCGTACTGCATTCACATATAGGTAGGAAATAATCATTAGTAAATACTTGATGGTACCAAAATCCATGGAAATCTTGGTGAAGCTCAAATAGGAAGTGTAGCGAAACCCTCTGCTGAATTTGTTGTTGATATACTTGGTTTTAGTGGTGGTGTTGCTGTAGCAGAGCTCTTGCATGTGATTAATAATTGGGTTTGCTCTTGCATTTGATTAACCATAGGGACCTCCATCGGTTCGGGCCAGATTAATTAGGTTTCTGGTAATAGGGCCTGAATATCGGTGATTTCATTGAGATCAAAGTATCATGTTTTAATGATGCCTTGAATATTCAGTTTCATCTAGTGAGATAAAAGCCCTCATCCTGAACACATCATCTCTCTGGTTTTGCTAGTAATAAATTTTGGTGTGACTATCAAGTAACAAAAATACGGTTGTTTATGACTTATTTTAATTGTAATGCAATTCAATCCTTGTTGACTTAAGTATGTCAATCCATTTCTACCTTGTTTTGCTTTCATATTTCCCCCCAATTTTGTCTTGATTCTAGATCCAAACCTTGACAAAGGCTTGAGAGTACACATCTGCTTATCAATTTCTGCACCGTTTACCATGACATCATATCCTTTAAAATTTCCTTTCGTATCAACATTTTTCTAATTAGAAAAACATAATTATCATTAGAGTATTTATTGAAGGTGTGACATGAGATATCTTTCGTGTCATCATTAGAGTATTTTTTCTGCCACTGCTTCGCTGGATTGGTCCCTTGCCTCTTCATCGATGTCTGGCGATACGGACATTGGACATAGCTCTGTTAACAGAGGTTTCAAAACCTAGGGGAGCATATGGGTTGGAGTCTCATTGCAATCTCATTCGCACTTTTTTTTTTCCCGGGGAAGGGGGGTGGTCTTCTCTTGATCTTGATTTAAGCCCAATGAAGTTGTTTTATTTCTTTTAAAAAATATTAATGTTAAAAAATTTTCCTAAATGGAATAGGAAAAGGGTTGCAATGAAAACTAAAATGACATTTTCAAAACCCACCGTTTTAATAATAGACTCCACGTCATCCTGAAGGCATGCTTTTCAACATTCCTGTTAAGAGTCCCTTGGATGACCTAATTTCTTCTTAGAGAAAATTGCATGGAGTATTTTTGAACTTTATTTAAATTGAACTCCGTCCCAAATTTTTATCAAAATTGTAGTCTACCCAACCTCTCTACAGTGCTAATGTTTCAGTTTTACTTGATCAGTATCGTTGCATTAATCTCTAATTTATATGCATTGTCTATCTCTTATTTTCATTTTCTATATTTTCTTTTTTTAGATTTTTTTATAAAAAAATACTAAAGATACTGAAAATAATAAAATTATGTTTTCAGTTTTAATTATATATTCTCACTATTTTTTTCACAAAATACTGAAAATAGAAAATATAAAAAATGAAAAATCGAAACCAAACATACCCTTAAAATCTTATTTTTTTTTATTTTACTATTTATTTCACAAAATCATGAAAATAAGAAACAGAAAAATGAAAATAAAAACCAATAAATAGACCTTCTGATTTTCTAGTTTTCACTGTTCACTACACAAGGTTTCGGGTGGAGTGCAATTTAAATAAAATTAATGCTTGTATTATATGCAATTTACTCTTCTTATTATCATTTACACCAATTTTTGAGAGGTAGGTTTGCAGCAGCCCGCCAACCTACTGTCACATTCATTGTGGGCGGGCTGTTAAGTTCTACTCACCGGAAAATTCCTCCCCGGCAACTCCTTGTTAGTTTCAACAATGCAATTGCAACTTCAATGTGACTGTGCAGACTTTACACTTGATCGTGATGCATGCATCGGAAACATAGGTTAAATTGTTTGTTTAATTTTCCTTTTGATTAGTATGATTAGTTATAAGATTAATCTATATTCAACCCCCGATGTTAGAAGCATACCAATTGCCTTGTTGAAGAAAGAAAACTTGCCTTGTGATTTACATGTAATTAATCATTTTTCAGCTTTGAATAAGACATGTAATATGGATTACTTTCAGGTCAACATTATGTATAGGAAGGGAATAATTAACATGCATGGGATCAGTGTAAATTTAAAATATGTATATATTGAATTTTCAATATGATATTTTTAAGACGTGTTTGGTTATGGAAAAAAAATCTTATCAATTAGTAGTGCAATGTGTGTATTTATCATCTTTTTCAACTATTAGAATTCTCACCTCTTTCAGTGAGAGATCACTATAGACAATATATAATTATTTATGACAAGTGTAGGTTTTGACAATTATAACCTTATATAGTTTAATGATTAGTCTTGACTTTTTTATATTATCAAAACTCATTATATGCTATCATAGGGTAACATATTAATATGATTATTTATTTTTAACCTATGTTAATTGCTTTTTCATTTAAACTTAAGTATAAAATTATTGAGCAGTAATTTTTTTCGTCTACTTTAAAAAAATTAATTTTAAAATTTTAAATTGTATGTCAATTAAGTTTGAAAATGAAAATCACAAAAATTTGAGTTATCATAAGCCTATATAGTAACATAGTTATTTGACTTTGACTTTATAAAATTAAAAAATTAAAACTTTATGTTATTATGTCTAAGTAATTATAAAGTATTATATGAAACTATTTTTCTTGAGAATGTTAAGATCGCTTCTTCTTTCAAACTTGATTAAAAGTAACAATAATTATAAAATAATTATGATAAGCTATAAAATTCATAGATTATTATTACTTTTCTGCAACAATATAAAAGCATATTCTTTTTAACTATAAAAATTTAAAATAATTTTAATTTTAATTTATATTATTACTTGAATTGTATAATAAGTAGAAATTAAATTGTATTTTAATTAAGATATACGGTGAATCATTAATTGTTTGGTGCAGTGACTCAATTGCTAAAGTGTAGTGAATCAACAATATAGATGGATTTTGGAGGTTGTTATAGAATAACTGGTTTGGTTGGTTTTTCATGTGAATTGAATCATGCTCACTCCATTTGCTAGTTAATCAACTACATTTATAAAGTTGGTCAAATAAGAACAGGGTGAACGGCTAAATAACAATGCATTAACCACACTTTGTTAGAATAGTTAAATGAAGGGTAAAGTGTACCTAATTGATTTGTATGTATTTGTATGGGAACACAAGACCTTGGAATTCGTTACGCTCTGGTGAATGGAGATGTATATTTATAGGGAGTCCAACATTTAAGTTTGCAAGAATCTCAAGTATGCAAGGAGGCCAAAAATACTTACCTGATCTCTTAGCTAACTATTTCTAGTAGAAGACTAGCCATTGTTTGTAAGGATCACGTCGGACAAAGCCTGAGTGGTTTACAGTCCAATCGAGAGAGTGGCTTCCCATCTCGGGTCATGAGTTCACAAAGTCAGCTCTTTACCTTCTTCACTTTTTCATCAAATTACAAGTTAATTTTCTTTATTTTTTTCATCAATTACCATGTCATGTATACTATCACCAAACACAACTCCGTCTCCATCTCTACTATTTCATTGTCTCCGTCTTTTTTTGTCTTATGACAAGTATCAAATGCAGCCTTATTATGTGTTCCAATAAAAGTGTGTCATGTTTTTAAAATTGGTGGGTTATGTAATACCTGATGAAAATCAAGGATATGAAACCCTATCCTAACTGTAATAACTCTATTGGTAAATATGACAAAACATGGCCCAACTACTCACTCCATGGAAGCAGCATATTTTTTTGTTTGTGATCCTAGCCCATTTGTATCAGGTAACTCACAAGTACACCCCATGACCTAAATTGCAAATAACTAACGTTTGACGAATATTTCAACCCTCCATCTTTGTATTGTTTATCAGTGCGAAGAACATGAGGAGAGCATTTATTTCTCTTCACTTGATGAAGGTTCCAGTCACACTGTGTACTGGGATCAATTATGATGGAGAGCATAGAAATGTGGTTTCAAGGTGGAAACTACAACTGCCCTCTGACCAACCAGATTCATATTATGTGTCATCACACCCTTCGAGAAGCAAACTCTATGGCTGATGCCTTGGCGGCCCATGGACACTCCCTTGCGTTAGATTGTGCTCGTTCTCGTATTAATTCCTGTATCACTGTGCCTTTTATATACATGTTTGGATTTGGCTCTGTTATATATGAGTGAAGGAATGAGGGTGGGGATTTCGAATGTATCCTCTTATTCTTCTGCGATGAACAAGACAGGTGAAGGAGGCATAAGCTCTTGAAAATTTCTTACTCGGGGATGGGCATTTTAGCACTGCAAAACTTTTTAATGGTTTTTGATTTAAAATAAATCAGTATTTCTGAAACTTTAAGTTATTTGCAGTCTAGGTTATGAGATGTATTTGTGAATTACCTTATACAAATGGGCCACTATAACAAAATAAAAAATATGCTTCCATGGAGTGACTAGTTGGATCATTTTTTATCACATTTACCAATAGAATACTTACACTATAGAATGGGGCTCTATACCCTTGATTTTAATCAGGTATCATATTTATGTGCCATATTTTTTACAATTATAGTGTGACCCAAATTTATATTCAGGGATATTTTTAGAAATCTATGTAAGTTATTTTCAATTCATAAATACGTTAACATAATAAAAATAATATCTAAGCCAAAACGAATTTTTAAGCAAAATCAAATTGAAAAACATGGATCAAAATCCTCGGTCCAAAACCCTGCCCCAAACCTTGTTCCACCACTCAAAACTTGCCATTTGGATTTTATTTTCCTATCATACATTTTAAAATATTTACTATATCTCATTGCAATGTGTATATCATTAAAAAACAAAAAAAGCTAATTTTTCTTTTTACTCTGTCTCTTCATTACTCCTTTGTTAGCTGAAAGTATTAAAACTCTGATCAATTCCAATGCTTCAGCTACACATATGTCCTAATGCCCAATGGAACTGTGGTCGTTCTGTGGATGAGCCTCTTCCCTTACCTTTCTCCACTTTATTATTTTATTTACAATTGATCAATTTAATCTATATAAGATTTTGGGATGATCACCTCGTACAAGATGATGAATGAATTTACTCCGTCGACTCCTTCCTTGTTAAATGCACCGACACATATTGTTCGCCAAAGAATGGGATTTGGGTATTAAGAAACTGATAAAGGCAAGGACCATGGCCTACAAGAACCATTGCTCTATTCTAAAGAAGCTATTTATGTGGGAGAAGAATTTTTTTTTTTGGTGAAAATTTTTTTTGTCATGGAATAGAAGCTATATCATGAATGGAAGGGAAGGTATAATCTTTGCCATAGTACTTGGTGCCTGGTAGCTGGAGCCTGTAGAAAGAGCAAGAAAGAAGATAGAAAACAAAATAATTTAAGAGAGATTTTTGTTATGGTACCCTAAAGGTATATATCAGTACCCTTTTGAATTCAAAGGTTGAGATTTAATTATGAATATTTAAAATATTCATAAATTTAGTTAGTGGGACATATCATAAATTTTTAATAATAAATTATCTAGAAGATAATTTTCTCAATCTTATGATCCTAAAAGTAAAATCAATAAAGTAAAAAGATAACAAATGAAATTTAAAAGAAAACCGGAATGGAGGAACATCAACCACAAAGTTAGGGATTTAGACATCACAATTTGGAGACCTTGTAGTTGTTGGGAGGGGGTGATGCTCTAGGTGCAGGACAAGGCAGTAGCGAAGCCCCATGGGTGACTCTGCATCAAGTGCGCAACGGTAGAAGTGAGGTGAGGGGCGGACAGAGGCACAAATGGCAGGTCATTGTGCAGTGTGGTGACCGGTTGTCGTTGGGTGACACAGCTTGTAGGTGGATGAGTGATGATGTGGTGCAATGAAAGTGGAGCAAGACATAGTGCTAAATGTGGCATTCACTATTAGAGCTAGGTGTAACATCCCCTGCTGCTTTATGGATTGATGACTGTCCCCACAAACCAACACGGGTCTTTTCAGCATGCTTTGTCCTCACTCGCATGCTTCCTAGGAAAACTTCCCAGGAGGTCACCCATCCCAAAATTACCCCAGGTCAAGCACGCTTAACTGTGGAGTTTTTTCAATTTAGGCTACCGAAAAGAAGATGCATCTTGTTGGTATAGGTAGTGCAAATCAATTCATATAAGCCCTCCTCAACTGTATAGTCCCATACCTATACAGTCTTAGGATCCCTTTTATTCGGGTGTGTAATCGGTTCATTCATGTACCCCTCCGCTTAGAGGACCTTACGAGGAGCTGCTCCTTGTCCGTGCTTTCTTTGCACCGGCGATCACTCCTCGTCCTTGTCCCCGGGCGTTACATGCCCACCAGCTTTCGCCTGGTTCGTCCCCGAACCACACCGTACTGGGAGAGGTGCAGTCTGTGATACCATTTGTAACATCCCCTGCTGCTTTATGGATTGACGACTGTCTCCACAAACCAACACGGGTCTTTTCAGCATGCTTTGTCCTCACTCGCATGCTTCCTAGGAAAACTTCCCAGGAGGTCACCCATCACCTTCTCCTCTTCATTTCCCTCATCATCATTGGTCACTATCTCCTCTAATTCAACATAATCCATTACCTTCATCGTTTTGAGTCGAACCAAGCTCTTTGCCGTTGAGGATGCCATTAATTTTTTCAATTTGTAACAATTTTTTACTTCCAAATATGTCAACTGAGTAAAGGACACTGTGTGATGTGCCAAGTTGATCAAACTGTTGTAGGAATATATGACCAAGCGCTCTAGTCTCTCGAGAAGTGGGTTTCTTTCAAATCCAATATCCTCGATGTTTGAGAAGAACAAAATCAATTTCTTAAGCTGCCAAACGGCTCCCAACCTTTGACGGGGTGCAGTGTTTCCACGTGGCACTAATTCTCGAATGCTATAGTGAGAGGAATACAACCTCAACCTTTCTAGATTAGGAATTCGGTGGAGGAACCAGTAGAGAATATCAACACTCGGCAGCTCATACAAGCAAAGGTGTTTCATACGTTGCATGCGGTACTTCCCTGTGTTGCTCTTTAACCACTCTGCTTCTTTTTGGCCGATTTCCAACTGCTCCAAATTGGAGATTACCTTTTCAGCTGAGAAGATTGTTCTTCCTTCTTCAGTTGTGCTTTCTGTTGTGAATGCTTCCAGCTCTGGACAATCAATCACCACCAACTGCTTCAATTTTGGACAGTCTATAATTTGTCTTCCCTTATAGAAATACTTGATGTTTTGTAGGTAAATAAGACGTATGGAGGTTATTTCAGTAAACACCAATGGTTCATTAATTGTTTCTAATCCTGCAACCCATCCAACAATTTCCTCCATTTCATGACAAGATTGAATAGAAAAGTCTACAAGTTTTGCAAGACCTTTTGCTACCGAAACTGGGAAGACATAGCTCAATTTGTGACAACCAAGAACATTTATACTTCGCAGATTTGTGAAGTTAACAACTCCTTCTGGATATCTGCTCCACACTTGTTTCAGATTTGGGAGGACTTTTAAAATAATAATGTTCAACTTTGTGTCATCTGTAAATGCATCTTGTTGCGGATGACATCTGATTTCAAAAATAACTACCACTGACTCACAATAAACAACCTTCAAGCTGTCTAAACTTCGGTGCCAACCTTGCATGTGACTAGGAAAAATCTTGTTAAGCTTTCCGCACTTTTCAATATGCACAGAAATGAGACTAGGAAAGGAATTTACAAGAGGAATGTTGAGGAACTACGACGTTGCACTGAGGATCTTGAAGATAAAAGAAAACCTGTCCATCACAAAATTCAGGTTGCTAGAAACAACGGAGAAAATATTTTTAGTGGTCCTGAAAATTGGTGTCACGAAGTGGAGGAAAAGATAAAAGAAAGCAAGGAGTTTCAAGATGATGATGAAACCCACAAAAAGACAGGGTGTTCCAGGAGTATTCTTTTTTTGTGGTACAGGCATAAGCTTGGAAGGAAGGCAAACAAGATGGCAGAGCAAGTCAAGTCGCTCAGCAATGATAGCCATCAGGATATGACGTTTCTTGTAAGCAGAATCCAAAGTCTTCCGATACCGCTTTATCTAATGTTGGCTATCTTGATGTTGAATCAAGAAAGAATACAATGGAGGAGATAATGAAACAACTAGAAGATCCCACTTTGAGAATGATTGGAGTGCATGGGCCTAGTGGCATGGGCAAGACTACTCTGGTCAAAGAAATTGCCAGGAAAGCTAGGGACAACAATTTGTTTGAGGTGGTAATCTTGGTAGACATAACGAGGAATCCAAACCTCCAAAAAATCCAGGAAGAAATTGCCTACCATTTAGAATTGACTTTTGAAGGTGAAGGTGAGAATGGGAGAGCAGATCGTCTAAGAATGAGATTGAAGCAAAAGAAACAGAAGATAGTTATGATCCTAGATGACATTTGGGATGAACTGAGCTTGAATATGTTTGGAATATCCTTTGATGATGATGATTTAGGCCATGAGAATATTAAAGATAGAAAGGACTTTGAGTACAAAATGACAGGGAAAGAAAAATGAGCTAGTGATGATTATGATGATAAATATTCTCCTAGTGGCTACAAGGGGTGCAAAATTTTGCTTACTTCAAGATCTAAAGAAGTTTTGTATGATAAAATGAATGTTAAGGAAAATTCAATTTTCTCTCTGATGGAGTTAAATGATGAGGAAGCTATGAAGTTGTTTAAGAAGGCGGCTGAAATGCCAGATGAAAATCCCAATTTTAAACCAGAAATTGTTAAGTACTGTGCAGGATTACCCATGGCAATACTTACAGTCGGAAAGGCATTAAGAAATGAGAGCGAGTCAGTGTGGGAAGATATACTGTGATTGACTTTGTCAACATATCTGCTGGGTTTTTCCGATTCATCTTCAAGACCTAGTTCTTCAATTGAAAATCTCTCAACTTTTCCTTCAGCTGGAATCAATTTCCAAGGAGAAATAAGTGAAACGGCTTTCATTTGCATGTGCAAGCATCTCTTCCAAACATCCGATAAAATTGGAAGAGATGCTTGTACATGCAAATGAAAGCCGTTTCACTTATTTCTCCTTGGAAATTGATTCCAGCTGAAGGAAAAGTTGAGAGATTTTCAATTGAAGAACTAGGTCTTGAAGATGAATCGGAAAAACCCAGCAGATATGTTGACAAAGTCAATCACGGTAGCTAAGTCGGGGACATCCGATAAAATTGGAACAATACAGAGAAGATTAGCATGGCCCCTACGCAAGGATGACACGCACAAATCGAGAAATGGTCCAAATTTTTCATGTAACGCCCGGGGACGAGGACGAGGAGTGATCGCCGGTGCAAAGAAGGCACGGACAAGGAGCGGCTCCTCGTAAGGTCCTCTAAGCGGAGGGGTACATGAATGAACCGATTACATACCCGAATGAGAGGGATCCTAAGACTGTATAGGTATGGGACTATACAGTTGAGGAGGGCTTATATGAATTGATTTGCACTACCTATACCAACAAGAAGCATCTTCTTTTCGGTAGCCTAAATTGAAAGAACTCCATAGTTAAGCGTGCTTGACCTGGGGTAATTTTGGGATGGGTGACCTCCTGGGAAGTTTTCCTAGGAAGCATGCGAGTGAGGACAAAGCATGCTGAAAAGACCCGTGTTGGTTTGTGGGGACAACACAATCCATAAAGCAAAGCAGGATGTTACAAATGGTATCGAGCCTGCACCTCTCCCAAGACGGTGTGGTTCGGGACTAACCAAAGTGAAGTCGGGTGGGCATGTAACGCCTGGGGACGAGGATGGGGAGTGATCGCCGGTGCAAAGAAGGCACGGACAAGGAGCGGCTCCTCGTAAGGTCCTCTAAGCGGAGGGGTACATGAATGAACCAATTACACACCCGAATGAGAGAGATCCTAAGACTGTATAGGTATGAGACTATACAGTTGAGGAGGCTTATATGAATTGATTTGCACTACCTATACCAACAAGATGCATCTTCTTTTCGGTAGCCTAAACTGAAAGAACTCCACAGTTAAGCGTGCTTGACCTGGGGTAATTTTGGGATGGGTAATTTGCCCAAAATTACCCCAGGTCAAGCACGCTTAACTGTGGAGTTCTTTCAGTTTAGGCTACCAGGAAGCGTGTGAGTGAGGACAAAGCATGCTGAAAGGACCCGTGTTGGTTTGTGGGGACAGTCGTCAATCCATAAAGCAGTAGGGGATGTTACACTAGGTATACAGGTCACGATCCATGAACTAACCCGTTTAACTCATAACCCGCATAAAAATGAACCAGAAAATTTTTAATATACCAACCCGTGGACTTTTTTGATCCACATTGCTTAACCCGAGGGGTCTGTGGACCAACCCACTAACCCACATAAGTGAGTTAATTTATTCTACTATTTTTAGTATTTGTATTTGGCATTTTATTTGCTTATGTTTGGTGTTTGATAGTTGATAGTTGTTAATTTATATTCTTTAGTAGTTTTGCTATTTTTTATGATTGAAGAAGTTATGCACACTTGATTGGTTTGTAACTTGTGTATGTTGTTATTTTTAAAAAATTAACATTTTGGATTTTTAAAATTGAATGTTAATTTTAATATTTGCAATATATAGTAATTAATATTGTTATTTGTTTAAAATTTAACTTGGAAATTGGATACTGCAAAGAAAAGTGTGTATATATATATATATATATATATATTACGAAGTAAAATATACTATATAAATATAAATAATAATATAAGGTATAAAAAAAGTTAAACAATATGAAAGAAAAAAAAGAGGGTTATATGGGCTGGTCCGTGTGGTCCGCGAGTTTATGGAGGGACAAAATTGCAAACAGAAAAAGGGTTATGCAAATTGATTTGCGGGCTTATGCAGGGCAGACACGGACCACCCCAAAGTCTAGTCATTTATGAAACAGATTGGTCTCATTCAGCCAGTTTAATTGTGATCCATCGCGGACTAGCCTAAATTGACCGGACAGGTTCGTATACCCACCTCTATTCACGATAGCGGTTGCGGAGGTGACGCGAAAAATAGTTGGCGTTCTTTATTAGTTTGAGTTTATTAAAAGATTTCTTTTACTTCAGCAGTTGTTTCTTTATTTTTGTTAATGTATAAATTATTTTCTGAAATGAGAAGGAAGGAAGGGTAGTAAGGATTGGTGATGTGAATGGGAAGAGAAAGGCGAAGGGGCTGAAGAAGTTGGGTTATTCAATTTGATTTTGTTTAAAAAAATTTTTTACATTGGCTGATTTTTGTTTTTAATTTTGTTAATGTATAAAGTATAAATTGTTTTTCTAAAAGAAAAATTACTTAAATAGATTTGCAAAAATGTCCTTGTATATAAATTTGGGTCACACTATAACTTTAGAAAATGACGCATACACATCTATGGGTACCAGAGCAACCATCATTCAAAATACCAAGATTTTACATCAATCCGAGATGAGATCTCTTAAGAAAAAAATACGCATTATCATTTTTTTTTTTAGGTATCATAGCCTATTAGAAGTAGAAGGCACTCAGGTGGGTTCCTTTTGGATAGAAAAAATGTTGTGGTTAGATTGATAATAATTGAGTGATATTACTTCTTTGGCCCTAACCAAAGAATTCCTTAAAGATGATTCAAAGTAGATATTATTCTATAGTTCATAATAGATTTTTCTATGAAAAGATTGAATAGGAAGCCATCCAAATCAAATACTAGTATAGATGGTATTAGAATTAATACAATTATGTAAACCAGTCAAAGTAGTTACTTCAATTAATGATAACAATTATAAGTCAGTCAGTTAGTTATAATTTATATTAATGACAACATTGTAAGTTAGTTAGTTATACACTGTATTAGTCAGTTAGCTTCAGTATTCACTCATTCTATCATGTTCCTATATGTATATTTTGATTATCAATGAAAGACTTCACTTGAGAATTGTTCATTCTAATTGTTAATATGGTATCAGTTTAGAAACTCTAGCTTCCGTGCTCATCATCTCTTCTTTCTTCTCCTTTCTTACCTTTAGTCACCTTGAATACAACCTTTCTTGGCTGCAATTCTTTCTTAGTTTCACAGTCATGGCACAAGAAGTTAGATATCATGATCCATATTTTCTTCATGCTTCAGATCACCTTGGTCTCATCCTTGTGTCTCAGCCTCTCACTGAGATCAATTACAGTTTATGGGTTCAATCAATGAGAATGGCTCTCAATGCCAAAAGAAAATTATGCTACATCAATGGATCTTTGCCAAAACCTATAAATGATACAAAACTTTCTACATCATGGGAGTGTAACAATGATATTGTCTCCTCTTGGATCCTCAATTCTTTGTCCAAAGAAATTGCAGAAAGTGTAATCTACTCAGATTCTGCTGCTTCATTATGGCAAGATCTAAAAGATCGATATGGCCAATCCAATGGTCCAAGGTTGTTTCAACTCAAGAAAGCTTTGGTAAGTCAAAACCAATGCTCACTCTCTGTAAATCAGTATTTTACAAAGATCAAAGTAATTTGGGAAGAGTTGTCATCTCTTCGACCAAGTTTTGAATGTTCTTACGGGGGAATCAAACCTTTACAAGAATTCTTACAAGTTGAATATGTCCTTACATTCTTGATGGGTTTGAATGAGTCCTTTTTTGCAATCAGAGGACAAATCCTTGCAATGGATCCTATTCCACCCATAAGTAAGGTTTTCTCACTTGTTTTGCAAGAGAAAAAACAAAAAGAAGTTTATGTAATTCCTTCTGTTACACAAGTTGCTTTTGCTGTCAAGAATGGGAATGGATCAAAAACCTTTGATCCAAAGAACAAAAACACAAATAAGAATCGCCCCTTATGCTCACATTGCAACCTTCTTGGTCATACATGAGATAGATGCTGGAAAATAATCGGTTACCCTCCTATTATGAAAAAGGAAAAAATAAAACCCAAGTTCATCATGTTGCTACACCAGAAATTCCTGATGTTGCCAATGAAACACCTTCTGTTGGTGCTTCCCTTACAAGTGCTCAAGTTCAACAACTCTTGAACTTGCTACAAATATATCATAATCATAATCAGATTGGCACTTCAAACAATTCCTCAACCTTAGCAGGTATAATTTCCTTTGCCACATCTAATTCTAAACTAGACAATTCAGTTTGGATTTTAGATTCTGGTGCAACCTCACATGTCACTTCATCTCCAAATTTTTACTCTCAATTTCATGACCTTAGTAACTTCCATGTTGCTTTACCAAACAACTTACATGTACCTGCAAAATCCATTGGCACCATATTTTATTTTTGTTTACTTTTCATCCTACCCACCGCATTAGCTCTCGGGCACCATTTGTTTAGATATTGTACCAACCACGTTTACTTAACTAATTATATAAAATTCCCGTCAAAAAAATAATAATTATATAAAATTCATTAAATATATTCGTGTGCATGTGCTACAAACTTTAAATTAATTATATTACAAGAAATGCGCAATATACCGAATATATCGACGAGTTTCGCACCCGACTGCATTCCACGGGTATTTTTTGTAGTGTTTCTAGCTAGCTAAGTTGCTACACTCCAATTAAAGTAGCAAATTATATTATACTTATTGTCATAAAACAATTTTCTCAAAAGTTTAAGTTATTGAGACATGAATAATTTTATATTTAATATTTGTGATTTAATTCTTTAAATATGTAAAGTTACGATTGCTTAATACTCTTTATTTTCACAAAATATAACCCTTCATATACTGATAAATAAAATAAAATAATATGCAGCATAAAATATTGATTGAACAGCACTAACGCATATATCAACGAATTGAACGATAAAATTTCACAATAATCAATAGCCAAATAAAAATTACAATAAAATTTCAGAGAGGAACCAAGACGTGATATCAACAAACTAAAACTTTAAGGGTAGCAATATTTTTCATTTGGGAGTGACGCCGGTGCCAGCCTTGCACAATAAGATGCACGACTTGCAGTAGAAGAGAACAAATTGCGGATGTAACCGGAATATCAAGAGCATCACTATTTCATTATTATTTGTTTCGCTGTTGATGATTGGTTTTTGAGATATTTTGTATATTGTAGTTTTTTTTATAAAACAGCAATAAGATCATAAAGTGTTTAGAAAGTAGGACCTATTGAATTGAATAATATTTTAGTTTTAGGTTTTTATAATAAAATTTCTAGGGTTGTTAGATTTCATAAATAAAAATGTTATTTGAACACTCATTTTATTACTATTGGATGTGATGGTGGTTCATATTCACCTATCTATTCATCATATTCAATAGTAATAAAGTTGTTTCAATGAACATCTAGTTTTTTTAATGTTTAAATAACACTATTAATAAAACTAGAGCGGATTGAATAGTCTAAGATACCACTATTTAAAGCGAGAATGCTTTTAAATAAAATGAACAAATGAGTGTTGATCAAACAATTATTATAGCTATTGTGAAAGATGCAATTTTATTTCATTGTAATTTTTCATAACCACATTAAGCATAACAGATTGCAATACCCATTATAAACATTATAAGTCAAGATGTTAAGCTCATCGAATTATAAGGATAATACTAGCTAAATAAAGTCAATAGGAGGAACAAATTATCCTTAGATTATTTTGTGGGATCTATACATGTGATCTCTGGTTTCAAATATTTGTCTCAACCACTCTTGAATATGCACATAGATTAAGGAAATAATTAGAAATCCTCATATGAGAGAAATTTAAGTGTATTTCATAAAAGAATTTTGCAAATGAGTGTTTTAAGTACACTATTTAAGGATCTTAAAGTGAAAGATAATTTTATAGAAAAGTAAAACTTTTTTATTTTTAAGGAATATAATACGTTAAAAATTTCAAAATCTTTTCCATTTTGACTCCTTAAAGATTGCACTTAGGATATTTATTAGCAAAATCTGTAAAAAAAATTATCCTTAATGCTTATCATTTCTTTTCCTTAATTATTCTTTCTATCTACTTTCTCTTCTTCATTAGTCTCTCTTATCCACTTCATTTAACAGGGATACGAAAAAAATAATTAATATTATTTAAAACTCTTGAATAGACAATAATTTAGACAAATAAAAGTATAAATGTAGACAATTTTTTAAACCAAAAAATAGTATATACCAACTTAAGAGTAATTAACTGTTTACTTTTTCACTTTATGATGGGCTTGAGGCAGTAGGGTGTGATCAAATCTCTGGCATGGCCCTTGACTCTGGTGGCTTCTTTTGTACATGTTCTTTTCTTATTTTTGTTGCTTGCTTTTTTTGTTCGTTTTTGTTTGGCAGTTGTGTCTGTTGTGTGGACATAGCTTGCCTTTTGTTGGTTTTTCTTTTTTTTTTACACCTCCTTATAACATATTTATTAAATTTAACTATATAAGAATTAAAGAAGGTGATAAATAATATAGTAATAGAAATTTTATATGCAATATAATAATATATAGACTAATATACTCTAATAGTCATTAATTGTGGAGCACATTAAGTTATTTAAAAATAAAAGATTATACTAATAGTTATTAATTATTTAAAGGTGACATTAGAATAAAAAAATATACTTTATTGAAATACAAAATTGATATATTTTAAAAAATAACTTCATCTAAAAGTATACAGATATTTTAAAAGAAATGAAGAATTTTATTTTTGTCTCTATGTAAGACTTGTAGCTCCCCTTGTCTTTCTTGGGGTTGAGCTTCCTTTCTGTCATATAATAAAATTAATAATAATAAACAATAGTAGCTCTACAATCTATATATTGGCAATCATCAATGGTTCGTATAATTCAGTGATTCAGCTCAATTGTTTAATTTATCAAAAGTTTGAACGTGACAAAGGAAGAGTGGGAATGTGACCCTTTTCTTTCTCGGCTTGAAGGGGGAATGGCTACATAAATTCATTTACTTATTAGTTATTTATTTCGTTTTGCATATGGTAAAGGATGAATTGTGTTATTCAATCATTGAAGACCGAGTTTCCATTTTTCAACACATCATTATTATTGCACTGACCACTAAATTCTCATCATTCATGGCATGGTGGAGTGACATGTAAGCTATGTGATAGTTTATAGTTTACTTCTCCTTGTCCCTCTCCTCCTATTTCAATTTAGGGGTTTTTTACACAAATAAATTAAAATATAAAGGTTATTACATGAATGTCTTGTGTTAAAATTGTTTACATATACGTCTTGTTTTAAGTTTAAAAGAAGTCAATTTTAATTGATTTTTGTTTAACTCCGACTCTGTTTGGTGCAATTTGTGGGAAACGGCACTAAGAGAAGTTGATTATAATTGACTTCACTGCAAACAAGAAGCTGATTATAATCGACTTGAGCACAAAGAAGAAGTCGATTATAATAGACTTTAAAAAGTCTATTATAATCAACTTCTGTTTTGTACTGAAATCTATTATAATCGACTTCTGCTTGGTACTGAAGTTGATTATAATATATTTCAGTACAAAACAGAAGGTTTAATTTTGCCACCGTAAATCTATTAAGTTGTACTGGTCAATATACATTTATGAGAACATGACTGGCACAGTCCTAGCAGTAGTCACAACCCCAGCCCTAGCCCCAACCCCGGCCTCGGTCCCATGCCTGACCTCATCCCCGTCCCCAGTCCTAGTCCCAGTCACAATCCCGGTCCCAGCGCCAGCTCCAGACAGAGCCTAGGCCCCAGCCCCAGCTAGATCCCAATCGCCGACAGAGACTCAGTCATTTCGTGTATACTAGCCGACACCTATGTACCCCAACCACCAGTTCATGACATGCCCTAGTCAATAGTACATGTCAGACGCTAGCCAGCAGTTTGTGCCAGACCCAAGCTAGCAGTTCATGCCAGGCCTTAGCCACCAGTTCATGGCGGTCCCCATCCAGCAGCAGTTCATGGCTGGCCCCTTCCAACAACATTACATGACTCTCAGCAGCATTACATGGGCGATCCCTCTCAGTAGTAGTACATGACTGGCACATCCCAGCCCCAATTAATGGCGAGCCCAAGCCATCAGTTCATGACCCCGAGCCAGCAGTTTATGGCCGACCCTAGTCATCAGTTTCTTTAAGATTCTTTTGTTCACCCCAATTCTGCGCATCAGTTCGTCGCGGGTTTAGGCCAGAGTGGCATCGCATGACATATATCTTTCAGTCTACAATTCATGTCAGCTTCTGATGTGATGGCATTCATGGAGTCATCTGCTACAAGTAGATCTGTCTCAGTACTTCAGCCACTAGATCATTACTATCGACCATCAATAGAGCATATCCCAGTGCCATCTCATCAAGGCTCTCGTCATGAGGCTAAGGCTGAGGTGGCTGATGAGGGGTATCAGGAGGAGGATGCCAAGTAGGAGGGGGAGGATCTGGAGCAGGAGGGCGAGGATCAGGAGCAGGAGGAGGCTAAAGAGGTTGAGGAGCAGCTATATCGCAAGCCTGTACGATAGATTGTATATCGTTGTTGTGTCACAGGGAGTCACATTGTTGGCCCTAGGTGCAACAGGCGTAGCGGGTAGTCCTTATGATGATTATGTATTGTAGACTTCTATTATGTACATAAGACTTTTATATTATTATATAGTTGTTATATGTACCCTAGACTTTTATATTATGAACTTTGCATTAGTGCTGAATATATTTTGATCCTGTAGTTTGGACTGGACTTTTATAATATAATTGAGGTTAGGGCTTTCATTTTATGTAATTGAGCTTATCAACTTTGCATGTGTCACACAAATAGATAAAGAAGTAAACAACAGGAATTCGTTATGAAAGATTCTCATAAACGTACATTGACTAGTGCAACTTAATAAATTTACGGTGGCAAAACAGAAGTCGATTATAATAGACTTCTGAAGTTTATTATAATCAACTTATTCTTTGTGTTGAAGTCAATTATAATCAACTTTTTGTTTACACTGAAGTCAATTATAATTGACTTCTGTTAGTGTCATCTCCCACAAATTGCACCAAACACTGTCGGAGTTAAACGAAAATCGATTAAAATCGACTTTTATTAAACTCAAAACAGGACATATATGTAAACGACTTTAACACAAGACATTCATGTAATAACCTTTATATTTTAATTTATTTGTGTAAAAAACCCTCAATTTAGCCGTAAAAAAAATAAATAAAGAATGATTAAAAAGAAACATTTGTGAGGTTTAAAGTAAAAAAACTACATTACATTTTTATTCCAATACGACACTCCATTCTAAATATGCGCTATATAGAACACTAATAATTCTATTAACTAATTTTTTGTTATTTCAAAACAGGTAAAATATAACTAATATTTATTAATTTTTAAAATAAAATATTCTTTATTAATATTTATATATATTATTTTGACAAAATAAAACATATGTGACTTATAATAATATAAAATATTATATTTTATATATTCAATTTAATTTCTAAAATTTTACTAGATCAAGAGAACAAATTATTAATAATAGTAATAAATTGTAGTAATTATTTTATAAAAATAAAAATTATGTATTTTCTTAGTTTTTAATTTTAGAGGTGTGTAAAAAAAATTGTATTAATATTGTGCATAAAAAATAAATCACATATAACATAACAAGAAGAATCTTGTGGTTTTACTATAATAAAATATATATATCGATCAATATTCTAAAATTAATAGTTGAAAAATAAATATTTTTTATTTTTTGCCCAAAATAATTATTATAAATTATTATGACTATTAATGATAGATTTAAATTAAATGCATTTACAGTGTATTTGTTTTATATTTTTATCCAATCAAATTCTCTCATATGTATAACTTTTAAAATAGTGAAGTAATGTAAATGTGTTTTACAAATGTGGCAATATCTAATTAGATAACTTGTAAAAAATAATCATACTATTAGTGTAGTAAAATTAAACTTATTAATTAAATATATTATTATTATTATTAATTTACAGTAATTATTTTTAAAAAAATAAAAATATATATTTTATCAACTATTAATTTTAGAATATTAATATTTTTTATGGTAATTCTTCTTGCTATGTTATTTTTTATTTATGTTTATATATAATATTAACAAATAATTCTTATTTTTATAAACGTTGATATTCTAAAATTAAAAGCTGAGAAAATATGTAATTTTTATTTTTTTAAAATAATTATGATAATTTATTACTACCATAAATATTTTTTCTCTTGATATGGTAAAATTTTAACAATTAAATTGAATATATAAACATATTAATATTTTATATTATTATAAGCAACATATACTTTAATTTGTAAAAATAATATATATAAGTATTAATAAAAGGGTCTTTTTAAAAATTATAAACATTATATAATAAATATTAGTTATATTTACTTTTTTTTAATAATGAAAAATTAGTTAATAGGGTCGTTATTAGTATCCATCACATATTTGAGGTAGAGTGTCATATTGGAATAAAAATGGGGTGTACTGTTTTTTCTTCAAACTTCAAAGGTGCTTTTTGTTATTTATCTGAAAAAATAAAAGTAAAAAACACCTATTGAAAAAAATCAATAAATCAGTCTTGACTCTTGACCAGTAATGATACAAAATTATATGAGAAATGAATTAGTTTCCTACAAATTCGCCTAAATATAATCATTTATTTATTCATTTACTTCCTCTATTCACTTTTATCTGTCTATCTGGGAAACAACTAAAATTTGGTATATTAAAAACTTAATATATCTGGACACAATTTTTTTATTGAGAGATCTAGATATATTAATTTTTCAATGTATTAAGTTTTAGCTATTTTCCAAGGAGATAGATAAAAATGGAGGGTGGTAGTAATAATTAAGAGGATACTTAGGAGACTTTTTAGGAGGATATATAAATCATTTATGAAATTATCTAGGGGTACCACTAGTTAGATAAAAGTACTACTGTCCACCACTTCCATTAATGTAATTAATATACAGCTCCATTAGTCTCCTACTTTTTTCGTTTGTTAATATAGGTCATTTTTAGATTATGCTAAGGAATTAAGATAATAAATTAATTTTATTGATTTTCTAAAAAGTAAAAGTAAAAAATACAAATACCCCTCCATCACTCAACCTCAACTCATTCCTATAAGTCAACCTCGACTCATTCTTTCTCTAACTAAATAATCCAATAAAATTACATCTACTCATTCTCTTTCCAATTAATTAATGGGGGTAAAGCAGGTCTAAAATAGTTAATAATTTCCTAAAATATGAAACGACTTATATTTTGGATTAAAAAAATCCCAAAGAATAAATGGGTGGAGTACTTCAATTAAAACAATTGATTAAATTAAGGGTATCATTAAAAGAAAAAAAATTAATGTTGTCTATTTTAATATTAGAGATTGACATATATTCTGAAATAAAAAAAATACTCCTTTCATTTCAGAATTACTGTAAAAAATCAAACAATATGCATATTAAGGAAAACAAAAAAAAATTCTTAACAAATGTAGAAAATTATATAAGTTGATAAAATTATTATTCTATTGTCATTATTATTCATCATAGGTAAATATATTGATTAATAAATTGAGACATTTATATTAAAGATATAAATGAAAGAAAAGAATTAATGCTATTTAGACATTATAAATGAACAAATATTCAAAAACATGAAAAAAATTAAAATCAACAATTATTTTGAAATGGATGGAGTATTAAGAATTTGAGAGATAAATTGAAACAAATGAAGTATATTGCTAAAAATAAATAAATTTCTGCCTTCACAAAAAAATAAATTTTTATCAAAATAAATTTTTTTAACTCAATTACTTCCTGAAAATTAATTAATACAGCAATATTTACTTATCAGTATTATAATCATAATAGAAATAAAGATTCATGGTCTTTATTGGGAAAAAATTGAGAAAGAAAAATTGCGGTTATATGTTCTGAATCATAAAAGAGATATGAATAGTTAGAAAGAGATGTAAATATTATTCTTTTATTGTTCTCCAAAATAACTATTCGTTTAATGTATATCAATTATTATTAACGGGATGAGTTTCATATATAATAAAGTAAAACTCTTATTATTATTTAGACATTATTAAGCTTTTTGGTTAGGTGACTGATAACATTTGCTTATATAACTCTATATTGAGGATTTCTTTGTGGGGTTCAAGGTTAATTATTATTTTTTCGATCAAAGTTATCATCATTTTACAATTTAGTATAGTGCCAATTTGAGGTGGACAAAACATGTTAGATTGTTAGGTATAATGCGCGCACGTCGATTCTCCAATTTTCCGAGCTACAGAAGAAAGGGAAAATGTTCACTTGTAATTTGGTTTTAGACATCTCTTTACATATCCGAACCCCAATTTGTAAATAATAGAAAATTTTAGTTACATTTACAGTGAATGTGGTAAGATAATTTGATAATGTATAAAACTGTTTATACTAGATTCATCAAGCACATCCCTTAAATCTTCAATTATTAATACATAGCTCTCCATATTTTTTAACTAATAGATTCACCACTTCTATAATTAAAATCAACACTCATTTATACATAATTTTACAATATCATCATTTTTTTTACATTGATGGCAATCAAATTTAAATCTATGAACTCATGCAAATTACCCAAACCCTCACTACTAGCTAATTCCTTATGGCGTATAATATCATAATTAAATACTAATAATAGTACTCTGGATGAAATGACACTTTTTGGTTGTTATTCACTGCTTCTATCCAGTTACTAAATAGAGCGAAAACACACATCCAAAATGCAGCTCCAAACTCGAACATCTTTATTAGCAACTGGTTTGTAATGCAACATTTAATAAATAATAATATCACACGAAAGGTTGTGGATAACCACCATCTAAGACACTATTTAGAATTGTCCTAGAAAAATTATCTAGGTATCAAGATACTATCCTTTTTCTTTACTAACAAAATTATCATAATTACAAGATGAGGGCACAAATATGGCCAAAAAAAAAAAAGAGGGCATAAACTATTTCCATATGAGGAAATTATAAAATGCTTATTGTCACGTTAAATCGTTACATCCTTTTTACATCGATCTATTTATACGCATAATCTTGAGATTAAGAATACATATTGTTTGGTTACTATTATTTTCTTTTTTCAGAAAATTCTGGGAGATATTACTCCCATAATTTCAGGAGATAGAACATTTATGGTTACTCCCTCCTTGTTACTCATCCAACCGCACATTGGTTGGTTAAAAAGATAATAACCCATTATTATCATATTGTAGTGGTTCATTATTATATCTTGTTAGTTAAGTAGTACGCATCATAAATTCAAAATCTGCTACATATAAACAAGCGTGGAATTTTAGAGATGAGTATGTAACAGCATTTTTTTATTGAACCAAAAAAAAAAAAAAGAAGTGTGATGTAACGAAATGGAACATTCCACGACAAATTTTGTATCCAGTGAAAGGACCCAAAACAAGAAGGATATTGTTTGGTATACAATTAAATTGCACAATAAATATAAATTATATACCTTATCACTATTTAGATGTGATGGGTAGTCTCCACTTATCCCACTCATTCATCAAATCCAATAATGATAAAGTGTGTGGTATACCTTTATTGTACACCTAATATCACTCAAATAATAAAGAATAAGGTTGGTAGAACGACTCCCTGGTTGTCCTTCCAAATTATATTTTCAATTCTATTCCCAACAGAAATGCATGCAAGCAAAAACTAGTTGGTAATATTTAATTTATTTATGCATTTGGTTAAGCATGTTCTTGGCTAATCAGACCCAGTTAGGTGTAAACCTGTTTACCTATAATTAGCCAGCAACAAAAACACATTTGTATATACACTGATGTCCAATATCCCAAATTTGACCATTTCAGCCTTCTCTGCAATACTCGTCTCTTCCTTAACAATTTCATAGGTATCACCTTAGTCTCTTTCTCCTCCTGATCAAGGTTAACATCTGTAACTTGATGTCACCAGAAAAACAGGGCTCAGATGAATCATCAAAATGGATTCTCGAGAGCATTGAGATTGATCCCGTGGTGGTGGATGTGCTCAACGATAATAAAAACAATAATAATGGGACCCCAGAAGGAATGGTGCTAAAAGCTCCCAATGAGGCCTCTTCCAACAACAAGAGTGGTGACAATGTGGTGAGGAGCAGGAATAACAATAATGGTTTTCAAGGGAATAGTAATGGAAGAAACAAGATGGAGAGGCTGCAATCAGGAGCAGCTAGAGGGCTTAAGGGTTTACGGTTCCTTGATAGGACGGTCACAGGGAAGGAAGGTGATGCATGGAAGTCTATTGAAAAGCGCTTTGCTCAAAATGCTGTTAATGGAAAACTCTCAAAAGAAAAATTCGGAACATGCATTGGTACATACATTATCTCGTATGTTATATTGTTTTTTCTTTCTTCTTTTTTTCATTTTTTGAATCTCTCTATTGCATTTTTAGTTGCTCTAATTATTGGTGCATCCTGATATTTGTGTTGCACAGGTATGGCAGCAGATTCGAAAGAGTTTGCTGGGGAACTGTATGAGGCCTTGGCAAGGCGAAGGAAAATTTCTGCAGAAAATGGTGTAAGTATTGATGAAGTAAGAGTATTCTGGGAGGACATGACTAACAAAGATCTTGAATCACGACTTCAAGTGTTCTTTGACATGTAAACAGCACTCACTTTATCTATTTTTTTGCAACTTTTTTGCATGTCACACTCTTATAGCAATAAATGAACTTGGTTACTACTTTAATTTCAGGTGTGACAAGAATGGGGATGGTAAGCTATCAGAAGAGGAGGTTAAGCAGGTGAGGACTGAGACCACATGATAACTCCATGTTTTTACTTCCCTTCCCTTCCTCTTTCTCTCACTCTTCCATTGTGTAAAATAGAATTCTAAATGTCATTGTGTAAAAGGTTATACTGTTGAGTGCCTCCGCCAATAAGCTAGGAAATCTCAAACGACATGCTACTCAATATGCAGCTTTAATCATGGAAAAGCTTGACCCTGATCATAATGGATATATAGAGGTTAGAAGTCTGCAAATTGTTACTACTTCTTTGGTTGGGGTTTTAATATATATACCTTCATCTTTTATATTCTCCTTAGTTTTCTGTTTGAAACAGATGTGGCAGCTAGAAACTCTGCTAAGGGAAATGGTGAGTGCTGAAGACGGCACAAAAAAACTTAGTAATAGAAGCCAGACTTTGACAAAAGCTATGATCCCAAGCAAGTACAGAACTCCTATTAACAAGTTTCTCAATACAGCCAAAGAATTTGTAGAGGAGAACTGGAAGAAAATATGGATTATCACACTTTGGTTAGCCATAAACTTGGGGCTTTTCATGTGGAAGTTTGAACAATACAGAGAAAGAGCAGCTTTTGAAGTCATGGGATATTGTCTCTGCCTTGCAAAGGGTGCTGCTGAGACTCTCAAGTTCAACATGGCTTTCATTGTGCTTACCATGTGCAGAAAAACTCTCACAAAGCTAAGAGGAACGTTTCTTACTCAAATCATCCCTTTCGACCACAACATAAACTTCCACAAGATGATTGCAGTAGCTGTAGTTTTAGGGACTATTATTCATGTAGGAATGCATGTCACTTGTGATTTTCCAAGAATACAATCTTGCCCAAAACAGAAGTTTATGATGATACTTGGGCCAGGTTTCGACTATAAGCAGCCTACCTACCTAGAAATTGTTGCTAGTGTTCCTGGTATAACTGGAATTCTTATGGTGTTGATTATGGCATTTACCTTCACTCTAGCAACACATTATTTCAGAAGAAGTGTTGTAAAGTTACCTTCCCCGTTACATCATTTGGCCGGTTTCAATGCCTTTTGGTATGCACATCATTTGCTTATTGCCGTTTACATACTCCTGATCGTGCATGGCTACTTTCTATTTCTCACCAACGACTGGCGCAAGAAGACGGTATGTGATCATTTTTAGTTTTCCAACCCCCACCAAATTACTCCTTTTGCCAAAGAGAAGTTATTGTATATATGGTCTAGGAGCTATAGGTGGATTATGTTCTACCCAATCATAAAGTGACATTTTAGATAAAGGTGTGGATCCTACCAATACCTGAAATGTCACTCTATTATTGAGTAGAGTACAATCTATCTTGGTACTCCTTGACTGTACAATAATTTCTCCTTATGAAATGAGTATTGCTATTTGAGCATATCAAGTGAGACATCGCAAAGGGGCAACTTTACAATAGTAAGAGAAAGAATTAGGCCCACCATGATATATACTCACCACTAATTATATTACAACTCATGGTGTCCCCAGAAGGATGTCTAAAATTTATATACAAATAATATTTCTGTTTATAAAATGGGCCTGTAATATCCAGATTTTGATTTCAATTTAAGTTTTCTCTTAATGTAGCTACAACAGCTTTACACCTGTAAAATGGGATTACTCTGTTGCTCATAACATGAATCATTGAACTATACCTACATCTTATATGTAGATTGTATTATTTAGCATTTTCGGCCTAATAGTCCATGTCCAGTTACCATGGCATTTTGCTGGCCTACAATCTGGAAATGTTTAATCAATTTAAACCACCTTTTATCTATACAGACTTGGATGTACCTTGCAGTTCCACTGGTAATCTACGCTTTTGAGAGATTTCATCCAGTCTTTAAGGGCAAAGATAAACGTGTAAGCGTCATTAAGGTATGCCTCAGCGACTTACTCTCCCTGATCTTGCCTACCGAAGCAAAGAACTGACATTACCAATTGCAAATTTCAGGCAATAGTATACACAGGAAATGTTCTGGCACTATACATGACCAAGCCCTCTGGATTCAAGTATAAAAGTGGAATGTATATTTTTGTCAAGTGTCCAGATATAGCTAAATTTGAATGGTAATAACTTCTGATACATGGCTGATAATGATCAGAAAAATTATTTTGCTGCAACATCACTTTACTGAAGATATTTGGATTTACTGTTGTTGCAGGCATCCTTTCTCCATCACCTCTGCACCTGGAGATGATTACTTGAGTGTCCATATACGAGCCTTGGGAGATTGGACAACAGAGCTTAGAGAAAGATTTGTGCAGGTGATGTTCATGTGTGAACCATTAATTCAAAACTCTGTATTCAATTAGTTAAAGGCAATAGATATCTGATAATAGAAATGCTAAATCCTCCTACATGGTGTGTTTAAAAATCCTCCTGATTCAGACTCTCACTCACATGTATGAAATAGTCCTTGAATATTGTATAAATTATAACTCATGCTATAATGAGTGGAATTTTGAATTAGGAGATTTTACAAGTTGATTTAGGAGGATATATCAACACTCATATTATAATTGCTGAAAATTGACTTGTACTAAGACTTAGGAATGCAGGCTTGTGAGCCTCAGAGTGCACGACCAAGAAGTGGATTGCTCATGAGAATGGAAACTAGAGCACATTCAAGTTATGACCAGTCACAAGCAAGGTGAAAACTGAATAGAAACTCTTGGTTTCTTAACCTTCCAGAAAATGAATATATTTTTCTCATTTGCTCTTTCTTGCAATAGATATCCAAAGATAGTCATCAAAGGACCATTTGGAGCCCCAGCACAAAAATATAAGAACTATGATGTCCTCTTGCTGATAGGTCTAGGAATCGGCGCCACGCCGATGATCAGTATTCTCAAGGATCTCTTGAACCACATGAAGGCAGAGAGCCCTCAAGATGTAAGCCACAAGATCAACAAAATTTTATTTGCTCTTTGGTTGGCAATGTAATTATATCATGTAGCTCTCAATGTCTCATTCATTGCATTAACATAGCAGACAAGGCATGAAGAATCCTTCCATAGCAATCACTCGGATGAAGATAGGAAAGTTCCTCAAAGAGCATACTTTTATTGGGTAACAAGAGAGCAGGCTTCATTTGAATGGTTCAAGGGTGTCATGGATGATATTGCAGAATATGACCATGATGTGAGATTGTGAACCAAACTTACCATTTTTTTCCTACTTTTGTTGCTTCCATGTACATGATAATGTCACTATATAGTAAATTTTTGGCATCGCTAAATGATGCAGGATGTTATAGAAATGCACAACTACTTGACTAGTGTTTACGAGGAAGGCGATGCGCGGTCTGCGCTTATTGCCATGATTCAGAAGCTACAACATGCTAAAAATGGAGTAGATGTAGTTTCAGAAAGCCGGGTATTGATTTAGTACACATTTAGATTTTGTGCATAACTTTTTCAGCTTTCAACCATAACAGCTATATATGTTGCATTGGCCTAATGTGTTTTTATGATGTTACCATATGCCAGATACGGACACATTTTGCAAGACCGAACTGGAAAAAGGTGTTCTCTGAACTAGCAAGCACACATGAGGATTCTAGGATAGGTATGCAAAATTGTGATGCTTTATGAAATTCTATTGAGAAAGGGAAAAAGAAAAATGACATTTCAATTTCGAGAAATGAAAAAAAAATGTGTAAGCTGTTTTGTTGGTGCTGTTGATGCAGGTGTATTCTACTGTGGAAGTCCAGTTCTTACGAAAACATTGAAGAGCCTTTGTCATGAGTTTAGCTTAATGTCATCCACTCGTTTTCATTTTCACAAGGAGAACTTTTAAAGGATCCATTCACACTGCGTCAATCCTGAAATATCTGTTGTCAATTTGTTACCCAATTTCGCCAAACAAAATATGGCAATAGAATATAGGCTTGTAACCATATTTAACTGAGTTTGGATTTAGTTTTGTTGTATGTAGTTAGATTTATCAGAAGTTGTGTTACTCATTATCTTCTTTTTCCTTTACATTATGTTTGAATGATGGGTAACAAGGCAAAAGGAAAGGAGCCAATGAAAAAAGAAATAAATTCTCTTATTTAAAATAGAATAGTAAATAAAATAATTCTTACAAGAGATTTAATTCTCCAAATTTTGTGTTGAAAGGAGAACTAAAAATTTTACTGTTTCGTTTCAGTTTTCAGTTTTTAATTTTTATTTTCAGTTATTCAGTTTTCAGGATTTTGTAAACGAAATATTGAAAGCTGAAAACTGGAATTTGTTACGCGCCTATTTGGTTTGAATTTCCAGTTTTCAGTTTTCATTTTAGTTTTTCAATTTTTTAGATTTTATGAAAATAATATTGAAAATTCTGAAATCTAGGGTATGCTTGGTTTGGGTTTTCAATTTTTAGTTTTCATTTTCAATTTTTCAGATTTTGTAAAGGCAATAATAAAAATTTCGAAAACTATAATTTTTGTTTTTCATTTTTCAGTTTTTAAAATTTTATGAAAGAAATACTAAAAATTGGAAATGAAAACTGAAACTATAAATTTCAGTTTTCAGTTTTTCGTTTACAAATTCTGGAAAACTGGAAACTGGAAATTCAAACCAAACAGACCCCAAATCTGTAATTTTTGAAACTTTCAGTATTTCCTTCATAAAATCTAGAAAACTGAAAAACTAAAAATGAAAACTGAAAACTATAAACTCAAATCAAATAAACCCTACAAATTTCAATTTTTAGTATTTTCTTCAGAAAATATGAAAAACTGAAAATTGGAAATTCAAATTAAATAGGTCATAACCCACAAACAATTCCATTACATCGTTTCAACTTCAACTTTTTTTTGGGTAGATAGCAAGATAAAGTAACAAAAAAAAAGAAAAATAAACACACGAGACTAGGCTAGCTTATCAATAACCATTAAGTCAAACAAAGCAGGAGAAGGAGCCTCCTATTCATGGAACTCATCACTCGAAACTAGATCAACACAAAGCGAACACACCATTGATGGGTGATCAACTGCTTAACTTTCAAGACTAGATATCTTTCGATGTGATTACTTTGCAGTTTGTGTGAGGTCACACAAGAGAAGGCTTCTAGACTATCAGTCTCACAAATGACATTTCTACAACCTTTATACCAAGCATAACAAAGACCCCATCGAATTGCAAGAAGCTCTGTGTGAAGAATTCATACACTGTGGCTATGGCCTAAAAAGGCTAGCACCCAGTCTCTTCTTGCATTCCTAATAATTCCATTGTAGCCAGGCTTTTTCGAGAAACCAAGGACACTGTCATCAACATTAACTTTAACAAATTCATCACTACGTGGGGATCATTTATCTATGACATACGTACCTTATCAATAACTATTTCACTTATTGGTGCATTGTACATCATGAGTAAGCAGACAGGCATTCCTAGCTATTTGAGTGGTAGGCCAAGATTCAGTACCAAACATATCATTATTTCTGTCTCTCCATATCCACCAACAACCTGCAAGAAAAAGAATAGCCTTTTGGCCAGTCCCAAATGTCTTAATCCTTTGACTATCATATATGTAGCTCATTAAACAACGACTCTTTCAAGAAGTTCAAAAAATCCCAAACTTTTTTAGTTGTTGGGTAGTCTCTGAGACAATGTATACAAGTTTCATATTCCATCCCACATCGCTTACAAAGAAGGGAATCAGCAAGACCTCTTATGAAACAGAAAAGATTAGTAGGGAGAGCATCATGTAAAAATAACCAAAGCATCACCTGTGGTTTTTCGGGGCACACCAAAGCCAAAGCCAAGACCAATTCTGAGTAAAGTCCCAATCACAGAGCTGTTCAATAAGCCAATAATAACCTAAAGCTGTAGAATAGTTAAAGGAAGAAGATTATGTCTAGAACCAACCATGTCTTTCCTCTCCATTCAATTGCAATGAAATATCTGCAATTTCATTCCTTAAATCTTCTGAAAGATTAGTAGATAAAGTATTCCAAAGCCAAGTGCCATTGTTCCAAACATTATGAATAATAAGCGAGGTGTCAGAAATATGGACATGAGGGACTCTATTGCATAAAGGTCTCAAGTGAGACCAAGAAACATACCAAAAAGAAGTGTTATCATGACCAGGATTCCAAGCAAAACCATCTCTAAGTGAATTAGCTGCCATCATAGTGGTACCAACCACACAAGAAGGGGCTATAAATATTTGCACTGAAAATAGATGTTCGTTTTCATGGAGAGTCATTTGCACTGGCTATTAATCAACCAGCCCAAACACGATCCCAAAACCAAATCTCAAATTTCCCAAACAAAAAAAAGGCCAACCCATCAGCCAGTAAAAGATAGTCTAAGCCACTTCATTTCTAGTAATCGGTTTCAAAAGTCTTGACCAACGTGCCAGGAAAATTAAAAAAGCAAGCAAACTTCTTCTATTTTTGGTGTAAAATATGATGGAATAGTGAAGCATGGGGCCTGACTTTCCGAACTACAAATACTCAGGATTGCAAGATATAAAAAGGAAGAACAATATAACTGAAATCACGAAAGTCTTACATAAAAAACAAACATCGGAAGTCTTACACTGAAAGCAAACAATCTAATTGAAATACATAACCAAACAGCATACTAAAGACACATAAAACTAAAACAACCAGAATTAAGGTTCACAAACCTAAAAACATAAGCAATAAGCATAATACTAAGTTCACAATTAACAGGGAAATAAGAACAACAAAGCAAGTAGCACCCCAACTGTCACTATCAACAGCAACCTCAACCCTTCACCGGCCTATTTTGCTTGTCCTGGAGACTACTGTAGTATCCACAGGTAGCTTGAAGTACAGTATTCTTTCACTGGTTATATGGTTTGAGAACTAGATTAAGTGCTAGTCGCATTCTCGATGCATCGTTGACCTATGTTAGTTATCGAAGACAACAACTGTTACTACTTACACATAAATTGAATTTTTGCGATTACAATAACTTTCAAGTTATTAATACTCACATATATAGTGTAATCATCTGACCAAGCACATTCCCTAATCCATGTGGCAACCTAGACACCACAGTCATTTCTATATCATGGCAATGACAAAAAAAAAAAAATTTCTATACACAAGGAAACAAATGTGAAAAAGATGTTAAAAGATGAATGAGTGAAAGCAGTGGCTCAAGACTTACGATCCATCCTTTTGTTCTCCAATTGCAGCAGGTTCGACTACAAGGAAGTCAGAAATGATGGGCTTGTGACTTTCTGAGAACTCATAGAATGAGTCATCCATCAACATCTCTTCTATGAAAATTCCCTGGCCACACAAGCTACAAAGACTGAAATGAGTATGGCATGGTAGAAATGACCACTAAATACAGTAAATAAGGGTAGCACATATGATAATAAATTACCATACGTTTAACAGTCCTCCTCCTGGTTTGTTTCATCTTCAAGCTTGGCTTAGAGTCCAGTAAAATGAGGAGCCGTTTTTCAAGATCAACCACAAGAAGGTACCAATGACGGTTGTCCTCGTTTATAGGTACAAAGATCTTTCCAAAAAAAAAAAAATAGAACTAAGCAGTCAGTGCTTAAATTCTACATTAATTAATGCCAAATTAAACTAATGAAAAATAACACACCTTTGAAAGGGATTCCACTTTACCCATAAAGGCATTTGCATAAAATTCTTTGAGGGCATGGGGTTTATGAGACCAATTCATTGCTAGTTGCTAACAAGTTAAATAGAAGTAATATTAAGGTTGGTGAAATCTAATCTCATGAAACCAAACTTTGAGAATAGCAACCAAAAATCATATTGAGAAAGTAATAGGCAAGAACCAATGTTTAGGGTATTTGGTGGTTGACCTTACTTCATGAGTCAACATGCATGACAATAAAGTCAAAATCTATATACGAAATTACTATTTGCTTGAAAAAGAACTTATACCATTGAACTAAGTAAAAAAAAAAAAAATCAAAATTGGGGATTATAGGTAGAAAGAATACTACGTCTTGCTCAATTGGTTCCTTTGGGATGAGAGTTGACATGGCCTCCCTAGTTCCTACACAGTGAGCAGTTGAAACAAACACGTCTTTCCTACAAGCAGATGACAAACTTTATGCTCAAATTCTAGATGTTAATTTTGTACTTGTAGATTTTGTTTTTTATTTTTTTAATGATGACAGAAGCGCAAACCACAGAAAAAAAAGGAGGGAGCAAATATAACCTAACCAAGAAACAAACCAAAAAGGACAACTACAAATGAACCAAATACCTTATCAATATGATCACCATCTAGTTAACTCTTGGCATTAGTAGCATGAGTGCATGGCTATAAATAAGAACCTCCAAATTAAGACAGCAAACAAAACAAAGCGAAATAAAAACCATCCAATTGTAATAAGCAATTCATGATTGTTGCAACGAGAAAAAAAAAAAAGTTGCCAAAGCATCCAATATACACATAGCAGAAAACATGTCTTGAGAGCAGAAAGAATGGAGAAAGAGAAATTTCTGAAAGTGCATAACCGAAAAACTCCCCAATATTTTTTCAAGAATGATAGCAAGCAAAGCACAACCTTAATGCTAAACTAAAGCATTGTAAATGTTCAATAATATGCATGATACCAACTTGCCAACAATGAAATTGATTGTTTTAGCTCTTGATTCTCAAACAAAGAGTCCAAATAGGGAGTCTCAATATTTTTAGCAAGTAACTTGAGTCAAGGATGTTTATTGTACTTGACCTCAACTCTTTTAAAACGTTTATTTTACCTAACATTAAATATTATGCCATTGCTATAGTTCCAAACAATTAGTATTCTTTTCTAAAAATCAAACTAGGATATAAAGAATGGATATTTAAAGAAATAGAAAAAAAAGTTCTACATTAAAGATTAAGGATGGCTCTACATTAAAGTTTATGTTGTAAATTATGCAACTGCTGCAAACTAAATGCAGAAAAAAGATTGGGAACACTACTTGTAGATGTTTGAGAAATATTACCGTTGAGTCTCATTAGACATGTCTGGTGTAACACCCTAATAAACTCTAATTCTTTCATCCTAATTTTTTAATATTGCAATGGTTACCTACTAATTTGTAACTTGAAATTTGAGAATTCTTTTTTTTGTTATGATTATTTCTTATTCATAGTTATATACCAGAATAATGTGTATTAACTGTAAATCATATATTTGGTAGACTCCCAGGAAAGAGAGGTGGGTCATAGTGGACACGCTTAAATACCAAATCTTTCCTTAGCCTGAACCTTTCCAAATTACATTCCACAGTAATACACTTTCTTCCAGTAACCTAAAGGTAAATTATTATTTTTTTTTTTTATAACAAATAATGTTTTTTCTCTAACAAAATATTAATGTTTGTTAATCAATAATTCCCACAGTTTAGACAACCATCATCTATAGAAAACATATTTTACTACCAATATCAATTCATAGAGTACAATAGTACATGTTACACATTCAAGATACATGAAGAAAAACTTTAATATCACAATACAACATAACCAAAATCTGGTAACATATAGTAAATATTCTATTTAGCACACAAAATAGAATCTGATTATTTAGAAATTAAGTCCATGGCTACATCCATTTCATTGTTGAAGATGATCCATGCTATCTGGAAACATCAAAGAAAAGGGGTGAGAGAAGTCTCCCAATAGGGTGATGTTTCCAGGGGAGTTCCATTTCATCCCAAAAATACTAAGAATAACACGGGAGTGCAGCAAAATGCACAAATTATATTTTGCTAGTGTCAAGCAAGATGGAAGTGTATAATATCAATCATAATAAAAGTGCAGTAAGAGAAATATAGTAAATAATCATGAATATACTATAACTCCCTTTTATAATATCTCATTCCCTTCTAATAGCTTTAATATGCAAGATTTGTTCATATTGGATCTGTGAGAGCTCTCATTGCTAGGACGTCCCCTAGTCAGATCAGTGAATGCCATGTCCTTGTCTGCTAGTATGGCGGGGCCCAAGGCATCATTAAAACATCCACCAAGTTCTTTTCCGCTACAAGGCGGGGCCCGAGGTGTCACTTATCTATTTGTCCATTTTACATTGTGTACATAGTATGCATAAAGTATGAAAATTAAAGAAAGTTTCCATAATTTCTTTCATATTCACATGCAGACCACAAGATTTTCCATATTTGTACATAAAGCCCAAACAATATAAGATTCCTAAACAAAAACCATATTTCTTTATAATTATCATTGAAGCACCAAAACATACTATTGTAATAAACTCATTTTCTTTATAATGAAATACGCTTAACTTAGTTTTTATATAATAATTCAATTTCAAGTATTCATATAATACTTTCTTTACTAATCCCATAAGTCTAAATATACCCAAAATTATTTCAAATCTATCTTTAGAAAATACTTAGGTAAATTATCTTACATAGGTAAAAAGAATATTTTTATACATATAAGGATATAATCATAGAGCAAAGAAAACATCATGAAATCTTTCAAGAAATATAAAACGAAATAGCCAAAAATATACCCAAGCTTTAGAAAATCACTTCAAGCAAGAAACTAGCTAGTTTATGTGTCATGTTTCTAATGGGACCTTAAATTTAAATATTTGTAAACAATATTCCTTATTATTAATAAATGTATAATCAAGTCAAATATTTATAGTTCAAGGTTCATAGTCCAAGTTCTGTAGTTCAAGGTCCATAGTCCAAGTTTCGTAATTCAAAATCCATAGTTCAAGGTTCATAGTCCAATGTCCATAGTTTAAGGTTCATAGTCCAAGGTCCATAATAAATGTTATGATTAATATAAATATATTTTAGTGTCTTTTATATCATATTAAGTTTTAATGGTCCCAAGAGAAATACAACACACAAACCAAACTAAATATTGCATGCTCAAAGATTTAGAATCCATTCATTATAGTAAATTAAATAAAGCATTTTTCATGAATAGAAATGTTTCACAATTATAATGAGATCAAAACTATATTACCTTAAAACTCCATAACTTGTAGACAAAGCTTTTATCAAAGAAAAATACATATGGTTTAACATATTAAAACAACTTCATACAATATTTAAATATTTGAAGAAAACATAATAAAAATTTGAAATAATCTTAAATCACAATTTTCAACCATATAAGTAGACAAATAAATATGCGTCATATACACATGGATTAAGTGTTTTATGACACCATCATTAAATCATTCAAAGGTATTAAAAATAATAAAACAATATCTTTGAATATCACATAGCATAACATCATACAAGAAAATTATATATGAAGCTTAGAAGTAAAAGAAAACCCTTACTTGTTCTTGGAGCTTTAGAAACTTTATTATACCAAGGCTAGACCAGCAACTTCTTCAACTTTTCTAAACTTTTTCTAAGGGCTAAGATTCATGTATAAAGGCTGGAAAGTGTTGATGGTAGATGGTGATAAGAAGAGATGATAATTTGGGAGTGTTTTGGTAAAATGTTGTAAGTGTTTTTGGTATGAAAATGAAGTAAATGAAGAGAAATAATGGCTACACATTTTTAATAGTTTTTGGGCAGAAGAATGAAGTGTGGAATTGTGTTTAGAGGTGTGCTATTTATAGAAAAAGTCTAGGATTAAAATATTATTAATTTTATAATTTATTTGTCATATTTAGTTAGTTTCATTAGTAAAATATTAAAACTAATACTAAATAATTTAATAAATTCTTAATTATCACTTAAAGACATACTAAAATGTTAATGACATGATTTAAAGACATTTAGTAAATTTTAATATTTTTACATATAATTTAATAATGAATTATTTAAAATAAGGCAAAATTACTTAAACTAGTTAATCTTAATTAAGCTAATTAATTGGTAAATGACTTAATTTATTTTTAAATATCTTCATTAGATTGTTGGATATATAATGCAAGGATTCACGAAATTTATATAATTTTTTTATAATTATTTACATTTTATTTGGTATTTTACATTATTATTAGTGTTATTAGTAATTAATTAATTAATAATCTATTTAACTATTTTTAAATTATTATTATCTTTTCTTTTGCAGCCACTAGGTCTGAATCTTATCTCTAATAAAGTTATAGTGGGTTGCAAGTTGTCATGAATGATAAATATATGAAAATGACAAATTTTGTATATTAAAATTTTATTTTAAAGTTACATATACTTTGGTAATTAATAAAATATTCATCTAAAAAAATTATATTTCATTGATATATTATCAATAACATATTTTTACCTTATTCACATGCTATCTATAATTTTTTTACGAATTTTCTATAATTTTTAGTATTTTTAATATATTTTTACCTTAATTAGGCCTATTTTAAGTTAATTAAAATAATTAGTCATCTAAAAATAAAATATATATTTTTTACAGCAGGCCATGTCAATTTTTTAGTTGTCTATCATGATAAGGGGACAAGCTCACCATGGTTGAAATTTTTAGTCAAAAATGGTTGGCTTTGGATAATATGTCATATGAAATATCCTTTACTTTTAGAATATATATTATTATTTTTTATGAGTCTGAATTTTACATCATTCTAGGTGTCATTTAATTGATTTAAGAGTACTAGTGAGTTTAATCAAGATTTTGGAAAATTATCTTAAAGCTTAGGTAATTAATTAGGTGTTTTAAGCTTTATTTAAGTCAAAATTAATTTTTTAATGTGATTTTACATCATTCTAGGTGTCATTTAATTGATTTAAGAGTACTAGATTTGCATTTTGTCTTCCTAGCTAAAGTTTTCCCATTATATTGTCTATCACATCTTGACTGGTAATTGCCGAGTGCCATGGTGTTGGTAATGCATTGACAAGTACAGGCATATGCTGGTTAGTCTCTACACCTCCAACATGTTGATAAACAGTTGGGCTCAATGGGTTGAACAAAGGAAAAATAGGGGGAGTTTGACACGCAATCATGTTTGCTAAAGTAATGACGGCATTCGTCATCTGCCTAAAGATGGTGGTAACCACCTTCTCGTTGCCCATGTTTCCATCAGTAAGCATAATTTGGGAAGCCCTTTTCATCCCTTGTTGACTTTTTCGTAATGATCTCATGGTGACTGTTTACAAACAAATGACAAAATCAATATGAGGAAGGTTAACAACTAAGCGCAACAAAGTTGGGTAAAAAACACTTAAACAACTATACAATAGACAGTAATGTATCCTTCCTGGAAAAAATATATACTCAGATTAGGACACAAGTGGATTAAAAGAATAGCGACAACAACATCTACATTTACCTCGAAGAAATCTCAATCGGCTCATTATCAGTTTGCCTACCATGTTTAGGCGACAGAACGTCATCTTTGCATGTGTTGTCCTCTTTGGACTTAGCCTCGTAATTAACTCTCCCCTTTTTGGAGCCAGATCCTCTTTTCCCTCCTTCCTGCCATGGATGAAGATTCAAAGATTTAGAGTTTAAAGAAAAATTCTTGGAAGCGATACTGTAAATGATTCACTGAGTGTCACTTTAAATAGGAAAAATTAAACCATATATGTACCTGACAAACAACGGGTTCAGTTCGCATGCATGGCCACCTCGTAGTTATCTCCAATCTTAATCATTTCTCATAAACCCTTTTTTGAACATGCTGGAGATTGCATTGCAACCCGTTTGCGTGCATGGCCACCTAGTAGTCATCTCCAGTCTTAATCATTTCTCATGAACCTTTTTTGAGCATGCTGGAGATTGCGTTGCTTGATTAACACAACTAAACAAACAGATCGATAACGTCATAGGTTGAGCATAATCTGCAGAGATCATAGATTATGTTTGGCTATGATAATCTACATAGACATAGACTGTGTGTTTGGCTATCAGCCTCTTCGATATCCGCATAGTATTAATGCCTGTGGTTGAGGTTTGCATGTCGTGCCTGCAAAAATGTCAGCGTCTAAAATCAAATGTTTGAGGTCCCTTATTATTATTATTCTTCTTATTATTATTTCTTTTTTTGTGTACAAGGTTTGAAATCTATTTTTCCCACTGCAATCTTGTAAAGCTCTGGAGTAAAATATATGATAAAATAATAATATTGTAAATCTCTGAGTGAGTCCACTGCCCACTAGTGACTATTTTGTTTTGCTATTATCATTTTTTTTCGCCAGTTTTGATCAAGCGCACGAACTAGTTAATGCGTGAACTGCAAAATATGCCACTCATGTTAACATGTTTACGTTTTATTTAAGAAGATTTTTTGATAAAAACATTATTTAAAATGATTAAGTATGTGATGCAAATATAACACCACAGAACGATTCACATAAGTTAACAGATTAGGTGACATGATCCAAGTAAGGTATAGTTTTAATATTTTAAAGGTGGTGGGACAAGAAAAAAAATTTATAATGTTGGCACACAAGAAAAAAAAAACTTTATAATGTTGGTATATAAGAAAAAAAAAAAAATGACCCTAAACCTGGGGCACTGACAATCCCCCAAGGTCGCTCTCCCCTGCCGGCAAATTAATATTATAAGGTGTTTCCCAAATAATATCATTCTAATATGATTATAGAGGCTAATTACTAGTTTACGGGGTGGAAAGAATTTGCATCGAATTTGGACAATCCGAACCAAATAAAGCCAAAGATCCTCTTGAACACGGATAGTCCGAGTTCTTTACATTAACATTTCATATTTTATTAGTATAATATCAAAAGCCAACCACATGAATTTGGATGCAACAAAGGAGATGTAAATATGAGAATGAAATTCGGACCCATCAAATTCCATGAATTGATTTTTTATTTTTCTATTCTTTTACTTTTAAATATAATATAATATAATATAATAGAGTTTAATTTAATATACTAATAATATAAAAGTCCAATCAAATCTCTTCTTTTATATGATTTTTTATATAGTGGGAATGGAAAGTTCTTTCTCATGTGTTATTATATGTTCGGATGAATGTATAAAACTTTTTTACACTATCCGTATATTTCAATTAAATCCTAATTATGATATAGAGTAATTTACACTTAAATCCCCTTAGATTTAATATAAGTATACTCGACACTCCTTTATTATGTAAAATTATCACTTACTAACTCCCCTGCAAATACTAGTTGTTAACTTAAGTGATAAAGAAAGATAATATATGATATATATATACACAATTATTAATGATAAAATTATAATATTTTGATAATAGTTGACATATATATTAACTAAAATATATATTTTTTAGTGTAAGTTATAATTATAAGTTTTATTTTTATGTGATAAGAAAATGTTATATTCAATTAATGTGATAAATATTACTAAAAATATAATAATTTCATCATTAATAATTATATATATATATATTATATATATATATATATATCCTATATTATCTTTTTTTGTCACTTAAATTAATAAAATAGTATTTATAAGGGAGGTCAATGTAATTGGATATTTTACACAAATAAAATAATAAAAAATATTGTTTACAGATATAAAACATCCAACATCAATAACCCAAATGAACAATTTTTCATTTATTACGTGATTTTGTAGAAGCCTATAATGAAATAAGTGCAATTATTAAATGTATTTGATTGCTAGTTTAGTTAGTTTTTGTGCTTTATTTTCATGTAGAGGTTAGGGTTTTAAATCATGTCTCCACTCTACATGCTTTTTCATGTTTTGCTAGTATATTATTACATTTATTTTTTATTTGTAAGCTTTCAAGAGTAACTAATTGTGTTATGGTAATCTAATTGATTGGCATTGACAATGCTGTGTGGTTGGATGCTTTGATTTATGAAAACCATAAGCCACCCTCCCAATTTTTTCTGTTTGGTAAACTAAAAATGTGGAGGTGTTTTTACTTCTAGCTTTTAAAAACTAAGAGTGCTTTTGAGAACTGACACCCATTTTGCGAATTTGGATTTAAGCATGTGTACAAGTTATAGGTAATAAGAGTTGAGTACAGGATTGTCGTTCCTACCAGGACTGAGAATAAGTAGCAATTTGTTTGGGTATGTCATTATTTAGGCAAGCATGGTGCAAAAGGATATAAGAAAATTTAAATAACAATGAATAATAAAGAAAAGAGTACAAAGAAATAAACAAGAGCAATCGATAAGAACCAGTGTTATGAAGCAATTTCATTTAAGTTTATGGATTTTGCATCAGCTAATATTAATTTAACCTATTTCTTAATCCAACCAATGATTGAATCTCTTCTCATGATAAATTGAATAAATTAATGCCTTAATATTATTCTAAATTTACTTAAGGATGAAAAACATATATGAATTCATATTATCACACAAATAAGTACTTTTATGCCTGACTACTTTAATTTATGAAACTTTTAGATTGACTTATTTTATACTGTAAATTATAATTCAGCCAATATAAAACCATACAACATTCAAAGAAATAGTTAATTCCTACATAGCATTAGGAATACTAAAAATTGTGTAATTTATTGAGAAAGAAAATTAAACCAATAAAAGAGATACAAAAATTTGTTCCTTCAAATTACATTATTGATAACACCAAAGAGAAAAAACTTAGCAGATAAAAGAAAAAAAAAAACCTAAACCTTGGAGTCACGTCCATTAGAAGAAGTACCAATCATTAGCCTATGTCTCTCCCTAAACCTTTATAAAAGAATCATCTATTCAAATAAAGAAAACATTATGTAAAACTGAATTTTTATCTTCCATGATTCTCTACTTGGTTTTAGGCAAATCTTCATCTATTAAAATATTTCTCCAAATATTCTATTCAAAATATTAATTGCTATTGCTAATTTTTTATTTTTGCAACAAAAATAAAAATTATGAGAATATCTACCAATTAAATTCAAAAACTAAAATTAAATGCAATTAAGAGATAATCTCACTAATATAAAAAAAAATATTTTTAAAATTTTAACCAAAAATTAGAAGACTTAATTAAAAAATGAATTTATCAATAAACAAATGTGAGAAAACTAAGATAATAACGCTAGTTTATCAAGAGCATTTCATGAGATGCTTTTCAATGTTGATTTATACTCTTTTAAAAATAAATCAGAAAATAAATATAGCCCTTAAATTTTAATAAATATCCAATGCCATCCTTCCATTAATCAAGGCTTTTAATTTTTATGACCCTTTCCACAAATGTTTTTGTACATTATAGTCATTTTATATTTTGAGAGTACTTTTATAATATATTTATTAAACACTACTTCAATTGCTCTTGCTTACTAAGAGCACTTTTATATTACTATATCAAACAGTGCTACCATAACTTTTTTAGAGTAGCATTTTGAGAGCCCTAGAGCTTAGCAATTTTTTTAAAGCCGCAATAATATCAAAGCAAGCTAAGCCTTCGTCCAGTAACTCAGTATCTTTCAAATATTTTTTCTACACACACACACACACACACACACACACACACACACATATATATATATATATATATATATATATATAATTATCTTGATACCAAGATTATCAAGGCATGAAATTTGTTTTAAAAACAATTAGATATATTCTAGGAAATTTGACAAAAAGCCAACGCTATTATACCTAAAACTAATGTATACATTTAATTAGAAAATTATAAACAATTCAATATTGCAGTCAAAAAGCCTGTAATTAACCTTGTGTTAGGTCGATCAATTTGGTTGATTAGTTTTCAGGGTGGGTAGACTGCTAGAAAAATTAAATTTGCCAAAATTCTTTCATCCATCTTGAGCACTTGTCCAAATTTGGCAAAGATAGTGCTACCTTTGAGATTACTCTTGGGAGCCCTCTAACTAATTTTTTTTTCTATTAATTGTGTATAATTACATAATTAAATATATGCATTATATATGTAAATAATGATTTTTTTGGTTTTATTTGTCTAAAATTATCCAGTTCATTTAGTGAACCTTATGAGAGGTCAATAATAATTTTACCTTTCTTATATTTCTTTTTTGCCATTGTAATCTTAACTTATGTCTTTATAAATATTTTACCCTAAATAAAAATTTAATTTTGATATATCACTTCATATGGTAAGCACTAATCATCAAAGCATTTAATAATTTGTGACTTTATATATGCATTGTTCATTACATATATTTTCTCAATTTTATATTGATTTAATGTTAGTTACCATTTTTCTTCTTTTTTGCAGATTATTCAAATGCAATGGAGGTTTCTTGATTTCCTTTTATCGTATTCACATGATATCTTCCTTAGCACCCCTTTATTTGGTGATCTTTGCTAATATTTTTTAATTTACATTTCATTTTGGAAAAAGAATTATTTTGGGTTTAATTACGTCATGCACCGTTTAAACCGCAAATTGCAATACAATACAACATTTAAGTATATATTTATAAAATATTATCATTATTGATATCGGTCATCAAATCATATCCATTATTATACATCAAAGGTATTTATCATACCCGTGCATCACACGGGCCACAACACTAGTATTATTTAATTCTTATGAATATTAAAAAAAATTATTTTTAACCTTTATACATAAAATTTTAATTTTGATACATTTACATAGTATACATTTTTTTTATATTATTATCTACTCAAATTATTTTATTTGCAGGACCTTTCAAGTAGCATGAAAATCATTTATATTTTGGTGACATGACAATGCATAATATAATAGTGTAAAATTCTTGTACAATGTTGCCCCATAAAAATTAAATTTTATAAAATAATTAATTTTTTAATTCTTATAAACATCATTTGACAAAATTTTATCAAATCCAAAAATATAATATAAAAAGGAGATTAGAATCTAATAAAGTTAAAAATACTGAAAGCTAAAATAACTTATATTGACTAAAAATTTAAACCCACCCAATTCTAATCTAAATAAATCAAAAGGTAAGCAATTCTCATTATATTTTGGTAAATGTTAAATATATTACATCCATAATTTTAGCAAAGCTGGCTTAATTTTATTGTATATGTAGAATTTGATAGTTTGGTTTCATAAAGCCACAAGAACAAACATATCAGTTGTAGTTGCAAATTAATATCACCTCAGAAAAGAAAAAGCTCTTGAATCCATCATTCTCAAAAAGTATAAGCATTAACTCAGCATATAACCACCATTGAGTCATGTGTCTCTGCATTCTCATTTCCTATATCACTAGGGTCTTAGCCATTTGCCTCTACTCAACACCTATCAACGGCTATATATATATATATATATTAGAAATGTCATCATGTTCTGCACCCACATATATCACAAATGGCCACACTGTATGATACTGTGACTCTACGAAATGAAAAGCTCATGGCATTCCATCTTGTTGACAGAACAGCATACAAGCAACTTGCCATTGACTTCAAAATTGACCCTACCCAGTCCGTGCAAGTTGTCGCAACTTGGATATGGTTGGAAAGGGCGCGATTTTGTGATCTCATGGCGAAGATCACCCATTTGCCCATCTGCTATATGTATGAGATTGCGGAGGAAACTTTTTCCTAGTTGCAATGCTTGGGTAACTACCATACATAGGAAGAGGTGGAGGGAGTGGACTTTAGGTGGCTAAACCATATGGGAGTCTTCGTAGGAGCTCAAAATAAACTCAAGCTACTGATTATATGTGCAGATATATCACTGCATGCCATTGATAGCATCATGCAAATGATTTGTTTCCGAATATTCATGGACATATATGTGGAGGCCATGGAAGTCAAGTTTGACATTAACTCAAAAAGCACCATCGCTGGAAATGCAGCGACATCAGATTTAGCACCAAACCCCCATTTTGTCCTTCCTCCTCCATGCACCACGTGTGTCGCACCGGGAGAGAGACCGTTGTTCACAACCTTTTTGAAAGGGTACCACATTTTGGAGTGGGAACTACAAGGATTATTCACCACCTTATATGGGGACTGTGTGGACTACATTTCCATAGGGCAAGCAAATCCACACTGACAAGCTATGTTTGCACGGGTAGTGTTGCGGGACATTGATGCGGTGTGCATGGTGCTTGATGGTGAAACTAAGGTGAAGTTCACTGTGAATGGTAAACGTGTGTGGGTGCGTAAATTCGATCCAAGTCGCAGAACACCTACGACATCCAACTACACAAGATATGTGTGGCATCCGGTGAGGACTTGAAATGGAATTCTTAGAGCATCTATGTTCTTCCTTTTTGGAAGATAACTAGTACTTGTTGCGTTGAATGATTGTTTTCCTTTTTTTTCTCTCAATGTTTTGCTTCTAGCTAATCAGCCTTTCTAGATTAATGATTTTTTTGGGTAAGATTTTCTGCTTATTATAGACCGTTTATTTATCAAGTTATTAATGCTAATATTATTAGTAAAGCCATACAAAAGAAGTGTAAACATAAAAAAGAAAGAAAGGAGAACTCAAGGATGAGTAGCAACTAAACTCTTATGTATATAAAGATTCAAAAGTCGAATTCCAAATAATAGGAACCAAGCATACGCTAAGGGTTTATGCTTTTCTAGGGAAATGATGAAGGCTACGTAGCCTTGCAATTTTCTGGTTGAGGTATAATATCTGATAATTTACTAACATGTTTCCTTTCATGTGTAAAAATATTGACCATTATTAAAACAAAGAATTAAGATACTGAAAGGCCATACATCTAAAATTTATACTCAAATTATTGTTGCATGTTGGTTGCTCAAGTAACTACCTTTTTGTTGTGTCTCACGATGAAAAGTAAGGCAAGTAAAGTGATATTATAAGAATAGTTGATGCAAGGTTATTGTTTTTGTTTTTTGTAAGGGCTAAGGCATTGTACATATTCACTCTATTGTTGCCGTGTTTAACATTCACTTTGTGTGCTTGGCTTAATGGCTTCTTGAACTAATTTAATTGGCACCATTTGAACATTTCAATTATTATAATTACATGATTTATTGCTTCAAATATCTATGAGTTTCTAGTTCATGGTTATGATTGGCTTCGGTTGCTTCTGTAGTTTGTACAATAGCAGATGGAGGAGGGATGATTTTTACTAGGTTTGGGAGTTCAATTTTTGTGAATCTTTTGGATAATACTAGTACTAGTGGTTTTGACTAGAAATTGGATTAAAAATGTACTGGTTCACTATTTCTTGGCATCCAATTTGCCCATAGGAAGTGTATCCAAAGATGGTGCAACAAGAAAGAAAATATGATTTGTGAAATCTATAATCAGGTTAGAGGTCTTACCTCCTTCATGTTCTTTTCATTTTCATGACATTCCTAAATTTGAAGTTTGAAATTAAGAGCTCACCAAACTATTCTCTTCCACCAGTCAAAAGCAATGACATTATGGCACTTGATCTAAGGTAGTTTAGAGCATAATTGGAATATCTAGTTGTCACTGGCCAAACTATTCCAAACACATTTACAGAATGCTTATTAAAATTTGGCACCTTCTTAATTTCCATATCTAAAAGGTTTTGCTTATTGCCTGTGAGTTATGTGAGCTGGAAGCTTCTAAGTAAGCTGAAACTATCTATGCTGTTATTAGAAGCCTCTAAATGGTTGCTGGAAACAGAACAATCTTTTTTGTACTATAAGGTAGCTTTATCTAGTTTCCTCATGTCAATCTCACCCTTTACTAAAGCATCATATTTTTGTTACTTTCTATTCAATTTATATTTAGATCTTTAGGCTATACTAAAGTTAATTTTCTACTTCTCATATTGCAATGCTTTTCAGGTGACTACTTAAGTCCTGTGGAGGTGAAAGGTTTGGTTTCTTAGTCTTAGTACAAGGTATAATACTTGGTGGATGTATTGATCTAATGGATGTCTAAAATTAATTTGCATGAACTCTTATGTACGTTGATCATGATAGAAAAATAGTCATAGTTGCAAGAATAGAATGTAAATCATATTATTATGTGTTTCTACATTTACTGGCAAGACGAACTTTGGCTCTATACTTGCTATAATTTCGCTTGCCGATAGCCTGACACTGTAACCAAGCTAATTGCTCTATCTGGAATTTGTGGTAAGCATGCCTTGTTTACCTTGAGTAAAGGATAGGAGACGCAAGTTAAATTTATTGGTGGAGGTGATGTTTACATGCTACATGCTACTGTTTGTAGTACTATATCAGTGAACAACCTTAGTCATTGCATACTTTATATATTTATTTTCATTTTTTGCTTCCATTGTTTGTCATAGCATGGTATACGGAATATAGTATTGTAGTTTCTCACACAATATGGACTTCAAATGTATTCATTCGCACCATTTTCAATTTTTAACTATGACAATCCGTTTTTGTATAGTACTTGGTAGAACTTTTAAGTTTTTCTACCTGGGCTTGGAATATGGGTGCTCCTGTGCCATTAGTGCTAATCGTATGACTTTTTGTGGCATTGGTTGTCAGTTAAAGCTATATAGCTACCTTGACATCCATCCTCAAACAACTTTAATTAAACTCGATTTCAAATGAAGTTTCATGATGATGTGTTATGGAAGAATTCTGCTGGTTTTGTTTAAAGGTTGCTACATATATTTTAGGTGTTTTCTGTCCTTATCCTCTCTGTTTGGGGACCTTATCTGGTTTTTAGCTATTGTTATGTGTGGTTCTTTTCTCTGCTTTTTAGTGGATTTAGTCATATTTTAACTGTTGTATGTTTGTTCCCCTGTTCTGATTTTGGTGTGCATGTTTTGTCTACTGATATAATTTTGGGGAACTGATTTAGTGCTGCTACAATATATCTTTCTTGCTTCCTCATTGTTTTGTTAAGGTTTTGAGCAGTTATAATCATCCAAAAAAATCAAATATAATTTGGCCTTTGAACCATACGCTTTTGATGCTATTTGGTAGTGGCCATTGAAATACAATTTTGCAGCAATTTTTCTCCTTTAACTTCATTCTTTTTCTTTTTCTAAATTCATGCACATGAAAAAATGCATATAACTGCATATACACATTCATGCTAGGATTGTGAATAATGAACTGGTTTAATGAAGTTTGATGAAGGTTTCTCTAAGATCATAGAGATCAACAATTGAGTTTCAAGTGGGTTCTGTTTGAGGACTTTATGGACATTACATGAGGTGTGCTTTTATTGATTTAATGGAGTACAAGGTTCTCTAGTGACTGGGTGCGAAATTACACCTACAATAGGTCCAATGATTTTTAATGCCTCATGTGCATATTGTTAACTGCTAAATGAGCATAGGTGCAGATGTATGTAAATTAGTTTTCTGGGTGTTGTAAGGGGTTTTTGTAGGGTTACGTGGCTGAAGTGCCCATTTGTTGGTTACATTTTATGTGGCTTTGGCCATTTACTTTCCTCCAAAGGTGTTTCTCTTATTTAGGCTTTGGTCCCATAAAAAATTCAAGGAAGAAACTTTTAGGGAGTAAATTTTTAAGGAGTAAGTATTAAGGGGGAACTTTTCTTTTTCATCTTGTTTGGTATGTCCTATAAAATATTACAAAATTTTAATCCTCAAAAAGTTAAGTTTATTTGGTATGCACATAAAATTTTAAGTTATAAAAATCATTGTGATTATTTGTAAAGTAGAAAAATAATTATTTTTTAAAAAAAGTAATCACAAAATAGTTAAAAAAATAAATAGATTTATTTCAATTTTAAAGAACACATGCAAGACAAGAATATTTATTTCATAATCCATCACATTTTAAGTTCTTCACATAATTAACAAACATTGACCTTGAACATTCTAGGTACGTTATTACAAGAAAGTATGGAAATGGGACCTTATTATAAGAAACTAACACTCTAACAAACGTCATATTAAACTATTAATGTTGTTTTTCAAACTATCTAGGTAAATTCCCTAGAACTATTTGTACAAAAGTATATTTCTCATCCTTATCTACTATTGTGTAAAATACAATAACATCTAGAACTGTCGATTTTCTCATGGCCTGCAGTCTTTGGAAGATGAATAATCTAGGAATTTTATTCAGTTCCTCATGTAACCTATTTCTATCACATTTTTCATCTTCTTTAAGTGTGCTGATGATCTTTGAAACACATTCATTGTTGCTTTGGATCACATGTTCTACTAGATCTACAAGTTGCTTCTGCATTGATTCAACATCTTTGTTTCATAGTTCTCTTTTTCATTTGGCCTTATTTGTTGTCTCTTCTTGATCTAAAATATCATTGTCTTCAATGTCATTGAGAGTCATACTTTTAGTTAAAATGTTACTTGATTGTTCTTTCTCTTGAAGTCTATCAGCAGAAGTTGTAGCATTTGTCCCAGCAGCTCTATCTTTTGCATAAACTTCTTCAAATATGTTATACAAAGGCCATGGCTTCATGTATAAGCCTTTGGCAGCAAGGTGGCTCTACAAAATCAATAGGCAACATTAATAATCAGAGGCCAACAAGTTCTGTTAACAAAAATAATTATTAAAATGGGCATCCTTTTTTTTTAGGGACTACAGTAAAGAAAAAGTAAAAGCTCAAACAAGCAATAATTATTGAATGTAGCAAATGACCAGCAATGATACAGTAGTGATATTAACAAAGTCATACGAAAATCTCACTAAAGCTTCACAGAACATCCACCTTTTCTTGGCACCAACTATTTTATCTTGATACAGATCAAGTGATGATATCCAAGAGCAAATAAGTAATGGCAGTGAAATAAAGCCAGAAAATTTCAGAATTAAAACACATACTAACACTCAGCATCTATAAGACAAGCCTGTGATTCACATTTTGCATGCTATGAAGTCTCCCACATGATTCATAGAATTGTGACGGCCTGAACAGACAAATCTATGGGAATGTAAAAAGTGCAATAAGATGAATAAAGGCGGTAAAAAAAACAAAGCAATCTACATAGGAATGAGCTACTCCAAGATGAAAAATCAGAGCGCGAAATAAAACAGAGTATTAAGGCCCAATAAAATAGTGTTAAAATACACTCAGACCAAGACCCAGCAATAAACTAAAAGAAGCTTACCTTAGGCCATTCATTATACTAATCGATCTCCAGTCACCATTTTCTTTTCATCATCCCATCCGAATCCAGTAGCTTTTTCTTTAATCTCATGAAGAGCAAAAAACTATTTTTTCAGGTAGCTCAATCTTGAATAAATGTTGTTGGCTTTTAAATCAGTCCCAATTAATTTTTGTCCCATGAGCTTCTCCATGTGGCCAAGGTACCCATTTCTAAATCAACCTTCACCTCTAAATTTGTTATCTAGATGTGTTTCCAACAAACAATCAACCAAACATTTGTCCTCTTCTACTGTCCATGGCCTTCTTGATGATTTTTCCATGATTCTACTAGAAAAAACACTACACTTGAAGAACAATATATTGCCAAATATAAAATGAACTATTCTGAAACTATATGCTGCTCTTTATAAATAGGTGCTGATCAACTATGTACAAATCCAATGAAAACTAATTTGCTGCCAATGGAAATACTAATAACCAGGATTCTTTTTTTAATTATGTTTAGTTTTCATTGTAATAATGAACAATTCACCAGTTCTTCTAATCCAACCACGAAATTCTTTAGCCTTGAATATTGCTAGTCTCATCTATTGGTTCTAATAACACGGATTATTTACCATAAAAAATTAAGACTCTTCATAACACAAACTGTGGAACTCTTTAACATGACCATTAGTTAGCTAGAGCATCATGTAATGCTTAGACATGCAACGAAGTTAAATAAAAAACTTTCTATTTAACTATTATTCATTGATCTTCTTTTTTTCATTAGATTATAGAAGTGGCGCTAGCAATCTTGAGTAGTAAATCACTTACCAAGCTAGTAATCTTGAGGAATTCAAACTTGACAGCCACCCTTCTAGAGTTAAGTGGCACTGAATTGGCAATGGCCTGCAGCAATAGTGGCAAATTGAGCATAGTGAATTCATGAATCAACTAAGGATTTGACACAAGTAAAGTTAAAAAAATGACAAATTATGGGAAACCAAGTTGGTAGGAAGATGAAATGTCCAGTAATCAAGAATATCAGAGGAATGCATTTATAACACTCTACACGGATCTAATACGAGGTTAGCTATACATATATTCTATGGAGTTAAGTTGAAGGTCAAAGAGCAAGAAACCATGCAAGAAACTGCAAAAACATACTTGAAGATGGAGAGAAGCCAGAGCCAAAAATGACTAGGCAAAGCAACAAAGCAACAAACAGCAGTGTATAAATTGAACTAAATTGAACATAGGTAAGTCTTATATGTCTAAATTGCTAGGAAAACAACACATCACAATATACTGTCATGACCAACAAGTAACTCTAGCAGCTAACTCAGTGTATATGACCAAGCCCTGATGTTGTCTCACTGAAAAAAAAAAAAAAAGCCTAGTACTATCAATAAACAACGGCTTACTACTGCTCTTGACTAAAAAAAAAATAAAAAAAAATAAAACGGTAACTTCAGACCAAAATTACAAAACAACCACAAAGGGTAGGCTTTTCATAATTCAACTCTGGTACTCATTGAAAGTTTTAATTGAAGGACGGCTTTCTAAAACATTTATTATTTTTGGTATAAATTCTTTTCAATTTTGTTTTTCTTAAAAATATTACTGTCATAGTTAATCTTTTTTTTCCGGCAATTAATAACTGTATTCGAATATTGTTAGTGCTTAGGTCACTTGTAGGTCGTGCTGATTATAAGTTGAACCCTTTTCAACTTGCAAATTACACCTCAATAACCGATGGGTAAAAATGAAGATATATATATATATTTCCATCACAGAATGAAGAAGAAATATAAAATCAAACCTACTCATGCTAAACAGAATGAGTGATTGACTAATTTAAATTTGCTAAATGCATTGACTAATTCAAAGTCTTATAAAATTAGGAAATCAAAATGGACATGAAGTGAAAAGTATGCATGAACATTAAGTCAGAAAAACAAGAAAAAAGGGGAATAGGCAACGATTTGTCGGCATGACAGCTTGAAATTAGAGATTAAACCAAACAAAAAAAAAAGGTTAAAACAAAGCTAGTGAACGTCAAGTAGGCCTTTGCCCTCCTTTCCCACCAACATTGTTGTCACTCCCACCATTGTCATGTACACCAGGCCTACCAAGGCCGAACATCTGCAACACAAACCATTGCATGATCTAAGGAGCATATAAATCATGAGCAGAAAATGACTCTTAAATTCAGAAATTGGGCTAACCTGAGGCATGGGAGGGTACATAGGATATCCTTGAAAAGCAGGGATCCCAGTGACTTGGGGAATAGTTGGATACAATGGATATGGTTGGAACACTAGCCCTTGATTAGTCATGTGCCAATAACCCATCTGAGATGTATTCCAGGGAGCAATTGGAATGGAATTCATTACTTTGTCCCTTTCACCCACTGAACCTACTCTCTTAAAGCCACCATTGTCATCTCCCACCTATTGAAAATGGCATGAGCAGTTTAAATTAATGATTCAATGATACTACAAATTAAAACTCCGAACATATCATGGTTAATGGTCAAGCCATGCTAAAAAAAATGTCTTCCATTATAACATGCCTTAGCACGCTTACGACCCTTTGAGTGTGTCACCCTTTCTCCATTATCCTTTATTTGTGAATCATTCTGAAGCAATGAGAATTATTATATGTGGCATAAATAGGTCAATTAATGAAAAAAGATGTTTCATGCTAATCAAATTGCACTTACAAATTAAGCCAATGACTCTTGTGTAGAGCACACTCCTATTACTTTCTTTGATTTGCGCTCTTCACATTTCTTCTCTACAGCCTGCAATAAAAATAGCTAGGAACAAAAATAGTGTGTATTTGTTGTGCATGAGAGGAGAGGAAGCTAGGAAGAAAATGCAAAGAAGAGGATGATGACATGCTCTGTGTCATTTAGCAACAAAGATTTGGACATAAGCTTCTTTGTTTTCAAGCCAACTATTGTAATAATTACCCATCTTGTTCATGCACTCAAACAACTTTCATTAAACACTGAGAACCTTAGTTGTGTACAAAGCTCCATATTTAGGAGCATCCATAGAAATATGGTTGGTTTTTTTTTTCTTTTCCATTCTTTGATTTTCAATTCTCTCAATTTATCTTTACTAATTTGTGTTTTTTTAATTATCTCTATACTTAACTATATGTTCTTTCATTGCCTTCTGGAATCTATTTGTTTTAAAAATTTCATGATTAGCTTGTGAAACTCATTTGGTAATGCATGTTAACCTAAGTAATATGATTTTCTGATATAATAAATTGCATAAGAATAGATCAAACAATATCAAGTATTGCTTTCAATTTTTTTTTCATAGCTTAAAATCTTGTAGTTGTACTGTACTTTGAGTCAAATAATAAATAGGCTATTCAATTTGAAAATGTTAATGTTAATTACTCTTTCAAACAATATATATGTTGCTGCACATTACTGCTACTTTTTATACCTTATCAATAAGATTTGACACATGTAATTTACCAATACAATCAACATATGCATCCTCATGCATTGACTCCTCTGAATCCTGAAAAAAAAAAAGAACAAAAAAACTCACATTACTTAAAATGACATAAATAAGGGATGCAAATACTTTGACTATTTTCAGTGTAGCATAGTCACACAACCTCTTGCTTGTATGCTTCACCAATAGAAGCATCCATAGCTTCATGAAAGTCCTTTGTAGATGGGAAAATTGGACATCTCTTCTAATAATGCCCGGTCTTATGGCAACTTGAACAATGCCTTTTCCTCTTCTGCAATCTCTTCTTCGATGGTGCACACTTTGTCTTCACCAACATAGGATCACCAACAAAACTTTCTTGTATGAACTTTTCCTCTTGCTCCGTTGACTACCAAATTGTGCCATACTAGTAAGCTTGTAAATCTCATCTCTTATCTCAATGAAGAGGTCAACATCCTGTGAGGCTAAGTGGCACAACCTATAGCAATCTGCAGCTAATGAGCCAAAACGAAACTTTGCCATTTTGCCAGTGTCAATCTCCTCAGCCGGAACTGAGCCAAAAAAATCACTTTTGGCAGCCTTTGTCCACCTCTTGCAGATTAGACTGTTGGGGATTGACTCTATATGCTTATTCTTCATTGCACAAAATACATGCCTACAAGTTAATGGAGAGTAAAATAAGTGAGTGTTGAGATAACCCAGATACCAAGGTGACAAAAAAAAGAGAGCATAAGTTGTGGTTATTGTCACCACTATAGCGGTCATAGGGGTGGGTTTCAGTGATTTTGAGGGTCTAAGGACCGCTATAGCAGTCGTAAGTGACTAGCTTGAGAATGTGCAGACTCCCTGATCGTTATAGCAGTCATAAACCGCTATAACAGTCCCCCTGGAGCATGAACAGTGCCAAAATGGCGTCATTCCATTTACGGATCACTCTCCTTTTTATAAAACCTTTCCTCTACTCCTTTCTTCCCCATTTCGAACCAGAACCCTTCCCCCACCACCATTTTCTCTTTTTCTCTAAATCTCACCCAAATCTATCATCCCCAACCATCAAGGTATGTATATGTTGATAGATTTTGTCTCCTTTCTTCCCATTTTTTCATGTTCTAAGTTTAGGTTTGTTATTTTCTCTTATTTTTGTCAAGTGGGGGTGCTCCCCAACGTTGTTAGAATAGATCTATAGTAATCTAGAGGTACCCATAGGTTATTGATGAATTTTATGGTTGTAATGTTAGACATTAGTGCCATCCCACCTCCTCGAAGCTATCCTGGAGTTGGTCTTTCGCATTTCACCCATCCAGATGAGTGAGTTTGATCTCATGGCCTTATTCTGGTCATTCTATAATTAATTTCTAGCATTATAAACTATTTAGAGAGAATTTATACTTGAGTTTGGACATGGATCAAGATTTATATGTTTTTGCAAGGATTAGCATGAAAATCTACATTTATAAAAACACATCGGACCATATTTGATAAGCAGTTACTACTGTTTGGTTTATACCATGATTTAAATTTGATTCATGATAAGGAAATATTATGTTTTATTTATGAGAAGCAAGAGCAGTTGGACTTAGAATAAATAGAATCCTTTTTTATGATTGTAGCTGGTTTTATATTAGAGAGTTACTGAAAGGAATAAAACTGTGAGTTAATGGCAATTACTTCGTTAACCTTGGTACACCAAGGCCAGCCAGTGGTATGTATCCTTGTCTTAGATCAGTCCACCAGGGATTGTTAAGATCTCTTCTAGATTCTAGTTCACCAAGGACTGAGCACTCTCTTTACAATGATGGATAATTTGTTCTCTTTGTAATTCTTGAGAAAATAATGAAGATTTATTTGTTCACTGCAAATTTTATGATTTAGTACTTATGATACAATTGATATAGAAATTATTTGAGATTGCATTACCATTTATGTATTATTCCTTCTTGTCTCATGTATGGTTATGAGTGAAGATTTACTCACTGAGTTTTGTTATAAAACTCACCTATCTTTTCTTCCTTTTCCTCATAGATACAGGTATAGCTTTTGATCCTCCACTCCCTCCCCTTCAACAGCATTAAATTTCCAGTTTGGGTGAGCTTCACATTATTGTAAAGTACTTGTTTTGTATAGAGTGCTCCAGTAACATTGCATGCAGGGTCCCAGACCATGCATTTGTTACATTTTGTATACCATGATTCTTTTGTATTAAATGGTTTAGCATTCATTGGTTATTTTGTAAATGAGCAACTCAGTATTATTTATATTACAACTACAATTTCATATTTTACTTATGGAAAAAGGGGTTATTCAAAATTTTTATGAGTTAAATGTAGAATTTAATTTATGAATTAAATTGTATTTTATGAATAAAGTATGCATATAGTATGGCACAGCGATCACGAGGCTTACGTAGGGATGAAATTCCTTATGTACCCATTACGATCCAAATTAAGTCGTGAGAGTGTACCATATTTTGGTTTCAATCTCAAAATTAATCTTTGCTCTACACAACGCTCTCCCCTTTTTGCTTGATGGTTGTCATATGCAGTATTAGTTGCCTTTGAGGATGATGGGTTTAGCTAAGTTGAGGGAAGGACTTTATTATGTAGCTATTAGCAATGAAGCCCATTCTTCACCACACTTGAGTGCCCGAGTCAACTCTTCTATAACTACACCTATTAACTAGTCCAACATTTGGCATTTTAGACGAAGACATATATTTGAAATCATTTGAATATTTTAAATCAAAATTTTTCTTTCATTCCAACGCACATTAATGAGCCATGTGGTGTTTTCATTTGGCCAAGCAAAGAAAACTTTATTATTCCATGAGCATGAGTAGAGCATCCACAAATTTTTGAGTTAGTTCACGTTGACATTTGGGGTCTTTTGCTAAAGCAACGGTTCATGGGCATAAGCATTTCTTGAAAATCTTGGATGATTTTAGTCAATACACATGGGTTGTTCTATTAAAATCCAAAGCTAAAGTTCAATTACATGTTCAAAATTTATTATTCTTGTTGAAAATCAATTTGATACCAAAATCAAAATCATGCTCTTTGACAATTGACCTGAATTTTCTTTAATTAATTTTTGCCTCAAAATGCATTCTTTATCAAAAGAGTTGTATTAAAACTCCCCAACAAAATGAAAGGGTTGAAAGGAAACATCACACATCCTTAAAGTAGCAAGAGCTTTGATGTTTCAATCAAACATTCTAACAAATTTTTGGTCTTTCACAATTAGTCACTCAGTTTTTCTTATCATCGAGTCTCCAATTATTAATAATCAGACTCCATTTGAAATTTTGTACAATCAAAAGCCTATTTTTGACATGCTCAAAGTTTTTGGATGTTTGTGTTATGCCTCAACTCACATGGTCCACAGAAATAAATTTAGTCCTCGATCTACATGTGTGTTTTTAGGGTTCCAAAACATAATGAAATGATATGTTGTTTTGGATTTAGATAATCGTAAAATTTTTATTTTCAGAAATGTCATATTCCATGAAATGCATCTTCCTTTTTTAAACCCTTGCACACCACAAACCATTCCAATGTCACACCCATGTCCACCCACATAGCACAGCTTTGTGTCCACTAAAAACCCAAAAAATATTGAAACACACAATATTGAAGCCTAACCCAACTGTCCTATCCAACATAGCAACAAAACCCAAACAAGCCCACTAAGGACCGCAAGTGATCCAACTCAGTCCAACAATGACACCTCTCCCCTAGTCTATTGACCTCAAATGACTCCAGCCCCTCTCCTACACCTCTCGATCCATTGCCTTCACCATCAATACAAACCCAACTCTCCGCCTGTCTTACGTCATAGCAGCTGCCCTACCAAGGCATCAGTACACCTAACTGATTATGTATGTAATAACTCCCTCACTTTTCCTTCCCAGTCTCTGAAAAGATCTTCGCATCCTATCTCCAAAGTCCTTAGCTACACAAATCTACTGCCACTATGTCACGTCCCTTGCTACTGAAATTGAATCCACTAGCTTCACTACTACCAATACCCACCAATGCTAGCGTGATGCAATGAATGCTGAGGTCAAGACTTTAGAACTTAATCAGACTTGAAAGATTGTTGACACACCTCCTAATGTCAAACCCATAAGTTGTAAATGGGTATATAAGATAAAGCGAAGGCCAGATGGCTCTGCGGAGAACTACAAAGCATGTTTTGTTACTAAAGGCTATACCTAAATAAAAGGTATTGACTATTTTGAAACCTTTTCTACTATTGTTAACATGGCCACCATCAGGGTTATTCTCATTCTAGCAGTAGTTTAGCGATGACATATTCAACAGTTGGATGTTAACTATGCCTTTTTACATGGGGATTTGGATAAGGAAGTGTTTATGGTAATCCCTCTTGGTGTTTTTGCTACTTAGTCAAACCAGTGTTGAAAATTGTTAAAATATCTTTATGAACCTAAGCAAGCTAGACGTAAATGGTATGAATGTTTGTCTCTTCTCCTGATATCTTGTGGATATCAGCAAGTTCCTTCTTATCATAGTCTCTTCATTAAAGTTGTTGATGGTTGACAAAAATTGTCGCCTACCTCTTCAAATTAAAAATTTATTTTAATGCTAAGTTGTATAAAAAATATAGTAAAGGGCACAACCTATGTCATCTCTCAATGAAACTTTATCTCTTAGTTAAGAAAATTGGGGGTTTTGAAAAAATAAAATTATAGCAATTAAAATTAGAAGTTAATAGCAACAAGATAATATCAATGGTGAAGAAAGCACTAGTACAAGTTATTCCTAAGATCGGAATTAATTATCATTGATCAAATATTGAATCCATTAGTGGCTACTAGTAATAAATTACTGGAAATTCAACTAGTGATCAATCGATCCCTAGAATCTAACCAATGAAAATAACCAATAAACGAGATCTCAATTTAATTCGAAATTACAGTTTTTAAGGTACCAGTTGCTATAACCTGACCACCAATTGGAAGGTTAATTATATTTTTCTTCCTTAAATGTAAACCAATAGATCTATCAATTTATGCCCAAAGGGTTTCCCCAAACAACAATAACCAATTTGGTTATTCCAATAAAAGTTATAGCAATCACTACAATAATTATAAGAATAGAAACTGAAGAACAATGAGAAAACTAATGCATTCAATAGAAATAAGGGTATCAAAAGTCATCTCAATCCATCCGAAAATCCCTACACTAGTAAGAAGATCTACTCCTCCATATATGGAGGATTACAGCAATGAAGATAAAAGAGAACCTGAAAACAATAGCAATAATCCTTGCCACAATCTCTAAGACAGAGCACATTCACTAATGGAATCCCTAAGAGAGAGAAGAATAAAGAAGAAGATGTAGAGAGAGAATAATAGCAACCTAAAATGTGCAGTTTAAAGTGATTCAAAAATCAGGGTAAAAGCATGTGTCAATCGCTTAAATAATGGTCTCTAAAATAAGCCAAAATGTGTCACGACCCGTTTTAAGCACGTGACCGGCACGTGAGAAATCCCATTCTCACGTAAGCCTCGTAACCTAGATTTCAAGTTCTGCATGCATGCTCTACTTTAACATCCATGAATAATAGAAAATTTCTCTTTTTCTGCATATAATTCATTTATTCTCTAGAATCAAAATCATCACACTTTTAATCTGGTAATAACTTTTCAGATATCAAATCATGAGTCATTTATACATATAAATCAAAATACACTTTTTCAAATATCCAAATTATCATATACAAATCGAAATATAATCATAATATGCCAATGCGAAAACAAACATGCTCTAGGTTCGAGACCCTGCCTGCAATGTACTGGAGCACTCTAACTCAAACATTATATGCTTCACCTCTGAGACTCATGTTGGAATCTATGACTGCTGGGAGGTTTACAACAGCTGCTCTATATGTAAAAATAAGAGAAGGAAGAGAGGGGTGAGTTTTGTAGCCAAAACTCAGTGAGTGAATCCTCACTTGAACCCCCTTTCATGGGACAAGAGAAAGAATACATAATGCACAAAAATCATAACAACATTAATAATATCAGAAAACATCTCACATAACTAAGTATAAATGTATTTTTAGAAGTCTTGTATCATCATCATGTTATAACTTAAAACAATTTCTCTAAATTCATTCTTATGTCTGAAATCATACAAGCAATACAATATAGTAGCTCCTAGAGAAACAGTAGTCTCTGAATACAAATGTCTAGTCATATTTGGGCATTACGTATCGCCGTCCCCAGTATGACAATAAATATCTGAATATAAAGGTCTGATCACATCTGGGCGTTACGTATCGCTGTCCCCAGTGTGATAATAAATATCTGAATATCTCTGGCCACATGGCGGCGTTCACGTATCATTGTCCCAGTGTGGTAAAACATCCTCTGTTATCTCTAGCCAGACTACTTGGTACCAAGGTTAGCAGTTCTTGCAGTTAACACACAGCCTGTTTCTCTATAGCTACCCTTTTAACTAATCAAATAAATTAATTAAAGCTAAAACCTTTAAATCCTTTTTATTCTCTAAGAGCTCTGAAGGCATCTGATTCTAACAGTTTGACCTTAGCATAACTGTGGCTATGAATCATGTCCAAGGGATCACCCTTTGTGGACATTTGTGATTTCATAAACTCACAGAATATGTATCCGCCAACTGTTCTGAATCTCACAAAGATTTCAAGCTCTAAAATCCTTTTTTATGTCTTAGTTTCTAAACCAATTCTCAACAACATTCTTTCATAAGCTTGAAATCCTCAAATCATCATAACATTTCTCAAAAGCTCAAGATTCTCTAACAATCATTTGCATAATCCATATTCAACATAAAATAAGCATTTCAACAATCATAAATCTTTAACAATCACAATTAAAACCAATTCTAAACAGAATCATTTTATTAATAATGGTCCCATGAGTTTTATCAAAATACAGGTTTCATGCTTTAAAATCAACAGTTCTGAAACATATACTCCAACAGTAATCTCAATCCTGTTTTGCATAAATCTCTAAAATCAAATAATACATGATATCTTTGTGAAAATAATTCTAATACATAACATAGAAGTCACAAATGAGAACTCACTCACCTGAAGTGGTAGAATGAACAGGAGAGACACCAATAGGGCTCTTGGAAGCAGAAATGACAATAACATCTGATACAAAAGTCATAGGATTCTAAATCAACCTCTAAATGTTCAAAACCCATGTCTAACATGTTAGAAGACCCCTCTCTTCAAGAAGCATGAAGAATCACCCCAATAACCAGGAAAAATTAGAAGAAAGAGATGGAAATCAAGAGAATAACATACCTTAGATCCTTAGAAGGAAGAAAAATGGAGTTTAAATGATGAAAATGTGAAGAAAATGGAGTGTGGAGGGGAGGAGTCGCATTTTCTGCTGAGAAAAAGGGTGGGGATTGTGTTTTTGGTCGTGTGGGAATGTTGGACCGAAACCAGGGTTTTTATAAACTCGGTTGATTTGCAGCGCTAAAAACCTTCTTGAGCTCACCAGAGAGCATTTCTTGCACCGCCTTACTGTTCTGTTGAGCACTGCGGCGGCGCTCACCAGAGAGCATAAAACTCACTTATTAACTTTTATTTCCTATTAACTTTTAAACATAAATGTAAATAAGGGAATACCCCTTATTTGGATTCAAATAAAATGTCTAAAAAATCAAACTCCAACCCAATCAAAATCTAAATTTTGGGTTTTAGTTCAAATCTGAAAATTTTCACGGTTTCATAAACTTGTGGATCAAAACGAAGTATTTAAAGGTTCCATAAAATTCGTTAAAAATCACTCTTTGACTTATTATTCTCTAGGGAACCATTACCGGAACTTTTGGTCCCAAGAATATGACTCTATTATATGGCCCTCCAAGGGCATGTAGGGTCCAGACTTAGAAAAATTTCAGGACCGGGTAATGAGATAATCGTAACTAACACCCTTTTAGTCTGAAAAATGTTCTAACTCTTTTATTTAAATTTGGGGTATTACAAAATGTGGCACAAAAAACTAATTAATTTATTGTTAAAACTTCATTGCATGAGCACTATAGTGCTAAATGAGCGCTGCGGCACTTAGCAGTGAGTTATGCTAACAAAAATAATTTCTTGAGTGCTATTAAGCACTGCAGCACTAGTGCTGCACTAGCGCTGCAGCGCTGAATAGAACCAATGTCTTCAAATATTTGGTCAGTTTTGACCCTTTAAAAATCTAAATTTGTCCTTGACACTAGAACTAAAGATTTAGCCCTTTGAATAGCTTTCCAAATCAGACATTTGTGGCTCCAGATATTGCAAAAATACTAACTAGAAGTCAAGTTGGACAGCATCAAAATATCAGCAACCTTTAATCTTGCAACTCAATTTTCACCAAATTGCTCTTAGAACTAGATTTTGAACTATGCATGAAAGTTTTAGAGGACTTCTTGAGCTTTCCAAACATCTTTATTTATCTCAATCCGATTTTGATAAAGAGAGATATAGATTTTTCATTACAATGATTTTTGCAAATGTGCTCAATTAACCTCAAGATCTCTTCTATTTTACTCCCAAATTCTCCCAAATTGATTGTAGCTACAAGCTCCATGAAAAGAGTTTTCAGCCTTATTCTTGGTATTTTGAACTCAATTCAAAGCTCCTATATACAAATACCATACACAAAGAGACAGGTTAAGCATAACAGGCTCTAATCCAATAATTATTCCCAAATCAATGCAATAGTCAATGATTATATGAAAAATGCAAAATGAGGCACAAGTCAAAATCCTAATTAATTACATCAATAAACCAATTAAACTCATGCAAAAATCTAAGAATTATAAGAAAAATAAGTGGCATAAATGCCCCTTATCAATAGTACGTTCACTGTATTAATTGTTTATGTTGATGATATTGTTCTGCCTGGTAACTCTATTGAAGAAATCATTGCCATCAAAACTATCCTTGACTCTAATTTCCACATTATGGATCTTGGCACTTTAAAATATTGTCTTGGTGTGGAAGTTGCTCATTCTACTAAAGGGATTTCTCTTTGACAATAGAAATATTTCCTTGATCTATTATGTGATTCTAGCATGTTGGATTGCAAACTATGTTTTACTCTTATGGATAGTGCTCTTTGACTGCATCAAGACTTAGGCCATGTTCTTCCTTATGTGTTTACCTATCATCATTTGGTGGGTTGTTTGTTGTATTTAACAAATAATCATCTGCATATCGCCTTTGCCATGCAACAACTTAGTCAATTCATGGATACTCTAACTCTAAGCACATTATAGCACTGCCTTGCGTGTCCTCCAGTACCTCAAGAGTTGTCTTAGCAAAGGTTTGATATTCTATAAAGACTTTCCACTACAACTTCTTGCTTTTAGTGATGTCGATTTTTTTCGGGGAAAAAGGGGCGGGGGGTTGTATTGACTCTAGGAAACCCATCACTAGATATTGCTTTTTTCTCAATCACTCCCTGGTCTCCTGGAAAACCAATAAGCAAGCTAAAGTCACTCATTCTTCTTCTAAAGCTGAATACCGAGCCCTCGCCTCTACTACCTGTGAGTACCTATCTATTGCATGATTTGTAGGTCTCTTGTTCTCATCCTACCAAGGAAGAGAAAACCGAACCAGACATCAAACCAGTTAAGGTACTGAATCAAAGGTTTGGAGGTTCAATTCGGGTTCAATCGATTGAACCGGAAAAAAAAATATGAATATTTATATGTGTATATAATTATTTGTTAAAATCTAAACATTTTTCTTGCAATGATAAAATATAGTATTAATAATAGGATTCGCTTTCTTTGTTTTTGTCATGGAACCTCTTTTTTTTCACTTTTTCTTTTGGTCTAGGAACTCTTTTTCTTTTAAAAAGACAAATATTTTTTGTGCTATGCCAATTAGAACTTGTTAAGCCCATAAATATAAATGTACTAAAAAACTATTGCTGGTGCACTGGGCCTAAACCATGATAAAACCCAATAACACCTAAATAGAAAACCCTAACATATATATATATATAACTTTCTTTTTTGCCCAGACAATAACATGTCGCCGCCTTTCTCTTTGATTCTCATCACAAGTCACAATAGTGGAACAGCCATGACAGTGGGAGCTAGCTGATCTTAAGGTCCAAACCAGCAACAAAAAGAGAACCATTCATCTGAGACGGACGGTGGCGGTGCAACACAAAGCAAAGTAGCAGCGCATCGTAGAGCAAAGGAAAGCACAAAGCAAAGCAGAGGGAAGCGTGAAGCAGAGGCGGACGGCAGTGGTGCATAGGCGAACGGCAGTGGTGTGGAGCATCTTCCCTTGCTTGATCGCCGGTGGCCTTTATGAGAGAAAAAGATACTAAGATTAGGGACACGATGAAGTGAGGGATGAGAGAACTGACAACATCAAAAGATTGGGCCGGTCCACCGGCTGCCCAGTTTTGACTGGTTTTGGACTCCCTCTGTTTTAGCCTCTCAACCGAACCAGGAAGGGAGTAGTTCCCAGATAACCTGGTCCAGTTTGGTTATCTTTTCATTGCATCATGCTATTCTACATTGTAATAACCAAAGCGCTCTCCACATTGCTGCAAACCCGGTCTTCCATGATCGCACCAAGCACCTAGACATTGATTGCCACCTCATAAGAGAAATCTAAGGCTAGCTGATACGGTTAATTCCAATGTTCTTTGTGAACTAGTTAGTTGATGTCTTCACCAAGGCCCTTCTTCCTCATATTTTCCACAACATTCTTTCCAAGCTAGGATTAGTAGACATGTAACAAGCTCCAGCTTGTAGGGGGGTATTAGCTGGATCATTCCACAATCACCAACCTATAGAAGATATGGAGTCCAAGAAATCCAATCAAACATGATTGAGATAAAATTTGCTTCCTGTTTTTCAGCAATTGACGGCCAAAGATTATGTGCAAATTTGATTCTTCTAGTGCTTGTAGCATGTGTCCATTCTATTAGGATAATTTTAGGAAGTTTGTTATTTGATTGATCTTTGTAATTACTTTAGGGTGATTTCTAGTGTACCCTCACTCTTTGGAGAGGTTTAGAACCCTTTTCTAGATGGTTCATAAAAACCTGCCACGTGTTTATTAAGAAGACAAATCAACGTCTGTGTCAGGCCTATATTTCCAATTTATTATTGGTGGATTCTAACATACAATTAGCAGTCAATGCCTATGATGCCATTGTCATTTAACTACATCTTAAAAATGTTGCTACAAGGAAAAATAATGTGGCTAAACTATCCTCCTCCTCTCACTCTGACAGTCTCCCTCCCTCACTCCCCCACCTCCGCCGCACCCTTTCCTCCTCCTCTTCAGTGAGACATCAGGAACACCAGTCATCTCCTCAAACTTGTTACAGTTCCACAAATCATCATACACGTTATTGCAACTACATTTCCAAATTCATTACAACATATTACATACACAGTGTCTCCTTTGTTCCCATGTCTCAACAGTAATGATTAACCAACATTTCAACATATGATCCAATTCCAGTTAATCCCAATCCGAACTAGATCCGTTTTCCCAGCTCTCGCATTTGTCAAGGCACCTAACCGGTGAACCGCAAGTGTGGTCACAAATGGGTGAGTGAGGGAGAGAAACTGAGAGGAGGAGAAATGGAAACCAATTTAGAAGATGGGTTTGGGTTGGTTTTGTTAGTCCCTATGTCTATATACCTCCACCTCTACTCCAACTTCACCCTCACCCCTCCACACCACCACAACCTCATCGCCTTCGACCCCATCATCGCTGAGATTGAGTGCCGCCTTCCTCTTCGTTTACGCGTTGTTGCGTCGTCCACCTTGTCGCCACTGCATCATATCACGTTCAAATAGCTGCCATGCCGTCGCCAGTTGCAGCTTTGCCGGTTTACCACCATCGCGTGCATCTCTCTGTTTGCAGTCTCAAAACCCCTCTCTCTCAGTATTATGATCCCAACCCCAAATCCCTAATTTTGTTTCTGCTCTTTTCCCCTTGATTATATTTTATTTTTGTTGTTTTCTTAATTTTTTTTGTTGTGATTATTTTTTGATGACAATGTGCTGAATGCTAATCCTATCATTTTGCACAAATCTTCTTCTGGTTTGGGCTCTCTTGGTTGGTAGGTTGTTGTATTTGTAGGACTGATCTTTTCTCATAATATGGAAAATCAAATGGAGGCAGTGGTGATAACGGTGACATGGTGGTGGAGGTGGGGAAGGGAGGAGGGAGACGGTGAGGATGATGGAGTTTTTGTGGCTATTTAGCCACATGTTTTGTTTCACTTAACCACATTTTGGAAATATTGTTAATAGCAACTGCAGCAATGGCATTGACCATCAACTGTAGGGAAGTAGTCACCTTTATTATTAAGCATTTTAGCAAATTATTCCTTTCAATTTTAGAGTTAATTTAGAGATTTTTTGGGGCAAGAACCCTAGACTCCACTTTCAACATTCACCACTATCTAGACGTTGAAGTTGCCGCCCACCACAACAGTAAGTATAGTAACTTGATTCAAAGCTTCTTTTGTACCTTGTAAGGATATTTGGTTGGTATAAATATATAATACACGTTTCCTACGCATACAAATGGGAATCTTGGATCAGATCGCAACGGCTTAGCTCCATGATGTGCCTTCATGAACACAATGACAAGTTAAAAAGCCAAACTACAATAAATATTGTGGGGCTTAGCTCCATCAATTAGCGCTTACCCTAATTCTATGTAGAAGCAACAATGCAAGCAATTTTGACTGAGAGACATGCTTCAGCAAAAAAATAGCTACAAGAGAACTAAATACAAAGAGGCTACAAATGGTGGCGGTGACACAATCTACCACATGATGGGCAGCGACTTTAATTTGACCAATGGGCAGTGATCAATATTGAAGGTGGAGGCTAGGGTTCTTACCAAGAAGAAAAGGGGGTTTAAGCGTTGATTCAGGTCTCTTCTTAAGAAAAATTCCTAAACTAATTCTAAGATTAAGGGACTAATCTGACTTTTTACTTAATAAACATGTGGCGAGTTTTTATTGGATCATTTAGAAAGGGTTCTAAACCCCTCTAAAGATAAATGGTACACTAGAAATCACCTTACTTCAGATGAACTATTCGTTTGTTCTCAACCCCCATATATACCTTGTACATGTTCTATTCTAATTTATGAAAAGAATATACTTGTTTTTCATCCACACATCCTGTGTCCATTTCCTTTTTTTGCATATTATTATTATTGTTGTTGTTGTTGTTATTTTGTGATACATATTACATATTCTTATTGAGAGAACACGATACCTATTTTCCTCATGATATTATTTAACTGGGCTAAGACCGAGTTGTTATAAAGAGAACTCAAATAGAAGACTTATTCTTTGTATATACAAGTGTTTATGGTTCTATCAAGAGAAATTAAAAAAATTTTCTAGTTGATGTGTTTCGAAATTATCCTAGTTCAAAATTTCATTCACTTGTATTAAAGAATCATTTGAATATTATATAAGTTACAATTTATATTATTGCAAATAAGATTTTAAATTAAGAGAGTTTTTAGATTAATTTTTTAAAAGGACATATCATCACTCCTCTAATAAAGTGTAGATAAAATCGCTCTTCTAGACAAGATAATTTAATTTCAAGAGCTGTGATTTGTTGTTGGTGTTCTGTACACACCCAAGTAATTCTTACTTGTCCATCCCAACAGTTCCCTCTTAACATATATCACAGTCCTGCTTTTTCGTCATGCCACCAGCATCAAACTTAGTACAGTTGAGATCATGCACGTACTCTGTTGGATGTTAGTGCCTGTGTATACATGTGTATGTGTGATCCACGTTCTAAAATAGCTATGACCTTTTCATTCATTCAGAAAGTTATAAGCTAAAACAAAAAGCTGATTTAGCACATGTCCAATTAAAGCCCTTTTTTTTTAATTTTGCATCACGTACGATGAGAGGAACTCGAGATTGATGAACAAAGGACAAACAGCACACATTAAATAGACTTAAAGGATGTAACAGGATGGGACCATATAGTATCAAATATCAATACAAAGTTATCAGTTTGATAATTTCCATATAAATTGAGCCCTTTTAGCCAGAGCATCATCTCTGATAACTAAACTAATGAAAGTGCAGACGATAGTAACTAGTAGTAGAAGAAAATATTCAGAAAATAGTGACAGTTTCATTATATGGTGCTGAAGTACCCCCAGGATCGGATTTGTACCAGAAAGTATTGAATTTTTATCATGCTTCCACATGGTGCAGCCAAAGGTCCCACGTACAAGATTAAGTACTCTTTTGTTAGTTATTGCATGTTTGGATTTCTGTTACTAGTTCCCAAATCAAGGTTTGAGAAGAAGCTAGATATGAGAAAAATAATTATGCTATAATTAGAAAGATCCCCGCATGTTATATTCTGAGAAGATAAATGTCATCAACTAAAAATAGCTAATTAACAGGCTATTAGCATCAAAATGTTACACAGTCTTGGGTTCAATTTGGGGAACATGAGATGATAGAGCTAATTAATTAGATGATTTGGTGCAATCCTCTTTGATTCTGGAAGTTGTGATTGGGAAGAGATCAAGAGTCTTGAGAGGTCGAGTGCAACATGAGGATGCTTGATTAACTTCCTCGAGTGCACAACCATTGTTGCAGAATGTCACCTCTTTCTTCTCCACTAAACTTTGCGGGTTACACACACTGCATTTGCAATTCATTGCCCGTTGATCTGATGTGTTTGCAGCTCCTCCCTGACCATATCAAATGAAGAAAGTGAAAAAGAAGCAAACTTTTATAATTTCCCTGACTACAATTCATAGCCTCAAACTGAAACATAATCATGCCTTTTGGAATGAATCCAATATTCTAAGGCTTCTTCTTCCCTTATCCCATGACATCACTTATTTTACACCATTATTTCTAAATGCCATGCATCTGAGGGTTACAACTTACAAGTAGAGGAGAATCATCAGCAGAAATAAAAGACACACAGAAAAGCAGCATTACACATGCTTTCCAAATGCATGGTAGAAAAGAAAAGGAAGATTACCTGAAAAAACAAGCCAGGTGTGTTGGAAAAGGAAACTTCTTTGTTACTAGAAGAAGAAGGATAGCCAAAGCTACCAACAAAACGGTTACTGGTATCCTGATTCAGTTCGTAATGATGGAGCTGGAGTTGTTGCTGTAGCTGCAGTTGCTTGCTGAGTTTCCTCCTTAGCTTCTGTCTATCCCTAGCCTTGTGGTTCTGAAACCAATAGAAAACATTTTTCCCTTCTATCCTTCCATAGAAAGAAAGGTGTGTTGTTATTTGCTGAATTTGAGAGGCACTGGGAGTTCTGATCCCATTCCTGTACAGTTCCTCCAGGATCATGAGCTGCTCAGTGGTAGGGCTCCATCTTGATGAGCCTCCTGCTGGGGACATAGTTTCTCTCTTGAGATTGTGAGAATTTGAGTTCCTGAGAAAATAAGGGGGCCAGGTGGATGAAAGGGGTGTATAAATAGAGGGACAGAGAGAAAGATACAGTGAAGTTGAGAGGAAGAGACAAAATGGAAAGAGGATTGAGAGAACAGAAAAAGGAGGAGGTGAATTAGATAGGTAAAAAGTACTAGCCTCATGCTGATGTTCCTTTTAGAGGAGCATTCAAGTGAGGTTTCAGTCCATCCACAGAGAGAGAGAGAGAGAGAGAGAGAGAGAGAGAGAGAGGATATGAAATGAGATGAGTGAATGAAGAAAAACCTGACCGTTGGGGTATGAGTCATCATGACCTTATTGTTAACTTTTCTTAACAGAATGTATCAGATACTCCCCAAGCAAGTCTAATTGAGAACCAGAGCAGATACTACTCCTGTTAATTAATCGATCAGCCCTTCCTCCGCCCTAATAATAGTGTTATGGCCTAAGAAGCTCAGACACACCAAATTGGTGGCGTATCCGTGGGTCAAACACATATCGATGTTCGACACCCACACAATACATGTTGGATATGCATCCATACGCGTCCAATTAAAAATTAATTTTTTTGAGCTCGGACATACACCAAATGAGGCTGGACACTACTCTAATTCACTGTAGACGTGGTTTGGATATCTCGCGGACACGTCTAAGTTGGTTTCTTTATTTTTTCTTTTCAAATTTTTAATATCAACATGAGCCCAAAATCAACTGTAGTTATTTGGTTGGACATGTGCTGTTAAGTTATTTAATTTTAAAAATTCTTCAGTTGATCACATAAAAAAAAATTAATTAGATAAAAATAATTATACAAATACAACAAAAAGAAATTTAGACAAAAAAAATCATACAACAAAATAAAAAAATTATATATATATGTGTGTGTGTGTGTCGTGTTCATATCCATGTTGTATCCCGTGTTCATATCAGGATCCATGCTTCATAGTTCATGGCAGATGCTATTTGTCCCCATTTACCCCAGTATTGCTGTGTAGCCTCTAAGAACTAAGAGAAAATTTAAAAAAAAAAAAAAACTTCAAACAAGTAAACTATCTTGGAAATATAAAGTCTTCTAATCCTTTGAATTTTCAGTATCTCATATGGTCATATCCAACCGTCCATCTTTCAGATTATCACATCAATTGTCTACATATACTCTATGGTTGTGTAAAATTGTATATTTATTGATCTATGCATCCCTAATCTATTTTAAAATTGGGGTTAGCCCAAAAACGTTTATATTATCTTAAACTAGTAATCAGTGACAACTGCATGCGTGTTTTCATCAGATTTGGTCATGTCAGATGGCATTTGTTCCCACTCCCCCAGTGTTGATGTATAGCCTCTATCCTATAAGAACTACGGAAAGACTCTTCTAATCCTTTGAATTTTCACTATCTCATATCCAGTCACCCATATTTCAAATTATCACATCACGTGTCCCCATAAACTCTATGACTCTGTAAAATTGTATATTTTATTGATCTATATATATTCCTAAACTATTTTGAAATTGGTTAGCACACGAAAAGCAATAATATTTAGCTAAGCTTAAACTAGTAATCAGTGACAACTGCAAGTGTTTAAATCATATCTGGTCATGTCACGTAATATAATTACACATATACATATAGAAAGACACAATGCAACAAATTCAACTACAAAAAGTATAAAATCAAAATTGATGTCCTTCTCACATTGAAGTTTTTCTAACATATGCGCGCAACTCAACTAAAAGCCAGTTATAAATATTGGCAATCGATAAGTGCCATTATTGGAAGCACTTAATTTCTGAAAATATGAAGACATGCTTATGGACAATGGTAGCAAAGGGGTGAGACTTGGCAAAATGGCAAGTCATTCACAGTCACAGAGTGGGGCCTCTGGCTAAGCTATATGCGTGCTTCGTCCTGAGTGCTGACAAGTTGAAAACGCAAGCCTCGAACAGTTAGAGCCCATAAATGCATGCAGCAGGGTGTGTCCAATGCCTTGTCTGTTTTGGCCTGAGTTATGTGAGGGACTTGTCATCTCTGGCAACATTCCTCATCATCTCAGCCGTTCGTTTCGTGACTCACTCACGTCATCAATTTGTTACATTTGTATTTCACCCCTCTCTCACTGTCTTGTTGAGTGAAGTGTGAAGTCAACCGCAAAATCTGCCAACCATAGTTTTTGGGGGAGTTGAGTTGTTTCTATTTATTATATATAAGATATCATATTAACTCATACCTCATTTATTATTGAATAAGATGTGAACCTCATTCAAATAGGATTCACATTCCATCTAATAATGGATGAGATCTAAGTCGATATGATATCTTATATTCGATGAGTACAAATAACATTTTTATTTTTGGGTTCATCTCGTAGGGCCCCTTGAGTATGATATTTCATGCTTTTGTTACGTATTTCGTGACTTGTTAACATAGCTTCTTATACTGTTATGCTATGAAATGTCAATGCTTTTAGAGTTTGATCTTAATTATATTATTATTAGAGCTTCACTGGAATTGTACAGTATTATAGCCCATTAAAGACCATAATAAAGTCCAATGTGGGCCATTAAATCATGAATGATACATGTTTTTGTTACGTATTTCGTTACTTGTTACAGAGCTTCTTGTACTGTTATGCTATGAAATGATATTGTTACTAGAGCTTCGCTGGAATTATACAGTATTATAGTCCATCAAAGAACATAATAAGTCCAACGTGGGCCATTAAATCATGAATGATACATGTTTTTGTTACGTATTTCGTTACTTGTTACAGAGCTTCTGCTGTGATGCTATGAAATGTCAATGTTATTAAAGTTTGATTTTAAATCTTGTTATAATAGCTTCGCTGGAGTTATACAGTATTATAGCCCATCAAAGACCATTATAAGGTCCAATGTGGGCCATAAAATCATGAATGATATTTGGAATCATTTGGCGAAAGCTTGTACCCTCCCTGTCTATACAGATCTCACTACTGAAGAAAAAAAGGGAAAAAAAGGGATCTTGTGGAGGCATTCTTTTTTATTGTACTTTTCTTTCCTTCGATGGTACATGCATGTTGATATTACTAGTCAAAAGCTCTTGCTATGCATGGATCATATAACATCAAATTGTATCAATTTATGTCCATAATTTTTAATGACAATAACATGGTTTAATTTGATCCAGATATGGCTTAATACTGCATCAATACAATTCACAAATTGTGAACCAAAATTACCTCATTTTCCCTCTTAAACACTCACCCAATAAAAGCCCCAAAAATTTGAAAAGCATGCATACGTTTTCATCATTAAAAAGAAGTAAATACAAAAACTAATTCTTTCATTATCAATATTTATATTCAAATATTTGGGATCTAAAACAGGTTACTAAATAGCTATACAATTTCAACACCGTTTCTGATTTTAATGAGTCAATATGTCATTTAGATATTATTTTGGTTTGTAATTTTCTTTATTCTCCATTTTCATAGCAGCCTTTCTGGCTCAGTTTTGTATAACCACACTTAAGATGAATTTATGATGGTTTATTTACTATTCATTTTTGTAACAGGATATTCAATTTCAACAAATTAAAGCTATAAATGCGACAACTACATGCAGCAATAAGTTATTAAATAATTAAACATTAGTGAAAGAAACTTTGAGAATGAAATGCTTCAGCTTGCAAAAATAAAATTTTGTCTCAATCTACATCTTATTGTGAGCTAAAAAAAAACAATACGGCACAAATTTAGAAATAACAACCTAGAGGATCATTCATATAAGGGTTAAATGTCTTTTACTCTCCTGAATTTTAGGTCATACTTTTCAAAACGTGTATCATAACACCCTAAACTTTTCAAACTGTGTAAAAAAACTCTCCTTTTAAAATAGTGTACAACTTTAAGTCATAATAAGGAGTCGGGTTACACAATAAAACAATCAGGAAGGTTAATTACACACAGAATCCACAGACAAGGTGTCGGGTTACATAAATTAGAAATATCATGGGGTTAAGTATACATAAATCTTACCTTCATTAGTTGTTAAAATTATGTTGAGGGGTTTTTTTTGCATAGTTTGAAAAGTTCAAGGGGTCGCAATGTACATTTTAAAAAGTCAGGGTGTAAATTGTGCATAATCTAAAATTTAGAAAGGTAAAATACATTTAACCCTTCATATAATAGTATTTCAATGATACAAACTATAAGCTAGCCAACAACTAAAATATTGCTCACTAATAGCAAAGCATCCCTAAACTAAAGTCCTAATGTTCAATGTCAATGGCACAAGACCATTCCTTTCCGGCATATACATTCATAGCCAACAAAATTCATGTCCTCACCAAACTCATCACACAAATTTACAGCAGTGAATTTTAACTAAAAAAAAATAAGTTTCAAACACAATGACCCAAAAGTAATAAAAGAAAAACGAACCAAAAGTAAGGCTAGCCAACAAACCCAATAAAAGAAAAAGCTTCCTTTCCTCCAAAAGCTCTCTCCCCACCCCCCCCGGGTGCGGGTCCACCCTCGCCTCAAAATCGTTTGTTCTTGCTTTCTCTCTTTATTATATTTCTCTCTCTCATTCATTGTCGTTTATAGAAAGAAGAAAAAGGAGAATCAAGCTCTATTGACAGCGCACAAAATTAATCTTCATGTATGAAGACTTAACTCATTACATTTGATTTTCCATGAGTTTATGGTTTATGTCTCAAGACATGAATATTTTTTTTTTCAAAATTTTTTCAATATGAAAATGAATTGAGAATGATTCTATTAGAAGTTGAGATTTGCTGTTATTGTTAAAAATTGGAGTTAGAAAGTTATAAATGTATGCTACAAAAAGCTATAAATTAGTACACAAAAAATTATAAATCATGTCCATAAAACATGTATAGGTTTAGAATAACACGTGAATCGGTATGCAAAAAAGTTTGTCCTCAATTGGTTTATAATTTTTCAAAAATGGTTTACATGTTTTATGAACATGATTTATAACTTTTTCCATATTGGTTTATAACTTTTTTGCATATGGTTTAACATTTTATCCTAAATTTATTTAGTATTTGTCCTCAATTGGTTTACAATTTTTTCAAAATTGGTTTACATGTTTTATGAATATAGTTTATAATTTTTTGTATACTAGTTTACAGCTTTTTTGCACATGATTTTACATTTTTATTCTGAACCTATTTAATATTTGTCCTCAATTGGTTTACTTCAAAACTGGTTTATATGTTTATGAACATGGTTTACAACTTTTGTGTACTGATTTATAACTTTTCATAATACGCATTTAAAATCCATGCCTCGGGACATAAACTATAAATACATGAAAAATCAAATGGAATGAGCTAAACCTTCATACATAAAGATTAGTTTTGTATGCTACCAATAGAGCTTGATTATTCTTTTTTTTCTTCCTATGAATGACGACAAACAAGAGAGAGAAATGTGACTAAGAGAGAGAGAATGAAAGCTTTTTGACGGAGGGAAGCTTTTACTTTTCTCTCTCTTCCCATTTTACCCTTCCTTATTTCATACTCTTATTTTGTCCTATAATAAAGTATAAATGTATGATAACTTTGTGGTGGTGTGCAAATATCATTCCGGATTAACAAGAGCTCCCTTATTCTTTTTAAATGCCTTGACCATTCAAGCTTCAATGACACTTCTTGGCACATTTTCTAGTATCCTGTTTTTTACATCAACCATTGGATGCGTCGATTGACCCTTTGTCGTTTCTTCGAGCCTTTTATCAAGGGAAATTCTACCTCAACAACTTCATTCCATCTTGATCATATTTTCTAGCATATTATTTCTGCACTCCATTATTAAAATACCTAAATAATGGAGTAGAATAATAGTACCACTCCACTCCACTTTCTTCCACTATATTCTACCCTATTCCAATACTTATCTTCAGTCGAAACATAGTGTAACCATAAAGAAGTGTAACCATTGTTCTAAAAATTAGGCTGGATTGTCCGGTCCAATCAAAAGCCTAAAATGTTAGTTCAGATAATCGGTCAAAACCCAAAAATTTGGCCAAAAACTAGGGAACCGCTTGAATCGGTTGCAATTTGGCGGTCTAATGGTCCAGTAAAAAATAAAAGGAAAACAATGTGCAAAGATATGAAGTTTGGGTTAGAATCATGGACATGGTGTCCTCATCCATAACCACCACAAACAGACGACATAGTCAAGCTTCCACTATCTTCAAGCTCAACCGCTTAATGCCTATCATTTCATATCCTGGTCATCCTCCTGGCTTCCATAATCGCCATGGGGAGGAGCATAAGTTGTGCTGTAGAAAGATAGGGGAGAGATTCATAGAAAGAATGAAAAGGGGTGGTGGCGATTGATTGTTGGAGAAAGATTTAGGGTTTTCCATTTGAAGTTGTTCATTTTGCGTTGGGCTTGATTACTTTTTCGGCCCAGTTTTTTCCTTTTATTTTTTTCTTTTATTATATCATATATGTAACATCATAGTCCTGTACTCATGAGGCATACTAATAGGCTTTTACTTGTAGGATGTCAGCAACGTTTAAAAACATTTACGCATAAAAAGGCTTTAAGTTTTTTCTTTATTATATCAATATTAATGATTTTTTTTAACTTTCTTCAAATAAAGTTTTTTTAACCCAGGCGGCATGGTGGGGCTTGTCGTTCTGGATATAAATTTAATCATTTTTAAATAGATGCACATATATATTTTATTATATATTAATTGTATTTTGATTTAAATTAAATTGATTGACCAGTACGTTGTCCGATTTGATATGACTTTCGGTTTGCGGAACTTTGAGTGACACTTCCAATTGCAGCTGCCAGGTAAGCTAGCACAAAACACTCATCAAACCCTCAAGCCAGGAAAGAGAAAAAAAAAAAAAAAAAAAGGAAAGAAAAGTTGGTGTCTAAGTGGGTTGACTCCACACACTCAACTTCCCCAACGGAACCAAAAACCAAGAAAGATCCATGCCTTCATCTCCCTCCACCTCCTTCACAGCCAACGCTCGTAACCGCACCTTCCCGTTGTACAGAAAATGGGCGAAGAAAGAATACGCAATCGCGTCCGTCGCATTGGCCTTCACACTCATCCTCTTCTCTCTATCTACGCGCCCCAGCCTCCAACCTTCCAGAATCTCCTCCGATTCCGCCACCGTCGTTCCGTTGACCCTCCTCAGAAAAGCCAACCAAAGAGGCGCACGTACGTTCCCCAGAAAATGAAAATGCACTGACCCCGTCGCTCAAAACGCGTCCAAGTATTGTGGCTTGACTTCGTGGCGTAACTCGAGCTTTTTATCCTTTTGCAGTTTGCTTGGATGGGAGCGCCCCCGGCTACCACTTTCAGAAGGGCTTCGGATCCGGATCTCACAATTGGCTGCTTCACGTTGAGGTTCTCTTTTTACCTCTCCTTTTTAAGTATAGTAGGATTACTATTATCGGAGAAATGTTACTTTTTACTTACATAACGTGGGACAATCTGTCGACACATTCACATCTAGCATTGGGTGGAGTGTGGAACCCAAACTAATTGGGATCTATATTCAATTCACTGGTGAATGTGAGTGTATCAGCACGGTGTCTCACATAATGTGAGTCAAAATAACATTACTCTCGTATTATTAGAACTTAATTGGAATGGACTGACGGCCATAAAAAAAGTTTTATACATTCGTTCATGTAATAACAAATCAATAATTATGGTTACTTTCCACCTTACTACTTGAAAAGTATCTAAAAAATTCTTTTACACTTTGAATGCATCAAAATTAAACTATTATTATTATTGTTATTGTTATTATTATTATTATTATTATTATTAATGCTGAATTAAGTCAGACTCATAGTAAGCGTGACCAATCATGATCTGATTTAATTACATTGATATGTAAGACTCTTTACACTGTTTAAGCAAAACAATACTTGATGACTGAATGGAGAAGTTCTTGTATTGGTGAATGGAAATTAAACGCATCATAAGTTACTACTTACTATGCGCTGAGTCAATAGATTAATTTTGGTACACAAGGATACTGTAAAAGTCAAAGCTGTCAGCAATTCATGATTGAACCATCAATTTAATTTTGATGCATTTCCAATCAAGTATTTTGAGTTGCATAACTGCTTTCAAGTGATGGGTATAAGAGTCAATCATCGGGTATGGAAATATATAATTGGACAATAGTGTTACACCACCGGCGAATGAAAATAAGGCATATCCAAATCAATGGTTTTCCTTTTTATTTTATGAATGTATTAAAACCTTGCAATGATGCAATAAAAATAAATAATTATAAGTGTCAAACATTTTTACAATATCAACCAATGAAAATGATTAGGATTTAATTTTGATGCTCTGATATTGTAAGAGTGTTTTACATAGTCATGTACTTTTTTTATTAGTTGACTGGATAGTACATATTATTATTGTTGTGAAATTTGGGTTTGGTTCGAAGAAATTGACAAGAGCTTTGGTTGATTTCAATTGTGGGTGCAGGGAGGAGGATGGTGCAATTCGATATTGTCGTGCTCTCAGCGGAAAATGACTGCTTTGGGGTCGTCCAAGTACATGGAAACAGAGGTTCTTTTCTCAGGAATATTAAGCTCTGATCCTTCTCAAAATCCTGGTAAGTTATCCAATTATCCTATATGCTCATGTAGTTACACTTCAGTACTTTAATCACATCATGCTACCTTTTTATCTTATCTATTACTTATGGACAAATATCTTGGTCTTTTTTTTTTAACCTTTCAGTTTTGAGGAATTGGCACACTTTTATTTGTACATATATGGATCATAAGAGTCTACATTTGCATACTGTGATGTGAAACTTTTACAATATCATCTAATCTTGTGATGCTCCATCATTATGAAGTTGTAATTGGATGATAGTATAAAAAATTTCATGTTGACAGACATAGGATCAAAACTAAATCCTTGTGCCAAACCATGAACTGATTTTCATTGCATTCTTGTTTAGACATTTTGATGTTAAAAGGGCCTATGGATTATACAATTAGACAAAGAATGACTACTGATGTTATATTTCGAGAGGTTACCTCAAACCTTGCTGAATATGATTTGGGCTATATAGATTTGTTAAGTGATGTTACTTAGCTTGATGTGTCAAACTTATTCAGATTTCTTTAACTGGAACAAGGTGAAGATACGCTATTGTGATGGTGCATCTTTTGCCGGCCACCCAGAAAATGAGATTAAGGTTGATTTTACCTTTTCCTCTTTGACTTTAGGCATTTATTGTACTTCCTGTTAGCGTTTTGTCCTGTATAGTGCATAACAAGATATGAAACTTATGTTATTTCTATTTTCGAAATTATTGTATACTGCAGAAAGGAAGTGGGCTGTTCTTCAGAGGCCAGATCATTTGGGAAGCTATTATGGATGAACTCTTATCAATTGGCATGTCTAAAGCAAAACAGGTTATACTTTCACCACAGTCCACAATATCAGTTCTTTCTTTCTTTCTTTCTTTTTTTTTTTTTTGATGTTTTCTGCGGTTTTTAGTAAAAAAATATATATATAAAAAATACTTCTTAAACATTTTAAACTAGATAAAGGAATTTTTGGCCATCAGTCCTCCACTTAAATTTTATCACTTGCATAGTGCCTATTATGGTCAATTATTACCCTATATATGGCACAGTGATAGCCGGCCCCATTATATAGCAATTGACTTTTGCTACAGCTGTAGATTAGTAGAATAATAAGTTAGGGGAGAAATTATGTTTAGGAGGGAAATTCTGTTTGAGATGAGGGAAAGAAATGGACAACAGTTATAGATGTGCGAGATTAAGGGGCGTAAGAAATGTCCCTGTACATTCTGGTTCTTGGTTCATATTGGTCAAGAATCACAGTGAATAAACACTGGTTGTGAATTTTTTGTACCTTTCTTTTCATTTTTCTGATCCAGTCTTGTCACAGTGAAAGTCATATTATGTCATTAATCTTTCTGTTAGTTTATGGGCGTAGAAATTTTATTTTCTTTAATTATTGCTTGAGTTGCTTGATGCAAGAAAGTGGTTGTCCTTCGTGATAGAACAGATTGTAATGTGACTAGTCAACAATCATAGCATGTCATAGAACAGATGGTCGTGGAAGCTTAATTTATTGAGTGCTGTTCCAAGTGAAAAAAATTTCTGCAATTTGTGGTTTCTTTGCCTTCTATTTGACATTAAGTGAATTCTAAATGGTCAGATGTAATTCAGTCCAGAGAATATGCTTTAGCATAATCAGCTGTTTGTGAATTTTTCTGCATTAGTCCTGACCTGAAACTTTTTAACATATGATGATAGATAGGCTACTTTTGCAGGCTCTTCTTTCAGGGTGCTCTGCTGGAGGTTTGGCAACTCTTATACATTGTGATGACTTCCGAAAACTTTTTCCAGAGGAGACAACTGTTAAATGTCTTGCTGATGCAGGCTTCTTCCTGAATGAGTAAGTTTCTCTCCAAATATCATTTCCTTTTCTTACCATGATATTTTTTCTATAAATTAAAACTGAATGTTGCAAAAGGTACTTTTATCTTATTACTTAACAGGTGATCCTAAGGATAACAATTTGTAACTAAAAGATTTGAGTTTCATTAACTGCTATTGGGATTTGACAAACCATGTATATGGTGCGTTGACTGCTTTTATGTACCTGTTTGTTGCATGATCCCCATTTTTCATGATATATGCTACCACCTACCGAGTAAAATATTATTTTTGTACTAAAAATTTCAGGAAGGATATTCAAGGAAATAGCACAATGAGATCTTTCTACTATGATGTTGTTCAGCTTCAGGTATGCCATGCTTGCGTATATACATAAACATTGTCTATTGACTATTGAAAGAGCTGATAGATAAGTATAGATCAAAACAGAAAAATATGTTTTTGTTACTAAATTTTCTACTTCTTGCATAATATCTTGTCAGGCTGTTGCAAAAAGCTTAAACAAAGATTGCATTGCTAGAATTGAACCATATAAGGCAGGTTTTCAGTTTCTCAATCCTCCTTGCCATACTCTTTTGGTATAATTTATGACTGTAAAATTTTGTTTGTATATTTCAGTTAAAACAACCAACTGTTGATTTGTAATGCAGTGTATCTTTCCATTAGAAATTGTTAAAAGCATAAAGACGCCAGTGTTCTTTGTCCACCCAGCTTATGATTTCTGGCAGGTAAGCTCCTTCAGCAGCCCTATTTCATTGTTGTAGTTTTATTTTTTATTTTTTTAAATAATTATTTTACCTATGACAGCCATCTAATGTAAGTTAGATTATATTTAGATACAAAATATCTTGGTACCTCATGGTTCAGATCCTGATGGTCACTGGAAAAGCTGCAGATTGAACCTTGGCAATTGTAATGCTAGCCAGTTTGATGTACTTCACCGTAAGTAAAAACCACTGCTACCGCCTACCACAGTTTTTGGATCCTTTGTATTCACTTTCGTAGACCGGATCCTTTGTATTCACTTTCATAGACCTTCAATGGGATTAGATTTAGAATACCAGCTTGAATGACTTACAAAATTGTCATTGTCAGGTTTCCGTAGTTCATTGCTGATGGCTGTGAATGAATTCCAGCAACGAAAGGAGATTGGAATGTTCATAAATTCCTGCTTTATTCATTGCCAGACTTGGATGGGAGAGACATGGCACTCCCCCAATTCCCCTAAAATAAATGATAAGGTAATTATAGTTTTGGTTTCTCGTGTATGCTGTGGAGATCATATAATTATCCAAGTGAACTAAATGCATGAGTTTCATGAAGTCTGTATCTCCTTTGTCCATTTACTTTATGAATATGATAGTCATTAAAATTGAGTAAATCACATCTCTTCCGCTGAGAAGTGCTTCAATTACACTGTCCTCTCATCCATGGTGAAAATATACACTCCCTTCTCCTAGTTCACATTAATGTGATTAAACCTTTTAATGGTGGAGAGCAACTATGAGGGAGCTTCTGAGGGGTAGTTTTCCACTCCTTATAACTCTTAGCATGGGTGGTGATTAGTTTTGGAGTTGAAGCTAAGATTTAGGATGAAGTCCCAAAGTTGATAGCAGGATTGTTCAAAGTTCATTTCACCTTCAAAAATACCAAATTGATTAGTCAATAGGAGCATTCAAAACTAGCTGTTGAGAATAACTACTTGTGAGAGGGTTGTACATAGCTTCTCATTGACACTGAAATCTTATTCACATTAAAATGGATTAAGTTTAGCATTGGAAGATAGGAGCGTAGTTTTTCAAAATAGCGGGGAAGGAAGCATAATTTGCCCAAATTAATTAGTTCTATCTCTACTTTTAATACTTCCATTTTATGCCCTTCAAATCGCAGTCCCCATATTATTTACATGCTGAATTTGTTACCTTTGTCATAAAGTGATTGATTTAAATAATTATTGGTCTTACTAATGAGTGTTTATTGCAGTGAAATTTGACATGTCTCTTATCTCTATGAAAGTATGAATTTATATAATTGATTTGTGATACACATGTTGACACTTTAAAGATTCATAAAGTGAAGAAAATATAAAGGATAATTACATTGATCCTCCTCGCAATTGGTGCTTATTTTACCCTTCTTGTTTGAGAAAGTATACTCACATTCCTTGATTTATATACTGATCTTATACCTCAAATGCCTTCCTTGCTTTATAAAGCATACATTGCTGCCTTACTTTATAAAAGGATTCTGCACAAAGTCATCTTGGAAATAGCAAAACAAGGGAAGTTAGTATACTAAGTGCTATCCTCAAGTGAAGTGTGAGTTTCCCGTAATATGATTTTGGTGCATAGTTAGTATACTAAGTGCTATCCTCAAGTGAAGTGTGAGTTTCCCGTAATTTGATTTTGGTGCATCAGAATGGATGTCTAATTGAGAAATGAACCACATCAGGCTGATTATGTTTCCTTTTATATTAGTACATAACTTCTGGTGCCGTTACCCATGTTTATACACTAACAGTTCAGTTTTGGATGTGACTTCAACTTTACTAATTGGAAAATAGCTTCAGCGTACTCCAGTTCATGTCTGGTTCGGGTTTACATTCTAGTTTTTTCTGACATTCACAACCTGTCTTTTCTTTTGGCTGCCCTTCAATGTTGTTGCCCTTGGAGCAGACGATTGCTGAATCTGTTGCTGATTGGTACTTTGACCAAAAAGCTGTGAAGCAGATTGACTGCCCTTATCCATGCAACCCCACTTGCCATAATAAGGATTTCACCAGAATGTAGCAAAGCTAAGGGGCTGAGATTTCATTGCCAGTTGTATCTTGGAATATCATTTTCTGAAGATCATGCAGAAACATCTTACCCTTTATGCCGTTCCATGATATTTGCCTCTATTGATTAGCTAGAGAATATGTTGGGGCAGTTCATCTTATTCACCTGATTGAAAGGGATCCTACCTTCTGTCTATAGCCATGCAGCATGAAACTCGCCCCTTGATTAGGTAACCCCTCTCCATCATTCTTGTCAAAGCCGATTGTATAAATTTTTATCAAAAGAATAAATTTTATACTATCTTTTCTAAACTATGTAATGGTAAATTTCGATGCAACAGTAGGTTGCTGCTTTGTGGTATAGAGATTATAGGTTCAAATCCTGAAAACAATCTCTCTGTAAGGGGAGACTAAGACTGCATATAGCTATTCTCCCCCGATAAACTAAGTGGGAGTCTCGTATACTGATTTGTCCTGTTCTAAACTATGTATTTTTTTCTATGTAGATTTTCCTTGTAGAGCACACCAGGATTTTTATACATTTATATAGATGCAACACTTATGTTAATTTTCAATTTTCTGCATTATACGGGTTCAATTAATTTTTCAGGAGTGCCAAAATTTCGACAGCAATGTTTAAGAGAGATTCTAATTTCTGCTTTTCTACTTAACCCAAATATTCAGAAAAGGGAAAGATGCAACTGCCTCCAATTAACTATGATTGATCCCTAAAGTTTATAGTGAAAAAAAGCAACAATTTTTTTTTTTTTTTTTTGGGTGTAAGTAACAAGTCTAAATGTAATAAACCAGCAAGTCTCAATTTAACAAGCAACACCAGTCATTTTAAACTAGTATAAAACTGAAATTCTGGCCATGATAAAGTAAAATTACAGCATGCGTATTATTTGCCAGAAGCCATGCTGTACTGCTCCATATTTCTAGCAGCGATCACCAAAACACCAAGAACAATAAAAGTTGCTTAACATTTTAGAAAATGACATTTATAATATGCATATAATATCCAAAGAAAGTGAACAAACCAAAGCACACATTTCATTCCAACAAAGAACTAATGCACTAATGCGACTAGTGTCACTGTGTCACACTCTGGTTTAATTTTTTTAGCCCTTTTACGTTACGTTAGATTTGTCAGCTAGTAGACTATGCTTTCGTTGTGATTAACGTTTCACAAGAAAAGAGTAGGCTGACCAAAACAAAAAAAAAAACGAAGAGTAGTGTTTTCTATTATCTTATGCGCGTAAATAGTCATAATTATTGATCAATAATGTACATAGTTAAATTTATTATTTGATATAATTCTTATCTGACCAAAAAAAATAAAAAATACCTTGTTTGGTTCAATATACAATCTGGTTTTTAGAACCTTGATTTAAAGAGGAAGGTACGAAGTACGATATAGACAAGTGTAAGATTTGAGTTAATACTGGTTACGAATATGACCTTGGGCATCGGAACAGGACAATCAGAAGCCAAGATAATGACAAACTAGGCTAGTAAAAATCCCCTCAGACTCCATAAATCAGATGACTGAACTAGGACCCCCAAACTTAGAAATAAGGATGAGGAAAGCTCCAATCCCCAACAGAGCGAAGAACGCCCACTACAGAGGCAGTCTAAATACCGGGTTGACCAAGAGGGAGTGTGCAGCAAGAACGGATCGTGTGCCTTCTAGAAGAAACCCCCCGGTGTCGATTAAGATCCCCTCCATATTGTACAGCTCATAGAGACAATTGGCATCCCCCCCTCCTGGTACAGTACAGCTCATAGAGTCGACTAGCATCCCCTCCGTACTGTGCAAGTCATCCAGCCCATAGTGTATACCTCAGTCCTAGAAACATCAATTTTGGGAAAGGATTATGGGTATAAATATTCATAAGGAACGCATCAAAAGGTATGTTCTCCTTTCCACCTTAAACAGTAACCTACTCAATCTAACTTGGGCGTTGAAGTGCTTTTTGCAAGCACCCCACTGCTAGTGACTCAACGCCGGAGCAAGGAAGAAGACCTTGAGTGCCACCCCGAAAGGCCAAGTTACCGTACACAAAGGTAATAATACCTATTTTGGCAGTGAAATTGTACATATTGGTTCCAAAAAGAGAAATGAGCTTTTGAATTTGTAATTATGAATTATGTTAGTCCTTAATAGGTAAATCCGACATATTACTAGACTAATTTGAGTCAAAGTTATTAATTTTAGAGACTAATTTGATTAACTAATATATATGTTCAAGGAACTGATATGAATCATTTATACTTTTAAAGACTAATATGATTAACAATTATAATGCTAGGATTAATTAATTGTATTTTAAATTTCAAAGACTAAAATCACTCGTATGTAATTACAGTGATGAAATTGAGCATTCACTCATTTATATTTAGATGAGAGATTAATTTTGAGATAAAAACTGTTTTACATAGGCAATGTAGATTATTCTTCCTAATCAACTTCTATGTCTCTTGCTTTTTCATTTGCATGACGATGTTCAGTATCTTGAAACATATCAATAATTTCAAAGCTCATAAGAATGACTAATATTACTCTTGCTTACATATGCAAGAGAAATGATACATACACACTTCCACATTTATAGTATAGTACATTCTTCCACTTCACTACATGACAACATAGGAGTATGAAATATAGAGAATAAGATGGAAAGAGGAAAAAGAAAAGAAAAAGCAATGTCTCTTCTTTTTTGTTTCAAAATATAATAATCCATGTCATTCTAGATATGATTTTCAAAAGGAACCAAGATGAAAATGAAAAATGATAGAAATATAGTCTAGATATGATTTTCAAAAGGAATCAAGATGAAAATGAAAAATGATAGAAATATACAATTGAAAGACTATTATGAAAAATGCTCCATACACACCACAAGCAATCAGATCTCCGATTAAGTGGTTAAGGAGTCCAGCTAACTAATAACAATTGTGGTAGGACTCGTGGTTTAAAGTTGAATGACCTAAACAACAGCTCTATAACCTAAACAACATAATACAACAATCACCGACAAAGCAAGCTTCATTCATTCAGTAATGCAAGCCACGAGAACAGTAATATCATCAACCTTTCCACCTTCACGCCAGTCCCATCCTTCCTTCCGAGCAGCTACTCCAAAAGGGCTCACAGTCTCCTTATCCATCGAAAACCTCAAAGCAACATTCGCAATGTGACCAGCCAAATGCTGAACATTATCCACCATCACCACCCTGTTTCCTTGCAATGCGTTTTTCTCCATCAAAATGTGTTCCATCTCATGAGGAAACACATTATCCCAAAGCCCATCAGTCCCAAGCACCACTATGTCCCCAGGCTGCACCGCAACTTGAAACACCACACCCGATCCGGGGCGGTCACACCCCTTACCATTCCCCAACTGAAACGGAGTGTTGAAACAATGCTGCTGAGTAGGCGATCGGAACAATAACCTGTTCTTCCTAAACACCATTAAGCCACTGTCACCAACGCTCACGCCATGCAGGACGTGTTCTTTTACTGTGACAATGGAGGCTGTGGATGAGCCCTTTGCCTTGGTGTGCATGAAAGCCTGGCGCACCACTCTTTCCACGTTAACGAAGCCATTCGGTTCGTGTTTTACCGCGACTACGGCTCTTTTCATGAGCTCACGAGCGTAGCTGCCGGCGTCGACGCCTTGCTTTGCCCAGCCGCCGACCCCATCGGCCACCCCCATGGTTCGCTCTTCCTCGCAGATGAAGCAGGCGTCGTCTCCCAGGGGCTTTTTGGGGTTTTTCTTTGGGGTGTAGAAACCCCTTGCAACCATCTTCAACCTCGGAGGAGGCTCCTCTTTTCCGGAGGAACGGCTTCGTGATCTCTTTAGGATCATTTTTGATAGTGTTGATTACTGAAAGATAATTAGGGTATTAGGGTGTGTGTGTGTATATATATATATATATAGATTATGTAGAGAACGATTCGGTGGCACGTGAATTGCTTTGATTTAATTTAAAAGCTTCGTAAATGTTGATATTCAGTTTAGAAGCCTTTTGACAATAGAGATGAAGCTGAAGCAATGAATGCAACGGAAATATACGATAAGGATTCTGCAAGGCTTTTTTTAAAAAAAAAAGAAAAGAAAAAGTTTTCCTGCTATATTAAACTATCTCTTCATATCTTAACAGCTGAGATTTTAAATTCTTCTAGATAGATTATCCCTTTTTATTTGAGTTTATCTTTTCTGAATTATGGTGAAACTGTTATTTCAGGTAAAAATAATGTTATCTATATACCAACTGAATTCTCGAAATTCTAACAGTCGAACAACATAATAAAAGTTGGTGGGGTCTCCCGCCAAATTCTAAACGCAAAAGTCTTTGCAAAGTAATATTATTTACACAAGTAATATAATTTAGAGTCTTAACGAAAACTCAGATATGACCATTTGATTTTTTTTTTCTCTATGCCTATCAAATAACCAATTACTAAATTTTTGTGAGATTGTGAAAAAAAAAATATTTTGGATTACTAAATTGATAGGCAGTATATACCTATCAAGTTATTTTGCTTGTATTTTTTTCATTTTGATTAAAAAATGTTAGGGAATGTTTGAATTAGGGTGTGTTTGTGTTAGATTTTGAAAAAAAGTGATTATGAGAGTTAAATTTTGTATATAATTGAAAAAGCTAAAAACTATTTTTTTTTAGAAGTTACTAATTTTAGCTTCTATAAAAAAGCTAAAAACTATTTTTTTTTTTAAATTTTGATTCTATTTTAAAAATTATCAAAATATACGAACAATGATTTTTTTTGGACAAAAAAGTGATTATTATCCAAAATAATCACAAATAAACGTACCTTTAATTATAATTATATATAATAAGATGTTATAAGATTTTTTTTCTTTTTGATGAATCAGGTCTATTCATCATTTGCCGAAAATAATGACCAATAAATAAGTAAGACTGCAATTAGAGAATAAAAAAATATTTGAATGACCATATCTAGATTTTAATAAAATGGTTAAAAAAATATTTCTTATCATACTTGTAAATTTTAAAAACAAATATCAACCACTTGTAGTGGAAATTGAAGGATAGATTTGAGATAATGGATGTTGAATTGTTTCTTTTGTCGCAAATTTGATCTATAAAATGATGGAAACCAGGTGATGGAGGGAAGTCATGGATTCGTTGACCATAACTACAATCGTCAAAGTGGGCTCTGGCTTGTGAGCTAACCCGACTCAATCCACCAAAACGGTGGGTTGGGCTACCAAAATTATAGCTCATATAGAAGTAGGTCGAAATGGCACGACCCATTTAACCTATAAGTTAAGAAGGTTCAAGCCAAGTTTTTGCAGGTTAACCCTTTTTTCACTTACAATCTGATAGGAACCTGATGCTCATAGGGAAATAATGAACTAGAATGGAACACTTATAAAGAAATATATTCTGGAATCACTCACTGCTGCAATATCAGTGTGATATTGAGCTTAAAAGAATGAATTACAAGATGCAAAGTAGCAAGAAACAGTAAAATAGGTATGGCACTTTAAGAGGCCAAATCTCTCCCAAGGTAGCTCTTAGAGAGGCCACCACTCTCCCAAGCCTTTCCCATTAATTTCCTGAATGATTCTGTCCACACCCTCTTCTCCCTACAAATAACCTCCTCTAACAGAATCCCACATAATCCTCACTTCCTTCCCTTTCTTTTTGCCAACTCAGCAGGTTAGTTACAAAACTCACATTTCATCCCTCACACACACCAATTACAATTAAGTCCCCAATCTATATTTATTTAGGTACTTACTAATATTCCTCCCCTAAAAGAATCACCTTGTCCTCAAGGTGATGTGTGGAAAAGAAATGCTGAAGGAAGACTTCCCCCTGGATCCCATATCTTGAAAAATAAGGAAAGTGAGCTTGCTTTGTTGAGTTGTCCCCCTGGGTCCCAAGGATCTGATCCCAGTCCAATCCCTAGGCTTTCTTGGTTTTTAGTAATTAACAACAAATGCTTTTCTTGTTCACCAATCATACCAGCCTCATCTTCCCCAATCTGTAGTGCTTGAATATTAGGAGTCTCCAAAGATATTATCATCTGCTGAAGTCTTTGCCTAGGCTGACTATAAGCAAAACCATGCTTGATTATAGTCTCCATTTTATCCCCAATCAAAGCCCAGATCAGAACTGCTTGGGTGAGTTTGTCAATGCAGTCAAGAACCCTATTTTGGAGTTTGCAATATACTGCAGTTGCACTAAAAAACATTAGATTCCCCTCAGTCTTGTTTGATAAGTCCTACAAATCCTGGACTTTTTGCCTGTTCCTGCCACGAATTTGTTCAATAATAGCACTACTAGTTTTTGGACCTTTTTCTTGAAACATGATTATTCCAATTTCCTCCACAAGGTAGTAGCGAATCCAAAGGGTGAGTAAAAAACAAGTTGAAGGGTTCAAGCCCACCCCCTTGTGACCTTATTGCTACTTCATTAACAGTAAATGGAATGGCTATTGGTGCATAAGAAAACTCATCCCATCCAAGGTGCAATGCATCAAAATAGGATGTGTGAACCTTCCTATGCAGAATAAGAAATGCAGCAGAAGTGGAATAGACAATAATGCATTCAAGTGGGTTTGTGATACCTCCTCCTGGAAGTTTTGTCCCTCGCTTTAATACACTAAATTTAGTGGCATCTGAGGTTAATAACTGGGAATGTAATGAAGCATGATTTTTTCTAAGGCCAAACTTCCAAAGAGGTTCATATCTATGGCTATCTCATCCTCGTCTCCCTTTGGGCATATCCTTGCATTCCCAACCCCTCGAATTTCACCAACATCCACAAGGAGTGCCCTAATTCCATATAATTCAGCAACAGAGTTATCCATGTTGAAAGTGAAATTGGCGGATGCATATGAAAATGGAACATGATCCTATTCTGCGAGGGCACCAGCTTCTTTTCTTTTAGCTAGTGCCTCAGATGCTACAGATGCAGGAGTGTTAGCATGTAAAGAAGAGAATGTCATAGAAACCATTCCAGTACCCACGAACACTGGAGTATCTAGTGGGCTTTGACAATTAAATAAAGCAGTGACTGATCTAGCTAGCGAGAACAATAGAAGTCTCATCTTGAAAGTTCTCATCAAGGCATACACTTTGACATCAGGGCCCTCACTCCTTGTAACAGCCATGCTAAGTTCAACAAGCCTTACCTCACGTATATGGACGTGGTCAGTAATAGCATTTGAGCATAATGGGCCTTTTATTTCAAGAGGCACATAAGGGATGACAATGCTTACTGAACACTTAAGCACTGAACGTCCCACTCCTTTAGAAGATGCCACAAGGCCCTTAACCCTTTTAATCTCAGTTATAAGTCCAATAACACTAGATTCACTGATTTGGGCCTGGCCCATTAGGTGGCAAACCTGACCTGGTTCCTGCTTTGCCCTCCTCGACACACCTTTTCCTTCCTCCCTCTCCTTGCAGTCGTTGGAATGAATTAGGGAGGCGACTGGTAGCACCTCCTTTGCCGTCATCCCCCTGCCCGCCATATACGGCAGTGACTTCGGCGGCTTTGGCGAAGGTCGTGGGTTGACCGAGAATCTCATAACTTGAAACTCCTCCACCGGCGCATGCTCCTCTCCCTTCTTCTCATTCACATCGCTGCCTGTGATGGTTCATTTTGCAGCCATCGTCGGCGGTTCGTCTCTTGCAACGGTCATCATTGTCACTGAGTCTGACGGTTCTGGCGGCTGTCGTGGGTTCCCTGAGCTCCTGGACGCTAAAAGCTTCTCCGCGGATGTGCACCCCTCTCCGTTCTGCTTCTTCCTTCTAGCGTCGGCAATCTCCGCCGCTACTATTCTAGCGTCCTTGCAGTTCGGTGGCTTTGGCGGTAGGGGGTGGTCGGTCGGCGTTCGTAAAACTCCATACTCCACATTCGTCACGTCCTTCTCCCCATTGAGCTCCTTCCTTCTAGCATCGACTGTCACCGCTGCCATAACAGTCAATGATGCCCCTGGATCTTGCGGTTTGGGTGGTTCCGGCGGAGAAAAATCGATTGGCAAGCTCGAAAGCCCAAACTCAACTGTTGCTTGTGACTTCTCTATTCTCCTTGTTGACGTCAATTCGGGTGGCTTGGGTGGTGGTGGCGGCTGCACATGTGGTTTGGTGGTTCTGGCAACTTGAGTTTAATCGATTGTTTCAGAAGCCAGAGCCTTTTGGCCTTTTTAAGATCTTCTCCTTTTTGCTGCTTACCCGCGGAAAACCATTGCATGTCCCACCGGGCATGCCATCACACGTCCTCTCCAACCAGCGCCTCTTCCTTCGAGTCTAGTGTCGCCACCAAAGCTTCGCCCACTGATTCAATAACCTCTTCGCTCCTTCCAATTATCATCCCCTTGAAATCCATCAGCTGCTTGATCTCCTTCAACGATTCTGCTTTGTTCCCAATCTCTAGTTTCAACTTCTCTTTCGATTTGTGCGTATCATCATCTTCACCCCCAGCTACTTCCTCCTCCACCTCTACTGGTTCCTTAATCCCAATCAAATCTGAATCCAAAAAATGGTGAGAGATCTTCACTCCCTCTGGTTCAGCATCTTCATCCCCTTCCTCCTCTTCATTTTGCATGCTTTTAAAAAACTCTCGAACATTACGAGGCCAATCGGCTATGGAGGATCTCTTTCTTCTCCTCCACCACAGATCTTCATCATCCTCCCAAACGGGTAGTCGATGATGCCAGTGTACCTTCCTCTTACTAGATTTCTTTTTTCCTTTCAGTTTTGGCTCCATCTTCCTCTTCTGCTTCATCTTTTTCTCTGGCTCTGACTTCGCAGCAGTAGCTCGCATGGCTTTTGGCATAGGGCTCCCAAGATTGGGAGCTCTGATACCAGTTGATAGGAACCTGATGCTCATAGGGCAATAATGAACTAGAATGGAACACTTATAAAGAAATATATTCTGGAATCACTCACTACTGCAATATCAGTATGATATTGAGCTTAAAAGAATGAATTACAAGATACAAAGTAGCAAGAAACAGTAAAATAGGTATGGCACTTTAAGAGGCCAAATCTCTCCCAAGGTAGCTCTTAGAGAGGCCACCACTCTCCCAATCCTTTCCCATTAATTTCCTGAATGATTCTGTCCACACCCTCCTCTCCCTACAAATAACCTCCTTTAACAGAATCCTACATAATCCTCACTTCCTTCCCTTTCTTTTTGCCAACTCAGTAGGTTAGTTACAAAACTCACATTTCATCCCTCACACACACCAATTACAATTAAGTCCACAATCTATATTTATTTAGGTACCTACCACAATCAAATTATCTATCCTTTCTCACTTTCTCTAAGCCATTCATTTACATCTCACGATAATAGTCTAATTGACAAATAATGAAATACTAATCTTAAAATTAAACTCAAAAAACACAGTCCCAAAAACATTGGCTGGAAAAAACCTTAACCATTCTCCTCTTCCTACTGTTCTTCATTGCTGCATGCTTTGTGTAATGCATGCCTGGGGACGAGGGTGAGGAGTGATCCCCGGCGCAAAGAAGGCACGGACAAGGAGTGGCTCCTCACAAGGCCTTCTAAGTGGAGGAGTACATGAATGAACCGATTACACACTCAAATAAGATGGATCCTAAGATTATATAGGTATGAGACTATACAGTTGAGGATGACTTATATGAATTGACTTGGACAAAGTATACCAACAAGATGCATCTTCTTTTCGGTAGCCCATCACTAAAGAATTCCTTGGTTAAGCGTGCTTGACTTGGAGCAATTTTAGGATGGGTGACCTACCGAGAGGTTTTCCTAGGAAGCATGTAAGTGAAGACAAAGCATGCTAAAAAGACTCATGTTGGTTTGTGGGGACAGTCATCAATCCATAAAGTAGCATGAACTGTTAGAAATGGTATTAGAGCTGTGCCTCTCCCAGTACGGTGTGATTCAGGGACGAACCAAGCAGAAGCTGGTGGGCATGTAATGCTCGGGGACGACGGCGAGAAGTGATCGCCGGTGCAAAGAAGGCACAGACAAGGAGAGGCTCCTCACAAGGCCTTCTAAGCGGATGGGGTACATGAATGAACCGATTACACACCCGAATAAGACGGATCCTAAGACTATATAGGTATGGGACTATATAGTTGAGAATGACTTATATGAATTGACTTGGACAACCTATACCAACAAAATGCATCTTTTTTTCAGTAGTCCATCACTAAAGAACTCCATGGTTAAGCGTGCTTGACTTGGAGCAATTTTGGGATGGGTGACCTCCTGGGAAGTTTTCCCAGGAAGCATGAGGACAAAGCATGCTGAAAAAACCCGTGTTGGTTTGTGGGGACAATCATCAATCCATAAAATAACATAGGCTATTACACTTTGCTCTGCACCTCTGCCTCCATGATTCTGCAATGCCAATTCCTCTTCTACTCATTGCAACTCCCCATCTCCGTTCTTGTTCATCTTATTCCTATCCTCCTTCTACAGTTCTACTTCTAGCTTCTGTTGTCACGCCGCTGTAGCCGCTCCTCTTCTTCTTCCTCCTTTGCTACATTTGAGTTCTGCTTCTATTGTTACGGGTTGGTGCCATGTCACCACCGTAACTCCTCCTCTACTGCATTTGAGTTGTGCTTCTACTGGTCTAGTGGTCCATGGCCTCTTCGTCCTTTTCATTTATGGGTTTGTGTGTTCTAAAGAAATTTTCAAAAAATTTCTCATTTTCTGCTTTTTTTTTTCCTATATATTTGAGGTTCGATAAATATTTTAGATTTTTTTTATAGTTTTGTAATTTTATTTTCATATTTTTTTATGGCTTCATTTTTTTAATTTCTTATTATTTTTTTTAACCTTTTGGTGGGCCAACTTGGATAACATAACCCACCAGCTCGAGTGAGTTGAGCTAGGTTGGAATTTTCCTAGCTTGCCAATAAAGTGAGCTAGCCTGGATTCGCCATTCCAGCCCATGACCTGTGGTGGGCTAACCGAGATGAGCTGGATTGGCCCACTTTGATAGCTCTACCATCAACTTACTGTCTTAACATGGTTACTAATTGTTCAGCCCACAACAAAGATCGATCACACACTAATGGGATGGTAATCTTCCATGTGGAAATAAATTATTAGGGCATAGAGAAAGGGATACTATTTGGGAACAGAAAATTTCCATCCATACTAATATAGGTGCCCATCTATATATAATAAATATCAAATTGCAAAATTAAATGCATATCAATTCTATATCAAACATTCACTTAATAAATAAAAAGTAATGAAAGATTAAAGCATAGAACATTAAAAAGATTAAATGCAAATTTTATATTTAGAAATATGAAACAATAAATGGATGTAATATATGTTTTCCATGGAAAATAAAATTGAACCGAACCTCCCTATTGAATTGGTTCGGCCGAGAACTAGACACCAAGCTGATTCAATCATACCTATTAATTCAAATTCTGGACCGCATCAGCTGATGCGGTCACAATATTGGGGATGTGGCGATGTCCGCAACCGCATCCCACCACAATGTGATTGGAAATCTCTGGGAAAACCGCATCGTAACAGCATTGTGGCAGCGATATAATGAAGTTGCGGCCACATCAAGCCGCATAAGAGCGCAACCAACCTGCCAAACCAGTTCAGTCTCATTCTTGCTCATCCCATCCATTCTTCCAACATAGAAAAAGAAGATAATTTCAGGCTTTGACAAAATCTCAAGAACAAAGCAAAAGAGAAAGGGAAAATTTACTCATTCTAACACTCTTAAATCAATGACTCTCCAATCTTTCCAGTCTTCATCTCCTCTTTGCAGATATGAGAACACTTTGACCCCACGATTCAACGGACTGAAGAAATCTAACAAGGAAAGTGAGGATAGGGTTGGGGGAGATTTAGGCTGAAGAGAGTTCTACAGTGAAAGGAATGAAGTTATGCTATATTTTTGTTTAAAAAAATGGTGGTGGGGGTGCCTTTTTTTTGGAGTCAAACATTTAAGCTTGAGCACCCCTGTTCTGTTATGGAAAGACAAGAAAGAGAGAAGACTCTACGATACGTTTGGTTGTTGTCTTTGGGACAAAAAATACAAGGACAATAGAGACAGTGGAAATGCAGATAGAAAAAATATTATCCCTATATCATATTTGATTATGGAGATGGAGACAGAAAAAATATTGGTCGTTGACCACTATTGACCACTGTTGACTGGCCATTGATCGTTAACTTTTGACGTTGACCGCGACCAACCGACATTGACCAGTGGTGACAGGTGACCGGACCACTGTCCCCATTTTCTGTCTTCATTGTCCCCATTTTTTGAAGGGACAAAAATACAGGAAATTTTTATCTTTGGAATAGAAAAATTTTCCGTCATCATCCTCTTCTCCACCACCAAACATGATACAGAGACACTATCCCTTTATTAATGTCCCGGGACAGCAACTAAATGCTGCCAAAAAGTGATAGGTGGGGAAGGGGGTAAGGGCCGAGAGGTGCTACTTTAGTTTTTTTTTTTATTCTTAAAAGTGCTATAATGGGCTATTGGATGGGCTCAGGTTAGTTCTCTTTTTATTTTTTTTCAATATTTTTGGTTGTTTGAATTTTATTTAGGTCATGACAAAAAATATTTAGGTTGTTGACAAAAAAAATATACATATTTAGATTAAATATCTTTTTTAATTTGTTTAATGAATAAAGAGATAGAGTATATGGGTTTTTCCTTATTGTTTGCATTTTTTTTAATTTCATGGGTGAGTTATATGATTGAAAAGGGAAAATTAATTTGAATATGTTGATAACATAAGTTTATATCAAATATGTTGGGGACCTTTTTGTTTTTTTTGTGCTACCATTGTTGTACCTATTTTATTTTAGCATTTTGTGCAAAAACTAAAAATCACATTGTAACGGCCGCAATCCACATCACAATAGCCATTATGCCTGCAACCACAACGATCGTAACCGCGATTGCAACTATAATTTAGAACACGGTCATACCCTTTGAACCGATGATCTCAAAGACTGGTCAAAATTGGAAAATGATGAACTGGACTGGTTCTACCAGTTCACTGATCTAGCACTTTGATTTTTTTCCTCCAAAAAAAAAAAACCCACGTTGTAATGCTACAGTTTTGTAGCCTAGGATTAAAAATTGAAAAATGTCACGACCCAAAAATCGTGACCGGCACATAAGGGATATTGTCCTTAATGGAAGCCTTATGAAATTAAATTCATGCAATCATGCATAGTAAATTACTAAATTAATGCTCATAATAAATTATAAAAATAAATAAATAATTAAATAAATAAATTCTTTAAAACTTCTTGAAAACTTTACTAATAAAATACATAAAATATTTAATTATTCTAAATCATTCCAAAACTTATAACTAAAATAGATAATCTTAAATTGTGTTTCTTGAAGAAATTACATAAAATATTATTATGATAAAATAACATAACTTTAAAATAATCATATATGCTAAATGATGTCCGAGAACCCTACCTGCACACTACTAGAGCACTCTATTCTAACATGATCCTAATTTAAAGTTTACTACAAAGTGAAGCTCACCAATAGAACAACTGCAAAGCTACTAAGACTAGGCATGAATAATAACTCGATCTGTAACCATAACTCTAAAGATATGTTTGTGAGTTTAGATTTTGAAGGAAAAGAAAGGAAAGGGGAGGACTTGTAATATACTACAAGTCCTCCCCTCCCCTCCCTTTCCCTCCAAAATCCAAACTTACAAACATATCCTAAGGGGGAGGAAAATGAAGGATGAGTTCATCAAAACTCAGTGAGCGAGCCTCCACTCACAATCCACATAGGACAACAATAACATACATAACATATACATGCAACTGATAAAAATATTTTATATATTTAGATGTGTATAACTATACTGAAATAACAATTTATCTGAAATTATGGCAATAACTAATAGAGAAATAGGATATGTTTTATACATAAATATCTAAGCTAATAGCTAAATCTGAGCTGATAGACGAATCTAAGCCCATGGCTAATCTGATGGGCACTAACTAGGTCCCATAAATGGACACCACATTGGGTTCCTTATTGTGGATGAGCTAATCCTTTAGCATTAATGATCGATCTTGCAGTAGTTAACTCTTTGTTCTATTTCTCACTAATTATTGAAAAAATAATAACTTGCAATTAATCTGGGTAAATCTAAAAGCTTTGCATTCATTTAATTATAACAATCCAACTTTAGCATAATTACGATTCAAAAATCATGCCCAAGGGGTCACCAGCTTGTAGGCATAGTGATTTCAGAAGCCAACAAAGTATGTGTATGAAAATTGTTATTTTCTAACAATCTGATTTTAGCATAACTAAAGTTCTAAAATCATACCTAAGGGATCATCAGCTTATAGACATAGTGAACTTAGAAGCCAACAGAGTATATATCTGACAATTGTTATGAATCATACTTTATTCAACACTTTCATATTCTGAAATATTAATAGGAAATCCATAATCTAAAATATTAATAGGAAATCCATAGTCTGAAAAATATGGTAATCATTATTTTTGCTGTAAACATTAAACTAAGGTCTCATAATTTCATAAACTGAGAAAAAGATATTTTATAACATGCAATATATCAAATATGGTCCCATGAGTTTTCTAAAATAAGGTTTTTATAATAACTATGAAAAATAATAATTTTTTGAAAATTGACATAATCTGTGAAAGTATGTATCTGACATAAGTCATTCTAGAATTTCATAAACGATTTATATGATAAAAATACTAATAATGATAAAAAAAAATATGGCCATGAGCTAAACCCACTCACCGTTCATTGTCGAGAGTGCCTGGCCTGGCCACTACTTAGATGATACTGGAAAATTGGAATGAAACTTTCAACTGTCATGGAATTATAAACAAGATTTAGGAACAATTTGGACTTGAATGAGAAGGGAAAAATGTACCCCAATAGCCTAAAGTTTGGCTAACTCATAACTATATAAGGATAAGGGTGAGAGCACTTACCGAAAGAGATTAATCAAAGAGGGTTGAGAGAAATTACATTTTTCTCTCTAGGGAAAAATCCTTGAATAATTAGGGTTCTTAGAATTGTTTAAGAGTAGTATGATGTGTTAAATATATAAGGGGATAAAAATATAACTTCAAATCGGACAACTTCCACGTTAGGAAGCACACCGTCTCCAACTTCAGTTCCTGTTTCGACACTTCGTAAATTTTAAAACCTAACCAACCCACGTGACCATAGCTCTAGAGATTTTATTATACCATTACTATTCCTTCTACAAAAAATAAAACCAGCCAGAGTTACGGGAATCACGTTGACAGTTTTGGAAAAACAACAATAATAACTTATGTGATTTTATTATAACATTTTGATATATGTATATATGTATGTGTGTATGTATGTAATGACAATGACAACAACAACGCTGTGTACATTAGCGCTACATATATTGAATTTTTTTTTTTTGGGATAACAATAATAATAATAATATATTAATAGTAATAATTCACAAATCAATAAATTTCATACTTAATTTAATCATTGATGCCTTCTTTATAAGTAATATATAATATCTTCAAATAAATATCATTATAATTCATCGACAAATAGAAAATATTTTCCAACAAAATATGTAATATATAATGCTAATACAAATATAAATATCAATGATACTTATAAACATATTAGATCTAATAAATTTGATAAGATACTATTTTTAAAGTTTTAAAATCAAACAGTACCGATTATTATAAATAATATTGAATCTATTTTGATAAGATAATATTTTCAAAATTTAAAATCAAACATCATAACACAAACTGAATATCATATTACATAAAAAGATTAAATATCAAATTCAAATAAAAATTAAACATTAAAAAGATTCATGGTCAAGATTATTATAAATTTTATATCTTATTTTCTCCTTTTGGGGAGTCATATTTACGTAAGTTAACTTTACATTTTCTTTTATAATTTAAATATTAGTTGATTAATTATTTCACATAACTTTTAAATACATATTTATATTTGCTCATTTTTTTATTCTTTATTTTGCAATTATAACTTCTTTTTTAGATTTAAATGTCTATTAAGCTTTATCTAACCCTTCTTGAGTTTAGGCATGACTTTTCTAAAGGCATCCACTTATGGGATATTATAAAAAAAGAAGGATGAAGTAACTTAAGGTTGTTGTAACTTCTCAGTTAATTTGTCTCCAATTTTCTTCATTCCTTCATTCCTTCATTTGTGCACACTGCCAAAGGATGCTACCATGCAGCCCTCTATTGGCATTACCTTCCCTACGTCACTAGCCATATGTGTCATTTGTAAGGGAAAAAGTGCACGAGAAGGGGGGTTGAATCGTGTTTTGCTTTACTTCTGCTCCTTTTCGGCTTAGCTGAAACGTTAAATAATATACTATTAAGTATTTTGCTTGAAGTGCAACGAAGACAAAGTTAGATATTTCAAAAAGTACGTTTATGAAGTATGACGTCAATAACCAAACATATAAAAGAGAATTTTTAGCGTGCATGGAATAATAAAACAGAGCACTGAAAATAAAAAAGATTAAGGAGAAAAAGATATGACATATATATATGTTTTTATACTAGTTTGGCCAAACCTACCTACATCTAGTACTCAACTCCCATTGAGATTCATTAACCACTCAACCCGAGAAAGAAAAACTGGATAGTCATTACAATAGCATTCTCTAGCTCTAACTTGTGACAATAGACAATTCCTACTGTCACAAATCGAGTAATTTTACCTTAGCTTCTCCAAGCTATGTCACACTAATCACTACTGAGTCAAGGATATAAAGGTTTTATGTTTGGGTTACCGTTCAAACTAACCTACACCCAAATTTCTTTACAAATATACAATGAATAGAGCTGAGATAACTTAAATGACTCCTTTCTAACATCTTTTCTAGGGAAGAGTATATAAATCATTAAGAAACATAGAAAGAAGATTTTTACACTTCAAAGAAATTGATTACATGATATGATGAACCTTGCAAGAAGTACGGAAGGATTTTCACAGAGTTTCCACTCTTTTGTATTCAATCCTTTTATCGGCTTTTGAGCGTAGCATCTCTATTTATAGAGGTATTCCTTTATGACCGTTACCTTTGATCAGTTGTCCAAGTGACAAGTGTAGATCATCCATTTGTGTCTTGGAAAGTCAGTCTAGAAGAGTAGTTTGACAGTCTGTCACATCAGTTGCAGAAGCTGTTGTATAGTTGAGGTTTTTATGTTCCATTAGAAACTACTTTTTTACTTTCTGATCATGGTTTCTGAAATCTTCCTTCTAGAAGCTAGGGTGGTTGACCAAATAGGCAGAAAAGATGACATAATAGTTTTGAAACTGGGTTTGACTCGAGATTTGAAATTTGAAATTCAAATTTCCCTCCTTTTCCTGTAGCGCTCAACGCTCCACAAAGAAGTGAGCTTTTTGACGTGCGCTATCAGTTTCTTGATGTGAATTTGGTCTTCTAATATTCAATCTGAGTTTAATGATGATGAATGAATTGTGATAATGATGATTGAAGAGTGTGTAACATGTTATTTTCAGATTTTGCATGATATCTTCATTCTCAACATATTTTCTGATGTCCCATACTAGTTTCTAACGAACCGTGCATTGGTTTCTTATTCTTGACTTGATCTTCTTTAGTCTGTAAGGCATGTATACATACTTTACACGATGTAATATTCACTTTTATTAAGCTCAATATCTTAACACAAGATAAATCATGCTTACACATGTAATAGTGAAATTATTCTCGCTTAAGTCCGTGTTATGCAATTCGAAAATACATGTTATGCTTTGTCAAGAAACTCAAGGTAGACATTAGTCGTTCTTCAAAGTATTTTTCTTAAATTGGTTTTGTTGTCATTCAAAACATATTGATCTAATGTTTTCTAAAGGGTTATGGAGCTTACACCATCTTTCGCAATGCCATCCACAATCTGCCCCGCCATTCATTGCTGCTCAACTGTTCTAAGCTCAGGTCAGGAGTGTGCAGTGCTCAGCTCATTGCTCTCTTCCTTTGTTTCTTCCTACTTTCTTCTTAGTCTTTAGGTATTTCAGAACATGAAATAGGTGATGGAGACCATGCAATGGGTGACATGCTACTTCTTCCCAATGGTAAGGTGCTATGATACACAAATCTTCTTCATTCATATTGAAGATATATAGCACTTTTAAGATTTTGATATTTAGAAGAAATTCAATATATAAATTTGAGTATTACTAAATAGTATGAAATACTTTTATTTGACGAAGCCCTACAAACAAATAGATGATGAATTTAGAAAGAAGGAAAAAAAATAGTGAAACTATTTTTGACAAAAATAGGCATTGAATAATTGAATGGAATTATTCACATTTTCTATTCTTATTGTTAATCAATTTTATTTTTGTCCTTATTAATCAGAGTTTTATTATATTGATAGTATGGATTTAATTTTGTTGCATTAGAGGTGTAAAAAATTTGTATTGTCACATTCAATTATTTATTGTCAAATCAATTTAGTATAATTGACTCTCACATCCATTTTCAAAAGTGGTGTAAACAAAATAAATTTTCATATTATCACAGTTTATTTTACTTATAATAATGTTATTCTAACACCATATTTCTTAAGCATCCAAACAATACTCACAAAATATATGGATCCTACTACTTACTTTTTCTCCATCACTCTTATTACATCATGATGGGTGTCTATACCTATGTGGATGTTAAAACTACATTTTCCTTTTATTTAACATATGTGGTCATGTCCATGTTTATTTTACTTTACTTTCTACAAAATTATCTATTTACTAATCTTGTTGTCCCCTACTATACTAGTGTAACACAGGTGAGCGCATTATCATTAATGGCATAGGGTTTGGCACAGCCAGGTGGGAGCGTGGCCGCCAGCTGGTACTAACACCAGTCATATGCCAGTCATCCGAACCGCCACACTCTCAGTGGTAGTTCAGCGTGATATCATCATTCACCAGCATCAAGACTTAGGCTTTACCACTCCTCAGAAGTGTTGTTAAAAGATGGGAGAGTGTTAGTTGGTAGTAGCAACCCACACATCTACTACAACCGGAGTCGAATACCCAACAGATCTCAGCTTAGAAGCCTTTTCACCACCATATTTATTAGAATAATATTTGATGTATAACAAAATTACACAACAAATACATACAAAACATCTTATCATCATTGAATGTGATGTGTGGTCCCTACTCATCTCACTCACTCATCACATCTAGTTGTAATAAAATATGTGGTGTACATTTATTGTACAATTTTATTGTACACCAAATATTACTCTATTTATTATTATGAGTGTTTGATCAAGTGAGACCAAGTGTTAGGTACATCACAAGTGATATCTTAGGGTACAGGGTCTTCTCTTATATCACGTTCACGATGCAACATTACGCTTCGGCAAGTGAAGTATCTGTTAGGTTGGTGGCACCGTCTTTTACTACGCACTCTTTTGGCATGAATCAGAGGATGATGGTTTTGAAGTTGGTTGGAGTTACGCATGTGAATGGTGGAGACTTATTATGCTTCCGTGGTGGGGCCATCCACTGCGGAGATTGCACCACCGGGTTACTATCTTTTGTTTGTGGTGCATTCTGGTGTACCAAGTTCTGGTACATGGGTGTAAGTACTCTAATTTAATAGACAAAAAAATGGAAAATAAAAATTTAGTTGTTTCTATGACCAAGAAAAACTGTGCTAGAAAGGAAAAACTTGGCATAGTTGTTAGTAATATATATACCGAACAAGTAACGCACAAGAACACAAAAGTCATGAAGACTTTATTGCATGTTGAGAAGTTTTTGTTATTATTTTTAGTAAATTTTGGTCATTAATTTTTTTTAATAAAAAAGCCTTACTCTAATTAATTTTGTTCACTTTGTAGTGGTACTATAGAATACACGTCTGGAATTCTATATTGGAAACATGAATAAAATAGAAATAATTATTTTGTCCATGAGAATTTCTAAGATTATTTTACTGATTGAATGCCGTTGCAAAATGTAGATAATTACGTATCTTGTGAATTCATACATATATAGGATTTATCAATGGAAAATTTCTGAATTAGGAAAATAATCTTAATTTACTTTTAGAATAAATAAGAATTTGTGCATAAAAATAAATTGCATATAGGTTTTTTATTTGAAAATATCTATCTAAATGTAGTTTGAACAGAAACAAAAGCTTTTCTACTGTAGTTTTCTACTCAAATCATGAATTTGTATTTCCAAAACAATCTAAACACGCATTTAGAGTATTAATCAAATAGGTTGGAATGCGTTTAAAAGGTTAGCTTATTAGCTTGTATCTTTATATGCAGCAATGGACAATTAATTAGTAAAACAATATATTGCAACCTCGTGGACTGGATCGAGATGGATAATGTGATACCTTGGCTCGTCACGCCCTTGTCTTGCCACACTGGGTGTGTTTGTTTTGGATTCTTTTTATTGAAAATAATTAACTTTTATGCACAAGCTCCATGGCTGTTGTTCTTGAGCACTCTTATATTCCGTGATAATGTTAGGATTAGGAACTTGTCTCTAGTACCCCTTTTTCTTTCTGCTTTCTATAGATGCATGTCTAACATGGTTGACGAATTAAAACAGAGAAACCCTGTAGAAAATGTACAAAGCCCACTCTGGTTCTGGCCTACGTGGGCAAATGTATATTTGTCAGAGTTTATCTCAGTTCGTACCCTTAAAACTCCTAGGCCTGCCATTTATGATAACTTTTTCGTTTCTGTCCCGGTTATCCCCATGGCTACCCATGAAGTTATTTCTAAACTCTTTGAAATACCACCACAGTGGAGCTCTGACTATTTTCCTTACCATGACAAAGATTGTGGTCCTCGTTGGGTTAGGATAAACCCCTACATCGCCCCAGGACATGAAGTTATTCTTTTGCAAGAATATCTTCCTTATGTTTTGCTGTCCCGTGATCTTCTAAGTGGTTTATGGCCTGCCTTTAGAAAGTACAAGACTTTGGTTGAGGCCTATTGTCCTCACTTTTTCGTATGGTAGTTCGGGTTTATCCAAGATATTCATTGATACGAGCTCAGAAGGACAAATTAAACATTTTAGTATGGAAGAATAGATAAAAATTACAGCATATCCATGGAATCTATCACAAAAGCATAAGCTAAGAGGACTCAAGATAGTTTAAAAACTTGGCTAAATCATTTGTTAAAGAGATGTATCAAGAATTAGCCAAGACTCACATTAGCAATTATGGGCAACCCAAAATATTATTAGTGAATTTGAATTGAGAACATATTCCAACCATGATGGACTTTATGTTTATTAAACTCAATTGTAGCCTAGCAATTTGGGCTTATTCTAATAGGGTTAGAAAATAAGATTAACCTAATAAGAAGTATAAACAACTCCAAATTTAGCAGCCACTTTTCTTAATTTTATTTGGATGAAATTTCTTTAGTTTCTTTTAATAAATTTTATAGGTGAAAGTGAGACTAAGTGATTCCCTTAACTTATTGCATCAGAAAGCTGAATAGACAATTACAAGATAGAATGATTCCCTTGTTGTATTTTATTTGATTTCAATTCTATCTACCATATCAATTATATGTTAGAATTTCTGGGCTTTGACATCTATGAGATTCCGCATCATTCCTGCACAATCTTTCAGTATTATTTTCGGAGAGCGACCCGTCATCAACCTGGATCAAATGAAAAAGATAGAAGAACAACAACAGGCTTGCTTCAATAGCTTTCGGTTTATGGTATACAACCCTAAATGAAAAAGATAGAAGAAGAACGACAGGCTTAACTTCCTTGAATGGTGCGTCGTCTATTGTCCATGGCTTTTCCTGAAAATACTCCAACGTATGTGGAAAAGATGTATGATGCTGACCTGGATCCCTCAAACAGGAGGAGGAAAAGGAAAGCAACTCCTACTCTTCTTGCAGGCTCCCCTGCACTTGGTATCTACTTTCCTTTGTTTCTTTATTGCCTTGCATATAAATATTGCCCTTTCCTAATACCTTATGTTGCAGCCATGAAGTCCTCTTCTCCAAAAAGCAAAAAGAAAACTAGTACAGCAACCGAGTTGCCCAAAAGGGTTACTCGTTCTTCGGGGCACACTTCTCCTTCTGATCCTCCTCCACCCACAGCTTCCAAGATAGTTTATTTCTTAATTCTTGTCTTATCCTTCTGCAAACATGTGATCGATTTGGCCATTTGCTTCTGACAATGTAAGGCTAGGACATCAACCGCAACAATTGGCATTAGCTCTCTAGCTGATCCCGCTATAGCACCAGCCGAAACAAGTGAAGCTAACACAATAATACTGCACAAAAAAAGAATTCCACCAAGTCCGCACAATTTGAAGCGCAAAATGCTGCGTATGCACAATCAACAAAAGGGAACAGAAGTAAGGATAAACCACAATTGCTTTTAAAGAGATATTTAAATCCTAACTTGAATGAACTATTTTCCCTTCTTTTTTTTTATATATATTTCAAACCAAAATGTATACAGCATGATTTCATACTAATTGCGCATAAATCAACCTAAATAGTAATTGCAGAGTCATATTTGGAAAACCATTCTTGAAAGGACAACAAAGTAATATCCACATTACTCCCAAACTAGCGAGGAATGAGGATTTCCAAAGTTGACAGACCCAGGGCACCTATCAGCTGAAGCAGCGCCTACAACTATGAGAATCCCTACACATGGAAGGGCTATGGTCCATGCAGTAAGTTTCCGCCTGGTTTTCTCCTTTTGTTATTCTGCGGAAACAATTTGAAACACAAGTTCAGTTATCTAGCACATCAAAAGAAATTGGAGGCAATGGCTAACACAACGAATACAAAAAATATACCAAAACTTTTTTCCACAGAAAATTGAAAATAGGCTTGTGCGCATGTGAGAAGTATAGATTGAAACTTCAAAAACTAATTTGTTAAAAAGAAATACTTATAAAAAATTTCCTGGACAAAATGTAAGAATTACATTGCTCTTTATTAACTCGTCAAAATAGTACTTTGAGCCAATACCAAAGGGACAGCAAAATTACCAGAATCGGTTTCAAATAAAGAACTGACCTAATGCGAATTTTGGAATGCTTGCTAAGAAAACAAAATTGTCACACCTTAACATCATGTTGATTATTTTTATTGATAATCTAGTCAGCCCAACTAAGTTAAATTCAAACAATAATTACCTTTGGTTACTTCTTTCATGATTAAAGGATGTCCAAGCGGAGCCTCTGACATGTCATGTTGGTGATTCTCACAATAAATAGCAGGATGTCCAGCACTTATGGTCCTATCTTCCTCAAAATCACTACCAGAATGCCTTGCAAACAGTTGTTTGAAGTGAAGATGGAATAAGTACCTCATTCGGTGGAACATATCTGATTATCAAAACTGAAACTGCAAGGGGGGTAAAGGCGAGCAATGTTCCCACACTAACCTGTATTCTCAAAGCAAAGAATATTACAACTTATTTATGTTTATAATAATCTAATAAAGACATATCTTCCTGGCTACCATCTCTAGTTCTTGGACAATTTAACTCACCATCCCTGCTAACTGGGAAACATCCATGAAGAATGCAAAGAGCAGCTGCAAAGACACTGGTGACAATAGTGCTTTTCAAAGGAATTTGTGTGCGCTTATTGATGTCTGAGAAGAAAGAGGGTAACAAACTGTCCCTAGCCATTGCCATAAAGATTCATGGCTGCAAAACATACATATCAAGGTAAAGATGTATTTACATAGCATTTAAAAGTCAACTAAAAGCACCTATATCGAATGCAATACATGCTACAAACTGTATTGTAAAGTTAGCCAACATTATAGTGAAAGGAGAAAATACTTTTTGTAAAAATAATGATACAATGATTTCAAGAAATAAATTGATGCTATGACATCCATTAATAACTTTGAGTTCATGAACTATGCTTAAGGAACTCGCGCATTTTGTACCAAAGACTAAGAGAAACAACTAAAAGGCGCTGACAGATAGATTTCACCAGTCAGCAAGGTAGAAGAAATGCATGCAAGAATGAAATTTGAAACGTAGTAACAATCTCAGTTTCTGACTTCCAGTTAGAGCATTTCATCTCATACTATACATTCATACAGAAATTAAAGCTACCTGTAAGAAATTATAGGGCACAGATGAATAGGAAAAGTGATTTTCACATCATAAAAATTCAAAAGCATAACCAGACAACCATCACCAAGAGAAGTGATCAACAAAGATATTATAAAAATAAATTGACTCTTTAGCACTTGTTGAAGTACCTGAGGAAGAATTGAGAACCCAACAAACTGGAAAAAAGAGCAGTGACTGCTCCAGTTGTTATCATATGCCTGCCAGCCAAAGGGGAAAATGGAGCTTGAACCATAAGTCAAAAGAGATATCCATATATTTGAAGTTAGTCTAAACAATGAAATAGTGTGCCACTTGCTAACCTTAGGCTTTTTTACCAAAAACAAATAAAAAAAAATGATTAATTCCCAATTTCCTTCGGGTGACACATTATTTCCGAAAATGCACCAGAGAATTTGAAAGTGCATTTCGTTGTACAGTGGACCGAATTAGAGGAACAATTCGGCTGGAACTGGGCCGAATTATGGACAATAAATTGGCTGGAAGTGGGCCGAATTAATGAAAAGTAATCGGCTGGATGTGGGCCGAATTATGATATAAATCGGCCGCATGTTGGCCGAATTACACGCATGAAACGGCTATATGTGGGCCGAGTTAAGCCCTTCCCCTCCGACTATAAATATAAGCCTACACGAGCAGCGGTTCAAAAGGAAAGATAATGTAGAGTATGAATTTTTTTTTTTTTCAGAGTGAGTTTCAGAGAAAAAAATGGCAAAAAGATCTTTCATGCTTGTTCATCATAATTGTGAGATAATCCAAAACTCACAAGATGGACGATTTGCTGTCAAAATCCATCACTTATTAGTGTTCGTTCATCTATGGTGCTTTCTGAACTTCATGCAAAAATTCTTCACAAGTTACGCGCAAGAAACAAGAAAATAACTCACATGGTATAGCGGTTACCTATGTTAATTAGTTAAGGTGTAGTTAGATATGGGAGTTGCAGTATTGAAAGTGATGATGACTTGAGGATGATGTTTGATTATCATAACCAATTTTCTGAACTTCATGTTATGGAGGTATTCATTGCTTTAGGAGAGTTGCAAACAGTCTGATGAAGACACTCCAGTTCAAGCATTTGATGAATTGTCTTTAGCTCAGTCGTCACAGATTATTTCGATGCCAAGTGCGGTGGTCAATGAAGATCATGAAAAAGTGAATGTTGATAATGTGATGAGTGGGCCAAGCTTAAGAGTACTGGCAACGGAGGTTGGTAGAGAGGTTCCACTTGAAGATCAAATTGTTGGGTATGAGCCTTACAATGATCTGAGTTCTGAAGAGGAACCGAATGACGGTAACATTTCATGTTTAGTGTTATTTGCTATTTATTTTGTTGTAAGTTAGGTGATTAAGTATTTATTTTGTCTAATGTTAGAATTATTTATTAATTTTTGAAGAAATATTTTAGTAGTCGCTTCTATAATTAACTTGTAAATCAATTTAGTATAGGTTACAATTTTTTGATGGCATGGTAAATATTAAATAATAAATAGTTAATATTGTGTAAATTGCTAACTATGAAGTACGAAATTTTTATTTATATTTTAGTGGTTAAAAAAATAATTTAAATTCTTATTCAATATAAGTGATTGATTATTTACATTGAAAGTTATGATTTTTTTATTATACTTGAAATTCAATAGTGCCCTATGATGATGATAAAGATATAATTCCTATTACCCAAAGTCATCTTTCGACACAATCTATTATGCGAGCGGAAAGTCAACAGATTGGACATTATTCAAGTTTGAATATGGAAGCAACATATGTAACAATGGATACTGGATTCACAAGTGGGGATATTGTTCGATTATCAGACGAGCAACCTTTGTAGAAAGGGCATCTATTCCCCAATAAAGAGTCTATGCTACTTGCAATTAAAAACTATAGTATTTAAAGGGGAGTTGAGTACAAGGTCCACGAGTCAGATCAAACAAAATATCAGAGGAAATGCAAGTATTATGGTAGTGGGTGTATTTGGAGCATCCGTGTGACATATCGAAGGAAAAAGGGAATTTGGGAGGTTAGGAAGTATAATGGAGAGCACACTTGTTTAGCTAGGGGAGTTTCACAACGCAACCCCCACCTGGATGTTGATCTCATCACTTGTATTTTTTCTATTGTTGAAGCTGACCCGACTATTCCTATTAGAGTGTTGCAAGCTTCAATACATGAAAAATATGGATTTACTGTTTCGTACAAGATAGCATGGCTAGCAAACCAAAAAGCCATTGGTCGGATTTACGGAGACTGGGAAAAGTCCTACAGTGAGCTTCCGAATTGGTTACTAGGTTTGCAATCATTTATGCCAAGTTTTTTTTTTCTTTCTAACTGCAATTTCTTTCTAAATTGTAGTAAATATAATGATTCTTTTATTCCATTGTAATTAATGTCAGGTACGATATTTGAATTATCGACGCAACCTTATTATGAGGGAGATTTGGTTGACTGTTCTTGTGTGATGTTCCATCATCTGTTCTGGACTTTTCCACCATGTGTAGAGGCTTTTAAATAATGTAAGCGTTTTGTTTCAATCAATGGGATGCATTTATATGGGAAATATGGAGGTACATTACTCATGGCGATTGCACAAGATGGTAATTTAAACATTTTTCCTGTTGCATTTGCTGTGGTCGAAGGAGAAACAAAAGATACTTGGTCATTTCTCCTAACAAATCTTCGACGCCAAGTGACACCACAAGAGGGAGTTCTAGTAATTTCTGATAGCCATGCTGCAATTAAGGCTGCTTTAGATGCGGAAGGTAGTGGGTGGCATCCTCCACGTGCCTACCATGTTTATTGTATTCGGCATATTGCTTCAAACTTTGCAGTTAAATTGAAGAACAAAGATGCAAAGCGAACACTAATCAATGCTGCTTTAGATGCGGAAGGTAATGGGTGGCATCCTCCACATGCCTACCATGTTTATTGTATTCGGCATATTGCTTCAAACTTTGCAGTTAAATTGAAGAACAAAGATGCAAAGCGAACACTAATCAATGCAGCACATTCGAAGACCCAGGAAAAGTTTGATTATTATTTTGGGATGTGGGTTTCCACCCAGAATGGGATGAATTGATCGAAAGAATCCCCTGGAGAAATGGACACAACACCGAGATAAAGGAGGTAGGTATGCTCACATGACAACTAATCTGTCAGAGTGTATGAATGCTGTTTTAAAGGGGATTCGTAATCTTCCAACAACTGCTTTAGTTAAGGCCACATATTACCATCTTGCAGCCCTATTTGTCCGAAAAGGCCAGCAGATTGAGTCCCAAATTGCAGCAGGTGCAAGGTACTCAGAAGCCCTGTTACAAGCAATTCACATCAATAGGCAAGGGATGGGCACTATGTTTGTTACAAAATTTTCAAGATCCAATCAGTCATTTGTTGTACAGGAGGCCCAATTTCTTGGGAGTTCCGGTCAGGAAACTTATAGAGTGAGGCTGAGCGATCGTTGGTGCGATTGCGAGCATTTTCAAGCCCTTCATTATCCATATTGTCATGTACTTGTAGCGTGCGGATATCCAGAGGTTCACCTTGATTGGACCTCTTCCGTTGATGATGTGTATACGTTGACAAATCTTTTCAATGTCTACAAGATGGAGTTTGAACCTGTTTCAAATTAAACCTTTTGGCCACATTACCAAGGTCCTCGGGTTCGGCCAGATCCCGGGCTTAGACATGCTAAAGAAGGCCGTCCGGTTTCAACTAGAATTCGTGATGAAATGGATCAGGTTGAATCTGGCCATGGAAAGCGTTGCGGACTATGAAGACAGGCAGATCACAGCAGGCGTCGATGCCCTCAGGTTTTAGGTTCCACCTTGACTCAGCCAGGAGGATCGCAGTAGTTTATATTTATTGAGATGTAACACTTGTATTTGACGGGAGTTTATTTACCATTTATCATTACTTATATTTTACTTGGGTTTATTTACTATTATGTTTCAGCTATATTTTGACTGCTTTGTTATGACATTATTTGCATGGGGCGAGATAATAGTAATAGCTAAATTGATCCAACTAACACTGGCTAACAAGTGTCATTTTTTACATACACATGACACCTTTACAAAAAGTAGTAATAATAATAATCCGTTACACACGATAAAAGTCCTCACTATCCTGGTATACTACCCTTGTTGCACAAAGGTGGTTCATTGTACCTATGAAAGTTAAACAATCATATGTAACTTACGAATCTAAATAATAAGAAAAATTCGAAAGTGTAATAAAAAATAAAATAAAAGTCATTCGAAAGCTTAATAACAAATAAAGTGAAAGTCATTCACATACGTGTATAACTCCTAAGGTCCAGGACTAGCAATCATGTCTACGTCGAATGGGCTCTCCGATATGCCCTCCAGTATAATAACGAACAGGACGAATCTCTCGCACAGGTCTATCGGGTCGGTGGAGATCCTGCTGCTGATCCTCTGGCAACTAATCCTGCGCAGCCTCAGTCTGGTGTATATGGGCTGAGGGTGGCGTGCCGCCTAAGATATCTAAAGTCGGAATAAAGGAGGCAACATGTAGTGTCTCAGGAGCACCATGCAAGGGAGATATCGAAGGCTGCCTCGGTGGTGAAATATTTAAATCAAATTCATGAGTCGTCGAGGGAGAAGGGTCCCCTGTCATCTGGGGAATCGTGAAACCAACTGAAGGCTGATCAAGAGAGAGTCCTAATGCAAGGTAAATAGCATCAAGGTCTCCGTAGGTCAACTCACATTCGGGGTCAATATGATCATGTGCATGCAGAATGACCTATGAGCTAGACTCACCAACTTGAAACTGAGGCTGAAAGATCGAGTGAAAATCATATAAAACCTGAGTGCTACCCTCAGCTACGTAGGAAGTGCTACCACCGTACCCCGACTGAGTGTTGTCCCAACCTCCGGCATGTCCATCACCCCCGCCACCATGAGCAACCCCGCCATCGCCTCCGTCGTCCTCACCATCCCCAGTGTGATTGCCGTCATGACCTCCATCACTAACATCAACAGCATTCGGAATATCCTATCATGGCAAGGCACATCTAACTCGAGTCCCTACACGAGTGTGTCGGTCAGGCCGCCGCCTATAGGGGATGTGATCGGGCAATGGAGGAACCAACACCAATGGCACATGCACGGGTGCATCGGCGGGCAAATATGTCTGAGCTGGGACATCAGGGGTCAAGCTCCTACGTGCAACTCCGCAGTACCATGCAAAGTACTCACGTGATGGCATCTGAACTGAACCGGGCCAACGCTGGATCGGCACATATCTCTGGTGTCGTACTCCCCACAAATTATACCAAACACCATAATGGTCTCCTATGGACCTAGCCGGTACACTGCATTCCTGAATCACGACAAGGAAAGCGTATTCTTATAATGGTGCCGATAATCCTCTGATGGCACAGTCCCAAGCAAGCGCTCGTATATGACCCACATATCCTCTCCAATATGGTCAACCCATCGGCTTGTGCAACCGCTAACCGAGTCACCATTAACTCTAAGCCCAAGCTGGTGGGATACATCTTGTAACGTGACAGTACACTCTCCCCCAAGCAGGTGAAACGTGTGCGTCTCAGGACATCATCGCTCCACAAAAGCCGAAAGTAATGCGTTATCATACTCATAAAAGGGAATTCACGCGGCATGCCAAAATCCAATCTGAATCAAGTAAGGCTCAATACGTGAATCCAACTAAACACGCGTAAAATCATATCGACTGCGCAGTACTTGACTAGGCTGAACAAAAGAAATTAAATAATTTTAACTTTTTTAACCATGCAATACAATCCACAGATTAAATAAATTTACATAAACATACTTATTATAAACTAAATAAATTTATGGAGATTACAAAAAAAATAGTATACTCCTCAAATTATTTCAACCAACTAGTTTTAGGCGTATTATAAACTACACTAAATGTATAGACTACGAAAAAAAGTTTTAGTTTACACCTACAATAGATTTCAAGTAACTAGTTCCATGCACATTATAAGCAAAATTAAGTTTATAGACTATAAATAATAAACTAATTTTTTCATTGTAAACTAATTTATTTTATTTCAAGATATTTATAGGGTATTTGGGAGTAACTAGATTCTTCGTGAAATTATTTCATCAAGTTTTTTTTACTAACATGGTTGTTACTTGAAGAAAGAAATTAAAAACTAAATTAAAATCTTTTATTCCTAAATTAAATTTTTAGTTTTTTTCTAGTCTGTAAATTTAATTTAGTTTATAATATCATGCCCATGGAAATGAAATTAGTTAATTGAAAAAATTTTAGAAGAAAACTAAGGTTCTGTGTTGTTTGTAAATTTAATTTAGTTTAGATAATATGGATTGAAAAATTTAACTTACTTAATAAAATTAAATAATAATATAGTTTTTCTTGAAAGTCTATAATTTTAATTTAGTTATAATATAATTGTGGGAGTATGTGTGGCCTATAAATTTAATTTAGGAATAAAAGATTTTAATTTAGTTTTTAATTTCTTTCTTCAAGTAACAACCTAGTTAGTAAAAAAATTGGTGAAATAATTTCACGAAGAATCTAGTTACTCCCAAATACCCCATAAATATCTTGAAATAAAATAAATTAGTTTATAATGAAAAAAATTAGTTTATTATTTATAGTCTATAAACTTAATTTTCTTATAATGTGCATGGAACTAATTACTTGAAATCTATTGTAGGTGTAAACTAAAACTTTTCTTCCTAGTCTATACATTTAGTGTAGTTTATAATACGCCTAAAACTAGTTGGTTGAAATAATTTGAGGAGTATACTATTTTTTTTGTAATCTCCATAAATTTATTTAGTTTATAATAAGTATGTTTATGTAAATTTATTTAACCTGTGGATTGTATTGCATGGTAAAAAAAGTTAAAATTATTTAATTTCTCTTGTTCAGCCTAGTCGAGTACTGCACGGTCAATCTGATTTTACGCGTGTTCAGTTGGATCCACGTATTGAGCCTTACTTGATTCAGGCTAGATTTTGGCATGCCGCGCAAATTCCCTTTTATGAGTATGATAATGCATTACTTTCGGCTTTTGTAGAGCGATGGCGCCCTGAGACGCACACATTTCACCTGCTTGGGGGAGAGTGTACTGTCACGTTACATAATGTATCCCACCAGCTTGGGCTTAGAGTTGATGGTGACCCGGTTAGCGGTTGCACAAGCCGATGGGTTAACCATATTGGAGAGGATATATGGGTCATATGTGAGCGCTTGCTTGGGACTATGCTATCAGCGGATTATTGGCAACGTTATAAGAATACGCTTTCCATGTCGTGGCTCAGGAATGCAGTGTACTGGCTGGGTCCACAAGAGACCGATGCTCGTATAATGCAGTCAACACGAGCATATATTTTAATGCTAATAGGAGGGGTGCTACTAGCTGATAAGACATCAGCCAGGGTCCATGTGAGATATTTTCCATTGCTAGAGGACTTTGCATATTGTGACAACCTTAGTTGGGGGTCAACAGTGTTGTGTGCACTATACCGAGGATTGAGTCGGGCATGTGGTAGGCACACTACAAATCTTGCTGGATGTCTGAACCTTCTACATTCTTGGATTTGGTACAGGTTGCCAAAGCTTATGCCAAGAGTTGATTCTGGTATTTCCTTTCCACTGACCAATAAGTAAGGGTTTAATTTTTTTGTTGGACTTTTTTTATTTATGATTTTTCGCTATTTGCTTATTTTTATACCTTATTTAACCAAAGCAAGTAACATTATGTAAATGTACATATTTTCAGGTGGACTGGATGTAGGTGTTCGCCGGACGGTTCAGAGACACGAGTACAAATGTTTAGGATGCGCATTGACCTATTGACACATTCAAATGTAAGTTTATTGGTTTTAAGCATAATTATCCTTATCGTCCAAATTTTTTGCTGAGAAGATTTATTGACTGAGATTCTTTACTCTTGTAATTCATATGGACTCTATATGACACCTAGGAGGTCCTGCACGAGACACCAGATTGGGTTTATGAGGAGTCACGCATTTGCGCATCTGTGACTTCCCTCCTGTGCTTCCCCATAGTTGAGTGGCACCAGGTGGATCGTGTACTGAGGTAGTTAGGTGCACAGCAGCCCATACCGAGCGAGCCATAAGACCTTGATGGCTTGATCGATAAGGATGCTCGTGGATAGGCACCTTGGTCGCCGAACCATTATGGTGTTTGGTATAATTTGTGGGGGGTACGACACCAGAGATTTGTGCCGATCCAGCGTTAGTCCGATTCAGTTCAGATACCATCACGCGAGTACTTTGCATGGTACTGCGGAGTTGCACATAGGAGCTTGACCCCTGATGTCCCAGCACAAACATATTTGCCCGCCGATGCACCCGTGCATGTGCCACTGGTGTTGGTTCCTCCATTGCCCGATCATATCCCGGATAGGCGGCGGCCTAACTGACAAGCTCGTGTAGGGACCCGAGTTAGCCGTGCCTTACCACGACAGGATATTCTGGATTCTGTTGATGTTAGTAATGGAGGTCATGATGGCAATCACACTAGTGATGGCGAGGGCAGCGGAGGCGATGGCGAGGTTGCTCATGGTGGCGAGGGTGATGGACATGGACATGGCGGAGGTTGGGACAACACTCAGTCGGGGTACGGTGGTAGCACTTCCTACGTAGCTGAGGGTAGCACTCAGGTTTCATATGATTTTCACCCGATCTTTCAGTCTTAGTTTCAAGTTTGTGAGTCTAACTCATAGGCCATTCCACATGCACATGATCATATTGACCCCAAATGTGAGTTGACCTACGGAGACCTTGATGCTATTTACCTTGCATTAGGACTCTCTCCTGATCAGCCTTTAGTTGGTTTCACGATTCCCCAGATGATAGGGGACCCTTCTCCCTCGACGACTCATGAATTTGATTTAAATGTTTCACCACCGAGGCAGCCTTCGATATCTCCCTTGCATGATACCCCTGAGACACTACATGTTGCCTCCTTTATTCCGACTTTGATATCTTAGGCGGCACACCACCCTCAGCCCATATACACCAGACCGAGGCTGGGCACGATCAGCCGCCAGATGATTAGCCGGAGGATTAGCACTCGGATGATCAGCACTTGGGGGATCAGTAGCAGGATCTCCACCGACCCGATAGACCTGTGCGAGAGATTCGTCCTGTTCGTTGTTACACCAGAGGGCATATCGAAGAGCCCATTCGGCGTAGACAAGATCACTAGTCCTGGACCTCATGAGTTATACACGTATGTGAATGACTTTCACTTTATTTGTTATTAAGCTTTCGAATGACTTTCATTTTATTTGTTATTACACTTTCAAATTTTTCTTATTATTTAGATTCGTAAGTTACGTATGATTGTTTAACTTTCACAAGTACAATGGACCACCTTTGTGCAGCAAGGGTAGCATGCCAAGATAGTGAGGACTTTTATCGTGTGTGACAAATTATTATGATTACTACTTTTTGTAAAGGTGTCATGTGTATGTAAAAAATGACACTTGTTAGCTAGTGTTAGTTGGATCAATTTAGCTATTACTATTATCTCGCCTCATGCAAATAATGTCATAATAAAGCAGTCAAAATATAGCTGAAATATAATAGTAAATAAACCTAAGTAAAATATAAGTACTGATAAATGATAAATAAACTCCCGTCAAATACAGGTGTTACATCACAAGAAATACAAACTATTGCGATCTTCCTTGCTGAGTCAAGGTGGAACTTAAAACCTGAGGGCATCGACGCCTACTGTGACCTGCCTGTCTACATAGTCTGCAACGCTTTCCATGGCCGGATTCAACCTCATCCATTTCATTACGAATTCTAGTTGAAACCGGACGGTCTTCTTTAGTATGTCTAAGCCCGGGATCAGGCTGAACCCGAGGACCTTGATAATGTGGCCAAAAGGTTTCATTTGAAACAGGTTCAAACTCCATCCTGTAGACATTGAAAAGATCTGTAAATGTATACACATCATCAACGAAAGAGTTCCAATCAAGGTAAACCTCTGGATATCCGCACGCTGTAAGTACATGACGACATGGATAATGAAGGGCTTGAAAATGCCCGCAGTCGCACCAACGATCACTCAGCCTCACTCTATAAGTTCCCTGACTGGAACTCCCAAGAAATTAGGCCTCCTGTACAACAAATGACTGATTGGATCTTGAAAATTTTGTAACAAACATAGTTCCCATCCCTTGCCTATTGATGTGAATCGCTCGTAATAGGGCTTCTAAGTACCTTGCACCTACTGCAATTTGGGCCTCAATCTGCTGGCCTTTTCGAACAAATAGGGCTGCAAGACGATAATATGTGGCCTTAACTAAAGCAGTTATTGGAAGATTACGGACCCCCTTTAAAACAGCATTAATACACTCTGACAGATTAGTTGTTATGTGACCATACCTACGCCCTTCATCTCGATGTTGTGTCCATTTCTCCAAGGGGATTCTTTCGATCCATTAATCCCATTCTGGGTGGAAACCCTCTAACATCCCAAAATAATAATCAAGTTCTGCCAGCGTCTTCAAATATGCTGCATTGATTAGTGTTCGTTTTGCATCTTTGTTCTTGAATTTAACTGCAAAGTTTGAAGCAATATGCTGAATGCAATAAACATGGTAGGCATGTGGAGGATGTCACCCACTCCTTTCCGCATCTAAAGCAGCCTTAATTGCAACATGCCTATCAGAAATTAACAAAACTCCCTCTTGTGGTGTCACATGGCGTCGAAGATTTGTTAGGAAAAATGACCAAGCTTCTTTTGTTTCTCCTTCAACCACAGCAAATGCAACAGGCAAAATGTTTGAATTACCATCTTGTGCAATCGCCATGAGTAGTGTACCTCCATATTTCCCATATAAATGTGTCCCATCGATTGAAACAAAACGCTTGCAGTATTTAAAAGCCTCTACACATGGTGGAAAAGTCCATAACAGACGATGGAACATCACACAAGAACGGTCAACCAAATCTCCCTCATAATAAGGTTGCGTCCATAATTCAAATATCATACCTGACATAAATTACAATGGAATAAAATAATCATTATATTTACGACAATTTAGAAAGAAATTGCAGTTGGAAAGAAAAGAAAAAAAACCCTGGCATAAATGATTGCAAACCTAGTAACCAATTCGGAAGCTCACTGTAGGACTTTTCCCAATCTCCGTAAATCCAACCAATGGCTTTTTGTTTAGTTAGCCATGCTTTCTTGTACGAAACAGTAAATCCATACTTTTCATGTACTGAAGCTTGCAATACTCTAATAGGAACAGTTGGATCAGCTTTAACAATAGAAAAACATCCAGGTGGGGGTTGCGCTGTGAAACTCCCCTAGCTAAACAAGTGTGCTCTCCATTATATTTCCTAATCTCCCAAATTCCCTTTTTCTTTGATATGTCACACGGATGCTCCAATTACACCCACTACCATAATACTTGCATTTCCCCTGATATTTTGTTTGATCTGACTCGTGGACCTTGTACTCAACTCCCTTTTAAATACTATAGTTTTTAATTGCAAGTAGCACAAACTCTTTATTGAGGAATAGATGCCCTTCCTGCAAAGGTTGCTCGCCTAATAATTGAACAATATCCCCACTTGTGAATTCAGTATCCATTGTTACATATGTTGCTTCCATATTCAAACGTGAATAATGTCCAATCCGTTGACTTTCCACTCGCATAATAGATTGTGTCAAAGGTTGACTTTGGGTAGTAGGAATTATATCTTCATCATCATCATAGGGCACTATCGAATTTCAAGTATAATAAAAAAAATCATAACTTTCAATGTAAATAATCAATCACTTATATTGAATAAAAATTTAAATTATCTTTTTAACTACTAAAATATAAATAAAAAAGTTCCTACTTTCATAGTTAGCAATTTATACAATATTAACTATTTATTATTTAATATTTACCATGCCATCAAAAAATTGTAACCTATACTAAATTGATTAACAAGTTAATTATAGAAACGACTACTAAAATATTTCTTCAAAAATTAATAAATAATTCTAACATTAGACAAAATAAATACTTAATCACCTAACTTACAACAAAATAAATAGCAAATAATACTAAACATGAAATGTTACCGTCATTCGATTCCTCTTCAGAACTCAGATCATTGTAAGGCTCATACCCGGCAATTTGATCTTCAAGTGGAACCTCTCTACCAACCTCCGCTGGCAGTTCTCTTACGCTTGGCCCACTCATCACATTATCAACATTCACTTCTTCATGATCTTCATTGACCACCGCACTTGGCATCGAAATAATCTGTGACGGCTGAGCTAAAGGCAATTCATTAAATGCTTGAACAGGAGTGCCTTCATCAGATGGTATTTGCAACTCTCCTAAAGCAATGAATACCTCCATAACATGAAGTTCAGAAAATTGGTTATGACAATCAAACATCATCCTCAAGTCATCGTCACTTTCAATACTGCAACTCCCATATCTAACTACACCTTGACTAATTAACATAGGTAACTGATATACCATTTAAGTTATTTTCTTGTTTCTTGCGCGTAACTTATGAAGAATTTTGGCATAAAGTTCAGAAAGCACCATAGATGAACGAACACTAATAAGTGGTGGATTTTGACAGCAAAATCGAACTCCATCTTGTGAGTTTTGGATTATCTCACAATTATGATGAAGCATAAAAGATCTTCCTACTATTTTTTTCTCTGAAACTCACTTGCTCTGAAAAAAAAAATCATACTCTACATTATCTCTCCTTTTGAACTGCTGCTCGTGTGGGCTTATATTTATAGTCGGAGGGGAAGGGCTTAACTCGGCCCACATATAGCCGTTTCACGCCTGTAATTCAGCCTACATCCAGCCGATTATTTTTCATTAATTCGGCCCACTTCCAGCCGACTTATTGTCCATAAGTTGGCCCAGTTCCAGCCGAATTGTTTCTCTAATTCGGCCCACTGTACAACGAAATGCACTTATTCAAATTCTGGTGCATTTCCGAAAATAATGTGCCACTCGAGGGACATTGGGAATTAATCATTTTTTTTTTTTGGGTAAAAAAGCCTAAGGAATGCTACAGCCTATGCCAGAGTGATGACAGGTAGGAATGGGAACAGGCCAGGCAGCCTGTCAGGGGCTTGCGACCTGGCCTGTTAGTGGCCTGGCCTGGCCTGTTATGTCTAAAAATAAAAACAGGCCCAGGCTTATTAAAGAGCCTATTTATGTTAACAGGCCAGGCCCAGGCTCGATAAAATGCCTTTAAAGCCTGTTAGGCCAACCTGTCTTTACCTGTATTGTTTAAATTAGTAAAAGTTCAAAGTGGAGAGTAGAACCTGAGACCGCATGCCTCTTTAAAGCCACCTAACCACTGGACCAACACAACACTTTTGTTAATTAGTACTAGATTTTTATTTTTATATGTTATGTTATAACATTTAACATTTAAAACCCTAAAATTCTTTTAGCTCTTAAAGCCACCGCCGTCCTCTTCATTTCCTTATTCCTCCCACATCTCTCTATCTATCTCTCTCTCTCTCTTTCTCTCTTACACACAAAACCAAATCTCCTCTCCCTCAATACTCCATTAAAGAAACTCAACACATAAGGTCGTTGATCCACCATTGCTGACTGCTACTCCGCCCTTGCGACGCGACCTTTGCTCTGCTTATGCCACGCCGACTGTCGCTCTACTTATGCCGCTCCGCTGATGCCTCCCGGATCGCCATTCCCCTGTTGCCGCGATGACCGCTGCCTTGTTACTGCTGCGCTGATCACTGGCTCGCGTTAGATTGCAACATCACAACCACTACATTAGCAGATGCCAAGCGGTGGTTTAGATCAGGAAAGGTTAGGGATAAGGTGGAGCTTATTCACCCCAAGGAAAAACATGTGATTAAATATCATGATGCCAAGAATCAATAACAAGGTTTAGCCTTTAGGTTTTGTTAACTTGAAATTGTGCTGTAAAAATTGCTTTTCATTTTACCTTTTCAGATTCTTATGAATTAGTTTTTATTTTATTTTTAGGCTTTTGAGAAACTGGTAACTTTGATTTTCACTTTGAGTTGGGATTGAAATTTTTTTCAGCTTGTATGATGAAGATGAGATCAGTAGTTTTTATTTAAATTTTTCATTAAAGATATCAGTACAATTTTTTTGGGTCTGAAAGATATCAATACAATTAGAATTGCCATTATTTTCATGGTTTTGGATTGCCCCAATCTTTCTTTTTCACAGATAATCCTAAGAGACAGGCTTGCTAAATAGGCCTTAGGCCAAGCCAGGCCTTTGAACAGGCCAGATTTAGGCCCCAAAAAATAGCCTATAACAGGCCACGAGCCAGGCTCAGGCTAAGAAATTACAAGACAGGCCTAGCCTGTTAAAGGAGACGCCGAGCTTGGCCTGGCCTGTTGCCACCCCTAATGACAGGTCCTGTAATAAGATTCAGGTTCTTATTCAACATATTAAATACAATGGGCAAAAAGTAACGTATGTGTGCTTGATTGACAAGCTTTGCATTTAGTTTATGCCATTACAAATAAGAAATGACTCAAAAGATCAACCGCCATGTGAAAATTTACCTCCTCAACTGTGCCGATCACTGAATCAAAACCAATGTATGAAAAGAAAACAATTGCAAACCCAGCATACAGCCCATTTTCTCCATACGGGAAATACCTGAGATAAAGCAGACAATTTTAGCTATATCAACAAGAGCTATGATACAAACGGTGAAAATGATCCACACACATGCTTATACACACAAACACATGCATTACCTTCTGGGAAGTTCATATCCAATCCATCCAGACTGGAAACCTAGATATCCACCAACTATAATGACAAAAAGCATGACACAGACGCTCACCGTTGTCACTATGGATTGTGCCATTGAACTCTGAAGCATCAATGTAAGACAAAATAGTTTAGTAAATAAAGGAGGGAGACAGAGAGGTTACATGTATGTGTTTATTTTAAAATGCATACCTCCTTGATTCCAAGGCAAAGGAGTAACGTAACAAGAAGAATTAATACAGAAGCACACAGATCAACAACCACCCTAAGACCTGGCAAGGTATGATGAGCCAAAAATGAAGGTAGATTGTTCTCCCCCCCCCCCCCCCCAAAAACACAAACAACAAAAAAAAAGGCCTACGAGACAAAAATTAATGCAAAATCAAAATCAAATTGGTAGGTATATTTTTATCTTTGTTATTGCGTGCTAGATGGAATGAAACACATATGCCACCAATAACATAAAAATGGGGTTTTCCTAATGGAAAGCTCCGTTTTGTTATATGAAGCTATCATAATTTCATAACAAACAGAGGGGAAATGATAAAGAAGCATAGTTAGGCATGAATGAAAGAAAAACCAAAAATCCAAGGATAAAAGAACCATAGTTAACAACAAAAGGAATAAAGTGAGGAATCTCATACATGCAACTTTTATTTCAATTACTGTACAGACCCATACATACAAAATAGCTTAAACTTTTCAGTAATGATTATCTAAAATCTTATGTGTTTAATTATCTCTCTCTCTCTCTCTCTAGCATTCTCAATCACTGTGATGCTATGAATTTAAAAACAGAAAAGTAGTACATAGTTTAGAAAAAAGTAAGAAAAAGTCTAACACACCAGAATTGGGGTTATGCCACGAGCAACAGCTGGACCACCAATTGTATATTCTAGAATCAAGGCGCAACCAAGCAACCCTGAAATCAATAGCAATGACGAAATCAAGGATTCAATAACTATGATGAAAAACAAATGGAGAAAAATATAGTCATTCACAATATCTCTTTTAAGTACAATTTTCTTTTCTGAAAACAAACAATATCATTATTTACATAAATAACCCCACTTCATAACAGGCAGTCGGTAATAGGATAGCACTACTTAAATATTCTAGCAGTGTTGATATTGTACAAAGTATTTCATCAAGAAGGATAGTGATTCAAGTAACCATTAAACCTATAGTTTAGTTCTAAAACAGGCAAAATTACCCTTCTCCAATGCATATGTATGTATAATGATAAGCACTCCTCGCAAATGGGCATCGGCATGCAAGCTCTGCATAACAAAAGGCCGATAGTGCAGCAGCTATTCCTCCAATGAGAAGTGATATCAGAAGTGCTGTTCCTGCATGCTCTCTAGCAACTGTTCCAATGAGAATATACACTCCAGCTCCTATTGTAGATCCAACCCCTGATTTTCAAGAATGGTTAATCACCTTCTGGAAAGAAAATGTTTTGTAAAATGAAACTAAAAGCTGTACACACTAGCGGAAATGGAAATTAAATCAAAAGTTGGTGATTGTGTATGTGATGTTAATTAGGCCCTTGAGAGCACCAAAAAACATAACCAAAAGCTCCTCTTAGCAAAATTACACGACATCTTCAAACTTCAAAAATTTTAAGCTCAACTACGACACTTTGTCATGCTTCTATTTCTAGTAGTACCAATGCATGCCCCCACAATATTATCTGATGTGGCCGGTCAACTCAGACTCTTTACCATATTCAATATTTCAGTAAATATTGATGATATTTTCAGATGCATCAAGGGCTGACTGCGAAACACTGACTTCGCAGTCTCCCCGACAACAACAACCAAGCCCAAAAGAATAAACAGTGCCACAAAAAGCATAATTTTGGCATGTAAAATTTGTAGATTACTTTGGCCCAAAAAGAAAAATTTCAAGCATTTATCCTGTTTATGCAGCCCACCCAAAATTGTCCGGTTCTGGCAGAATACTCCTCAACCGACTGTTCATTGAAGTGAAGATAGCAAAGAAAATCACATTGTGTTTACTGACTAGATTCAGCTAGTGATTCAACATGATACTCCACACTAGTAATATCCACAAGGAACACAAACGCAATGTTCTCACATATACAAAGCAAGGGGAAACAATTAAAAATTAAAATAAAAAATAGTAAACTGATACCAAACCCATGTCAAAATCAACAAGGGTACCTATGTGGCCCAGATGCGAAACATCCCCTAGAGGCACAACTCACATCACCTCACATTTGTGGGAGGTGTCAGAATCATAATACCATTGGACTGAATGCTCATCACCAGGAACAAACGTAACATTGGAGAAAATGAGGTGGAACCATTAGTAATCAGATGATAAAAGTCACACATAGAATGTCCAGCAATCAGGTGCATATCGTCATGTGTGTAACACAGGCAGTGATAAACTGATAACTGAAAATCTGGACCAACTGATAAACGCCCCAGGCTCAGCTCTCACTGCTCAACTTCACAATGTATTGTATATGAATCAGTTGTTGATGTAATCATTGACAATCTGTTTCGAATGAACCACCAGCCTACTAAAATATTTCAAATAAGCAGTTCCACTCACGTGCAGCTAAACTTATGCCAACCACGAAACTACTATCAGTTGTGTGATCAACCCCATGAAACACTTCCTCAACAACTGCCCACCATAAAGCAATCAATAGCTCACTTTGGTAAAATTTGTTCAAAATCATTGAGTTCATTCATTAGATTTCAAAATTGTATTTAAATTTGAACTGTAACATGGCTTATAACCTGCATCTTTCATGTCCATAGTCAACTTATCCAGGATATTATATATCTCAGCACTCAAAAGGTGCTTCTCATCTCTGGATACAAAGCAGTTAACAAAACCAGCAATCTCAATCCAACTACAACCTATTTCCTTTTGCAAACCTTTTTCCTTCATCTGATTTCTCACTCTATCAACATTTTCCCACTCTCCTTCCTCTGCATAAATGTTTGAGAGCAAAACATGGTAGCCTGCCATCCCGTGTTCTCTCTCCATATTAAGCAGCTTTTCAGCAACAACTTTGCCCAATTCAAAGTACCCATGATTTTTGCAAGCCCCAAGAAGGGATCCCCAGATTTCCATTGCATTACCATCTCCACCCAACCCCTTGACAAACTCATAGGCTTCAACCACCCGCCCAACCCTCCCTAACATGTCCGCCACACAACAAAAATGTTCAGTTGACGGCTTAATTTTATGTTCTCTCTCCATAGACTCAAATATCTGAAGACCTTCATCCACCAGACCAGCATAACTACAAGCAGACAAGATGGCGACAAAAGTAACCGCATCAGGCTTAATGCTAGATCTCAGCATAGAATCATACAAGGCAAGAGCTCTCCTGCCCATCCCATGCTGACCATAGCTCATCATCATTGTGGTGTATGTGACTGAATTCTTCTCGGGTATTCCGGCAAAGACATTTTCAGCGTTGGCAATGGTACCTGATTTGGAATATGTGTCAACTAAAGCAGATCCAACATAAACATTTCGGTCCAGTGAATGACGGATGGAGAATCCATGAATTTGCCTGGCTAAGGCTATGCTTCCCATTGAACTACAAGCCGGGAGAATCGAGGCCAATGTCACTGCATTCGGCATCACACTGTGCATTAATGCCTCTCTAAGAACAAGAATGGCTTTCTCATTGAGCCCATTCTGAGTATAACCAGCAATCATAGCATTCCATGAAGCCTGATCCCTATCAGTATCGCTCGGGCAATTCTGCTCAAACAACAATTCAGAAGTCCTAACCATTCCTGATTTCGCATACATGTCAATGAGATAACTCTCCATTCCCTCGAATTCTATCCCACGCCGGATCAAACACGCGTGAGTTTGCCTCCCAATGCTCGAGTTCCTAAGGTTCGAAGCAGCAGAAAGAAGGGCAGTCACGGTCACAGAATCAACCTTAAACTTCTGCTTCTGCATCTCACGGACAAGCATCAGTGCCTCCTCATCAAAACCATTCTGCACAAAGGAAGAAACTATAGTATTCCACGAAACAGCATCCCTTTCAACCATCTCATCAAAAACCTTAAACGAGGTATCAACAGAACCGCATCTCGAGTACATAACAATTATCGCATTCAACACAATAACCGGCAAAACCACCAAACTCTTCAGAACAAATGCGTGTATCTGCTCAGCCAGTTTCATTTCCTGCAGCTGCGAAACAGCACTAATAACAGAAAGAAAAGTTACATCATCGCAAATAGCCTCATCCAATTCCAATGCTCTAACGAACACCTCAACTCCCTCAATTGGACGGTTATTTTGAACATAACCGCCAATCATAGTGTTCCACACCTCAGTATTCTTCTCAGGACAACTTTCAAACACAATCTTCGCACACTCCAAGCAACCAAGCTCAGCGTACATAAGAACCACCGAGCTCACAACGAACAAGTCATTCACATACTCATCGCCGAACTTCACAGCCAGCGCGTGCAACGCACGTGCAATACAGCGATCCCTGAACCCAGCCGCAGCAGGGAACACGTTCACGAAAGAGACCGCGCTTGGCGTGACACCGCGCCGCATCATTTGACGGAAGGCGTGAATGGCCAGCACGTGATTCTCCGTCCTTACGTGCCAGGAGATCAAAGTGTTCCAAGCGACGACGTTCCGCTTGCGCATGAGGGAGAAGACTTTGACGACGTAATCGCGTTGGGTGAGGGCGGTGTTTGGGTGGAGGCAGGTGGAGTACATGTTGAGGAGGGAGTTGTAGACGACGAGGCTGGGGCTGGGGTTTGTTTGGCAGCGGAGGAAGTGGGAGTGGAGGGCTTTGCCGGCGGGGAGGTGGAGGGAGAGGGAGCAGGCCTTGAGGGTGGAGGAGAAGGTGTAGGAGTCGAAGCGCGTGTTAGGGGTGGACTTCATTAGGGAGTAGAAATGGAGGGCGTGGAGGGGGAGGTTGTTGCAGACGAAGCCGATGATGATGGTGTTCCATAGGGAGGTGGTCGGGCGCGGGAGGGTGTCGAAGAGGTGTCGGGCGAGGTGTGGCTGGCCTTGCTGGCATAGGTGGCTCAGGCGAGAGCGGATGGTCGGGGTTGTGGGTTTGTGTCTGTGGTTGGGGGTTGTGGGAAGGGAGAGGGTTGAGGGAGGAGAGTGGGGATCGGAGGTGGACGGTGTAGTGTTGGGTCTGTGTGAAGTTGGTTTGGGGGAAGGTGGAAGAGTGGAAGAGGAGCAGGAGGTGAAGGAGTAGAGGGTGGACGAGTGGGAAGGGGATGGGCTGATGGATGTACAAGGAGGCATTGTTAACGCTGAAGTTGGGGATTGAAAAAGTAAATAAATAAAATGCAGTGTTCGGAGAATTTTGAGCTGATATCAGCGACGTTCATCTGATAGAAGGAACGACCCGGCGAGTGAAACTGAGTAATGATAAGGTGACTGACTAGGTGTATGGTTGGGAGTTAGCCGAGTCGCAAAGTTCAGGCTCAGATTGTTAGTTTTGAAATCGGCTCACGCTTCGGCTGATGAACAATCAAGCGTAAGATGAACTCGTCCAACTCGAGCAAGTTTGGGAGGGAGCATTTAGATATGGATAGAATATTTTTATCTAATAGGACAGAATTTTTACTATAAATGTATAATATGTTTTTTTTATATAATTTATATATTATATATAAGATATAAAAAATTATCAAATTATAGTAATTGTTCATAACGGACATCATATGCATATAATAATAAATGTGGCAGACACAAACAACGAGAGGAAAAATGAGGTATGACGTTATGGCAATCTAGTAAACAAATGTATAATAGAGAATAATAACATTTTATTTATGGTAGATTTTAGCACATATTTGTCAACAACAAATAATTGACAAACTCCTTGTGCAGGAGGTCAAACTACTCAAAATTAAGCGTGAATCGACAAACTCCAGGAATTTAAATAACAGCCTTTACTTTTCAAGATCTCGATTCGAAGAGCAAAAAACTATCCCTCTTGAGTTCTCCACCAAAAGAATCAAGTGTCAAACTGTTTCTTATGAATGAGGATGGAACGTAAAGCAATTTTGTGTTTTGTCTATGTGAATGTAATACTTGACAAATTAAAGAAGAAGAAAAAGAAATGCAGAATGCAAATTGATTGACAAACTGGAAATAAATTATAGAAATTGTAAAGAAATTGAAAGGAAATCTAATCCTAGGAAAGCAAAAGAGAGGGTTGAGAATAATACTCAGTTAACTCTAGACTTTGTCTAGTCAATGGAGACGTTTAGAGCGTATGTGTGAGTGAAAATTCCAACTGTTTATAATTTGTACAGAAGTAGTATTTATAGACAGCCTAAAACTCTACGATTTTGACACTTGTCTTCTGGCTGCCCTTGGATACTGTCCACATCGCTTTGACAGTTATTTTCTTTGTCACTTGCTCTTTGATCATCACTTTGTCATGTCTTTGTCAAACTTCTGTCAATAATCACTAGTAACCGTTAATAACCGTCAATTGATGAACATATGCAAATCAGACCACTATGACAGTATCTCCAATATCTTCAAAATTTTCTAAGTCTTTAAATGACAAACTCCCTATTCGACCTGTCGAATCTTATGTATGATAGTTGTCTTCAATTGCTTATTGCTCTATCCAACATCTTCTAAGTCCCAAACAAACTTCAATTTCGACTTGTCAAACGTTGAGTGATTGAACTATCAATGTCGCATTTGACAAACTGGGTACTGATTGTCAATTGTCCTCTTTTAAGTCGAGATGTAATTTTGACAAATCAGAGACTTTGTCAATCTTACAATTTTGTCAATCCTTGGTTGTGTCAGGCCTTTGACCAATCTTGGAACTTGTCAAAGTCGAACGTTAATTCGACAATTTAACACTTACTAAAATTTGGTGCCAACACATTCTTCTTTTGCTCTAGGAGGCTACTAAATTAAAAAAAAAAATTCCAACAATCATAGCAAAGGCAGATTAAATGTAAAACTTTTATAACAGAATTTGGCACTTACTTGTCAACAACAAGTAATTGATAAACTCATTCTGTAGGAGGCCAAACTGCTCTAAACCATATGTAAATCGACAAACTTCAAGAATTTGAATTACCGCCTTTGTTTTTCAAGATCTCGATTCGAGGAACGAAAAACTACTCCTCTTGGATTCTCCACCAAAAGAATCGAGTGTCAAACTGATTTTTATAAATGAGGATGGAATTGAATGCAATGTGTAATGTGATTTGTGTTGTCATAGTGTCAATGAAATGTTTGACAGATTAAAACAGAAGAAGAAGAAATGCAGAATGTAAATTGTTTGACAAACTGAAGACAAAGTACAAAAATGTAAAGAAATGTAAAGAACTTAAGGAAATCTAATTCTAGGAAAGCAAAAAAGAAGGTTGAGAATAATACTCAATTAACTCTAAACTGTGTGTAGGCATTGGATACGCTTTAGAATAAGTGTGTGAGTGAAAATTCTAACCCTTTACAACTTGTACAGAACTAGTATTTATAGGCAGCCTAGGACTCTAAAATTTTGACACTTGTCTTCTGGCTGCCCTTGGATGTTGTCCGCGTAGCTTTGATAGTTATTTCCTTTTTCTTTTTCTCTTTGATCAACACTTTGTTACGTCTTTGTCAAGCTTCTGTCAATAACTATTGGAAACCATCAATAATCATCAACTGACGAACACATGCAAGGGAGTCACTTTGACAGTATCCTCAACATCTCCAAAATTTTCTAACACATTAGGTTTGGAAGCTCAATCTCGCGTTATACTCTTGTCACGTCACCTCATAGGCAGGTACCATCAACCATCAAGTAGTGAAAAAGCCCTGCTACTTTAAAAACATACAAAATAACTATTGTCAAGCTTCTGTCCGCGTAGCTTTGATAGTTATTTCCTTTTTCTTTTTCTCTTTGATCAACACTTTGTTACGTCTTTGTCAAGCTTCTGTCAATAACTATTGGAAACCATCAATAATCATCAACTGACGAACACATGCAAGGGAGTCACTTTGACAGTATCCTCAACATCTCCAAAATTTTCTAACACATTAGGTTTGGAAGCTCAATCTCGCGTTATACTCTTGTCACGTCACCTCATAGGCAGGTACCATCAACCATCAAGTAGTGAAAAAGCCCTGCTACTTTAAAAACATACAAAATAGTCCTACTACTTTAAAAACATATAAAATAGTCCTTAAATTTATTTATTTATGCACATTACTACAATATGCTAATAGTGTTTTTTTTTACGTGAAAAAAAAAAAACATCCTTTAACTTTTTATCTATATGCACTTTTATCTTATTATTTTTTTTAATATGTGAGGTTTCCTAACGAGATTGTAGAGCTCACGCATGCAATTTCCCATCAGAAAATGAACATTCATTATCAAATTGTAATAATGTGCAATAATTGTTGGCATCATATTTTACTCAGTGTCCAAAAGTCGAACTATCATTCGATTTTGGTGAGACAAAGACAGTAATGAAATGAGTTTGGTTGTCAAAGCATGAGGGTCATTGATAAATGACAAACAATCAACATATCAAAGTTAGTCAACACAGATGAAATATGATTCTCAAGAAAAGTCACATCAATGTTAACGAAATCACAAATTTCATAGTCAACATATCGAAGTGGATGTTTGTCATTCGGGATGAAGTTGAATCTCCAAACATGTAAGCCAGTTATGACAAAATTCTGAGACTAATGTTCGACAAGTCGAAGTGGGAGTTTGTCGATCAAAGTTAGGGTTTGATAGGTCGAAGTCGGAGTCCGTCATTTGACAGTGATCAGTAAGAGACAGATTTAGTCACATGATGATTAACAACAGTTATTAGCAGTTTCCAACAGTTATTGATAGAAGCCTGATGATGGTGTGACAAAGTTGTAATCGTCCGATGACAAAGGCATGTGACAAATAAAGAAGCTTTCAGAGACACATAGACAATATCCAAAAACACAACCAAAGACAAATGTCAAGATCTTAGAGTCCTATGATGTCTACAAATAGTGATTCTGTATATTTGTAAGGGGTTGAAATTTTTACTCACACACTCACTCTACAAATGTCACCCAGATGAGAAAACAAAGTTCAGAGTCCACTGATTAATGTTCTCAACCCCATTTCTTGCTTTCTTAGGAATATATTTCCTTTAAGTCTTTTACAAATTTTGTACTTATATTTACAATTCGTCAATTAAGCAATTTACATTCTACAGTTCTTCTTTTATTTAATCTGTTAATCAACGTTGGATCTACTACACATAAATCACATTATTCATTCCATCTTCATTTCATACAAAATTGTTTGGCACTCGATTCTTTGGTGTGGAACCCAATAGGAGTAGTTTTTCGCTCTCTGAATCGAGATCTGAAAAAGCAAAGGATGACGTCTAAACTTTTGAGTTTGTCGACTAACACGTGGTTTAAAGCAGTTTGGCCTCCTATATAAGGAGATCGTCAGATTATTTGTTGTCGATGTACAAGTGCCAAATTCTACAATAAATAATAATAAAAAAATTTACCAACCATTTTACATGTTTTCAAAGTAACAGGGCTAAAGTACATATGAATCAAAGTTGAATAAGGTTTTCTGGACTTTTCCCTAAAAAATATTGAAGCCTCCAAAAAATCTAACAGTGTTTTTTTTTTGTGTTTTGAGGTCGAAAGACATATTCAATGGAATGGAAAGGGACAATAGTCACACAACTCTAAACATAACACAGTCTGTAAAAGAACCTATTCATAAAAGTCACCTAAAACATTGACTAATTTTTCCATAAGACTTTCAAACTTCTTCCACAACAAATGATTTTCTAAGAGCATAAATTCACATAGGTACTCCTTTGTGCATGAACTCTCTAAGTTTTGCTTCTTGTTTGATCCTTCATACTCCAACCCTTCATATCCTCGCTAAAGCTTGACAAAAACAAAAACGAGCTTGTCAGACACGCATATACAAGAGCAAACATAGAAACAAACGTCTTAACTAACTATCAATAACATAGGAAAGGAATTTATCACTTGTCATGATCGCAGTAATCCAAAGCCATAAAAAGTGTGAGTAATCGAGAAATCCCAAGATATGAGTTAATTATCCTCCATTTATCCAATTCAAACACTGCTGTTATCAAGATAAACTCATCATAAGGGATCTCATGCAATGAGGAAGTAGGACAACAAAAAAGGGGAAAACATTAAAAAAAAATAAAGAAACATAAAAAAGAGAGAGAGAGAGAGAGAGAAAGGTCATCACCACTATGGAAGATATCTGTGAACACCCAATTTTGTCCGATCAATTAAACAAGAAAATAAAAAAATACATTTTTTGTTTATTCCATAGCTTTTATTTTGTTTTATTTTATTCCACATCCTTTCCATTTATTTCATTTGAACAAAAAAAACCAAAAAAAAATTAAAAAGACTAGCCCATAAACCCGTTTGCTTGTCAGCCCACTCTTTTTATTAGTATAGTCCATTCAATTCTTTGTCAGCCCACATTTTTGTTAGTCCATCAGCATAAAATCCAAAACCAAAAATAATAATAATAAAAAATAAAAAATATGTGTGTGATTGACCCAAGCCACCCGTGACACAAGGGAACAAAACAAAAAGAGGTCAAAAGAGGTCAAATAATAGCAGTGGCAACGATGATGGTGTTCTTCCTCGCTCCTTGCAAAAGGGAGAATTATCATTCAGTTACAGCTAAGAGAGGGGAATCCCTACCAGCAACCTGTAAAGATGATAGAAATGATTTGGTCAACAATTGAATAAATAATGGCAGAATAAAAAGGGGATGAGAAATTTTCAGCGGGGGGAGGGTTTTCATTTTCTAACACAAAAAAGGGAGAATCAGCAACAACCGAGAGGAGAGGGTAAGAGGAGTGAGTTCCCATTTTAATTTCTAAGATTTCTGCAAGGTAAGAAATGAATCCCAGAAACATGTGAATATTACAATCTCTGTTTACATTTGATACATTTCCTTTTTACTTTCATCAGTAGCATCATCAACACCCAAACCATCCTCTCTAACCATCGTCACAACCACAACCTAGAGTTACCACAACCCTCACCATCATTTGCAATCAACCAAAATCCAAGCCAGAAGAAAAATAAACCAAACCCAGAAAAATAAAAATAAAAAGGAAAAAAAAGAGATGCCGCTCGCGGACCTCCGCCATGAATTCCGCCGCACCTCCACCTTCTCCGTATGAACCACCGCCGCTAGCCAAAACCATCGCCATAGCCCAAAATCCCTGCTGAAAAATCATTAACCAATATCAACCACAAGCCAGCCAGCATTTAGAAAAAGAGAGAAAGAAAAGGGGAGTAGAAAAAAAAAACATTGAGACGCGACCTCGATGAGGTGGCTAAGACCGCCGATCTAATTTCCTCTGCACGCAGCGCCGCCGCCGTGAGATCGGACCACTCTCTCAAACCCAGGAGCGCCGCGAGCTCCTCCTCTTTCCCAAGACCGACGCCACTTCCTTCCATAACGGCGTCTCCCCTTTCTCCTTAGCGCCGCCGCCAAAGCCGCCCAGCCCCCTCCCCTTGTTCGCAAATCACAACACCACATCAGTCCCGCCACAGCGTCGTCACCTCCTGCGTCATCGACGGGCCGTGCTCCCTCCTCCATCTTCACCGCCACGGCGAGCTCCTCCTCCATCTCGGGCCGATACGCGACGCGACTCCCCCACCCAATCCAGCTAGCCTCGTCGACTTTAGTATTACCCTCTGCGTCCTCCGATCCCGATCTCGACCCAGCAGATCACGTCGCCACGCCAACCTCCACAGCGTCGGCCTTCTTCATCGCGGCCCCATTGCGGCCAGCTCCTCACCGCAGCCTTTTCCTCCTCGCGTCGCCCAGCAAGCCACCGTTAGCTCCCCTATACCACCGCGCGAAGCCACCCGCTGGTTTCTCTCTCCCCCTTTTCCACCTTGCATGAGTTCTTTCCAATATCACAAACTCTCTCTCTCGGTTCCTCTCTCTGCATTTCTACTCTCTCTCTCTCTCTCTCTCTCTCTCTCTCTTTCTCAGTGAGCGTGTGTGTGTCTGTTGGGGGGGTGGGGTTAAGGAAATTAAATTTATTTTTTAGTGTTGTTTTATTTTTGCTGGGCTTAAGTGTTTTGACTTTTTTTTTTTAACAAATTCTGGCCTCTTTTTTTTAACATTACTGTTGTTTTGCTATTCTCCTTAGTGGGCTTTAGGACTAGAGCTTTCTCTTTGTTTGGGCCAAGCTTTTTGGCCTATTTTGTTTAGGACCATTGTATTTAGTTAGGTTTTTGATAAAAAAAATATTAAATAAATTAATGCATTAAAATATAATAAAAATATAAAACAACAAAAACAAATTTGAGTTCCTAAATCCTTAAGGGTTTATTGTATAGTTCACACTATCCTAAATCCTGTGTAGGAGTGGGTTTAAATTTGTTTTATAAAATTTTTTTTTTCCAAAATTAAAATCAATCAACATATTTTATTTTATTCTTATTGTGCTTTGTTTCTAATTAAAACTCCATCAAACAAATAAGCATTTTTTATAGAACGACGTGGTTTTGAGTTCCTCATTGCACCAGAGGATACGTCGGCGTAGCTTACAACTATCAAACCAAAAATTAATTTTTATTGAATTATGTTTTTTATTAAATTTCCCTTTCACTTACTTATTTTATTTTATTCAGTTTATTTTGTTTCATTTCATTTTCTTCACATAATTATGTCTTAACTTTATTTTTATAAATATATAATTATCACTTTTAAATATAGTTACTAATTTTAATTTTATCTTTATTTTTGTAAATATTTAATTATTGATTTTATCTTTATTTTTGTAGATATAATTACTAATTTCAGCTTTATTTTTACAAATATATAATTACATTTTGGGGAAAAATAAATATTTTAAAGTTATAATTAATTTGCATAATAAACTCTAGGGTAACCGTATTTATACGGATGTATTAGAGGTGCAGTGGGATTAAGTTTCCACCCTTCTCTAATCATAATCGGACTCCCGAACCTCAAAACTCTTAAAAGACCAATTTGCAAACTAAAAGGTTTTCCAATTTTAACCAGAATTAAAATTAGTGGCGATTCCCAAATCATTTTCAAAACAACATTGCCATTTGTGTCACGGTGCCCTCCGGGTACGTTGTGACAGCTTGGCGACTCCACTGGGGATGCTAGAGAGTAAAGCCTGTTAGAGTTAATTATGCAAATAATTATAACTTTATCATGCTTATTTTTTCCCTAATAAGATATTTGTTTTGTTATTGTAAATATTTTATTTTCCCTTTTTTGTAAATATTGTTTTACTTATATTTGTTTTACTTTTGTGAATATTTTATTTCATTTAACTATTTATTTTTAAATAATAATTTATTTTAGTAGTAAATATTCAAAACTTTTTTGTAGATATTGGTTTATTTACATTTGTTTTCCTTTTATAAATATTTTATTCTCCTTTTTTGTAAATATCAGTTTATTTACATTTGTTTTATTTTTGTAAATATTTTACTTTCCTTTTTATAAATATCGATTTATTTAATTTTGGTTTGCTTATAAATATTTCTTATTTGAACATTAGGATAGAAGACTTTTATTTTGTATATATTTTGAACCTTAGGGTAGAAGACTTTGTTTTATTTATTTCTTTTGGATAGTTGATTGTGTTTCTTGAATATATACTGGATTGTTCTCTTTTTCAGGAAATAGTAGTTTTAGAATTGCAAGGTTTGTATGTTCCCTACACACACTTGCACTATCACTGTCCTCACACACTATTTGGGCTCTATACCCGAGCCTTGGAAAACCATAGGACAAGAAGGGGTTTTGACGTTGTTATTGTGAGGCTTATGCTTCCCTGACAGTCGTTGACTCACCGCTCAGGTTGTTACTGGAACTATGGGTTGTCATATTGTGACTTTCATGTCCCTGTGGTATAACTCATGGAACTAGGTCTTTATCTTATTGGTAAAGGCAACCTGGGGACCATAATTTTTTAGGGGTCTAGATCCATCCAAGAGTCGTGCACTACTAGAATGACCGTAGTTGCCTAACCTCAAGTAGGGTCGACCATAGAACCATCAAGCACTAAGTCCCACCCTGTTAGGACACAAGGGAGTATATATTTTTTTTTACCCATTTTGTCGTGCAACATGCATTATTGATATCTTGCAGCATTCAACATAGACATTATAACATGCATAATAATTTTTTTTTCTCCTTTTTCTTTCCTTTCGCATAAATAATGCATAGTGTAATTGTGCATAGCACATGTATTTTTCTCATCAAGCATATTTACTATTCAAACATGAGAAATAACAATCACGTTTTAATCGCACTTATTCTTGTCACATGTATTCTCTTCATCCAACATACGCATTTATTTTTATTCATGACATGCATCTCATTCATTTTTCTTCCTTCTTTGAAAAATCTGTTGGTGGCAGAGGGATAACATCATATTTGACAGTAAATGATGGAAGGAGCACAACACACTAGCAATGTATCCAGTTCAAAGAAGCACTTCAATGTGATGGAAAATACCAGCTCTCTAGAGAAGTTGTATAAGTTGAGTCAGTTGTTACCTAATGAAGATAGAAGAGCTTTCTCAAACAAGTATGGGTCTATTTTAGATCTACTACTCATATCAGTGGAAACTTCTGCCATCAATGCTCTAGCTCAATATTGGAGTCCTGTCTTGAGATGTTTTGAGCTGCCCAACATTGACATCACTCCTACTATTGAAGAGTATGTCTGTTTGCTAAAATTACCAATGACGAAAAGTACCTCTATTTATTTTCATCTAGAACAACCCTCTTCAAATGTAAAGATAGTAGAGCAATTCGGGGAATTACTAGGGCTACCGGTGACTCGAGTGAAGCTAACGGGGTATGCAGATTCAAAAGAGGTGACTAAAGCATTCATGGAAGATCATTTAAAAGACTTGGGGCATAAAAAAGGATGGACTACTTTTTCAAGAGTACTGGCATTTGCTATTTATGGGCTAGTACTTTTTCCTTCTGCTCCAGATATAATTGATCAAGCTGCCATGGATGTTTTCTTTGCTGTAGAAAATAAACAAAGAAATCTAGTTCCTGTCGTGTTAGCTGAAACATTCTTGACCTAAAACTTTTGTCAGCAGAAACAAAAAGGGAAACTTCGATGCTGTCTACATCTCTTATACGTGTGGATCATTACACACATGTATGCAGGAAATCACATCAGAAATATCTCAGATCCACTAAGAAGCTTTCATTGTATTCCAACCAAGCCAAGAGAAGTCCATGAATGGAGGGTCGAATTTGATAGCATAAAGGAGCAGTCATTCAAATGGGTTTGTCCATGGTATGAGCATCAAAGAGGTGATATCATTATTAACTGTGGAAAATTTCAGAATATACCACTAATGGTCCAAGGGGTTGCATATCATACACGCCGACAATAGCTCTCAGGCAGCTTTGTTGGACACAAAAGAAACCACGAGAAGAGCAACTTGGAAGACTCTACTTTTGGTATAGAGAAGGTGAACACACTAAGATGTTATCACTAGAAGTCAAAGAGGCATGGAGGGATATTCACATAGCAGGCAGAGATGAGTTAGGAAAACCACTTGTAATCAGTACCCATGAATATGTCACATGGAGGGAAAAAAGAAAGGTCCTCAAAGTGTCCCTAGCTCTCCTCACAAAAAAAGAAATGATCATCAATTGGCTGAACAAATAGAAGTCATGAAAGCACAGATGAAGCTTCTGGAACAGCAAAAACAAGCAGCAGAGCAAGAAGTTGTTATCACACAAAGTCATTGTGAAAAGAAAGAGAAGTTGATTGAGCAACTGAAGGATGAGCTTGCTGATGTCACTGATTAGGAAAGAGAAAGACGAAGGATCCAAAACTTTGAAAAGAAGATTAAAATGATGGCTGATGAGAAGAATAGATTTGTAAAGCATATTAGCCAACTGAATAAAGCAAACGAAGAATTGAAGAACAAACTTGGTCAAGAAAAACAAATGAAGGAAGAATTGGAAGTCGAAATGCAAAAGAAAAAAGAAGAGTTAGAGTTGAAGATAGAAAAGTTAAACGCGTGTTTAGCATAGGCTAAGGAAGAATATGACCAAGAATGGGTTCGCTTTATGCAATGCCGAGATCGACTTCACCATACAGAAGATGCGGGTAGATTCTGGAAAAAGCAAGTCAGTATTTGGGCAATGAAGGCTGAAATGTGGAAAGAAAAGTATGCAAGATTAATTGAGGAATTGAGCCATCATATTTCGAAGTTTATCTATCATTTTGAAAGAGCAGAGAAGGAAGTTCTAAACAATCTCAAGCTTCATTTACCTAAGGAAATGAATGACTTCATGGATATGAGCACGGGTATAGCTAGGGGTTTTAAGAGAAAGAAATTGTCCATTATTGACTCAACTATGATGTAATTGTACCCTTTGAATGAATGAATGAAATGAATTCGTCCTTTGACTTTTCTCTACTTCTTTTCAAACAAATGTGCAAGACCATATCCATTGTGAAGTAAAATCTCCCCTGGATATTTTGTCAATTACATTTCTGCCTTATAGGAAAATTTTCCTTCTGTGTAGAATGTGATAAAGAAGATCAAGCTTTACATTGCTAGTGTGCTCCTAACAAAGTATATTGTGGACTAATAGCCCCCTGTACTTTGGTCCATCACATATCTTGTCTTATGGACAAAATGTCCTCTGAACAGGATATGAGTCAAGTCTGTACCATCAAATATAGACTTTATTCCTCGCTATCAAAGAATTTTTAAGTTTTATTTTCATTTACTTATCTTTTGTTTTTGTGATTAAGGTCATCAAACATTGCTCCTTCAAAGAAAGCTTTGTCTGATAGTAGTGTGCCGGCTAGAGAGTCAGAACTTGATCCAGTTGAGAAAAAGAAAACTGAGAAGGGTAAAGACAAGGAACAGACAATGGCTGCAGAAGGCAATAATGAGGGAAGGAATCTGAGTCAAGAAATTGATGAGCTTAAGGCCACGATAAAGTCCATGTTCGGACCAGAATTCAAGAAATTCATCGTTGACACTTTGAAAGAAAATGCTGAGAACGCTGACCCTGAAGATCAGCCAGGATATGAGAATGATGAGGGATTTATGCCAGGCAAGCAAAATGATAACGGCTCTGCCAATGAAAATGCAAGGGAGTTAGAACAAACAAAGTTAAGAGAAGTTAGAGGAAAAGATGCAAGAGCAATTTCGGGCATTAAGAGGACCAAGTCCATTCGGTTCTATGAATATTAAGGAGCTATGCCTTGCTCCCAATGTCAACATTCCTAAGGATTTTAGAATGCCAGAACTTGTCAAGTTTAACGGCACCTCTAACCCCATCATACACTTGAAGATGTACTGTACTAAGATGGGTATGTGGTCTCGAGATGAAAATTTCTTAATTAGTTTCTTCTCTGAAAGTTTAGAAGGGGCTGCTTGGGAATGGTACATGCAACTGGACATGGCTCAAATTCAGTATTGGGAAGACTTGGCTTTGGCATTCACTAACCAATACAAGTTTAATTTGAACTTGCACCCACTAGAGATCAGCTGAAAGGGATGAGGAAGAAGGAGAATGAAACCTTCAAAGAATATGCCCAGAGGTGGAGGGCCATGGCTGGAAGAGTTATCCCACCAATGTTAGAGTAAGAAATGTGCTCTTACTTCATTCGTACCTTGGAAGGTCCCTTTTTCAAGAACATGCTCGGGACTCATGTGAAAGAGTTCGTGGATTTGGTTGAAATAGGAGAAAGAATCGAGACCAATATCCAAGAAGGGAAGTTGGAGCTAGCAATGGGGGAGACAAGTGAACCCAAGAAAGGTCCCCATTTAAAAAAGAAGGAGAATGCTGTCAACTACATCCACCCTCAACCTCATCAACCTAATACTCGACTAAACCATTATTCATCATACCCAAATCATTACCCATCTTACCTACACACACAACACATATCTTACCCACATCCACCTCCAAGAACCATTCCAACCTAAACACCATTTGTACGTCAACTGCACCAAATCAACCATGTCTCCTACCCACGACCTTACACCCCAACAACACCTAGACCTCACCAAACACTACCCCCAACCCATCAGATAATCAGTCCATCCAACACCAGCAATAGACCTCCGATTGAAAATCAGCCACTACCTGATTTTCACATGAGCAATGCTAAACTGTTCAAATGCTTGTGTGGAGACAACTTGCTAACCCCGCGTTCTGGGAAGACCTTCGTGCCACCATATCCTTGGTGGTACAATCCAAACCAGACGTGCGACTATCATTCAAACTCTCCTGGACATTTTGTTGAGGATTATTATGGGTTTAGGAGTGCAGTATGGCGCTTGATTGACCGCGGCTCTATTAAGCTGGAAGAAGAGCCAAGGCCACACATAAGGAACAACCCATTCCCCAATCATAGTGGAGGACAAGTGAATTCAATTTGTGAGGTTCAAGCAAGTCAAGAAGTAAAGAATGTCAAACTCCCAATGAAACAGATCCTGGAAGCCCTGAAAAGGGCTGGTTATGAGATGGAAGCTGAGAGAAGGAAAGGAAGAAGAATAGTGGAGGGAGACGAAGGTGATTTATTTTGTGAGTGTTTCAGAAGGAAGCATCACATAGAAAAGTGTCCAAAGCTGAAGCTTTTTATTGAAAGAATGATTAAACTAGGGGTGCTCGAGATACCAAAGGGCACCAAACAGAGCATCAACATGGTCCACCAAGCACCTCCTATTTTTAAGGTTTACAAACCTGAGCCGGCACTTATTTTCAAGGTACCTACGCCATTTTCTTATGAAAGCAATCACACGGTTCCGTGGAGATATGACACTCTCATAGAACCCCATTCTGTGAGGCCTGAAGAAATAATCCCTAAACAAGGGGAGGTACTTGTCTTTAAAGTATCTAGATTGTCTTCTCATCTTGTAATCCGTACAAAGCCTGATCAACCAAAAGCAGTTGAAGAGCTCGAATGCTTGGAACCCTTTGCGTCAGAATCCATAACTAATGTCACAGGAGTAGGGGGAATCACTTGAAGTGGAAGGTGTTATACTCCCGGGAAGCTATTGAAAGACCGCCAGGTGATACCTGAAAGCAAAGGAAAGGGCCAGGAAGACGAAGACGAAGAATTTCTTAAAATAATGAAACAAAGCGAGTATGATGTGGTGGATCAGCTGAAGAAAACACCAGCAAAAATCTCACTTTATTCATTGATCTTGTCTTCGGAAGCTCATCGCAATGCGATCAAGAGAGTATTGAATCAAGCGTACGTCTCAAAAGATGTAACCCTGGACAGGGTTGAAGGGATTGTAGGAGCAATCAGAACCACTAACACCATCACCTTTAAGGAGGATGAAATTTTTCCTCACGCAGTAGGACGCCCGAAGGCGCTCCATATCACCCTAAAATGCCAGGGATGCAATATTGCCAAAGTACTGATTGATGGAGGATCAGCTTTTCAACGTGCTCCCTTACTCCACTCTGCAGCAGCTACCAATCGATCCTTCTATAATTGAACCAAGCGATACAATCGTCAAAGCATTTGATGGATCGGTGAGAGAAATCACGGGTACCATTAACCTCCATCTAGAAATTGGGCCGACCATGTTCCTGACTAGATTCCAGGTGATGGACATTGAACCTGGGTACACAATGCTGTTAGGAAGACCCTGGATCCATGAAGCAGGTGTTGTCCCCTCTACTCTTCATCAGAGAATGAAATTCATAGATTCTGGAAAACTCGTTACAGTAAAAGGAGAAAAGGAGCTATTGGTGACTAAACCAGTGGCAGTGCCATACATTGACTGTGCTGAAAACATTCTCGAGGTCTCATTTCAAAATCTTGAGATAGTTGAACCAGTAGAACGAAAAGGAGACAAGCTTCCAGTGGCCGCTAGAATAATGCAAAAGAGTGGATTCAAGGAAGGCAAAGGGTTAGGAAGACAATTACAAGGAATCAAACATCCAATCTTCCTCCATGACAATCCCGGGAAGTTTGGCCTGGGGTATAAAGTCACAGGAGAGTTGCAATTTTTTGAGCCTGTCAAGAAGAAGATCCCACATATCAAGGACACATTTCCCACACCTGCAGTAGTGGTGATGATTGAAGGAGTTGGAGCTGCTACCACACTAGAAGAAGTCAAGGAAATACCTCGGCTGATCTACCCAAGTTGCGAACTATTAGACAATTGGGATTCTGCGCCCTTTGATGATTTGTTGTATCATGAGTAATGGACGCTTTGGTCACCTTTGTTGTACTTCCATTTTAATTAAATAAAAGATGACTATGCATGGTTTTTCTTTCTATACTCTTTTTGTTATTTTCTTCTTTTCATTTATCTTTTCTCCTTTTATTTATTTGGGTTTCCTCTCAATTCCAGGGACTCATCTCCTTCAGGACCTCTATTTTGTGCAAATGAATATGAAAACTCATTAACTGATTCTTGCGTTACAACGGACTTGAATGAAAACGAACAAGATGAAGATCTTGAGTTGTGCCAGCAATTTGCCAAGAACATAAATTCAATGGAAAAGGGGATAAATCCACATGATGAGATGGTAGAAACTGTGAATTTGGGGACTGATGAGGATAAGAAAAAGGTTAAAATAGTTGACAACCCAGAAAAGGAAAAAATGATTGCACTATTCCGTGAATTCATAGACATTTTTGCTTGGTCTTACAAAGATATGTCTGGTTTAGACCCAGAGATAGTGGCTCATAAAATCCCGTTGATTGAGGGGATGGAACCTAAACGGCAGAAGTTGCAGAGGATGAGTCCAGAAATGTCACTTAAAATCAAAGAGGAAGTCAAAAAGTAACTCGATGCAGGCTTTCTAGAAGTCCTGCTATACCCAAAATGGATAGCCAACATAGTACCTGTGCCAAAGAAAGACGGAAAGGTTAGAATGTGTGTGGACTATCGAGATTTGAACAAAGCAAGCCCAAAGGACAATTTTCCCCTACCCCATATAGATGTCCTAGTTGATTGCACTGCGAAAAGTCATCGATTCTCCTTCATGGATGGTTATTCAGGCTATAATCAGATCTTGATGGCAGAAGAAGACAAGGAGAAGACATCTTTCATCACTCAATGGGGAGTATTTTGCTATCAGGTGATGCCGTTCGGGTTGAAGAATGCTGGAGCAACTTACCAGTGAGCTATGGTGACCCTCTTCCATGACATGATTCACAAGGAGCTTGAGGTGTATGTTGATGATATGGTAGCAAAGTCACAAGAAGGAGAAAGTCATGTTGCTGTACTCAGAAAGTTGTTTGAAAGACTGAGGATTTACAAGCTTCGATTAAACCCAGCAAAATACACCTTTGGGGCATCCACTGGAAAGTTGTTGGGGTTCATTATTAACAAGAAAGGCATTGAGGTCGACCCAGACAAAATTAAAGCCATCCAAAACATGCCTGAGCCCAAAACAGAGAAAGAGGTTCGAGGTTTCTTGGGTTGTCTAAACTATATAGCAAGATTCATCTCCAATTTGACCAATACATGTGAGCCGATATTCAAACTACTGAGAAAAGACAATCCGAGTAAATGGGATGACAGATGCCAAGAAGCCTTCGATAAAATCAAGAATTACTTGTCAAATCCACCTCTCTTGGTTCCACCTACACCAGGTTGACCGTTGATACTTTACCTTACAGTGTTGCATGGGTCTATAGGAGCGGTGTTAGGATAGCATGATGAGTCTAGTCGAAAGGAGCAAGCCATTTACTACTTGAGCAAGAAGTTCAATGATTGCGAGTCCAGGTATCTGGCTATTGAAAAGACTTGTTGTGCATTAGTATGGACGGCAAAGAGGCTATGACAATATATGCTCCACTATACAACTTTGCTTATATCGAGGGTGGATCCCATAAAGTACATATTTGAAAGCCCGCATATCTCCATGAGAATGTCCAAATGGCAAGTGGCTCTAGCAGAATTTGACATCAAGTATGTGACCAGAAAGTTTATAAAAGGAAGTGTGATAGCAGACCACCTGGCCGAGAATCCACTAGATGAACATCAACCAATAGAACTTGGACTTCCTGATGAGGATATCTTAGCAGTTGTAGAGGAGGATGACGAAAGCAGGGAAGAAGGAGACCTAATGTGGAAAATGTACTTTGATGGTGCTGTCAATATTCACGGGAACGGGGTTGGAGCAGTTTTAGTGTCCCCCGATGGAAAGCAATTCCCAATCGCTGTCAAATTGGCATTTGATTGTACTAATAACACAGCTGAATATGAAGCATGTATAACAGGTCTAAAGGCAGCAATATCGCTTGGAGTGGAATACCTGGAGGTCTATGGGGATTCAGCTTTAATCATTTTTCAGGTTAATGGAGAATGGCGAGTCAACGAGCACAGGTTGTTATCATATTATGAACATCTCGTGAGCTTGAAAGATGAGTTCAAAGATGTCAGTTTCCATTACCTACCTCGTGAACAGAATCAGTTTGCAGATGCTTTAGCTACCTTGGCCGTGATGACCAAGCTCGATCTTGAGGTGGAAGTAAGACCTTTGCAAGTGGCTGTTAGAAGAGAGCCAGCATACTGTTCTAACATTGAAGAGGAGCCAGATGGCCGACCATGGTTCCATGATATCAAGAGGTTCATTAAGGATGGAGAATATCCGGCAGCAGCAAATGAGAATGATAGAAAGACACTCAGAAGGTTATCAATGTCTTTTTTCCTCTCAAGTGATGTATTGTATAAAAGAAACTATAATGGAGTCTTATTAAGGTGTGTCAATGCCGTAGAAGCTAAATCCATCATATCAGAAGTCCATGAGGGTATTTGTGGAACCCATGCTAACGGACACACATTATCTCGACAAATCCTCAGGCAAGGATACTATTGGCTCACAATGGAGAAAGATTGCATAGAGTTTGTCAAGAAGTGCCACAAATGCCAGATCTATGCAGATCAAATCCATTTTCCTCCTGTGCCACTACACACTCTTACATCACCTTGGCCTTTTGCGATGTGGGGCGTGGACGTTATAGGACCAATTAGTCCCAAAGCTTCTAATGGGCATCGATTTATTCTGGTTGCCATTGATTACTTCACCAAATGGGTAAAGGCTGCATCTTATGCCAATGTTACACGGAAAGTGGTGGTGAAGTTCCTAAAAAACAATATCATTTGTAGATATGGGTTGCCAGAAAGACTCATCACAGATAATGCTACTAATTTCAACAACGTAGAGGTACAGAAACTGTGTGAGCAGTACAAGATCAAGCATCACAATTCGGCTCCTTATCGACCAAAGATGAATGGAGCTGTTGAAGCAGCAAATAAAACATCAAGAAGATCTTGGGGAAGATGGTGGTCACATATAAGGATTGGAGTGATATGCTGCCTTATGCATTACACGCCTATCGTACTTCTGTCAGATCCTCAACTGGGGCAACTCCGTATTCACTGGTGTACGGGATGGAGGCAGTAACACCCATCGAAGTGGAAATCCCATCTTTAAGAGTCTTGGTGGAAGCTGAATTGGAAGAAGCTGAATGGGTCTAGATGAGATATGATCAATTGAACATGCTTGAGGAGAAATGACTGATCGCTGTCTGCCATGGGCAGTTGTACCAGAAAAGGATGGCTAAAGCATTCAATAAGAATGTCCATCCTCAAACATTTTAGCCAGGTGATCTTGTTCTGAAGAAGATTTTGCCAAATCAAGAGGATAACAGGGGCAAATGGGCACCCTCGCATGAAGGCCCTTACATTGTTAAAGATTCTTTTTCTGGAGAAGCTTTGATCTTGACTGATATGGAAGGCCAAGTGCTTGCTAAGCCAATCAATTCAGATGCTGTGAAAAAAATACTTTGCTTAAAAATATTAAAAAAAAAACTCGTTAGGTTGAAAACCCGGAAGGGTGGCCTAGGCAAAAATTAGTGCACACTTAAAGAAGAAAGAAGAGAAAAATACTCGCTAGGTTGAAAACCCAGAATGACGGCCTAGGCAAAAATTAGAGCACAAAATGGATGAAAACTGGGTTGAAAACTTGGAAAATGCAACCTATGCAATGGTGAAAAGGCTGAGAAGCTATGAATGAATCTGACATTGGGGCAATTTGAATGTTGGTGGGTCACGGCATGTTGTTAAACACACAATAAAGGATTCCACTTATTATCAGGAATTCAAGTTTGGTGTAACCATTGAATTAGCAAAATGGGTTGAGCACATGAAAGCAGCACTACCAATCTTGTCTGTCTTCCTTCTTTATCTTTTAACAGTTGGTGAAATTCTATAAATACTTTCCAGTTTGGAATCCAATAAAATCATCTTTCTCTTCGTTTGTGTCTTTGTTTATTTTCTCCTATCAAATCTTTGTCTCTTTATTCTATTTTGAAGCCATGCATAATCATAATGTTAAAGTTGAAGTACAATAAGTGACTAATTTGCTAACAAAACTCAGAAACAATAAGTTAAATAAAGGACTCAGGATTGACTGGCAAAGGAAAAGAAGCAACTTGCTTGGCCGAGATTCAAAGGCAACAGCCTGAATGTAGACATCAGTGGATTGAATCAGTCATTTGGTTTTGAAAAAACCCAAGCTGACAATTGAAGCAAAAGTGGGAACAATGATAATACGGGGCAAAAAAAAAAGAGATATTGAAACGTCACCGGCGGAATATGTGTTTAAAACTACAATGAAGAAGTTCATAGAGCTGCTCAGATGAAGAATCAACTCATTTTGAGAGAAACAAAAGCTTTCTTGAAGGACAATGCGAAGACGCATCAAACCGGGGCAATTTTTAGTTTTGAGAAATTTTCATCCTTACAGCATGTTTGCAACAATTCATTCATCATATCATCAACATATCAGTTTTGCATCAATTCATTCACTGGTTCATATTAGTTTTATGTCATTCACGCCATCGTGGCATCAATTTTGCATGATTCATTTATCATCACAGCGACTCTGCATCATCATTTCATCAAATTGCCAACCATACACTCACAGTTGTTTTTCATATATATTCAACTTCACAAGTTCACAATTCACAAGTCTTTAAGTTCACATTTGCGTGCTTTCACATTTACAAGCTTTCACATTTACAGCTTTCACATTTAAATGCTTTCACAATTTAACTCCTTTCACATTTATTGCTTTCACGATTTACAGCTTTCACTATTTATAGCTTTCACATTTGCCCATTTTCATAATTTATCAGCTTTCACATTTACAAGCTTTCATATTTTCAAGCCTTCACGTTTACAACTTTCACATTTAAATGCTTTCACAATTTAACTGCTTTCACATTTAAATGCTTTCACATTTACCTGCTTTCACATTTACAAGCTTTCACATTTACCTGCTTTCACATTTACAAGCTTTCACGTTTACAGCTTTCACATTTAAATGCTTTCACATTTACAGGCTTTCACATTTACTGCTTTCACATTTAAATGCTTTCACATACATTTACTGCTTTCATAGACATTTACCATTTTCACAAGATATTTAAATGCTTTTACAGACATTTACAGCTTTCACAGACATTTATTTGCTTTCACAGATATTTATTGCTTTCACAGACTTTTACTTGCTTTCACAGATTTTTACTTGCTTTCACAAACTTTTATTTGCTTTCACATTTACTGTTTTCACACTTACAACTTTCACATTTATATAATTTCACATTTACATGCTTTCACATTTATGAGCTTTCACATTTACATGTTTTCACAAATTTTAAATTTTCACATTTCATAGGCTATCATTGTTTTCACACTCACTTTCACTGGCTTCATATTTACTTTCTCATTTTCACGTACTTCACATCTCACACGCACTCCATATTCACAAGCTTTTGAATTCCTCATCTTCTTCCAGTTTCTATCAGATTTTGCATGCATCTAAGGTTCATATATGTTTCATTCCCTACTTGACATTAGCAATGTGCATTCATCATGAGATCATTTGGCATCATCCATTAAAAGCATCAACATCATGTATTCATTCTCTTCATGAAATCGTTTAACCTCTTTTCGCATTGTCATTTATTGTCTGTACATCCATAAGAGTTTTCAGCATCGTCACTATGCATTCACTCACAATCATACACTTATCATCATGCATTCACTATTATGTGCATTGGTCATATAGCATCATTCAATCAGAGCATTTCACATTGTCATCATACATTTATTGTGTCATCATGCATTCATTGTCATCGTGTATTAGTCTCTAGCAGCATCCATCAGAGCTTTTGGCATTGTTACTATGCATTCATCATTATCATGCATCGTATATAGTCAGACAAAATATGTGTTCATGTTTTTACTTGTTCCTTATAAAAAGGATACCAAAAACTGCCGTTTTCAACATTCTCTAGTAAGAACCAAGTAAAGAGGGGCAACTGTGAACACCCAATTTTGTCCGATAATTAAACAAGAAAATAAAAAAATACATTTTTTGTTTATTCCATAGCTTTTATTTTGTTTTATTTTATTCTACATCATTTCCATTTATTTCATTTGAACAAAAAAAACCAAAAGAAAATTAAAAAGACTAGCCCATAAACCCGTTTGCTTGTCAGCCCACTCTTTTTATTAGTATAGTCCATTCAATTCTTTGTCAGCCCACATTTTTGTTAGCCCATCAGCATAAAATCCAAAACCAATAATAATAATAATAATAAATAAAAAATATGTGTGTGATTGACCCAAGCCACCCGTGACACAAGGGAACAAAACAAAAAGAGGTCAAAAGAGGTCAAATAATAGCAGTGGCAACGATGATGGTGTTCTTCCTCGCTCCTTGCAAAAGGGAGAATTATCATTCAGTTACAGCTAAGAGAGGGGAATCCCTACCAGCAACCTGTAAAGATGATAGAAATGATTTGGTCAACAATTGATTAATTAATGGCAGAATAAAAAGGGGATGAGAAATTTTCAGCGGGGGGGAGGTTCTCATTTTCTAACACAAAAAAGGGAGAATCAGCAACAACCGAGAGGAGAGGGTAAGAGGAGTGAGTTCCCATTTTAATTTCTAAGATTTCTGCAAGGTAAGAAATGAATCCCAGAAACATGTGAATATTACAATCTCTGTTTACATTTGATACATTTCCTTTTTACTTTCATCAGTAGCATCATCAACACCCAAACCATCCTCTCTAACCATCGTCACAACCACAACCTAGAGTTACCACAACCCTCACCATCATTTGCAATCAACCAAAATCCAAGCCAGAAGAAAAATAAACCAAACCCAGAAAAATAAAAATAAAAAGGAAAAAAAAGAGATGCCGCTCGCGGACCTCCGCCATGAATTTCGCCCCACCTCCACCTTCTTCGCATGAACTGCCGCCGCTAGCCAAAACCATCGCCATAGCCCAAAATCCCTGCTGAAAAATCATTAACCAATATCAACCACAAGCCAGCCAGCATTTAGAAAAAGAGAGAAAGAAAAGGGGAGTAGAAAAAAAAAACATTGAGACGCGACCTCGATGAGGTGGCTAAGACCGCCAATCTAATTTCCTCTGCACACAGCACCGCCGCCGTGAGATCGGACCACTCTCTCGAACCCAGGCGCGCCGCGAGCTCCTCCTCCTTTCCAAGACCGACGCCACTTCCTTCCATAACAGCGTCTCCCCTTTCTCCTTAGCGCCGCCCAGCCCCCTCCCCTTGTTCGCAAATCACAACACCACGTCAGTCCCGCCACAGCGTCGTCACCTCCTGCATCATCAGCGGGCCGTGCTCCCTCCTCCACCTTCACCGCCATGGCGAGCTCCTCCTCCATCTCGGGTCGATACGCGACGCGACTCCCCCACCCAGCCCAGCTAGCCTCGTCGACGTTAGTATCCCCCTCCGCGTCCTCTGATCCCGATCTCGACCCAGCAGATCGCGTCGCCACGCCAACCACCACCACGTCGGCCTTCTTCATCGCGGCCCCATTGCGGCCAGCTCCTCATCGCAGCCTCTTCCTCCTCGCGTCGCCCAGCAAGCCACCGTCAGCTCCCCTATACCACCGCGCGAAGCCACCCGCTGGTTTCTTTCTCCCCCTCTTCCACCTTGCATGAGTTCTTTCCAATATCACAAACTCTCTCTCTCGATTCCTCTCTCTGCATTTCTGCTTTCTCTCTCTCTCTCTCTCTCTCTCTTTCTCAGTGAGCGTGTGTGTGTCTATTGGGGGGGTGGGGTTAAGGAAATTAAATTTATTTTTTAGTGTTGTTTTATTTTTGCTGGGCTTAAGTGTTTTGACTTTTTTTTTTAAAACAAATTCTGATCTTTTTTTTTTAACATTACTGTTGTTTTGCTATTCTCCTTAGTGGGCTTTAGGACTAGAGCTTTCTCTTTGTTTGGGCCAAGCTTTTTGGCCTATTTTGTTTAGGACCATTGTATTTAGTTAGGTTTTTGATAAAAAAAAAAATTAAATAAATTAATGCATTAAAATATAATAAAAATATAAAATGACAAAAACAAATTTGAGTTCCTAAATCCTTAAGGGTTTATTGTATAGTTCACACTATCCTAAATCCTGTGTAGGAGTGGGTTTAAATTTGTTTTATAAATTTTTTTTTTCCAAAATTAAAATCAATCAGCATATTTTATTTTATTCTTATTGTGCTTTGTTTCTAATTAAAACTCCATCAAACAAATAAGCATTTTTTTATAGAACGACGTGGTTTTGAGTTCCTCATTGCACCAGAGGATACGTCGGCGTAGCTTACAACTATCAAATCAAAAATTAATTTTTATTGAATTATGTTTTTTATTAAATTTCCCTTTGACTTACTTATTTTATTTTATTCAGTTTATTTTGTTTCATTTCATTTTCTTCACATAATTATGTCTTAACTTTATTTTTATAAATATATAATTATCACTTTTAAATATAATTACTAATTTTAATTTTATCTTTATTTTTGTAAATATTTAATTATTGATTTTATCTTTATTTTTGTAGATATAATTACTAATTTCAGCTTTGTTTTTACAAATATATAATTACATTTTGGGGAAAAATAAATATTTTAAAGTTATAATTAATTTGCATAATAAACTTTAGGGTAACCGTATTTATACGGATGTATTAGAGGTGCAGTGGGATTAAGTTTCCACCCTTCTCTAATCAAAATCGGACTCCCGAACCTCAAAACTCTTAAAAGACCAGTTTGCAAACTAAAAGGTTTTCCAATTTTAACCAGAATTAAAATTAGTGGCGACTCCCAAATCATTTTCAAAACAACATTGCCATTTGTGTCACAGCGCCCTCCGGGTATGTTGTGACAATATCCCTCCATGGGATGGCTTACCCTTTTGCTAGTAAAGGTGGCAGTGTGCACAGGAAAGTGCTTAGCGACTCTAGGGTTGAGGATGAAAGAGAGTATAGTAGGAGTTAAAAAAAAAAAATCAAACAATCTAAGAAAGCTAAAAGGCCCAACAAAAATTCAAAAGGTAAAAAGAAAAATAAAAAACTAAGGGTAATGTTAACATGGTCTATCCCATCTTTGGGATTATTACATGATCCACTCATGTTAACATGATCCTGTCATGTATACCATTAGATTTTATTTGAATGGTTGAGATTTGAAGATACAATAATTATATAACACTATAAAATAAACAATAATGTTAAAAGTTAAAATTAATGCTTTTCAAAAGATCAAATTATCCTTCAATCTCTCTTTTCCAATTCTCCTTGTCTTATTACAATAAGCACTTGCAACTAGTTGCTGTTAATGCCTCTATGGTTGCTGCTTTATTTTTCCATGCATTAGGCATGTTCTAGCAAGGATGGCTGACATATGAATAGAAATATATACAACATTTGTTTTATTAATTTTTTTTCATAAACTTGGAATGGATGAAAAGTTGGGAATCTTGATCTCTTCTTCACATTGAGCTTGTGCACATATTTTTTGAAGTTGTTAGCCTCAACCATACACCCCAAATTTCAATTATTTGAAAAATCAAATGTGTACAACTAAAAACTATAATCTCATTGAGTAAAAAAGTTTGTCCTTTATTGGGTTTGTGCAGGGAACAAGAGAAACAAGAAAAAAAAAATAAAAAGGGAATGAAATTTCAGTTCATGAGATCAAGTTTCATTGAACGATTGTAATGCATCGTGAGTGAGTTATGAACAAGAGTGTTGTGAAATTTATATTATACTTCAATAATGATGTGGGTCATGCTTGTTAATTTTTTGAGTTGGTTAAAAATGAAAGAGGAGGAAATATGGCGAGGAACTGAAAATGGACTACAATGGTAGGTGGAAGGTTGAGTTGAGCATCCATGGCAATGGTGGTTTGGGTATTCTTTCAATTGTTATTGATGGTTAGAGAGGAAGAATGGTTGTTAGGTAGTGTTTGGTTAGTAGGACAGGACACAAAATACAGGGACACATAGACAGTAGAGATAGACATAAAAAAGACTGTTTCTATATTATGTTTGGCTAATAATTTACAAAACATAATTACTATCTCTGTATTCTATTTGGATATATGAGGACAAGAACAAATAATTTAACCCATGCCCTTTTAAAAATAAACTAAAAAACAATAAAAGAAAGGTTTTGGAATCTCTTAACAGAGTCCCCTCTTCCTTGAGCCACCGTCTTCTCTCTCCTTTTAATCCTCCACCGTTCAAGCTTTCCTCTATTCATGGCTTCTAGGTATGGCTTTTACTTTCTCTTTGCCATCCATTTTATTTTTCAAGGACCCTCTTCCTTTCGACTTAGTATTCATTAACATCTTTTATATGCTTACCTTCCTTCGATTCTTCTTCCTTTCACGACAGCGGCGGGGTAACCATGGGCTATAGGTGCAAATCGTCATCATCAATGGTCTCCATGCATTCTCAAAAGTGTGGCTATGGGGACAAGTTGATTTACTCATATCTAGTAGTAATGCCAATCCTAGGAAAAAGTTTTGGAGGTGCCCTAATTGGAATGTAATTTGATTCTTCCCATAACATTGAAATGGACTCTATTTGTGATGTTCACAAATCTTCTGAAATTGTTCTAGTAGATAACTCTATTTTTGTGATGCACAACCTTGTTAATGGGTTTTTATCTTTCGAAAAAATGTTCACTTGAGTGTAAAATCACATTGCGAGAAATGAGTAATGTTAATAGGTTTTTATCATTTGAAAAGTAAAAAGAAAGCAAATTGAAAAATCTAGGAGAAAACCAAATGTTTGAGATTAGATTAGATTAGATTGAAAAGAAAAAAGGATAAAAGATTTGAGAAAATAGAGAAAGTGGGGGAATTAATGAATGAATGAATTGTTACGTGAATGTAGGATGGATAGTAAAGTAGAGTTGATTGTTAGTATAGTAATAGAGGAGTACTTGAAAAAAATGACAATAGCAACATCTTTGGAGTATAATGAGGACATCAGGTGTAGAAGTATACTCAAAAGTAGTGGAGAAGCCCCTTTGCATGTGTTGGATGCATGTTAGAAGCTCATGGTTTTTGCTTTCTAACTCTATTTTTGTGATGGACAACCTTGTTTGTGATGTTCACAAATCTTCTAAAAATGGATCGAATTGATTGGAGGGTCAAGAGAAATAAGAGAAAAGAAAATGAAAAATACAAATAACAGAGAAGGGGGAAAAAAGGAGTAATCGGAAGCTAATTGGAGTGAGATGTATCTTAAACTGTACATGAAGCTAATAGAAAGCTAATTGGAAGTTAAGTGAAGGGTAAAAAGAAGGAAGATCATGTACCTGAAACTAAAGTTGAAATTTAGCTTGGAGAGCATAGGCCTGTTCACTTTAAATTGTTTTGAATTCTGGTTTGCAAAAATTGTTCTCAAAATTGTTTGTGAAAATGCATCTAACCATGTGGTTGTTGGACTATGTCAATCATGCATTAATTGAACGAAAGAATAAATAAAAAAGGCCTGCTTAGCAAGGTTGATTATGAGAGTCCTCTTTTGGTTTTAAAAGGCTATAAAATTGAAAGTGAGTTGTGTAATGTGGGGGATGCTTTACTAAGTTTTGAATGATCACTCAAGTTTCAGAAAAAGCAAATAAAATATAATAAATGAGATGTATAATGAGAGTGATTATTTTTTACCTTATAGAGGAATGTCAATAGCAAAGAACAATTTATAAAGTATAAAGCTATTAAGTAGTAGGTAGAAGTATCCCTTCTTACCAAAAATATAGTTTTGATGGCATTGTATGGCAGTATGAAAATAAAAGTAAAAAACTAGGATACTTTTTTGGTTAAATGTCTTCTAAAGTAGCTTATCCTAGAAGAAAATATTTCAAATTTGATTATCTGAATTCTGTCAACTGAAAACTAACCTTCTCAAATTTTAGTCATTCTTGGCTGGGGCATACCTTGGATAAATTTAGTAGCGTAACAAAATCCAAACATCTAAGATATAAGCAAGGACACTAACCACAATACCATAAAAATCCACAAAATCAAATTAGGTGTCTTTTATTGCTACTATCTCTTTTCCTAAAGAAAAACACATCTAACTTAACTGTATAGTATGTATAATATGACTAGTAAGTACCTCATAAGGCCTAGTGACATTAAAAAGAATCAACTCCTTTTGCTTGTAGGGAACACATTCATAAATTTCATAATTCAAATTAATATTGAAATCCATATCGATGTTTGAAAGAACAAAGAAAAGGCAAAGTAAGTTAAAGGATATGTGGTTTTGGTTTATCTATGTTTTTATAACTTCTATTTTACATAATATGCATGTATTTTTTATACTAATTATGTTTGTGTTTGTGAGCGTTGCAGACTCCAAATAGCTGAAACTTCTTTAACTGGGCCTATAAGAAAGAAATATCAGAGATTTGACACCACTGTAGCTGAAGTGGCTCAATCCTCCTTTGCCTTAAATTTGTTACATGAAAAATCAAGAAGAAAGATCATGAAACTTAAAAAAAAGCTAGGTGCTGAGAGGTGGAAATCAAATTGGCTTGTGGTGGCTATTATAGTGTCATGGACAGTGACTTTTTTGCTGTTATGTATTGTATTAGTATTAGAGGGATGTGTTGTTAGATGTTTAATACTTTGCTATAATTAACACACTATCTGTAATATATTTGTTGAAACTGATGAATGGATGAAATGATTATTGTATTTATTACTGATTGAATGGATGCTAAGCAAGCAATTCTCCAAATATTGTTGAATTTGATGTTATTATGAGTAGCGAACATCTTTAGTATTTGAATGTGTTTACTTGTAAATATGTCTTGGAAAGAGAATAAAAAGACAAATTGTAAAAGGCAACACCCGTCTCATCTCATATTTATCTTAAAAGAATGCTTCCAGATTTTATTTATTATAATACCTTATCTTTTTTTTTTCTATACCCCCAATACATGACTTCTTCAAAATTACAGTTTGCTTGATTTAGATTGCCCTGTAACCACTGCCCTGACTTGTCATATAACACAAAACATAAAACTGACATCATCCTCATATAGTGAATAGAAATATTCATACATAATCACATCATAACCGGATCAAATAGCATTTGCCAAGGTGTTTTCATGGCAAATATTTACACCATAAATGTTTATGTCATTTCTTCCAAATAGTAAACATGACTAATAAAAAAAAACATTGCAATACATTTCAATCTTGAAACTAACAATCCACAAGTACTGAAAGTAAGAATCCAAAAAGATAACACTAATCCATGTTCTAATTAAAAAAAAGTAACAATTCCATCTTGACCACATGAATAATTATAGATAATTGCTCTCACGAATGCACGCCTTTAGTTGTCTTTGAAACTCCAAAAGGTTATTTGCAACTGAGGGTTCTCTGAGGATTTGAGTCCCACCAGCACCACTTCGTCACCAGTGAAGCTAAGATCTTTGAGGGTTTCAATAAGCTTCACCTCATCATTAACACCTGTCATAGCTTTGACTGGAACTTGCTCATGCTTTGAGCCAATTCTTTTAAAATCTCAAATTCTTTTCCCTTTTTTGTTAGAACTTTCTTCCCTTGATGTTGTCTACTTGAAGAAGCCATTAATTCATTAGCTTGGAGTAGAGAATCATTGTCAAACATATCAATATCATGGACACCCATTTATTTATCATCCTTGATTTCTAATTGTTCATTAGCATCACTGCCACTTATAACGCAACTTCCATTCGCTCTATGCTTTCCAGATAAAGTCTCTAAATGAGGGAAAAGTGGAAATGGTTTCCCTAGAGTGTAGAACCTGAGGGATGTTGCTAAAAAAATATGAAAGGAAACAAAAGTGAGAGCATGTAATGTAACATGTATGTATTAATATATCATCACAAAATTTAGCCAAATGCTCATAATAGTGTAATAAACCTTAATCCAAATGTCCAAAACTTGTTTGCTGTCCACTTCCACATATATCTTATCCTTATTCCATCCAACTCCACAACATGCAAGCATGTCCGCAACTGATTGGTATTTCTCTTTGATCCTTTTATGCCTGTTTTGCAGCGTTTAGCAACGAGACCACATCCAAGGAATTTCTCGTTCATCTTGGCAATGAGTTTTTCAAAAACACCTGGTTTGAATTACCTAACATCAACTACTTGCTCTTCTATAACCAAGTCCTCTGTAAAACCAACAAATATAAGTGTTTTCTCATTGGTCCATGTGCATTTTTTGTCCATTTCTTTCTATTCTTTGTAGGAAGATATCAGACATTATCACTCAACTAATAAACAACTATAATAACAAAGATCAATGTAATAAGAAACGTAAACAACTATAATAACAAGAAACATGCAATTATTACACACTACTTAATCAGGCATATTCATTTCTATTTTCCATACTTTCAATCATCTCAACATTGTTAGGAGGATATTCTCCTATAGGCATATGCTCATGTTCATTGGCTACATTTTCTTCAGGATCATTGTCCATATTCATTTAGATAAAATTTTGTAGCAGATAATAAGCAATTATAATTTGATTCTCTGTCTTAATTGGATAAAATGAAAGGTTCCTTAAAATAGCACATATCTTCTTAAGCAACCCAAAACAATGCTCAATTATGTTCCTTGCTGAAAAGTGTTTCTTATTAAAGTACTCTTGATAGTTTTGAGATGCACGTGAACCTTGAATCCATTCTTGCATGTGATATCAAGTACCTTTATACGGTGCTAGGAACCCTTGTCCATCTGTGTAACTAGCATCAACTAAATAATAACTACCTACAAATCAAAAGAGAAATATTATATACAGTAGAAAAATGTAAGTAATCTAATTTTTTTTAAGTTCCTTTTACACAAACCAAGTGGTAGTTTGAGCCTATTATGTCGTGTAATAGTATCTCAGTGTATTCTCGAATCAGACACTAATCTTTCCCAACCACTAAGCACATACACAAAATTCATGTCTCAATTGTATACTCACAATATATTTGTAGAAATTCTACCTTTTCTTGTTTGGAATCTTGGTTTATCAGTGTCAAGTACAGTCACATCTATGTAAGTGTCATCTAAAGCTCCCAAACAACTCTAATAAAAGAATTAAAAGTTTCATGCCAAACTATATACATATTTAGTAAGTAATGTAAAACGTCAACTCCTACAATATATTGAAGTTACCTTAACCATTTCCATCTAGGATCTACGCAATCATTTGGAACAGGTTTAGCCTTGGCAAACAAAACACTTTGCACACGTATGACCAAGCATAACACTCTGTTAAAATACCTACTAATAGCTTTTGCTGACCTATAGAACTTGTATGCTATAAATTTTTTTATGATGACCTAATAGGATTTAAAAGGTTACAATTTGCTTAGCTATGCTTACTCGACCATCTTCCGTTAAACCACCTTGAACTTGAAGCAACTTACACAACATTGCAAATATATTCAAATTCATCTTTAACTCTCAAATGCAATTCATATTACCGACCCTAACAATGCACTTTAATACATCTCGTCTTAATTGGACACTATTAATTCTTTGATTTAGTGTCAAAGAATTATTGGCTGTCATTCTATTCCTAGTGTACACAAACAAAGTAACTAATACAACTTGTATCAATGTGTCAAACTGAAATCTCATAATTAAATAGTAGGCAACACATTGTTTAATTTGCTTAGAATAGTCCTATGAAACAACAAAATAAAGAAATATATCATATTAAAAAGGGATGTATTTATTTGATAAGCAAAAGCAAAGAAAAACTGTGATAGAAAATTCCCTATTAAAACTTCCATTAGTTAGGTTGAAAAACTTGAAGAACATTTCGGTTTATATTAGGCATACATTTCAAAGATTAAAAACAACAGGCATGGACATAAATAAAAACTTCATGATGGATTAACCATACAAAGAAATAGATGTTAAAGGATTTATTGAATTGTTTGCTAGTGTATGCAGAGGGAGGTGCATTTGGTTACCTTGAAGCAAGCTTGTTTCAGTGTGGCAAACACTTCTTCCTCCTGGGGCCTGAAAAAACAAATTAAGTTAGTAAAATATTGTTCTTGAAAACATGGTGTTCTTATTAAAGATGTACACAAGTCACGGATAAAATTTGCCTAGGTGATTGAGGTGAAATTTTATGTTGAAATCAACTTCTAATTGATCGTTTGTAAAGTACAATAACCTATAAAATACTCTCATATTCATCCACATCCTTGTAAAGCTCTCTGACGCTTTGTATGTAAATCAAACTTCATCACAAAAGTTTTATTTTTCTGTTTTTCTATCTCAATTTCTAGGTTTGCCATGTTAAGCAACTACATTAAACAAACAAAAACAAACTCTTCAAGAAAATAAGACTAATTTTCCATAACATGAAGTGTTAAATGCTTGCTTTGCTGTTTCCTTTCCTTTCCAACTTATTATATTACTTTGGGTTGTGTGGTTGTGGCTCTCTTCAATTCAATTCATTGAGGTTGAGGCTTATGATTATGAGTTAGAAAACAAAAAGCATGAGCTTCTGACATGCATCCAAGACACACAAAGGGGTCTTTCCATTACTCCTGAATATACTTCTACACTTGATGTCCTCATTCTTCCTCCAAGCTGCTGCTACTCTCCCTTTCTTTCAAGTACTCCTCTACTACCATACTAATAATCAACTCTACTTCACTATCCATCCTATATTCACTTAACAATTCATTCATTAATTAATTCCTCCACACTCCCCATTTTCTCAAATCTTTTATCCTTTCATTTCTTTCAATCTAATCTAATCTTATCGTTAACATTTGGTTTTCTCCTGAATTTTTCAATTTGCTTTCCTTTGACTTTTCAAATGATAAAAACCTGTTAACATTACTCATTTCTTGCAGTGTGCTTTTTCACTCAAGTTTCTAGATCATTTTTATGAATAGCTTGCTTCCTCATGAGTTTTCTCGATAACATGATTGCTAGTTATCCATTAGGTGCTAGTTCTACACTTGCTCACATCTATTGTATCTATGTAGTGAAATGCATTTGTGTAGGTCATTGTGCTAATGCTTTTCCTTTGTTCTCTGCTAGTAATTACACAAACAAACCAACTCATCAAAAAAATATACTAATCTTTTCATGATAAAAAAAAACTAAAATTAGGACTTTAGGATCAAAATACTCCACTTTACAAGTAAAAATATTGGCGTGCAACATCCAAACTCACCATAACAACGAAAATTTACATAAAAAGAGACAAACAAACTGTGAATTGGAAGAAAATTGGAGTTATGGAATGCGAAGATGGAACGTGGTGATGGAGGCAGAGATGGAAGTGAAGATGGAAGGAGCAATGGAACAAACTAGAGACGGAAGCCAAAGGTAACACTACAACGATGGAGGTGCAGGCAAAGATCTTCACAAAGGAGAAGGAGAAGGAGCCCAAATTAGGTTTAGATGTGTGTAAATATGAGAAAGGCAAATGGTGTCATACAAAATTATTTTGAGGGTAAAAATGGAAGAAGAGTTATTAAACATGAGTGTCTCTAGCCTTCAAATCCCGTGTCCCCTTCTGTCTCCACCTTTTCAAGGGACACAAATTTGGCCCAAAATTGTCTTGAGACACAAACAGTTTTCTAGCTTTCGTGCCTATCTCTTCTTCCAAACATCTTTTTGTCCCCAATTGTTCATGTATTTCTATCCTGTCTCACTAACCAAATGCAGCCTTAGAAACACATCAGTACTAGTACTAGATGGGTTAAGAGGTGAGTGGTTGAAAAGGAAAATTTAAATTTAAAGGAGGGTTACTATAGTAATTTTATAGTAATTAAGAGAGGACCATGTTATGGTCTAAAAGATAAAATAATGTTCGGTGTACAATAAAATTGCACAATAAATACACACCATATATTTTATCACTATTAGATGTGATATGTGGCCTCCACTCATCATTCTATTTATCCATCATATCTAATAATAATAAAATATATAATGTCTTTGTTGTGCAATTTTATTGGGACCAACTATACTTGAAAAGATATGGTAAAAAGCTAAACCTGGCCGAAAAGATTAAGAACAAAAAATTAAACTGACTGACACGGTGACGGTAGTCGCATCCGCGGGATCAGGCACGCAACAACGAGGGGGAGGGTTTGGCGGTTTGAAGAAGCAACAGCGGTGGACGGCGCGGTATGGTTGTTGGTGCTGAAGCCGAGGACGTAGGACAGCGGTGGTTGACCAGCGCGACGCGACGGTGGACACAGGCACCTTCGCCCTTCGGCGGTGGGCGACCGCAGTGTTCTCTCCCTCGTACTCAACATTTCTGCTTCCAGTAACGCAGCCTTGAATAATCGCTATCCACATCGCCATTCTTTCCTTCTACCCAAAACCACGTCGCAGGGAGACCGCCAAAATTGAGCTTCAGGCACATCACGACCACCGTTTTCTGTTCCCACTCCCTCCTTCAACATGTCCCGCTCCACACACATCCTCCACCACTCTCACCGATTCTCCACGGCCGTCTCCGCGGCCATCGCCGCCGTCACCGCTGCCGCCCCCAACAACCTCGCCTCCTTCACCGTCACGCCCCCAATCCAACCCTGGCCTCGCCACCTGACCCCAAAATCCCTGGCCTCTCTCATCACCCGCCAACACGACCCCAACGTCTCCCTCCAAATCTTCCACTACGCCCAAACCCACCACCCAGACAACAACAACCTCTCCCACCACCCCATCCCTTTCCACGCCATCCTCCTCAAGCTCTCCCGCGCCCGCCACTTCCCCCAAATCGAGTCCCTCCTCCGCGATTCCCGGCTCGCCCACGAACAACCGCTCCTAACGGTCATTCGCGGTTATGGACTCGCAGGCCGGCCCGAATCCGCGCTCAGGGCCTTCATGAGAATCGAATCCTTCGGGCTTCGACCCTCCACGAAGGCCCTGAACGTCACGCTTAATGCCCTGGTTCAGGGCAAGCGCCATGATTTGGCGCATTTGGTTTTCAAGAATTGTAGGACCAGGTTTGGGGTTGTGCCCAATGTGGTTAGTTGCAACATCTTGCTGAAGGCGCTCTGTAAGGGGAATGACGTGGATTCTGCGGTTAGGGTTTTGGATGAGATGCCTGCAATGGGTGTGGTGCCCAATGTGGTGAGTTATACGACTGTTTTGGATGGGTATGTTAGGAGGGGTGACATGAGTGGTGCAAAGAGGGCTTTTGGGGAGATTTTGGGGCGAGGGTGGGTACCTGATGCAACTGCTTATACTGCTTTGATTAGTGGATTTTGTAGGCAAGGGATGTTGGTTGATGCAATTAAGGTGATGGATGAGATGGAGGATAATGGGGTTAAGCCCAATGATGTTACTTATGGTGTTATGGTTGAGGCTTTTTGTAAGGGGAAGAAGTCTGGGGAGGCACTTAACTTGCTTGATGATATGCTTGGGAAGAGTTTTGTGCCGAGTTCGGCGCTGTGTTGTAAGGTTATTGATATGCTGTGTGAGGAAGGGAATGTTGAGAAGGCTTGTGAGGTGTGGAGGAAGCTTATAAGGAATAGTTGTAGCCGTGATGATGCTGTCACGAGTACGCTTGTGCATTGGTTGTGCAAGAAGGGGAAGGTGCTGGAGGCAAGGAAGGCGTTTGATGAATTTCGGAGTGGCATGGTTGCAAGTGTGTTGACGTATAACACGTTGATTTCTGGCATGTGTGAGAGAGGGGAGCTCTGCGAGGCGGCTAGGTTGTGGGATGAGATGGTGGAGAAGGGTCGTGCGCCTAATGCTTTTACCTATAATGTGTTGATTAAAGGATTTTGTAAGGTTGGCAATGCGAAGGAGGGGATCAAGGTCCTGGAGGAGATGTTGGAAAGTGGATGCTTGCCCAACAAAGCAACTTTCTCGATGTTGGTTGATGGCCTTTCTCTTTCAGGAGGTATGAAAGAAGAAATTCACAAGGTAGTTGCATTGGCTGTATCCACTGGAGTCAATAATGGCTTGTGGGATCTCTTCTTGAAAATGGTTGTTGGTAATTTGGATTGCAATGCAGCTGAACTTGATAGGATATTGTTAGAGAATGTCTCATAAGGTGCAGTGCGAAACATGTGAAAGAAATGCTGTCTATGTATGTAAATACATGGAGGGGTGCTTCTGCGCCTGATCTTAGCAAGGTGATAACAAAACTGAAGCACTAGGAACAGTTATAATGTGTGGAGTATTGTCATAATTTGTTTACCATCCAGTTATTGAACTTGGAAGTTGTAACCGGTTGACAGGGAACTGTCATTTCTGTGCTGGACTGTTTTCCATAATCGGATTTGGTACTATACAGTTTGCTCGTTGGCAACCTTAATCATCTTGTTCTGCAACATATGGGAGGTTGATCATCAAATATGGTGATGGGAGCAAGTAGCCACCGTCATTTAGTTAGCTACTTCTCAGTATTTCTAAATCATACCATCAGTGTCTTCAATCCCTGATTCAATTGTTTGCATTGAAGGTTTTTCTTGTTTCCGGCCTAAGGCTGTGAATGAATTCCTGGATCAAAGGGAAATGATGAATTTCTTATATCTTGATTCACTTATTTTGATACTTGGATAACCTGTCCTTCGAGAATAATTGAAGTAGGGACTGAGGACAGTTTTGGCGCTAGTATTCGTTATGGAGGTCAGACCAGGCTTCTGAGTCAATAAACATCTATGTGATCCATCAATATTCTGCTGCTACTTGTCTATCAGAGCTTTTGGGTTTGCTTAAACCTTAAAGGGAATGAATGAGGAGTAGAGGAATTTGATTTGGCATAATGTATGTATGGAAATATTTTCCATTGCACTCTTGCCTCCTATTTGCACTCTATTCAGACACACCCTCAGCCTATTAGCATTGAGTTCTGCTACGTGATTGAGTTTCAATTTCTTATTTCTGAAACACTGACTGCAAATATGTTACAAGAGTTTGAAGTCGCTGATATCTCTGTGTGAGGCTGCAAGTTAGTTTGGAGAAAGTTGTTCAGATTATTGGTGAGTACTGGATTGCCCTTCCTTTCTTGAGATTTCATTCCCTTCTTACTTTTGGGAATTTAGGAGATGAAAGGAGGTTAAGATGCAATGGAGTTATGCCTCTATTTCAAAATTACAGTAGATTTGATTGGATGAAAATGCAAGGTTTACAACCGATGATATTTGATGTAACTTCTTTGAATATAGTATAGTTTCCTTTTCTACTATATAGATTTTTGCGCACAGCCTTTCTCTCAAGGAAGTTTTTATGGTTTTACAGGAATTATGGAGCTCTTCTGAGCTTTTGGCTTATTTTGTATTTTTTGGGGCATTTGGGCTTTTGTCTTAAATTCTATCTTTTCCTTTTTGTTTTTACCACTAGTTGATTCCTTGACTTTGCACTCTAGTTTTGCTTGATGATTTCTTTTTAATCAAGAAATAATAAGAGAAAGAGACGAGAAGTTTTAGCTGAGTAACTGTGAAACTTTGCGGACACCTACTACTAAGTTGAAACTTTGGTGAAGAGTAATCTACGTGGGATTCTGTTTCATGTTTATGTGTATGTTGAAGTCCACATGTGTCATTTATCCTTACTGGAATCAATTGAAAGAAAAAAAGGAAATGGTTCCCATATTATGTCTCTGAGAGCTGTGTGTAACTTCCTTGTACTGTCTGGTTATCACTTTAGTTAGTAACTTTGTAGGCGGATGTTTGTTATTTGCTTTCCCATATTGTGGTTGCATGTCAAAATTTTTTGATAAAATTTCTTTTGTTGGGGGATAAGTTTTAGTTCTCATTTTCTTGTCTTTCTTAGCTACCTCTGTGCATTCGCTTTACCTTGGTCATAAGTGTCTTAAAACTGACAAAAGACTGAGCAATAATGCAGATAAAAGATTCTTGTGCACTAGGACAGTTATCTTATAACACTTCTACTTGTTTTATCTAAAATTTGCTTCATCTATATTTCTTGCCTGGTGTCATTTTCAGAACTCTCTTTATCCAAAGAATGTAATAATGGTTAAAAGAATATCAGTTGGTTTCCAAGAATTTTTAATTCTACATGCATGTGTGCTAATTACCTAAAGCAGAGAAGCAGTGTGTCATACTCACTGGTTATTTCCTTCAAATTTTAACTTTGATTACTTCTAGATGTAAGCCGGGCAGTGACTGTGAGGGAATTAGTTCTTGCTGGGACTTCACTGCTTCATCGACATCCTATAGTGTGACTTTGTTGAGGTAACTACAATTTAAAGCAAAGATTCCTATTGGTCCTGTGTTTGTTGGATACATTCATTGCAATACTGAGATTATGTTGGATAACTTAATTTTGCTTTCTGATATTTTATTATTCTGGTTTGCTGCTGATTCTGCATGCCAGTTGCCCTACAATTCAACAATTCATACCGGGATTAGTCCTTTTGTAAGTAAATTCAGGTTATGTATGGTTTATTGTTTCATGAAAAAGAGGTTGTACAAGAATAAAAAAGTTTGTATGTCATGAAAGATTCTCGATTGTCTACTATTTTAATGTTGACTTTGGTAGTGTCATGGATGGAAAAGTTTGAGTCTGATTCTGAGTGACATCAACGATGCCTATTTAAAATAACGTTTGTTCCTTTTTATTTTTTTGGTTTGAAAACTTGCCTTCTGTATAATGGCAAATGAGTGAAAATTTTGTTTCTGTCCTCCTTGAAGTAGTGTACTTGCTTTAATTTATTCTGAGATTAAAGGTCATGTTGCATTGAAACCTTATGGGTGCAGACCTTTTGGATGAGCCTCCTTCAAGGTGGACCAGTAACAATTGTCGTGAATATATGGTAATCCAATCGTGGTGGTGATTGGTTGCACTTTGCAGGTTGATTCAGAACAAGCTCAAGAAGGGGAAAGTAAAAACATTGGTGAGTTTATCCTCCACTCCTATGTTGGCAGCTGCAGGGAAACATAGATGCACCTGCTCCACATGAAATCTCATTGTGTGTGACTGACTGTGAGGAATAGTGTGAGATTTAACTATGAAAGTTGCAGTGAATATCTTTTGGGTTGTAGGACTGTAAATGTTGAATTGAATATTCCAACTTAGACTGAAATTATGAGGGAAAATATGTAAATGGTCTTTAAAATGGATTATAGTATGTGATGTATGGCTATTCGGCTGTAATGTTCTATTTTATCATTATATGTGGTTCCCTGTCTGTGTTTTCATGGAGTTTATGCAAAGAAACCTATATTAAACTCATTCAGAAAAACTTCAGTCGGGGGTAACCTTGGCGGCGCTCTTTGCAGCATGTGCTATTTCCTTTCGTCATTTTTTTTATTTGGTTACCATATTGGGTATGCCCGTCAACTATGAAAGCTTGTCAACTATGAAAGCTTGATCCGGATTCGTTCTTCTCTTGTTTGTAGAAAATTATTCATTTCTTTTTTCTATTGTGGATGCAGAGTAGCCAATAAAACTTCAGACCTTTTCCATCGATCTCGGTCTTGGTGGGAATACTATGACTGAAGGTGCTTCAATGAAGCTTTTATTGTTGTGCTCATGAAGATCTTTACTAAGTAGATGCGTAGGAGGTGCTGTTGTTGGATGTCTGTTCTATGGCTGGATTGTAGATGGTGTTGGGCTTAGAAGGGGTTCTTGATTAAATTACTTGAATCTAGTTATTTGTCTGTCCTTGATGGGTAGATTTGAGGCTATCAAGAAGTCCATAGAGAATTGATACATTTGCATTCAAGCCAAGCTTTCCTATTGGTTGTCTTAAATTTGAATTTTTTTTCTTTCTTTTCATAGCTACGTTTGGTTCTTGTTTCGGGATAGAAAGTATAGATCCAGTGAGACAGGAGATAGAGATGATACTCCCAAAAGAGATGAAACTGTGTTTTGTAGTTATGTAAAGAATATAGTGTTTGTTCTTTGTATCCTATTTGGATACCTGGGGACAAGATGAAAAATAATGCAAAAGTCTTTTTTACCCCCAATTTGTGTTATCAATTGAAGTCTATTTTACCTCCATTTTATATTATCATTCATAATTTGCAGGGTAAAGATCTGTTGTGCATGAACAAAAATATTACATGTGTTCTTTGTTTACAACACAACTAATTTTAAAATGATCCTCACAACATAAAGACCATCATAGTCATGAACTCCATGATTCCTTTTCTTCAGTATTTTTTTTCCCCTTTCTTCTTCTAATGTCACCTTTTTCCCCAGCGTCAACCATCATTTCATTGCCTCTCACTCTAGCGACACTATGACCGACCTTTCACTCACAAGATGCCTCTAGTTTCCTCCCCTTGTTCACCCCTAGGCCTTGCACTTTTGGAACCCATTTCAACATTTTGCAACATTGTTAGTGTTTCCTTGGCTGTGAAGATTGAGGTTGCCAAAACCATAGACAATAAGATGAGGTGATGTTGTTGTCGTTGTTCCACAGAGATACTTGTCGATTGGACGTCAACAAGGACTAGTTGGTGCGACGCGTTGTCAGGGAGCATCAATGGCGACAGTGTGATGGGGGTTAAGGGGGTTTTGGGGAGTGAGGTGGTTATGGGATAGGAGGAGGGTTTGTGGAATGAAGGGTCACTACGGACTCCGAGCATTCCATTCACAACAGTTCAATACAATGGTCATTGGTGGCCATAAAATGAAGCATCTCCCTGCGGTTGGAGGAATCGCCGCCGATTGCCCTCCCTTAGTCCAGTGAATTGTGATGCTAAGCTCTCATCCTCTTTCCCGTGTCAATTCCTCTCTCTCTCTCTCTCTCTCTCTCTCTCTCTCTCTCTCTCTTGCGTTGCTCTTTTGCTGTTCCAACTTGCTCCCTCTCTCTCACTTAAGGTCGCATTGCTCCGCTGCTCTGCTCTGCTCTTGCTTTCTCTCGTGCAGCCGCTACTCTGCTCCGGCTCTCTCTCGCATAGTCGTTGTTGATCTGCTTCAAGGTCGCTGCTTTCTCTCACGTAATCGAAGCTTTGCTACGTACAGGAATCAAGGTCGCTGCTTTCTCGTCTCTGCCATGAGCTTCAACCTGATGCAAGGCTATTTTTTGATTTTTCAGAAAAGTGCGTTTCGAAACCAGGTGGGTTTTAAAGAAGCCACTGCTGCTACTGCTTAGAGATCACAAAATGCGACGTCGGAGGTTGTGAGTGTGGGATTTCTAAAATGGCTTCAAAGCCTTCGCTTGTCCTTGAGATCAGACCCAATGGCATCAATGTTTGTCTTTCCTCTATTTTGGAAACAAAAAATTTCCATTTTCCTTTTTCCCTCTTATTTTCTGAAAATCCAATCACTTTTATTGATTATTTATTTAAGGATTTATTCATTAGGCTCTTTGATCAATCATCATCATCATCTTTATCCTCTATCTGCAAAAACCAGAAACCCTTATTCATTGGGCTCTTTGATCAATCAAGGTTTTGCTTAGACATGTGAATATGGTCAATCACTTAGATGTGTAGGCGAAGACACAAGTTGTGAAGTCTGCGTTCTAGGATAATTGATGATGAGTTTGATTTCATGGGTAACTAATCTTTTTATTTTTATTTCATTTTTGTTGTGTTTTAGTCTCATTAAATTTTCCTTCAGTTCATACTCCAATGTTGCTATATTGATGGGAGATTAGAAGCCATCGAGCTTAAACTGCTTGCTCATTTCATATCCAATTACTATGAAATTATAGTGTGTGTCTGAAACCAAACTTTATCTAAAAGAAATAAAGCTTTAAGAATATTAGGGTCATTTGGCTGATATTTCACCCAAAAGTTTAAATTAACCTAGAATATGGTAAGTAAATGGGTTTACTTGCTACCAACTAACAACACACAATTGTGTATAGAATAAATTGTGTTATAAAAGTGAGAAATGAAGAACAGGTTAATGGAACTGAAGCTCCCAAAGAGGCTATATAACCAAAACAATATTTCTTGTTTAAGCAATTAAGCTATCTCACATTGGTACCCAGAAATTCATTGGCCATGTCATATTTGCTTACAAATAATAAGCTAATTGTTTAGTATTTCTTTGTTGAGTGAATTAATGCTCAATTAGTTGGTTCCTTGATAGAAACTTGTCTGTTATAATTATCTCATTTTCTTTCATATGGCCTCAATAATAGATTGTCTTTTATTCTTATGGATTGCTAATGCAAATCTTGGTCAGGAGTGGTATTGTATCATCACTTGAAATTGCCTATCAATGCTAGCTATGCAAGCTTCTCATGGTTTTGATAGTCTATCTCGAGTTCTTTCTAATTAGACCATTGTGGTGTCATAATATGTCATTAGAAATAATCTTGTTTATTGCTTGAGTTTTACTTACACATTGATGTAATTTCATGATTAACTTTGTGCTTTATTGGTCAAAGAAATAAAACTAAACTGGCCCTACGATACTTCATGGTTACATCTAATTATATTAACTTCCCAGACTCATTTAGCTCTTCTTATTGGATGCAATAACAAGTACCTGCTTCAAGGATCTCTAACCCAAATCTTGTTTCCCTTTCAATTAAGGGAAGACTTTCCATCCATTGCATTGTAGCCTAGAGTACGTTGGTTTCAAATTACATGTGCAGTAAGTTTTTGGCCATAAACTAACATATATTTATTTATGTACTCATCGCATAGTTAATCTCTCACATAGAATTTTTGCTAATAAAAGTTGATACAATTAACAATCGCCATGAAAATAAATAGCTGCTAGTTTATTATCATTATTATTTATCGAAGAATATATGTTTGCTTGAAAATATCAGTTGTTTCTTGTATTTATAAATCTTGATTCTTTGTGGACTATGGCTTGAACTTTTTGTAATATTTATGGTGACAAGGGTATAATAACCAATTTGGACTTTAGTATTGCAAGCAGACCAAACCAGAAAATTTCAAAATAATGCTTTTGGGGAATCTAGTGTTTTTATGCTAGGATTAAGTACCCAAAGAATCGGCAGAAGTACATTTTAGATGCTTGCAAAAACAAAACAAAGTGTGAAGGTGATGATGAGATTGACCTTACTTTTGGGACCTTACTTTTGGTCAAGACTATGAGGAGCTGGTTAAAATGGGTCACTGTGGTTGTGGAGCTTAGCATTCGAAGATAACTATTGACAGGTTGTTTGGAAAGGCAAAGAATTGAATTCTTCAAGAATTAGACTTCAATTCTTTGCTTTGGAATAAAATTTTGTTCAAGATTCATCTAGGAATCAGAATTCAATTCCTACACCTGCCCCAAAATAAATCCGACCAGTTTAGGCCTGAATTGGGGGAAGAATTCATATGGAAAATTGAAATTACCATATTAACCTTACTACTATATATGGTTCCTTCCTCCCTCAGCAACCATCGAAGGCCCAAACCGAGAACCCTCTTGGCCTCTTCTTTGCTGCAACTTGACGCCGCCCCCTCTACCAACGTCGTCCCTCCATTGCCGCCGTCAGCCACCGGTTTGGACAGCACCACCACCGCCGCCGCATCATCAACTGGAGATATTTCATTACTGAAGCTCTGTTTTGCTACGTTTCTTTCATCCATTTTCTGCATGTGTTTCTTTCATCCATTTTCTTCCAATTTCTTTCATCCTCTTTTGTTGTGTTTCTTTCATCCATTTTCTGTTTAGCACCGTGTTAGTTATTGTTTTTGGTTTTGTGGATCTGTACCGTGTTCTGTTTCTTTCATCCTTTTTTGTTGTTGGCATTATCCGATTTGTATCGGATTTGGTGTGTGGCGGATCATGTGACCAATTAGTCAACAGTTTCTATTTATAACTAGTTAATATCCATTCATCTTAAGATGCTTGTGCTGATTCTTTGATGCCCACCATCAAATCTTTCACCACTGCCTTGTGATTCGACAAACGGCTACTCCAAATCTGTATTCTAGTATTTTGTGAAGTTTGTGTATAACATGTTGTTTCTTCATTTACTGGATGGAGTTCTTTACTCTAGTAGGTTTGGATTTGCGCGTGCAAGACTAGTATATAAATCACGTTATGGATGAAATAGGAGCAACTGTTTTACTGAGAGGGCATAGAATGCTCAAATGGAGAAGGTACTTTATTCTAATGTGACACAACATAGTTTGACCATGTTATGTCATGTATGCTAATGAAAAATTGGAGTTGTTAGTAAAATATTAAGTTTTATTGATGAAGGATAAAATGGTAAAAATAAACAAATCAATTCATTTTTTAATAGATTCCAAATCAAGAAATTCAATTCAATTATGTTATTTACTAACTCATTCCAAACATAAGAATTGAATTCAATTCCTAATGAAATTCAATTCAATTCTATTACTTAAGAGGTTTCCAAACACCTTGTGAGAGTTTGAAAATGAATGTGGAGTACAAAGCTTAAAGGAAGAAAAATGATGACCAGGAATAGCTTCCCGAACCTGTAGAAAGGAAGCAGACTCTTTCTGCGAAAAGGGTAACTTATCCAACTTCTGAATTTATTAAAGAACATGCAGCTTTATGTTTGTTGTTACGTAGACTTGAGTAACTTAGTGACTTGTTAAATCCATTGCAGGTTCTTGGAGTTCTGAAAAGGATAAGTGATGAGGACTGCCAATTATTGGGATTGAATCCGAAATATGCCCGTTTCCTGATTGAATGATTCTACAAGTTCTTTGAATTCCTCCACCACCCGTAAGACCTTCTATTATGATGGACACATCCTTGAAGAGTGAGGCAAGGCATTTTATAGTGATATGCTATATTTGCTTTATCCTTATTTGCTTTTGAAATTTTGATAATGCAGACAATTTTTTTTTTGTCACAGGATACTAAGATCAGGAAGGCCTATCAAATCAATATGTAGCAGGCTTAAGGCAAAAGAAGGCTGGATTAAAGGAAACTTGATGGGGAAACAAGTTGATTTTTCTGCTCGAACAGTAATCACACCTGATACAATCATTAACATTGATGAATTGGGAGTACCATGGAGTATTGCTTTGAACCTTACTCTGAGACAGTGACTCCATATAACATTGAAAGGTTGTCACTTCATTTGGATATGCTTTTCCGGTTTCTTATCTTTTTAAGAATTTTCTTTAGTTTTAAACGACATATATTTAAAACGAGAAAAACAGGTTGAAGGAACTTGTTGAGGATGGACCCCATCCTCCTCCTGGAAAATGTCCTAGCAGTTATTTTGTTGTGAAGGTGAATTAAGTAAAACAATACTACTAGTAGTCAGTCATGGTTAGGTTCTCTTTGGCGATGATTTCTTTTTGGGTTTTGAGATTCAGGAATTTCATTTGTTTTGATTTGAGCTTTTGAGATTCAGGAGTAGCAAAATTAAAAAAATAATAATTTATTGCCTAAACAAGTTTGTATTCAGTTTTTCGGTTACTATGAAAACTTAATTTGTTAGTAATTTTGTGATTTTTGCTTCATTGATGGAGGCTTTTGTGATAGTTATTAACTGTTATTATGCATTCTGTTGTAATAAGTATTTGCAATTGGATTTTACAATTTTGTTGCTGTCCTTTCATCCATGTATTTTCCACCTTGCTAATTAAGCAGATCCTTATTATATTCTGATCAGATTTTTATCAAGCCATGGATTGAACATGTGAAAAAGAACGCGAATTAAAGGGACATGTTATATATGAAGCGTTAAGGCATGTTCAGAATGATGTGGTTGGAAGGCTGCTCAGTGATGATGGCACACCTGATACACCTGCTATAAGAAGGTTAGTATCTTGAATTGTTTGTCATATCTACCACTAAGTAATATAGCTTAGTTTGATTTTAACTCACTTTATCTATGCAGCAAGAAAGGACACTGGCTTTTAGTCATTTTACTTGTTCTTTCTTCCAGTTCTTCCCGTTCTTATTCTACAAGATTTTGTTGTGTTATTTTTTCTTCAATTTCAGGTTGAAGACTTGGAATCACCAGCACTAGTAAGACCCTCCTCTTCTGCTAGCCATGACCCAACAAATGGGGAACCGTCCAACAATTAGCGTATTCTTGATTGCCTATGTTTGTTAATCTTAGAATTATGAAACTTCACTTTCTATGATGTTGCAAGATTATAAATACTTGTTTGTTTTGTTTTATGACTTTGTGACAAGTTCAAATGTTTGAGACACATAAGATATTATGATATGTTATCTATTATGTGTAACACCTTAATTTTTAACCCAACTTTCTAGAACACATTAGGTTAAACATTAGGCTATTACTTCATAGTCTAATCCTTTTCTTAAAATACTAAAGGAAAATTACGAGTAAATTTTTTTATTTTTTATTTTAAAACACACAACAAAGTGAGAGCCACGTTCTTAGTCTAATCGAATAATAGGAATATAAAGCACGCTTAACACTCATAGAGAAACACAGAAATGGAAACATATAACAGCCGAGCATAAATCATCACAACAAGAGAAACGTTTCATTAATAACATAACTTAGAATACATAAGTAGTCATACCCTCATTGGGACTGAGCTTGTAATAGTGAGAAAGGAAGTACAATAGAAACAGAGAAACGTAAAGTAACATAAAGTAAACCATCACTACCCGAGTGCACCTATAGTGAATAACCTCAAAACAAAAGCAGGTTTATCCAGTCTACATGTGAGTGTGTGCACTAAGCCTCCCCTAAAACATCTGCTACTAGAACCGGAAATGGAGTGTAATCGATCCAAGAAGCATGGCGGCGGGAGTGACATGCGTGTGGTAGCGTGAGCTCCCGTTAGGGCGCCTCTCGGACGGATGTGTCAATGAAGACCATGAATGTCGCCATCAGTCTCGAAGATGTGACTAAGCATAGGCGAAAAAGAAGAGAAAAGAGTGAGAATTTTACTAAAGAATCTCGGTAGGAATCTCCTATTCTAGGGTTACATCGTTCACATCCTCAGTGAACCTTGGGTTTATTTATAAAAGGTGTTCATGCATATGAGATTCATTATTAGGGTTTATGAAACTATTTATCCAAGGTCCATTTCTTTTTAGTATGCATCTTGATGTCATGAATGCAACATGTTTAAGCATGAATGTATGGCAATACTTGAGCACATAAATCAACAAATCACAACAATCTAGATTCATGCAAGTGGCATAAGGGCATATTACAACTCTTACTTTTCTCATACTTATGTGACTTAAAACATCATATCTCTTTTGTTCTTTTTCTCAAAAACCACCCTCTTAAAACATATCCACCTATTTCCAACCGATACACCACCGTGATTTTTATCATAACCTCCTATCTCGTCTCACCTAATAAGGAATGAGCTCAATCATAACTAGTCGTCACTAGATTTAATATGGGGTAAAATGAGGGGTAACATAAACATATTTCATTCTTTGAAGCGTTCTCGCAGTGCCGCAATGGTGTCCGCTTTGGTAAGGCTGCAGATCTGCACATACCCTCACGGTTGCCTCCTCCTCACCGTAGCGAGGAGAAGTCGTCTCAATGCTTGTCACAAAAATATCACAGGGGGTGCTCATTCGAAAGCAGTGTCACCCAGGTTTTCAACTCATATGGTACTTTAAAACATTTTCAACTCTTTTAGGTTTGATAGAAATTCGGCCTGTATAGATAATTTGGTTAAACCGAATTTCCTTCAAACCAAAATTCATGCCACAAGCTAATCACACAACTTAACATCTCAATAATCATTTCCTCACGTATCATCAATAAAACATTTTATGGTTCATGCATCATCAAGCATATTCTTCTAATACATCATTCTCACATAGATAAACATCATAACATATATTTCAAACTCATCATTCTTACATAGATTATAGCATATATTCCAAACTCATCATAGCATATATTTTAAACACATCATACTCATAGATAAAGCTCATGTATCATATATCATACTTGCATAAAATTAAGCATCATAAAAACTCAAGACTTCTTAATATCTTATGCATCGACCCTTAAGGTCCTTAACTCACAATCTAAGTTATAAATCATCAAAACCTAGTCTCTTGGGAACCTATGAGGTTATAACTAAGTATTTCTCACCTCACACTATGGTCAAGAACATCTCTAGACCTCAAGGATGCAGAATTTAAAATCCCAACTTTCACGGGTACCTAGGAGTCACAACAATGACTCTTTCTAAGTCAGTTGTTCCTAAAGCATCAAGATTAAGCCCTAAACCAATTATGAGTCATTCTACACATTTAAACTAATTTAGAACCATGATTATCATTTCTAAACCTTCTGCTGGAGAGAATCAGAAAATTCCATCATTAAGGGATCTAAAACTCTCAAATTAATTCTTTTCTAGTTCTAACTTATCCTATCTTTCACATATGAGTCTTAACATTATTTTTTGCTCAAACATAAGCATCTTATCATTATTAACACAGCTCATACAATTGGCCAAACATAGCAAGGCAGAACCGAAACAAACATCTCCATAAAAGACATGAAACACAATTTCTAAAGCACATACAATACTAGTTTCTCTTGGAACCTTTTTTCAACTTTCAAAACTCATTTATGGACACTTTTATCACCTAAAATCATAAAAATACTTAAGAGGGTAATAGCTAAATCATTTTTATCTCAAGAGGTCCTAAATTCATAAAACTTAGTTCTACATATTTCTTATACTTACATAAGCTTAGAAAAATTATAAAACATAGTTTTCAATACTTGGAAACACCAAAGCCTCTTAGGGCCGAAATAGGGACCAAAAGCAATAAATATTTTTAGACCTTTGTTGAGACAACAATGGGCAAGTCTTTGAGCTCTAGGTTCATTAAAGTGATGACATAAAAATAAACATGCTCATGCACTTGTTTTAGTTTTTCCTAGAAAGTAAAGTGAGAGCATAAAATAAATATGTGATGCATTATATTATTATCTTTGATATTTAGGTGAGAACTTGAAACATAAAACATGATAATGCATAGCTTGAAATATAAACATGATAATGCAAGCTCCTTTATTACCTTGGTACTTAGTGATAACAAGAAAGTAAACATGATGTGCAAAGCATAAAATAAATATGGTATGCATTATATTATTATCTTTGATATTTAGGTGAGAACTTGAAATATAAACATGATAATGCAAGTTCCTTTATTACCTTGGTACTTAGTGATAGCAAAGAAAGTAAACATGATGTGCAAAGCATAAAATAAACATGATGCAAGGTTCATTTTAAGGTGATCTAAAGCTCATCCAAGACTTTAACAACATAATAACCCAACACATATCTCATTACAAAGAGAGCTTTAGAGTTCTTGAACCAAGTTCTCAAAGGAATCTGAGGTTCTTGAACATCATCATCAAGCTCAAAGAAAGCAAAACTTTTTGAACAAATAAAACTTCAAAGATAAAAAGGAAAATGGTAACTTAAATGTTAAAGAAAGGAACAAAGAAACCGAAATCATAATAGCAAGAAAAGTAAAGGTATTCTTGAGTAAAAAATCATTTTTGAGTTAGAAAATAAAGTTGGAACTCAAAGAAAATAAAACCTCAAGCTCTAGAGTTTCCTTTGAGATGAACACATAGTCATTATCTAGGAGTCCTCATCATTGAGCTATCATGTACTCATCAAGGCCAAGAGGCCGAAAATACAAGAAAGGGAAACCAAAGAAAGTTTCAAAAAGAAAACCCAAGAGAAAGCTAGAAAGAACTCATTTTCAAGAAGACAAAGTTTAGAAAACACTCCTACCTAGAGTGAAGACAAAAAGCTTGGACTTGAAGATGAAAATGATCTGAACAACACCTCCTAGGATGGTGATGATGATTAGGCCTTGATGAAAGAAAAAGGAAGGAAATGTGTTCTTGGTGAGCTTGTGTTTGAGAATGGAAGTTTAAGTGTTTGTATGATGATCCAAGGTGGTGGGGTGGTGTTTCAAGGTTGTGTGATGATGTTTCAAAAGGAAAAAGAAGAAGATGAAGAAGAAGAATGCTCTTGAGATTTGAGAGAAAAAGGAAGAACTTAGAGAAAAACTAAAAAGCTAAACTTAGCAAATCAACAAAGTGTAGCAAAGGTTCATCAGGCATGGTATTTATAGAGAAGAATAAGAGTGAATGAGTGGAGGAGAATGAATCCTCATGGAACATGAGGTGAGGCATGTGTGGAGGAGAATGAATCTCATGGAACATGAGGTGAGAGAATTGCACTTTGATGACATGGCTTCAACCATAGTCTTTGGAGTGTGAAATAAAATTAAATTGTGATAAAATGGATGATGAATTTCGTGCAGGTGTGATGCAGCAAGGGAGGAGGAGTTTTGGTCATGTAATAGTGTGTTAGTGATGTGTTTAGGGGTGTATTAGCTTAGGTGTAAGGTTAGGAGTCATTAAGCATAAGTTTAGGTGACTAAGAATGTGATTAGGAACTTTTATGACATGATTAAGGAGTACTCATACATATTTAGGAGATTTTAAATTCATTTTATGAATAAAACAATGTAGACAAAATTCCATAATTTAAGGAATTGGAGAGAGAAAACACTATTCAAGATTCCATGACTAGAAATTTTGAATTTAAAATAAGATTTTAAGTTGTAATTAAGCACTTTTAGGTTCTAATCAACTTTAATAAATTATTTTGACTCAAGATTAATTATGGAAATTAATTAATCTTCGATTAGAGCCTAATATTGCTTAGGTTTGCTTAATAACGCGATTAAGCGTAAAAATACGAAACTAGGGGTAAAATCGTAATTTTGCACTAATTTTGCCCGGGACCTCCATAATTAAAACTGAGGTCGTAGAATACATAAAAATGCCATTTAAAACCATCTAGAGAAGTTTCGGGTTCATCCGGCACTTGCAAATAGGTAAAACACCTTGACGTTTTGGTCATTTGACCGAAAACTCGAAAAACGAGATTTTCGATTCCGGAAAGGTACACAGGTCATCTAATCCCCTTCCAACATTGAGTTTGCCCTTCGAGTACTGCCAGATCGGCTCCTCGGTGCAGTGAAAAATGACCTCAGGGGCATTTCGGTCATTTTCACTCTAGCAGAAAATCGGGGCGTTACATTATGCGACACTTTCTATTATAAGTAATAAGTAATTATAATTTCAATATTTGCTTTATCTTTGAATTTTGTGGATATTTGAAAGTATTTGTTATAGAACGAAAGTTATTGTGATTAGGTTTATGATAAAGAATATAACATATCGAGGCCAAAAAATTCCTTTTTCCTGGTGGTGGGTGCCATCTTGGTGCTGGTGGACCAGAAGATGGTGTTGGTGGTGGATTTGTATTCCTCCACCGAAGAGGGTGGATATGAGATGATGAAGACAATGGCAGAGGAAGTAAATAAAGGAAGATGATCTTGATATTAAAAAAATAAAAGATAAATAAAGATTGTGATTTAGTGAGCCACAAACAGGTCACACACCAGTAGCATCCAATACCACAACACCACATTGAATAATGTTGTTCGCAACAAGATTGAGGAGGCTTTCATTGGGATGATAATCACAATCAACTCACTATGGCCAGATGAAACAACCTTTTCCATTTGTCTAAATAATAAATTTCCACATCAAACCGGTCAATCCTACATAATCAATTCAAAATATCTGACTAAAACACAACCACATATCCTAAGATAGTTCATATTAAAAATATAAAAAATAGTTCAATGAGAAATATTTAACTAATAAATCCGACCCAATACTAATTAAAACCACTTTGCATATCCATAAAAAAATACCTTGCTCCAAAGATATGGCTAATTGAGAATTGCTCTTACAAATGCACGCCTTTGATTATCATTCAAACCCCAAAAATTTCCCTCTAATTCAGGGTTCGTCGAGAACTTCAAAGCATCTTGCACCACTTCCTCGTCAGTAAATCCTATAGCTTTGAGCGTATCACCAACTTTCACCTCGTCATTTATTCCTGCCATAGCCTTAGCAAGAATTTGCACATGTTTTCCTTGTTGGTCCATCACAAATTTGACGGTTTCAACCAATATATTCAAAACCTCAACATCTCTACCCATTTTCATTGAAGATAAAGTAATTAGTATAATTATCATCAATGTATCAAATTGAATTCTTATCATAAAATAACAAGCAAGACACTGTTTCATTTGATCGCGACGATCCATTCCTTCCTACAAAAAAACAGTACATGAATGAACACATCACAATGGCAATCATGGAATGCTATTAGCTTGGAGAAACAAACCAAATCACGAAAAAAAAAAAATCCTTTGCAAATTTATCAAAGAGCATAAAACCAAGCATGGGTGGGGTAAGAGCCCCGTCCCTTAATCAACTGAATTAATCTAGCTCGTTGAGTGCACAAACCCATGCAAACCACAGAGACAAGGAGAGAAGGTTCGAGTGTGAGACAGCAGACAGCGAGTGTAAGAGAGGTATGGAGAGAGAGAGAGAGAGAGAGACCTGTGATTGAGTATTAATAGTGGCGATGGAGAAAAGACCAGAAGTGTGGTGGCAATACAGAGGAAAGGGAGAAGATTATGATATAACTTGAAGAAAAGTGGAAAGCGCGAAATGAATCAAAAACGGGAAATGAATCATATATATATAATTCTAAAAGAGGATAGACATGATTGTCATTAATCTTAACCAATTAAATTCATATTTCTCTTCTCAAGTCAGCCACCCATGAAGACTAATCAATGTTACAGTTGTATTTTTTTAATTTCAAATTTTAAAATGATAGTAAAACTTTCTCAGGAAACTTTTAAACCTACCCAGTCTTTTAAAAAAAAAATCTACCCACTCCCTCATTATTTTGGAGTAATGTTTGTTAAACGCTGAAACAGTGCAACACCTACGGTTACATTGTATAGGAAGACTAGAAAACGATAAAACAGTGATAAAATAGAGGTATAGGTATGGGTGGTAACAAAATTGAAAATTTGCCAAACTTTATCACATTTTGAAAGAGAAAAAACACATTTTTATCTCTCACTTTCTCTCAGCTCATCCCACTCACAGCTCTCGTGCTCTTTCTCTCTAAACTCCCCCCAGGTTTTCTGTCCAGAACGAGCACGTCTTCATTGCCACCGCCTTCGCCACAGTCTTGTTAATAAGGTATGTGGGTTCCTCATTTTCACTCTTGTCTTTGTTTTGATGTGCGATGTTTTTGTATTTGTTGTTCGCACGGTTGGAGCTAAATGTGATTGTTAAACAGAGAATAAATGATTTATTATTTAATAAACCTGTAGAATGGCTCCATAACTCGTATAGTAATGCTAAAATCGGTTTACAAGGTGGTTTACAAGTTTTAAGCATCGATTTCTAAGTTTCTTATATGTGGTTTACAAGTTTTAAGGATGAGTTTACAAGTCTTGTAAACGTAGTGCAAATAATTTGTAAAACTGAGCTTTGCTTAAAACTTGCAAAAACAAGTGTAAAATACTTGTAAACCAAGTGGACTCAACTTGTAAACCCTTGCTTAAGACTTATCAAGTGGTTCGTGCACAAACCTGTTAACTTGGAAACCAAGTTCTTGCACAAAGTAGCTCGTCAAAGTCCTAAAGTAGCTGGAAATGCTTAGAATCTGATTCAAAGTTATATGAACAGTATCTACAATAAAATGTAGTTCAGGGATGGTTTTACCACTTATTTACAAATTTTTCCCCATAGGGTTGCAAGTTTTTTACACAAAGTTTGCAAATCTGAAGCACGGGTTTACAAGTCTTATAAACTAAGTACAAATGATTTGTAAAATTTAGCATTGTTGAAAACCTGTAAACCGAGTGTAATAAGCTTTGCAAATCAATTGCTTGTACAAAGTGGGTCCTCAAAGTTTTGAAGTGGCTGCAAATACTTGGAATTTGATTCTGAATTATATGAACACTATAAACCATTGGTTTTTTATTTTATATTTTATATTTTTTGCTATATGTTATATTCTACACTGTATATGCAAAGCATGGAAGATGTAACCCCATCAAACGCAAATTTTGATGTTGAGGTTCAAGTTGATGAGCACGGTGGCGATTGTGTAGCTGATTTAACTGATTAAGCTATCATGGACTTAAATGGAAGTTTGATTAGCTACCATACTTCCTGTTTTTTCCTGTTTTTTTATTTCTTTTTTTTTTTGGAATTTGCATGCCATTTTGTATGCTTTTAACAAGTACTCATGGACTGGTTTACAAGTTTTGGAGACATGGTTTACAAGTTTTATAGAAATGTTTCCAAGTTTTATGAGACTAGTTTACAAGTTTCTTGAAACTTGTCTAGGGGTCGTGAATATTGGTTTCCAAGCTCTGTCTCATAGGTTTACAAGTTTCATAGTATGGTTTACAAGTTTATTACATATGGTTTACAAGATTTTAAGTCATGGTTTACCATTTTTTTACACATGATTTACAAGTTTTTTACACATAGTTTACAATTTTTTAATCATGGTTTACAAGTTCCCTGAGCAAGATTTTCAAGTTTTCATGGACTTCATTTGAAAATTGTCTAGGGGTTTTGTGAATATTGATTAACAAGCTATGATAGGTTTACATAAATTTTCATGGCATAATTTACAAGTTTTTGAAGCTATGTCTTCTAAGTTTTCTCAGCGAGATTTCCTAGTTTCCATTGCATGGTTTTCAAGTTTTTGAGCATTGATTTCCAAGTTTCCTAATGAGGTTTCCAAGTTTTCATGGCATGGTTAACAAGTTTTTTAAGCCGTGACTTCCAAGTTTTCTGAGCAAGGTTTCCAAGTTTTCATTCCATGGTTTACAGTTTTTTAAGCATTGGTTTCCTAGTTTCTTGACGAAGTTTCCAAGTTTTCATGGCATGGTTTACAAGTTTTTGAAATTGTTTTCTAGGTTTCCTACCCATGGTTACAATTTTTATGAACAAGGTTAACAAGTTTTCATGTCTATGTAAAACATATTCGTACCTACTTTATAGGTTTTCTAAACCTGGTTTACAAATTTCGTAACCTTGGTTGACAAATTTTAACAACATATGTTGCAAGTTTATCAATAAACCTATTTACCCCACATTTAAAATTATAATGTGGCTCAGATGCACGATGTCAAAAAAATATTTACATAAGCCCTATGTAAGTGCTACTTCCACAGTATATACAAGTAAATAAATGGTTGGTCAAGAACTCCTTTTTTGCCTTCTCTTTACATGGTGTGAGGTGTATGGAGTCTTTTGCTGTGGTCCTGGCTTTCTTTTCCTCTTGTAAGCCTTTGTGGGGAGTTGGGACAGAATGCCAGCATCATGACCTTCCATAGGAGGTGAGTTAGTACAATGAGATGCAAATATAGTTGAACCAAACATGGCGTCTAGTCTAGAAGCCTCCAAAAAATGCTTCCTACATTCGTTTCTGGCGTCCAATGCCCATCCCACAATGATATCAGTCAAAAGTGGGCATACATTGCCTGTCCATGGTGTAAACTAAAAATTAGACAAATTGGCAGCTTATGCATAATTGAACATAAAAAGTGGTTGCAAGGAAATAGAACTCACAGAATCTCATTTAGTCATGGTTTGGTCTCTATCACACAGTACGACACCATTCCAAGCCTCCATGTATTTCATCGTGTATAGTTCGCAACCATAGCTTCAGAGACATTAATCAATGATTACTAATCATTGATAGGATTGATTCAAAATAACTACATATCAAGGTTGATAGGAAATTACTTATATATTGGGCTGCTTTGGAAGCTTAGCAACTTCAGTGCTTACTTTAAACTTCCCCTTCATAGCAGGCTAGAGTAGGATAACAAATTCGTTGAACCGCTCAACCTAGTAACGTAAAAACTCACACTTATGTTTATGACACATGTTTGATCTACTGAACATAACAACTGGAAATCAAATCAAAATAACCATTAACAGCTTACCACAATTCTATCAAGTGCCAAACTATCTTCTATATGGTCCAGTTGCAGAGAATCAAGCACATACATTACCTGCAAATATCTGAACATCATAGTTTAGAAATTGTATAAACCAGTAACTAAAGACCGAGAAATGATAATAAGACAACAAAAAATTCATATCAGGTTGCACTTTGATAACAATGCTTGATCCAACATTGGCCACCACATGGAATGGTCCCACAACTTAAGCACACCATTTTCTTTGTAGTTTGGAATGTCATCTTCCGGTGAGAAAAAACATGCTCACACACGCAAAGTAAAATATTAATCTTGCTTTAAGTCTGTGTGATATAAACCGGATTAACCCGTTATACTTTGTCAAGAAACTCAAGGTAGCCATTAGTCTTTCTTCATAGTATTTTTTTTAAATTAGCTTTGTTGTCATTCAAAACAATAAAGTTCATAATTCCTGAAGGGCTCTGGAGTTTACACCCTTATCCACTTTCATGCGGGGTTGTTTGTGTTTACGTGCCCTTTTTTCCTTCTCCTACACCTCAGGTTTCTTCAGGCCTTTTTTGTCACTTCATCTTGTAGTGCACCTCATTCTACTACAATTTGGGTACTAAGTAGAAAATCACTGTCATTCCAGGTGCACGAAGATGAAACAAGCATGTAGCCCTGAGATGGACACTTGTAAATGAAACAAGCATGTAGCCCTGAGATGGACACTTGTAAGCAAAATAAAAAAACTTCACAACAAAAAGCATAAAATTTGTTTTTAGAACTTGGTTTACAAGTTTCCAAAAGTGGTTTATAGGTTTTTATTATATGGTTTGCAAGATGTTACACATTGGCGTACTAGTATTGTGCACACCTTATACAGGTCTTAAGCAGTTGGTTTAGAAGTTTTGTAATCTTGTGCTAAAACTTGCACACAAAGTGCAGAAAAAGTTGTCAACCGTGGGCCAACATACTTGTAAACCAATGAAAAATACACGGATGCTTCACAAACCAAGTGCAATGAGCATGTAAATAAAGTGTAACTACTTTGAAAGGCTAGTCCGTGCATAAAACATGGCTAACCAATTTATTTAAACTAGGATTACAATTTTCAAAACAGATATACAAGTTGATTTAATTGGTTTACAAGTTTTCAAAATGGGTTTACAGGTTTTTAAAAGTCGTATGCAATATACTGCATATTGGTATATAGGTTTTGTGCAAAGTTGTGTTTTATAGGTCTCATGCACTAGGTTTACAAGTTTTGTAATTCTCTACTGAAACTTGTAAACAAAGTGCAAGATCATTGTAAACCATGGTCGAATAAGTTGCAAATCAATGGTAAAAATTAAACTTGTAAACATGTAATTACTAACCAAGTGCAATAAAACTCTAAACCAAGCGTACAAACTTGTAAACCCAGAGCAACAGACAAGTGTAATCAGTGCTAAAAACTTGTAACTTTGTTCCAACACCTTGTAAACCCGTGATGATTAGCAAAACCCTATTAAAATCCTTCCAATCACCTCTAACAGCAAAACAAAATTACTCCTTTAAGTAAAAGACACATTCTAACAACCGTAAACCACGTCAATGTCCCCTAAACTAATTTATTCCAAGAAAACATTCTATAAAAAACCAATACATGCATTTGCAAGCATTTTCCCACAACTTACTTGAGAAATGTACTTCGAAGATGTTGCAAGACGATGAGATTGCAACTTGATGAACAGTAGACCTTCCATGGGTTTTTTTGTACTTGGAACGAATAGCACACAACACGAGGAGTTCTGCACAATCACACGGCGAGTTGGCAAGTGTGGCTCGCATTCATGCAAGGTGGGAGTTGAGGGAAGGACAACACTAAATGTGTGCTTGAGGGAGGGAGGAGAACATGTAGTTGATGGAAGGAAGGAGGACGAAACGTTTTGTTCTTCGAATTCTTTAGTTACGGCTGTGCAGTATTTTGAATTTTATAAAAATTACCTCAATGCCACTAATAATCACTACATTTTTTCAAGTTTTTCTTTTTTGTTTACAGGTCTTAAGCATCAGTTTCCAAGTTTCTTGTATGTGATTTACAAGTATTTTGCATTTGTTTACAAGTTTTCAGCACCTGTTTACAAGAAATACTTGTAAACCATGTACAAAAAACTTGGAATCTGATGCTTTAAACTTGTTAACCACTTGTGAAATACTTGTAAACCACATACAAGAAACTTGAAAACCTCTATGTGTTAACAACCGCGTATAAATTTTATTCTCTTCTTTCTTTTAAAATGTGTTAAAGTTTGACAAATTTTCAATTTTGCCACCTCCCTTACCCATACCTCTACTTTACTATTGTTTTGTCATTTTCTAGTCTTCCCATACGGTGTAACTATAGGTATTGCACTGTTTTGGTGTTCAAGTAACATTTCTCATTATTTTGTGCATCTATTCATCTCCTAAACTTTCTTCCATAACTCTTTTTCTCAGTACTTCTCTCAACCAATCTCTCATTCCTGGCCAGTTTTTCATTTACCTCATCATCCCATTTCCATGTCTTTATTTTGATATATTTTCATCTCCTCTTTCATTCTATGAAGGGAATGACAAGGCACATGAGGACCATAAGTAGTGGCATGGCTTTGCATTGAGTGACCTCTATGATGGATTGTGGTCGTTGGTTCTTACTGATGGCTATGGAGGTGCGCTTCATAGTGGTTATATGTAGTGAGGAATAATGGCGATAATGGAGGTAAGACATTTTGTTTTGACATTATGCTTTTGGATTGAGATTGCTTTATCTTCTTGGCTTGACTTGGTTTGGGTTCGACATAATCTATTGATGTTGATGCATTTCAAATGGGACTGCTCATCGAAGCCTTGGCATATACCCAATTTTTTTTTTAAAAAAACTTGTTGAGCTAATATTTTTGTTTAAATGATTATTTTTTTAAAAAAAAAATTACTTTTCTATGTGGGAAATACCTTTGATTTGCAATATGACTGTGATTATCTCTTCTAGAAGATGTTCTTCTAATTAATTGGATACTATTGCTTTTATTTATAATATTATCTTAATGAGATTTTCATGTGTTTTAGCTAACATTTAAGACTACTTTTCAGGGCCTACCATACACGATGTCTTGAAATTTGTTATGGAAAGTGGTGCCAAGAGTTGAAAGGTTTGTGTTATTGAAGCAAATTGAATACACCTTTTATTTTCCTTTAGTTGGTGTTTTGAATACATCTCAATTGTTGAGATAGGTTTTCTATAGGTACAATACTATTATATTAGAGTATCATTTGAGTTGCCAAATTGTATTGAGCATTTAGGTTTTACTGAGTTAGCTTAAGTACTCTCAAAATGATATATTTTCAATGGTATGTTAGTTGATCTGCTTATAATTATAGTAAAACATTCTCCTAATTTTGTATTTATCTTATTTTTGGTTGTTTGTTATAAATTTATGGACTGATAAATTTGATAGCTTTAAACTTTGAATTTCATGTGTGCTCATATCTTTTGAAATAATCATATTTTTATTTCGTTATGCTATTTCATAATCTTTTGTCTTTGGGAAAATGATGAATGTATTGATATTTGGTGTTCCAAGTGTGGATTTATGCTATTTTAATTGTATTCCAATATAAATAGACGCGTGTGATCATATCTCTAGTTGTATGACAAAAAGAGAAAAAAAAGAGTCAAAATAATGAAGAAATATTGGAGTAACTTTGTATATTTTGCAAAATGGGATAAATTTATGATTTTTTGTGATTTCTTTATAGTTGATTGTTTTTTAAAGATATATTGCATACCAAATTTTTCTAGAAACACTACAAGAAATTTGGCCTAAAACAACACTTATTTTTGAGAATATATGAAAAGTGTTACTTTTTGTACACATAGACAATACTTTTTTAAATGTGTTGTCTTTGATATTTAAAAAAGGTTGTTTTCTCTATTTAAAAATGTTGCCTTAAACAATTGGCCACACTTTCTATAACAACACCATGAAAAGTGATGCATTAGCTTAAAAATGTACCATTTCGTTAAAAAATGTTGCCTTTGACAATTAACCACATATGATATAGCAACTCTTAAAAAAATTATGTCTTAACTTAAAAAAGTGTAGTTTTTGCTATATCGAAAGCAACACTTTTATATTTATATAAAACTAAGTGTTCTTTTAGGCATAAATTTCTTGAAGTGGAAGCAATTGATAAAGGAATCTAATAATTTCCTTGCAGTTAATCTTTTTGATGGAGTTATTCTCTCATTTTTCGGTTATTTAATCATAATTTGATTTTTGTTTTTTGTGATATATCTTCTTTTTTTTTTTTATGTTCGCAGGTTGCCTATAGTGGGGTAAATTAGTTTTATATTAATCTTAGCTTTAACATTTTGAAAAATACATTTATTGTATGTCATTGTTTGTATTTTAACTTACTCTTTATTTATCAAAATCATCATATTCAAGTGCATAATTTGTATTCAAGATTTGTTTTAAATCTATCTTCTATGCCATGTATATCATTATCTATGATTCAATCTTAATTTTGTAAATCTTATATAGTCAGAGTATATATTCTTATATCTAATGTATGTTTGTTGAATCCAAATGTATGTTAATGGTGTCTTAATTGTCTTAGTTGCACTTCTGAGAAAATGATAGTATATGATTATATAGTTTGGATTCTTATTTTGGGGAAGTATTCAATCGATTACTCTTGGCAGATGGTATAGAAGGTTTGTTTTGTTCATGGTATAAGTCCCATATAACTCTCCCTAGTGCTATGATTTGGTTGTCATAGCTATTTTATTTTTGAACAAGCCATTGTTAATAGTAAATTGAGTGTTCATTGAGACAAATCCATTGAGTATGCTGATTATTGTTAGCATGTCTATTCATCTTACTTAATTCATTTGAGCTTAATATTCTCTAAACTAATCTTCTTTTCGATTTGGAAGATGTTATTAGGCATTGGTTTCTTATTATTTGTAAAATGCATGATTTAATTCCAAGTGCATGCTTATTTGTGTTACTAAATGAGATTGAATTCAAACAAGGGTTGTTTTTCATCCTTTCATTTTCCTTTAGTTGATGTTTTGAATTTAACTCAATTGGTGAAATGAGTTTGCTACTACTGTAAATTTCATCATAATACCATTTGTCGAATATTCTTAAGTATATGAGTTGAGTTGTACTTAGTTTGGGTTTTAAACTATCTTCATAAACTTCTTTTCAATGAATACTCTTAAAATGAGATATTTTAAGTGGTATGATAGTTGATCTACTTATAACTTTAGTGAAGTACTCTTATAATTTCACATTTATGTTATGTTTGGTTGTTTGTTAATAAACTTTTGCATTAATAAATTTTATAGCTTTTAACTTTAAATTTTCTGTGTTCATTCCTTCTAAAGTGATTGTATTTTTGTTTCATCATACTATTTCATGATCTTTTATCTTTTGGGAAATTGTGAGTCGATTAAGTATTTGGTCTGATAAGTGTGGAGATTTTTCTCTTTCAAATGTATTTCTATGTAGATATATGTGTGTTCTCTAATATTAACTTCTAAAAAATTTTATTGTATCCCATTGTCTATGTTTTAAACTATTTTTTTATCTTTTTTTCCCAAAGATAGAATGATACTATTGATGAATAAAATCATAGTCTAGTCTCAAAGGGCTCAAGTTGTTGGTAAAAGAGTGCACGAGAAGAGGGGGTTGAATCGTGTTTTCTGAAGTTATCTTCTAAATCTGAAACTTTTAATGAAAGATACTATTAAGCTTTTGGCTTAAAGTGTAGTGGAAAGAAGATTTCTGAAGACTAAAAAATAATGCTACTTTGATAATACTTTATTTATATTTAGCATAATCACATAGCAGAGACATTAAAAGATTAGGGAAGAGAGAATGAACACGAGAATTTTTATACTAGTTTAGTCAACCTGCCTACATCCAGTATTCAACAGATGTTGAGATTTCATTAATAATAACTTTTTCAACATGAGAAAGTAAACCGGATAGTCTTTACAATAGTCTTCCCAAGCTCTCACAATGCACAATGGACAACCCCAACTACGACTTAACCGAGTAGTTCTATACTAGTCTCTCCAAGCTGAAACTGAGTAGTTCTGTACCAGCCGCTCCAAGCTGAAACTATGACCTGCAAACAACTTCTATTGCCACGTTGTAAGTAGTCTTGAACCAGTATCTCCAAGCTGAGTCGTGATAAGAAAATCTCTACTATCACAATGCAAGAAGTTTTACCTTAACCTCTCCAAGCTATGTATCACGCTAATCTCTAACGAATCAAAGTTACAAAGGTTATGTGTTTGGGTTGCCACTCAAACTAAACTACACTCATGTTTCCTTAAGAATATTAGCTAATATAGACGTGGGAAATATGAGCGACTTCTTTCTCACATCTCTTCATGAGAAGAGCATACAAATTGTTACAAAATAAGGAAAGAAGATTTTTACATTTCAAGATGATTGATTACATATTATGATGAACAGTACAGATATAGAGAGATTTTCCAAAGTTTCTACTCTTATGTTTTCAACTCTCTCATATGCATTCACGTATAGCATCTCCATTTATACAGGTCCTTCTCCATGACCATTGCTTTTGATCAAATCTCCAAGTGACACATATAGATCATCAGTTGTTGCCTGGAACATTACTCTAGAGAGGTAAGCCGACAGACTTGTCACATCCTTTGCAAAAGCCATTGTATTTTGGAGGTTTCTGATGTCCTCATTTTCCTTTTACTTTCTGACCATGGTTTCTGAACTCCTCCTTCTAGAAGCTAGGATCATGAATCAATTTGGCAGAAGAGATGACATACCAGTTATAGCACTGGGTCTGATTTGAGATTTGAATTTTGAAATTCGAATTTTCCCTCTATTTTTCTTAGCATTTTGTACTCCACAATTAAGTGAGCTTTTTGACGGCGTAATCAATCTCTTTAATATTTCTTTGATCTTTCAGTCTTTAATATTGGCTATTTGATGATAATTTCTTTGTGATTGTAGTGATTGATGACTGAGAAACACGTTGCTCTTAAACGTGAGTTGATTTCTTCATCTTGAGTGTACTTTCTGATGTCCCATGCTACTTTATGAAGATTCTTTCTTTGGTTTCTTGATATTGACTTGATCTGCTTTAGTCCTTAATTATACATTTATACTTTCTTTGCACAAGATAATATTCACCTTTTTAAGCTTAATCTCTTCCATTGAGATAAAACATGATTTCTCATATATTGTGAAATTATTCCCGATTCAAGTATGCTTTAATGCCTTTGGTCTGTGAATATGAATACGTACTTTGCTTGAAATAATATTCACTCTTTTTTTAACTTAATCTCTTCCCATGAGATAAATCATACTTGCGCATGCAAAGTGAAACATTATTCTTGCTTTAAGTCTATATTATGTTTTAATTCGCATATACGTTCTTTGCTTGACATAATAGTCACTTTCTATTTAGCTCAATCTCTTTCCATGAGATAAAACATACTTGCACATGCAAAGTGAAATATTAATCTTGCTTTAAGCTCATGTGATACAAACTGAATTAACCTATTATGCTTTATCAAGAAACTCAACATAGCCATTAGTCATTCTTCAAAGTATTTTCTTTAAACTAACTTTGTTGTCAATCAAAACACTAATGCTCATACTTTTTGAAGAGTTTTGGAGTTTACACAAGCATCAAAACATAATAGGGAAAACCTAAGCTCATTACCTATGCGGATAAGAAAAACATAATGAATTCAAAATAGAAGAGAGAGAAAGTGTTGTAAATAGCTCATCTACTAATTGGAGAGATTGCCGCATAGTTTCACTGCCTGAGATCTCAATAGTCTTGAAAACTTTCTTATTTCAAACTTTGCATATCTCCCAAGAAATAGCTAAAAGGCTAGTTGTTCTCTTGCTGTTATTCTAGCCTTGTGTTGTTGTCATCGCTTGTAGCCACCAATCTTCAAAGTGCTCATGGCCATGATTCTTAGTTATTTGATTTAGTGAGAGTAGTCTCCAAACTTTTGCAACACGATTACATAGAAAAAGGCAGTGAATAATGATTCTGAGGTAGAATTACTTCTTAGGCACACTTCCTCGATAGAGGCTATACACTTCTTTATCACCCTGTGAGTTCGAATCCCTCCATGGATAGCCTTCCAAATTAATATTTTGACTTTGTGAAGTGTTGTGAGTTTTCAAACACCACACCAAATGTAACACCCTAATTTTTAACCCAACTTTCTAGAATACATTAGGTTAAACATTAGGCTATTACTTCTTAGTCTCATAATTTTAATAAAATACTTAGCGGAAATTATGGGTAAAATTTTTTTTTTTTGAAAACATAAAGCAAAGTGAGAGCCGCGAACCTAATTAGTCGACTATCAGAAATATAAAGCACGCAACAATCATTAGAAATCATGAAGTAAAGCATATAACCAAAGAACTACAATCATGATAATAAAGGAACATTTCATTAATATCATAATTAAAGTACATAAGTAGTCATACCCTCATAGGGACGGGCAGAGCTTGTAATACAGCAGAAATGAAATATAACAGAAACAGGAAAGTACAAGGTACATGGTACAACAAGAAGACAAACCCAAAACACTACCCTCTTACTAAGCTACGAGTACAATCTACAACCCTTCCCAAAAGGTACTACCGAAGGGAAGATCTCCCTAAAAGCTCGGGTGCTCGTAAAGCTCTCCATCGGAGTCAAGTGACGACGGGGGTCCTCGGGTGATGGAGGCAGGTGACTGGGGAAACGCTCGATCTCCTCCTGAGTGGGCCAATGGAGTGTGAAGGGAACTCATGGCAGCTGAATGTGAGCTCCTCGACGTGGGCGCATCTCGGCTCTCCTTGCCAAGCGCGGCTGCCTCACGGTCTCCTCGCTCTCCTAGGGCCGAAACTGGGGAAAGGGAGCAGAGCCCTCCGAAGGGACATGCATTGGTGAATCCTCGGATGGATCAGTCTCGGACCTCCTCGAGCGAGGCACGTACTCCGGGTAGTCGTGGACAGCTGAGGCAGAGGTGCGGGCATGATGTAGCTGTTCATCACGTGGGCAAGTACGCTCGAAGATCATGTCGTCACTACCAAAAGGTGCGGTAGGAGTGAACTGGTAGCTCGAAACCGGATAAGCGAAAGGTCATCCCATGTACACAAAAACACGGATGGCACAACGACCCTCAAAATGATACGAACGGTGGTCCGGGTCGTAGTGCACCTCCCATACGGGGGTGTCAATGAAGACTACGAATGTCGCCATCGGTCTCTAAAGATGTGACGGGAGAAAGAAAAGAGAGGAGTGAGAATTCTTGCTAAAGAATCTCAGTAGGAGTCTCCTATCCTAGGGTTACATCGTTCACATCCTCAGGAACCTTGGGTTTAATTCTAAAATAGTGATCATGCATATAAGATTCAATTTAGGGTTTTCCAAAACTAATTATCCAAGGTCCATTCCTTTTAGCATGCATCTTGATGTTATGAATACAACATGTTATATCATGGATGCATGTCAATACTTGAGCATATAAACAACACATCAGAGCATATAATCATAGACCATGTGGCATAAGGGCATATAACTATCAAGTGGATCATTCCTCAACTTCATGACATCAATCATGGTACTTTAGCATAATAAGCCACCCTAAAAATAACTAGGTTATAAGCTCATACCTCAGCTAGTCATCACTAGCTCTTGCTTATTATCTGAATAAGCGAAACATAAATAATAATCCCGACTCACAAGTACGGGTAGGGGACAAGGATCACCTCTCTTAGGATATACCCTCTTTGAAACGCTTTGTGGGCATTAAGTCACAGCAATTTGTCTGCTTTGGTAGGCTGCATCTACTCATACCCTCACGGATTTGTCTCCCCTGGGGGTGCTCGGCCGAACCGTTGTCACCCAGGCAAGCGCGTCTCAGTGCTTTGTCACATAAAAGTCTCCTGGGGGTGCTGGGCCGAACCGGTGTCACCCAAGGTTTTCAATTCATGTGGTACTCTTAAACATTTCTTTAACCCTTCAAGGTTTGGCGGAAATTCGGCAGCATAACAGTTGTTAAACCGAATTTCCTTCAAATTGCCACAAGCTAATTCACACATCATGTTCTCATGAAATCTCATGCTATGATAAACTTTAAAATTTTCATCAATCATTTTCTCATGCATCAAGCACATCTCATCATATCATTGCATCATATAACACATCATGGCATTAACAACTTCTTAGTGTTTTATGCATTGACCCTTAAGATCCTTAACTCACATTCTAAGTTATAAATCATCAAACCTAATCTCTCGGGAACTTATAAGGTAATAACTAAGTATTTCTCACCTCACACTATGGTCAAGAACATCTCTAAACCTCAAGGATGCAGAATTCATAATCCTAACTTTACGGGTACCTAGAAGTCACAATAATGACCCTTTCTATGTCTAGTTTGTTCCTAAGGCATCAAGATCAAGTCCTAAACCAATTATGAGTCATTCCTACACATTTAAACTAATTTAGAACCGTGATTATCATTACTAAACCTTGCTGGACAGAATCCAGAAAATTCAAACATTAAGGGATCTAAAACTCTCAAATTAATTCTTTTCTAGTTTCTAACTTCTCTTATCTTTCACATATGAGTTTTAACATTAATTATACTCAAACATAAGCATATGGCCATCATTAAAATAGCTCATACAGTGGTCATACAAGGCAAGGCAGAACTGAAACAAACATCTCCATACAAAGGCATTAAACACAATTTCTAAAGCACATAAAATACTAGTTTCTCTTGGAACCTTTTTAAAACTTTCAAAACTCATTTCTAAACATTTTTATCATCTAAAATCTTAAAAATATTTATGAGGGCAGTGGCTAAATCAAACTTGTCTCAAGAGGTCCTAAATTCATAAAACTTGGTTCTATATATTCCTTTAACGCATAAGAGCTTAGAAAAATTACAAAACATAGTTGTCAATACTTGTAAACAATAAATCTCATTGAGGCCAAAAACATGAAGACCAAAAACATAGATTTTCAAGCCTTTGCTTGAGATAATAATGGGCAAGTCTTTGAGCTCTAGGTTCATTTAAGTGATGACATAAAGATAAATATGCTTATGCACTTGTTTTAGCTTTCATTAGAAAGTAAAGTGAGAGCATAAAATAAATATGAGATGCAACATATTATTATCTTTGATCTTTAGGTGAGAACTTGAAATATAAACATGATAATGCATAGCTTGAAATATAAATATGATAATGCAAGTTCATTCATTATCTTAATGCTTAGTGATAGCAAGGAAAGTAAATAAGATGTGCAAAGCATAAAAGTAAACATGATGCAAGGTTCATTTTAAGGTTGGCTAGAGCTCATACAAGACTTTAACATATAACAACCCAACACCCATCTCATCCCAAAGAGAGCTTTAGAGTTCTTGAACCAAGTTCTCAAAGGAACTATGAGGTTCTTGAACATCATCAAGCTCAAAATAAATAAACTTTCCAAACAAAACAAAACCTTAAAGATCAAAGGACCAAAATCGAAATATTAAAGGAAAAGGAACAAGGAACCGAAATCAAAATAACAAGGAAAGTAAAGGTTTTCTTGAACAAAAATCCCTTTGAGCTAGATAATAAAGATGAAACTTAGAGAAAACAAAAACTCAAGCTCTAGAGGTTCCTTTGAGATGAACACATAGTCATCATCTAGGAGCTCTCATCATTGAGCTATCATATACTCCTCAAGGCCAAGAGGCCAAATATTCAAAGATAAAGAAACAAAGAAAGTTTCAAAAAGAAAACCCAAGAGAAAGCTAGAGAAACTCATTTTTCAAGAAACAAAGTTTAGAAAAACACTCCTACCTAGAGTGGAGACAAAAAGCTTGAACTTTTGAAAAGGAAAACAAGATGATGAGCTCCTCCTTGGGGCTAGATGGTTTCGGCCAAGGAAGAACAAGAAGGTTGGAGTTGTGTTTCAAGTGAGGTTGTGTTTAAGGTGTGGTGTTTGAGAGCTTAGGAGGTGATTTGAGGTTGTGAGGTGGTGTTTGAAGGTTATGAGATGATGAGGAGATGAAGAGAGGATGAAGATGAAGATGAAGAACAAGAGGAAACTCTCTTGAAACTTAGAGAGAAAAAGAAAGGAAACTCAAGAAAGCTTAGAAACTTGAAACTTACCAAAAAATTAAAAGTGACACAAGTTCATCTAAGGCACCTATTTATAGGAAAACAAAACATTGAGGCCCTCCAAGAGGAAGCCTTGGCCGTAGTATTGAGGGGGAGAGGAAGAGAAAAATATATCTTACACAAGGTCATTCAAGCATGGTTTGAAGTATGGAGTGTATGATACAAAGTATGGCTTGATGTGAGTGAATTTCCTATCAATTTTTGAATGAAATTAGGCTTCTAGAAACAAAGCATGGCTGGAAGTTTTTCAGCCACAAATAAATGAGGAAAATGGGTTATTTTAATTAGTTATTCATTTGGAAAATCAAGCTTGATTGAAAGTATGACAAGGCATGGTGTATGTGACTTGAGGTATGGCTTTAGAGTGTTGAAAATTTGAACATGTGATGCATATGGAGGGGGAGAGGGCTTCGGCCAGACTGGGCAGCATGGGAGAGGAGGATTTGTTTCATGTAATTGTGTGTTAATGGTAGGTTTAAGTGTGTATTAGTTTAAGTACAAGGTTAGGAATAATTAAGCTTAAGTTTAGGTAACTAAAAATGTGATTTAAGGATTTTATGACAAGATTAGGAGTGCTCATACATCATTAGAGAATTAAAAACTCATTTGTGAATAAACAATGTGTAACACAATTCCATGATTTAAGGAATTGGAAAGAGAAAATACTATTCAAGATTCCATGACTAGAAGTCTTGAATTTAAAATAGGATTTTAAGTTGTAATTAAGCACTTTTAGGTTCTAATCAACTTTAATAAATTATTTTGACTCAAGATTAATTATGAAAATTAATTAATCTTCGATTAGAGCCTAATATTGCTTAGGTTTGCTTAATCACACGATTAAGCGTAAAAACACGAAACTAGGGGCAAAACCGTAATTTTGCACTAATTTCGCCCGGAACCTCCGGGACCAAAACTAAAGTCATAGAATACATAAAAACGTCTTTTAAAACCATCTGGAGAAGTTTCGGGTTTATCCGGCACTTGCAAACTGGTAAAACACCGTAGTGGCGTTTTGGTCATTTTAAACTGAAAACTCGAAAAACGAGATTTTCGATCCCGGAAAGATACACAAGTCATCTAATCCCCTTCCAACATTGAGTTTGCCCTTCGAGTACTGCCAGACCGGCTTTCCTCGAATTCCGGGTTGAAAATGACTTTAGGGGCATTTTGGTCATTTTCACTCTAACAGAAAATCGGGGCGTTACACCAGAGACTCTTAATATGCATATGAATTGGGTAGGCTTCAAATGTGGGTGGAAAAAGTTATAAGCCACCCTATATCTGGATGCCACATAGTAATTTCCCTTTCTTTCAAAACTCTAGAAGGAGGCATCATCCTCCCTTGGTGGTGAAATACTAAGATTTATGTTTGCAACATCTGCTGGAACTTTCTCAGTAATAATTTGTTCATTCCATGATCTATTAGGTAATAGCAGATTTTGCACTAAGAAAATAGCATCATCGGGATGGACTTATCTTAGGACTATGAAGGGGTAGTTCAATGGAAGCCATGGGTCCGTGAACACATCTATCCTTGATCCATTATCTACCTTCCATTTGAATCATTTTTCGAGCATTTTCCTACCTTCTAGCAATCTACAGCATGCCCAATAGGGATTTTGACCTATTTTAGCTACCATTATGTCCCCTAATCTAAAGTATCTTCCTTTGAAGACTTTGTAGAATAAGGAGGATGGAGCAACATAGCTAAGTTAATGGCTCTAAGATCCTTAAAGCCCAGACCCCCTTCTTGTTTCCTTTTACTTATTTTGTCCCAACTTATCCAAGCTTGTTTCCTTTCTATGCCCTCTTGACCCTATTGGAAACTAGTAATCATTTTCTAAAAATCAATCAATAGTATTTCTAGTAATTTAAAATAGGTAAAGGAATAAATAGGAACTACTTCCCCAATTACTTTAATCAACACATGTCTACCCCCTGATGAATGTAAGCTTCTTTTCCAGCTTGGCAATTTATTCCCAACCTTCTCCTTTATGAAAGGAAAAGTTTCCTTTTTCAAATGATGAATTAGAGAGGAAAGGCCCAAGTATTTTTCTTGAGTTCCTATATGTTGGGTGTGCATGCGATTTGATAATTATGACTAAAGCCTATGAAGTGCATTACTATTGAAGAAGATAGCTGACTTTTGGAGATTAATTTTTTGCCCACTGATCTTTTCATAGTCCTACAAAACCCCTAAGATGTTGTTATAGTTTTCATATGAATTGTTACTAAACAATAAGGAATCATCAGCAAATAACAAGTGGTTAATTGGAGGGTAATGGCTTCCTATTTTAATTTCTTGTAACTTCCTATTTACCTCAGCTTTGTGTACATGAAAAAGAATCCTTTTGCCCATTGTGAGAAAAGGTATAGAGATAGAGGGTATCCTTGATGAATTCCTGTATTTGGCTTAAAATAGCCAAATGATTAACCATCCACAATGACTGAGAAAGAAACAGTAGTTACACATTCTTGGATCCATTGAATCCATTTTCTATCAAGCCTAACTTGCTCATCATAAACCACAAGAAGCTCCATTCTACCCTGTTATATGCCTTATTCATGTCAAGTTTGAGAGCTATTTAAAAGAGTTCCCAGTCCTTTTATTTTTCAAGTAATGCATGCTTTCATGGGCCACCAAAATATTATCTGAGATTAATCTCCCCTTTACAAAAGCACTCTGATTGGCAGTGATGACTTTGTTCATATATTTTTGCAAATCATATACCAGCACTTTTGACAAAATTTTGTAACAAATTGTGAAAAGGGTAATAGCACTTTTGAGTCATATCTTTTGTGCCACTAGTCTTCAGGATAAGACAAATTTAGGTATGGTTGAAACCTTTTAGCATCTTCCCCAAAGAACAGAAACTTCTAACTGCTGCTATTACATCCCCACCAACTATCCCCCAAAAACACTGAAAAATATTTGCAGTAAAATCATAATCCCCCAGAGCACTCTTTGGATCACAAAACCATCCTCTTCAAGTGCATAATTTGTTTTAAATTTTGTATTTTATAACCTATATACCAATAAGAGTTATTCTATACATGATTGATGTTGTGCGTCGATATCCCTAGGTAACCCATTGTCAATAGGCTTTAGTGATGAATATTTCTTGCCTACAGTTTTTGATTGCATGATCTATTACTTTTGAAATTTACCCTATATCCATTCTCACAAGTCATAATGGATTAAATGATTGTATTATGTATATTTTCTCCCTGAGAAAGATAGATCTTGTGGCCAAAGGAATAACATCGAAGAATAGTTGTGGCATAGTGGAATGATATAGTTTTTGATATGCCAAATTTTTAGAAGCATGTAGAGTTTAATCGAAGAAGGTAGTTTCGACTTCAAATTATTCTTGGAGTTATTTATTTCGAAATTGTAGCTAAGATTATAGGGGTCAAGGAAGTTGAATTTGATTTAGTAAGATGGGTTTGAATTGATTTGTAAATTTTTTTTTATTGATTTTCACATGACAGTACATGTATTATACAATGAACAACGATTTATGTCTTTGTCGCCAAACAAGAATTGCCACTTGAGTATTATTTGTTTTATCATAGCTCTCCAATTGGTTTCTTTGGTAGAGCAAAGCAATGTAGAAATAGTTTTCAAAAAAACATTGCACTTTCTATGAAGTAAAAAATACAGATAGTCCTCGAACAATTTTATGATATAATCTTATCTATTAAAATTACTGAATTTCTATGAAAAATTGGGAGTACATTATTTAATTCTCTCACAATTATCATAAACTTGATGCATGGTCTCAATCCCAGTGAAAGAATATAAATTTACTGGAATTCAATCATTTGACATGCATAAGAATGTCTCAATTTTCATAAATTATGAATATTTAATAAACTATATTTATTAAATTAGATAATTTCAAATGTATAAAACACATGTATAATTTAAATTTGATAAATTATACTTTTGTATATTTTTATATTATTATAAATAAATTTAATATATTTATTGATAAAATATAAATTTTTATAAATATTGATGTATAAAATGGGTGATGCTGAATATATACATGGACATAGTTAAATTTACTAACCACTCCTAATACTATAAATGTATATTATGAGCAATGCTATGTGATATATATGCCACGACCTAATTTGGGAGTGTGATCGGCATGTGAGAAGCTGACCCCATGGAAGCCCTTACATAACATGATGTGCATAAAACTCTGTAAATATTTAATAAAACATAATTTAAATAAAAGCTGGGGGAATGATTTTTCATATAATTCATAACCAATCCATGAACAAAAATAATTGTTCTACATAGTTCATAAAATCTTTCACTTGTAAATTATATAAATCCTCAAAATAACATAATCATAAACATGCATAGTCTGTGAATCTTACCTGTAATGTAATGGAGCACTACTAATGTAATTGTCTATACTTCACTCCAAAGTGAAGTTCATCGAAGGAAGTAATCTAGTAGCTACTGAGGAGGGGGTGAGTTTCATCTAAAACTCAATGAGTGGATTCTTACCCATTGCCATATATGGGACAACAAGGAAAATACATATATAGTAATGCAATAATCAAAATTCATTTCTATTCAAAATACATATTAATAATAACGATATCAGTTTTGTGTAAAACATTGTAAAACATAATAATAATAATTTCTTCACAAGGAATTAAATGAGATAGATTTCTAAAAGATTATAAAGGTAGTACTCAGTCCTTCACGAACAAGAGCGCCTAACTAAGATCTCTAACAATTCCTCGTCAACCATGTCCTTTTTGGACTAATCTGAGTGTAGAGTAGTTGCTTCTCATGGATGCCATGGTATACCAAGGTTAATAAGTTTACTATCATTAACTCACATCTTTGTCTCTCTCTAGTTCCCATCCAAACATTAGTCACAGTCAATGTGCTAAAATCTCAAGTTAGAAATCTCTATCTAATACTTTCCATCACTTCAACAATTCATATTTGATTTTCTAGGATAAATACTTTCTTTTCATAATTTACTAGAAGCACTTAAAAAGCATAATGGCGAAAAAATAACGACATGCAATATCAATAATGGTCCCATAATGGCCTTTACAAATGTCTTATGCAGGAGTGTCCCTCCACTGGAAACATAAATCATGCACTTATCAGCAAGTACAAGACTCTCATAGGAATATTGGAGGAGAAGTTGCTCCGAGATCTAATGGTTAGGGCAACTTGCACAAAGGAGCTTGAAACGCTCCTAATACTCATGTAGAGTTTCATCAAACTAGGGGATTCCGCAAATGTTCTTTCTGATGGATGCCATTCAAGAAGCGGGAAAGTACATCTTAAGGAAAACCCATCCAGTTGTTCACAACCCTATCCAACGAGTTGATGAACCAGGTTTCTGCAGAACCCTCTAGGGAGGAGGGGAATGCTTTGAGTTTAACATCATCTACCTCCACTCTATTGTGTCTTATTCCGAAGCACACCATATGTTGCTTCTTCAAGGGTTAGCGTGGGTCTTCCCTAGACAGCCGATGGAACTGGGGTAAAGCATGAACCATATACCCTTTGAGCTCAAAGTCATTATCAAGCATGGGATATTCAATTGCCAAGGGTTACTGTATAAAGTTAAGAGCAACGAGCTCCCTCAGTGTAAACTAAGCACTCTCCTATATTTTCTGTATCACCTAAAATAGTAAACAAAGAATCAAATCACTCAGATTGTTACTCTTGTTGACGTCTTGCCTATCTGATTCGCCTTAAAGTTTTCTCAATTTAGAATCAAAAGGCAGTAAAATTGGCAATAGATAGGGAACGCCTCATAGAAGGGAACAATAAAAAATAAACAAAAACAAAAACAAAAGCAAATAAAAATTAAAATAGAATAAAATAAAGTAAGATAAAATAAAAATAGTAAAATAAACAACTAAGTTTCAATACCTCGTTGGCAGCAGCAATAAAATTTGATGGAGGCTGTCACTACCTCCTCAAATTAGAATTAATTTTATGCTAAGTTGCATAAAAAATATAGTAAATGGTACAACCTAGATCGTCTCTAAAGGAGGCTTTTTCACTTAGTTGGAAATTTGGGGGTTTTTGAGAATTAAATTAAAGAAATTAAAAATAATTAACAATGAATCTAGAATTGAAGCATTAGTGCAAGGTATTTCTAGGATTGAAATCAGTTATCACATACTAAATATTGAACACATTAGTGTCTATTAGTAATAAATTATTGACAATTTTGCTACTGATCGATCAACCTCTAGAATTTGATCAATGCAAAAAACAAACAAATGGGATCCCAATTTAATTAGAAATTACATTGATTTAAAGTATCATTTGCTATAGCTATAGCCTAACCACTAATCGGAAAGTTAATTTTAATGTTCTCCTTCAAACATTAACCAATTGATCAATAAATTTATACGTAAAGGGTTTCTCTAAACAACAATCGTGAATATAGTTATTCCAATAAAAATTGTAACAATCACAACAATAATTATAAGAACAAAAACTAAAGAACATTGAGAAAACTAATACAATCAATATAAAAGGGTCTCAAACACCATCTCGTTTCATTCGGAAACCCTTACACTAGTAAGGAAATCTATTGCTCCATCTATGGAGAATTACAATAATGAAAATAAAATTTTACCTAAAGAATATAACAAGGATCCTTATCACAATCTCCAAGAACAAAGCAAATTCACTAATGGAATCTCTAGAGAGAGAAGAATAGAGAAGAAGAATATATAGAGAGATGTAGAGAGAGAGAGAGAGAATCCTAGCTGCCATAACTCCAAATCCAAAACTAGGTTAAAAGTCTATGTCATTTCCTTAAATAATGCTCTCTAATATAGCTCAAAGTGGGGCCCAAAACAGATTAATTATTTGCTATAAATGCATTAGTTGTTTGAGCATTAAAGTGCTAAATGAGCATTGCAGCGCTCACCAGAACAATGAGCTCCAACATTTTCTTCTTGGTGTTTCTGCCAAGCATTGCAATGCTAAATGAGCACTGCGATGCTCAGCCGAGAGTGATCTTTTGTGGTTTTTGCTCCATTTTACAACCCATTCAACTCTAATCTCCTTCCAAAGAATTTGCAGCCTTGCTCTTCATATTTTGCACTCAATCCAAAGCTCTTGTGTACAAAACTATACTCAAAGAAACAGGTTAAATACAACAAGCTGTAATTTTGAATTATTCTAAAATCAGTGCATAGTCAATGATTCTATCAGAATTGCACAATGAAGACCAAATTAGAATCCTAAGTATTTGCCTTAGTAACTCAATTAAACTTATGTAAAATGCTAAGGTTTAGAAATAAGATAAGTGGCATAAATTCCCTATATCAGGCCCCAAATATCATAATACATTAATTCAAGAGGAGAAGAATACAATGTTTTTGAGGAAGGAAAAGGAAGTTATAGGATTTATCCATGTTGCAAGAGGTAAAAACTAAATTAGACATTAGGGAAGGGAGATTACAAGCTTTTAACACTCTAGACGCTACATCATTAGTTGGATGTCTAAGCCTTAAGTGCAAAATCTTGAAATTCTGATATCCTTTTATAGAAGCCAGAAATGCAGCAAGCCTAGCAGTAGTTAAGATAGACCTTTCACTGGACCAAAATTGTAAAGTCCTCGCCTATTAGTTCCTCGAAGAAGAATCTCCTTAGAAGCATGGGATTTGAGAAGGCAATTATTAGGATGACACTCAACAAAAACATAATAATCTATACGCATTTTTGTAACACTAAGGAGATTCCTAGTGAGAGGAGAGACATGTGAGAGTTTTTGCAATTTAAAAAGATACTTAGAAGAAAATGGTTGTATTACTAAACTACCAGCATGATTAATGCACAGACCTATTCCATTGTCAATAACTACATGTTCTAAACCATTATATATTGTTTGGTGCTGAGTTGAGAGGTATCAGGGATGATATGATGTTGGCCCCCTAAATTGAGATACTAATTGGGCTCATACATTGTTGCTAACATGTTGTTGATAGACAAGTTTGCACTTGGCCTAATTATTGTTAGCACTAGAATCCTTCAGAAAGCGTTAATGTAAAATGTTTTGAGTGATAACACAATCAATTTAGAGAAAATATTTTGAAGAATGATTAATGTCTACCTTGAGTTTGTTGAAGTATTAAACAGATCTTTTCGTTACCATAACGCGGTTCCTGAAGCCAAAATAATTTCACTTTACATATACAAACATGATTTATCTTGTTTAAAGATATAGGAACTTAATGTAAGTGAAAATTATATCATAAAATGAACATATACATGCTTAACAAATTGAAGAAAATCATCGTGTAAAAGAAATTGAAACTCAGATCTTCAGAAAGTAGCACACGACTTTAGAAAGTCCGATTCAAATGAAGATATCAATCCATCTTTGAAGCATATGTGTTCTACAACCTTCAATAATCATGATCGCAATCATCTCATCATCTACAAGCTCTGATTGAAGTTAGGAAGACGAAGAAATATCAAGGAACTGATAGTGCACTTTGCAAGAAAATGAAGGAAATTTGAAATTCAAATTTAAAAGCCAAACTCAATTATAGATTGACGTGACATCTCTTCTGCTAACTTGATCAACCACTCCAGCTTCTTGAAAGAAAAGTTTAGAAATCTCAATCAGACAGTAAAAAGTAGTTTCTGAAGGTGACCACTAAAACCTCTATTTCACAATGACTTCTGCAACAGCTCTGACAAGCTACGAGTTACTCCTCTAGACTGCATTTTCAAGACACAAACAGATGATTGACACGTGTCACTTGGACAACTGTTCAAGGGTAATGGTCATAAATGCATACTATCTATAAATAAAGATGTTGTGCTTACAATGAAAGAGACTTTTGCAATAAACAAGTGTTGAAACGCTATAGAAATCTCTGTTCATATTTTATGTAAAGTTCATTATATCTTGTTGTAATCAGTTTCCTTATCTGTAAAAATCTTCTTTCTACATTCTTAGTAGATTATACATTCTTTCGAGGAAGAATCATAGAAAAGAGCCATTTAAGTTTTTCCTAGGTTTGTTATTGTATATCTTATGGAAACTTAAGTGTAGTTTAGTTTGAGTGGCATACCCAAACACAAGCCTTTGTATTCAGTAGTGATCAGTGTGAGTTAGCTTGAAGAGGCTAAACAAAGACTACTTACAATGTGACAGTGGAAGTGAACTACTCGTCTTGGTTTAACTTGGAGAGGCTGGTTAAAGACTACTCAGGTTGTGATGGCAGAGTGTACTTGATAGTCACTGGTTTAGCTTGGAGAGGTTGGTTAAAGACTACTCAATTTGTGACAATATAGTTAGCTATTTGGTCATAAGAGCTTAGGAGGGTTACTACAAAAACTATCCAACCTTCTCTGGTTGAGAAAGGGTTTTAATGGAACTCAATGTTGTTAAGAACTGGATGTAAGCTAAATTAGCCGAATAAATATAAAACCTCTTGTGCAATATACTCTTCTCTTTCATCTCTTCGTTGTTTACTTCCCCATGCTTATTATTTGGTATTTTTTGGAAAGCTTGCTCTTACTCATTTTATTATATATTCGAGTTCAAAAAGTTTACTTTTTAACATATCTAATATTGTTTCCACTGCACTTCGAGTTTAATACTTGTTGATAGTAATCTGTTTAAGTTTTTCAGAAAGTAAAAAGGAAAGAAAGGTGAAGCACAATTTAACTCCCCTTCTCCTGCGTTTTTTCTACCTGCAGTTACTACAGAACCTAAACCATATTGCCAATCAAAGCAATGCTAACAATCTATTGCAATATGACTGGATTTACCACAAACTTGACATGTAGCTCTTTCTCCACTTGAACGGAATCTATTAGGGCCAGCTCCACTAAACCATTGGTCCTAAACCATTGGTCCTTCCAAATCTACCAAAATGGATCTATCTCGACCTCTAGAGTAAGAATTATGTAGTCTAGAATAAGAATCTTGATAACCTCCTCCTCTTTGAATGTTCATTTGAGACAAATTTGCTTGCATAGAATTCTCAAGTTTTGTGAACTTCTCAATATGCTCTTCTTGAGCCATTAATAATGCTTCCAATTCAACAAGTAACCCAGGATTCTTACGAGTAGTAACTGAGGTAATAAAGAGACTATAATCCTCTGATAAACCTTCTAAGACTACATGCACATGATCTTGATCAGAAATTAGGCTCTTATTGACATTAAAGCATCAATAATTTTCTTTATCTCAAGCAAATAGTTGCTCACTGATCCTTCTTTTCTCATATTACTCAGCTTATTTTTCAATTCTCTCACTTTAGCTTGGATTTTAGATGCGAAGAATGCCTCTAGCTGAATCCAGATTTGATAGGAGAAGGTGCAATAACTAACCATTCTAGTTATGAAAGACATGCTCATTAAGGAAAGCAGCCATGACTTTAGAAGCGCATCATGCTTCTTCCGTTGCCTATACTCTGCACTGATCGAAGCTTTTTCTTGATATGTTGCTAATGCAAACTTTAATAGAATATCTTCTCCAGTGATGAACTTGAGCAAATCGTGACCTTCAATTATTGCCTCTGCTTGCTCTTTCCATGGTAAGTAATTTTCATCATCAAGTTTAATGGCTATTGGATTTGAGAAAGTGTAGAATTGAGTTCGTTAAGCGGAAGAAGAAGAGGAAGAAGGGGGAACTTGTGTGCCATCCAATATGTGAAGCTTGCACTATAAGCTACGTGAGCTAACAGACTCAACTAACTACTACTTCACAGTTTCTCTAACAGGCACAACTCCTCTATCCTTTATCCCTTTTAGACAATTAAAAAGAATAATTTTTATTTTTTTATTTTGTCTATATTTACAGTATTTAAAACTTATTTAATTTTAATTAGTATGACTTGAGTATGTACCAAAATATATTCGGGAGATGTACCGAAGACTTTAGTGAAGTTGGCATTTCATAAAAGTGAGGCCCTATATATGAGAGCTAATATTTTGTATTTACAATACTAAACCGAAACTTATAAAAAAAAAATGTTAAACTATTTGTATCAACATGCTGGTACATACCAAACAAAAAAAAATTGCTGGTAAATTTGCTTTATTCCTCCATCCAACATAGTCCAATGGTGTGTTTGGTTATGATAAAAATAAGAATAAATTTTACGAATGGTATTTTTACTCCCCAATTAAATAATAAGTCTAACGTTGGACCTCAAGTAACATGGAGGACTCGTTGACAATTGAGCAAACTCTCGGGATTAGTTAATCATTCACCATATCATAGATATTAGATGGACTCAAACCACTGCTAATCGGTTTTTTTTAATTTATTGAGTGCTTGCATGTATGTATGTAAGTAATCCAGAAATTTCTGACCAGTCAAAACCTACTGCATGCTGTGTAACGGCTCCTAGGCCTTAGATGCTCTCACTGCGTCATGTAATTGACGTCTGTTAGCTTCTAGATTACTTATTGTCGTCGTGCATGGTTTGTGCACGTTTTGCTGACATCAATTGCCAATAAAAACAATTAGCAAATGTCGGAATGGTTTGGTTTTCTCCGGACAAAAGATTTTTGAGACATACTACGTGAAATTTATCAAAATTTAACTTACTTTTCTTAGAGTTGTCCAATCTATACTAGCCTCTCCTTTTGCTGACATCAATTGCCAATAAAAACAATTAGCAAATGTCAGAATGGTTTGGTTTTCTCCAGGCAAAAGATTTTTGAGATAGACTACGAGAAATTACACTCACCTCCTTTGAAATTTATCAAAATTTAACTTACTTTTCTTAGAGTTGTCCAATCTATACTAACCTCTCCTAATTTACCTATTCTTAGAATGAATTATCAAAAAATGCACGTCTTTGTCCAAATTCTCACTCCCACTCAGTAATTTATTCTGTTCACTCGCAACCACATCCTTACTTCCCCACCGCCAACTACTCTGCCGTCCATTCTCCTCTATTTTCCGGCAAACCAGAATCTTATACCATTATTTATTCGTAAACATAGATTCCAGCAACTAGTAGTTCAATCTACCTCTAACCATGGTAAGCCTAACTCTTCTATCTGTCCCATTGTTCTAGCTTCATTCCATGCCACTTTTATGAGGGAGGGACACTTTACAATGTGTTAGTTTGATTAAACATTCAAGCTTACGTTATCTAATGTTGATTATTGTGATCTTATTTGCGGAATTGGGTATTGGTTTTTACCTAGTTTTGTTTGAGACCCAACAAAAGAAAAATCAAAACATGGGGTTGGTTGGTTTGTTGGTGGTGGTCTTGTTGCATCTGACCTTTTTGGATGAAAATTGAGGAAGAAGAAGGAAGAGATCAGGAGGCGAGTTGTCATCAAGACAAAGCAGGTATCACATCAGCCAAGTGTGAACCCATCACAGGGAAGAAGATCCCCAAGAGCTTTGTGTTCTTAAGAGGCAAGTTGCCTAGTCCTCTCAAACAGCTTCGGATGGACCTCAGAAATTTTGAATATGTAATCGGAATGGGGTGGAGACTTGGAGTACAAGAGTGGGTGAAAGGTTTATAGAAACAGTAGTGTTGAATTTGGATGAGGATGGGGGTATATTTGGTAAGTCATACTCAAAGTTGGTAAGTCATGAGAGGTTAGTGTAGGCTGAAAAATAAGAGGAGAGGTGAGTTGTTCGACAAATCTTAAGAAATGTCAATGTAATTTACCTAGATTTTATCCAAATAAGAAATTTCAATACCATGATGTGTTTGAAATAAAAGGGAAAAAAGTTTTTTAACTATCAGCCTCTTATAGGTTGATTATGTCTTTAGAATTAAACTGGTTTCTGGTTCCCTCTAACCAATTTCTTATAGTTTGAACTGATAATTGAAATCCTTCATGAATTCAGCATAAACAATGAGGAACTTTTGTCAACTGCTTGCCTTTTTTGGCATAGATAGAGTGAGAGAGAGGGAGAAGTGATGGCCTTGACTTCATAACCAAGTTGTGAGATAAAAAATGTTAAAAAGCAGTCTAGTACACGAGACTCTCACTTGATGAGGCTCAAGGTCACAAGGCAGCAACTTTACCATTGCGTCAAAGCTCCCCTTTGCAATATTGATGTACCATTGAAAAAGCAAGAGAACGAAAGATTGAGAGGATAACCAAAAACACGGCTGGTCCTTTATAACAACTGTCCTCTAGAAGTTAAGTAAATATGAACTGATAGCTCTTGTGTTCCCCTAGCAACCTAATTTTGACTCTCTAATATTTCATAAGAAAATGGTAAAAAGCGGTAGCAAAGAAAAGAAATAAAATCAAAGCAAGGATAAGAAGGAATTTCCCCCAACGAAACTCTCAATGTTAATGTAGTTAGCTGGTATATCATTTATGTGTATATATTTACACTAATGAACGCCATATTTTTCCCTCCAATGAGATGATGACAACAGAAATGTCATCATGGTAAAGGCGCCTTTCCCCTTGTGGGATATCAAGCAACTCATGTAAGTTCATGCCTGCAACATCAAGAGAGTCAAACTATGAAATCCTTTCTTGTGGAAACATATAGTTAAAAAAATAGTACTCTTTTATTTCACCAGCTTTTTTTGCCGCTCTACTTAGTGCTTCTTCAATGAGAAGTTGTGCAGGATCTCTGTCTGGAAACATGGCGATGAAAGACTCTACTTTGGCAACTGCTTCTTCATTGGTAAAGTACTGGTAAAGTCCATCAGAAGACAACAAAAGGAACTTGTCATTTTGGCTGAGCTTTTGGTGGTGGAGTGAAGGGCAGCAAGTAATATATGGGGAGTCCCCAATGTAGTTCACTTTGAATGTCTCTAACATTGCATTGTTTTGTTTGGGCTGTAAAATAGATCAAGAAATTCATGCCAGTGCAAACAAACAATTAGGGAACGAATATTGCTATTTCAACACCTAAAGTGGGTGTCTAAGTGAGATACTCACTTCATCATCATTGGATGTGATGGATAGGTGAAGATAATAGGAACTACTGTCTCATCCAATAATAGTAGAGAGAGTGTTTCACTTAGACACCTACTTTTGGGTGCTAAAATAGCATTAATGATTAAGGAACATAAAACAATGACGGTATTCAACAATCAACCAAAATTAAATGTGCACATGTCTTCTGATTATTTCTGAGAAATATGCTCTATAATCTACTTCAATATAGCAGCAAAAAAATCGAAGAAAATAAAAAAGGGGTCTCAACTAGCATATTACATTTATGTACCAAGAAAAAACTAGGATATAACATTTGTTTTAGCATTAACTTAAGCAATTCAACCTGGATTATCAAATTACCTGCTTAAGAAACCCAGTCCCAAAAGCTCTTGTGACACTCAAGTAACCTTTAACTCGACCTTTGGTTACCGCAGAAGGGTCATCCGGGTGCTCCCTCCTAATTCTGTGAACCTCCTGTCATCCAGAAAGGTCTTACAAACTAAGCCATATGCAGTTGTGAGTCCAATTTTGCTGTTCATAAAACAAGTTGCAAAACATATATATATATACCTCTTTAATAGTGTTATTTGTACAACAAATATATACCACACACCTTATCACTATTAGATGTGATAAGTGGTCCTCAATCATTCCACTCACTCATCACATTTAATAGTGATAAGATGTGTGGTCTATATTTATTGTACAATCTTATTGTACACATAACATTACTCATACCTCTTTCACATGAGTGTTATGCTCCATTGTGAGCTGAAGGGAATTCCCAGCATGAGTAGCTAACACGGCACGACTATCTCCCACATTCATCAAGTAAACATCGTCACCCTTCATCAGCATTACCAAAACACAAGAACCCATCATAGCCAACACAGGGTTATGAGCAATCATATCATCAGCAGCCTTCAGAAACGCATCCTCCATCTTCCTCAACACCTCCGCAAGAGCTTGTAACACATCACAGTGACTAAAATCTGCTTCACTCTTTGCTTTCGCTAGGGTCAAGTTTACCTCCATCCTCCTTTCAAGGTCCAGTTTTTCACCATCTTTATTACTGTTCCTGTTATTCATTCCCTCTACCCTATTTGACACACAATCCAAATTCAACTTCTCATTTCCTATTGGATGGTTTTCTTTATTGTTGAAACGCGAAGAAGAACAACAGCAATCAACATCAACCACCCCATTTCCCTTAACTGATGATAACAACACTTTCTCCTCCACCTTGTGACTACACAGTAGCTCCTTGAGCTCATCATGCACAGCACAAAACAAATTGTTGAGGAGATAATCAGTGGCATCAGGGCCATTGAAACCATCATAGATCCCAACAAAAACCCATCCATGATCCTCGCAAATCACAACATGCATACGATCCTCACCCGCTCTCCCTTGAGCCCAGTGAAGATTCTCACACCCTTCTAATAACACACCACACGATCCACCACCACCACCATCACGCAATTCCAATTCATCACTCAAACTTGTGCTACAACTCACTCTAGCCTTACCGTTCCCATTGTTTTTGAAAATGGACCTTTTCACAGGAGATTTTGTTCTGAAACACGCTTTACTCAGAATCTTCTTCAATCTGCGGTTACTTTCTTTGTTCTCAAACCCACATCCATTTTGTGACAAGCTTCTCTGCAGCTTCTTCTTCTTCTTCTCGGGTCCAGAACCTTTCTTGATGTTTCCACCGTTCAATACACGATCGCAGGTGCTCTTTACAAAGGCACCATTTACCATCATCGTCGTGGAAGTGAAGGAACCTGAGCTCTCAAACGAAGCAGAATCCAAAAGGGTGATCTGTTGAAGCGAATCGTCGACGAGGGAAGTGGAAGGCGTCGATGACGTGTTTGCACTCACGGTGGCGCCGGAAACTGACCGGAATGTCACGAGGGAGACATCGTCATCGGCCGAAAACATGTCGCCGGAGAAATGGCGCGTGTCTGGTCTGATGTAGCAGATGGAGTCTCCGAGAGCTTTGTTGTGTTGGCTGGAGACAAAGGCAATGCTGTTGTCGAACCTGCCGGAGATTCCTCCGTCGCCGGCGGAACATAAGCAAAGGTTTCCGATACGATTACCCATTTTTGGAGAGTGCAATGCAGCAATAGGTTTAATTGTTGAGATTTTGGTGTGTCAACGATAGAAGGAAAATTCTAGACAATCAGAAATTTTGATAGAGTATTATTATATGTCATAATTATTAGATGATATCATTGCAGTTAGAAGAACTTGTATTGAAGAAAGACAAAGGAAACGAAACAAGACTAATGAAGTGGGAGAGAATAGAGGAGGAAACGGATGAAGAGGATTAGAGGAGGGAAAGAAGGAAGGGGTGTTGACTTTGTTGTAGTTTTTCTTTTTAAAATGGAAACGTTGTTTTCTTTTAGCTGATATAGCTGTTTTACTTTTCCTCTTACTTTCTCTTTTTGGGAGAGTTGACTATCTGTTTGAGTAAAAGGCTAGGAGAAGCAGTTTCGTTTTTATTTTTTTTCTATTTTTGAGAGCGTTAAATGTGAATAGGGAAGAGTTTATAATGGGGACGGTGACGTAGTATTGAATTTCAAACTGGAGCAGCAATTACTTTTGCAAGAGCTGACCATAGAAAATAATATGGGAGTGGCAAGCATTTAAACAAACAATAATACTACGTCAATGTTTACTTTTAGATATTCATCCAGACATTTATTTTATTATTATTATTATTATATGATATTGTAATCTATCTTTATTTTTATTTATTCATCTGTGATTTAGTGGATATTTGAATGGGACACTAAAAAATAAGTATTGAAATAACATTATTATTTGGAAAAGAATTGTATTACTGTGCAATTTTCTTTTTCAATTAAAATAACCGAATACATTTAACTTGAAGTTAAGAATCAAGAACGGTTGGAAATAATATTTACTTCTTTTTTTTTTTGTCTCTCAGTGTATGTAACAACTGTCGATGGAGCATCTAATGACGTGGTCCTAGTTACAAAGAGCTTTTGAAGTGAGAATAATATTACAAATTTATCGGATTAAATACTGCACACTGTCAGCCTATCACTATTTATTTATATAACATCTGTACGCATGAGCATATAGATTTCCTAGGTGGTGTCAATCAAATTAATATTAATAATAATAATCTATTTCATCTCCCGCATTTTAAGAGTAAATATTTTGTCTCTTGTGGTTACTGACTCGCATACTTCTTAGCCGTGATCATTGACTTACAGAAGGTGACTAGATCTAGATGATAGCATATACAAAACATAAGTCATGACTTCTTGCACACTAGCTAGATATGATAGATCAGGAACGAATGAATAAATGGCTGAGACCACAGAGAATGATCAAAACTAGAGAATCTAAGCGAGCAGTAAAACTATGAGATACCTCAGTTTCATGTGGGATCTAAAGACAAACCAGCTTAGTTTAATCTTATGTACTTGGGATATACATCTTTTTGACTTTGGTTAATATGAGTCCCTTTCAGCATGGTATTCTGATGGCCAACCGGTTGATATGTATAACCATTACTTAATACAGAAACGAAACTCATTGCTGTAGATATGATAATCACTATTTCTTTACTTGATTTAAATTGCTGAGTTATATTAATTAATGGAGGCCATGGCTACTATCATGTGTCCAATGCCAGCAGGCTGTCATGTTCCTCACGAATTGTGGACATGATTGAAACAATATACTAGTACTTGACATCCAATTCTGACAAAATTAAACAATAGATGATCTTGTAGGTGGGGTGAACCATGAAGCTTCAGTTCTATGCTTTGTTTGTGGGGTAGGAGCTGAAAGACTTGGGATTTCGTGATCTTCTGGTGGAAATAGTATATATGAGAGTTAGCATGCTTATTTGGAAAGGATTAACTTTCATAAACAATACATCTTTACATTTCATTTCTAAGCGCAATATTTTATTATTTGATGCAATTTTTTCCAGAAAATTGACAAAGAAAGGTAGGCAAAGTCACAGAAGGTGGAAGAAATTGTGCAGTGACAATTAAAAAGGCTTCATTATAATCACTCTTGGTGAATGCAAAAAAGACATTTTGTTTCGTGCACAGTAAGCTGAAATAAGCGCAATGAATATATTATTTCTATCACATAAATAAATAACAGGTCTGAAAATTCGGAGGTAGAAGATATAAACAAATAAAAACAAGGTGGTTGCTCAGTTGCCATAGGCGGTCAATGGGCATTTTTACTGAAAAAAAATAAATTGTTAATTACGTTTTTCCATCCATTGACAGATTATTTACATATATACACCATTACTGTGTAGATTGCAAAACGGCTATCACGAAAGGTAAGGCATAAAACGTTGGGCTGTAAGGCGTTTTAATGTAGGAGACGTTCAGCAGCTAGACGAACTACAAACATAATTCGGTGAATTGTTGGCCGAATTATGGGTGCCAATTCAGCACACTCTTGGCCGAAATAATTAGGGACCCGGTCTCAGAAAATGCTACAAACATTCCTGGGTGTGACACATGAGACGATGACCTGACCTTTATCCTTTCGTTTTGTTTTAGTTTTCAGTAATTTTCAATAAAAAAATAAAGACTAATAGAAGGGGGAAAAATTGTAACAGAGAATGATTAAAAAAAGTAAGGCATGGTAGTAATCCAGTGTGTATGAATTACACTTATGTCTAAGATAATTTTTGGGCTTTTTTACCAATAAAAAATAAAAAATTTAATTATTTACAAATGTCTATAGTTTCTAACTTTATTTAAAAATATTCACTAAAAACAATTTGTTTCGCTGTCAAACGTTTTGACTCATATAAAATAATTTCAAACCATATTAGTAAATATAATTTATAATTTAAGATTAGCATCAAAATATTAAAAAGTGAAAAAAAAAACCATGGTGGAAAGAAAAATAAGGGACAAAAATCCCTTATTAAAATAATTAAGTTCCTTCAATTCCCACCATTCAAAATCAAATGAATGGCTCTGATGAAATTTTAATTAAACTTTTATACTTTTAAATTCATTTTATTCTTATTAATTAAATTTAAAAGTATAAAAATTAAAAATTTAATTACAAATATTAGTTTTTACTTAATTAAATTCAATTGCTTTTAAAATTAATTTGTAAATTTATTTAAATATTATCAATTTAATCTTTATATTAAACAAAAATGTAATTAAAATTAAATTTTAAATTTGGAAAGTTGGAAAGTTGGAAACGTATTATATGAGTCAAAACGTTTGACAGCCAAATGAATTGCTTTTAATGAATATTGGTAAATAAAGTTGGAAACTATGGACATCCATAAATAATTAATTTTGATAAAAAAGCCCAAAAAATTCCTCAGACATAAGTGTAATTCATACACATTGAATTACTGCCATGCCTTATTTTTTTAATCATTCTCTGTTACATTTTTTTTCCCTTCTATTAGTCTTTTTTTTATTAAAAATTATCGAAAACTAAAACAAAACGAAAGGATAAAGGTCAGGCCATCATCTCATGCGTCACACCTAGGAATGTTTGTAGCATTTTCCGAGACCGAGTCTCTGATTATTTCGGCCAAGAGTGTGCCGAATTGGCACCCATAATTCGGCCAACAGTGTGACGAATTATGTTTGTAATTCGTCTAGCTACTGAACATCTCTTGCTTTAAAATGTCTTGCAGCCCAGCGTTTTATGCCTTACCTTAATTTCGTGAAGCTGTTAGCCAATTTGCAATCTACACGGTAATGGTGTATATACGTAAATAATCTGTCAACAAATGGAAAAATGTAATTAACAATTTATTTTATTTTTTCCCAGTAAAAAGGGCGCGATCAATGTCTATGGTATCCAAGTTGATGTGATTAATTGTGTATGTGACATGGTTCGCAATGTGAGGGGTTAGATTACTGGTTGAAGAACATTTTTCTGTTTATATTTTTTATTTTATTTTCATTTTATTTTTCAATTTTTTTATTTTCTTTGCAAGAATTCTGATTGAATATGTACAGTAATTTATTTTTGTGTTTTCTTCTCCCTTTTTTTCTTTTTTTTTCATTCTTAATTCGACTTGTCCGAATTCTGACTAATGTACAGTAAATATTTTGTTTTCTCTTTTTTCTTTTTTTAGATTTTTCTTTTTTTTATTTTTTTAGGAATTCAGCTTGTCCAAATTCTCAACAATGTACAGTAATGTTTTTCTTTTTTTAATTAAAATTTAAATTTTTATTTTTTTATTTTTTTTCCAAGAATTCAGATTGAGTGTGAATATTAATTTTTTCCAGTAATTTTTTTTCATCATGGATCGCCTCCCCTTTGCCGTCGAACGTCTAGGCTCTCACCGCTCTAGGTTTCCACCATATTTTCTGTATTTTTTTATTTTTTGACTTATCCTCTCTTTTTTCACTAAAAAATTTTGTTAATACATAATATTGCAATTAAGTAGAAGAAAAAAGGGAAAATAAAACAATTTACTATACATTGGTTAGATTCAGACAAGCCTAATTGAGAACCAAAAAAAAGAAAAAAGAGAACAAAATAAAAAAGTAGCTGTACACATGCAATCAGAATTCAGGGAAAAAATAAAAAAGAAAAACGTTACTATACATTTTGAGAATTTGGTGAAGCCGAATTCTCGAAAAACAAAAGAAATAAAAAGAATAAGAAATAAAAAATTAAACGAAAAGGAAAAAGGGGAAAAAAAGGCAACTATATGTTGTTGAGAATTCGGTCAATCCAAATTGGTGAAAAAAATCGGAAAAAAAAGGTGAGAAGAGAAAAGGGCCATTTTAATTATTGTTCATAAAAGAAAAAAAGGAAAATAAAAAAATTACTATACACTAATAAAAATTCAGACAAGCCGAATTGAGAACGAAAAAAATAAAATAAAAAAGAGAAGAAAAAAAAAGTGACAGTTCACATTCAATCGAAATTCCTGAAAAAAAAAATTGAAAAGTAAAAATGACTTTCAACCTATAATCTAACCCCCTCACATCATAGACACATGTCATATAGTCATCTAAACACATCAACTTGGACACCATAGGCATTAATTGCCTATGTCTAATTAACCCCCTAAAAACAAAACCATGTGCTTAGATTTGTCACGTCAACTTGAAATGTGGGAATTTCTAATCTTCTTAGAGTCACAAATGGAGTCAACGCCAGAAGAAGAAAGCAAAATTATGAATATGCTCAGTTACTAATCTATTGTAAATTAGTGCACAACTATAAACTTGCCCCTCTAGCTAGCTCAGTCAGTAGAGTGCAAGGATTGTAACCTTGTGGGGTTCAAACTGTGAACATAATAGGATTTCTCCAATGTGATCATATAAAAGGGGGAAGTGACCCGTTACCTCCACCAGAATTATTACTTCCCTATTAATCCATATGCCTTCAATAGTCGGCTGTAAATTCAAAATGAACCAGCTACTCATCTAAAAGAATATAAATCTAGGTCTCTGAAAAAATCACCAAGGAAGAAAATAGAAACCTAGGCAGATATCTTTAGCTTGAAACCCAATTTCCTACGGTTGTGTTTTGAACTGCCGGCAGTGTAGTAAGGTAAAATTGAGGTTTGAAGTTTTGTAGATGAGTTTTATGTGTGAAATAGTAGGAGTTCCTGTGCATTGCATAGATTCATTGATGTTTGAGGGATTTGTTATGCGTGATCATCACAATAATAAATATGTTTTTAATAAAGTATTTTGGATATATATGAGCATGTTTGATTTGTGAAAATATTTCCTATTCTCATTTTCTATTTTTATTTTCTGAAAAGGATTTTTATTTTTATATTTTCAAAATTAGGAAATGCGTTTGATTTATAAAAGTATATTCTATTTTTAGAAAGTGAAATAATAAAAATATATTTGATTTATCTAATTTTAAAATATATTTTCAAAATCAAATTTAATATGATAAAATTATGTTTGATGTTAATAAAATTTATATAATTTAATTTGTGTTGATCCATCTACTAACAAGAATTTATAAAAATCTAAATCTATAAAATATTAAGATAGTAAGAATAAAATAAATTATTCTTTTTTAATTATTTCTTTAATAATTATCAATTACTATATTTTTTATTTGCAAGTACATAAGAATTTAAATATTGTAATGATGAGTATAATTTTATTGCTTACTTAAAAAATGGCTAGAAGTTTTACTTTAACAATCATAGATATTACATACGTGATATATGATAATGTTGAATAAATACTATAGATAAAACTTGCATAGGAAAAAAAATGTCACAACTTTTTTTTGTCACTTAAATTAAGGAATAAGCATTTATAAGAGATGTTAGGGTAATTTTAGTGAATGTCAAGATAGATGAATGATAATTTTACAAAATAAAAAAGTGTTATGTATAATTATACTAAACTCTAAGAGAGGTCAGTATAATTGTCTTTTATAATAACTAGAGACCCATATGTATATGTCTTCAAAATAGTTAATAAGAATTTAAATATACCATACTAAAAAGAAATTTAACTATAAGAATTTGTGTGGCCAAGTGCAATGTGCTTGGATATATCGAAAGTGAATAAGGACCAATTCATGATGCCCATAGTTCGTGACTTCGTGTATCTACTTTTTTTTATTGAATTGTATATTTTGAAGAGATTATGAAGAGTCAATACATAGGGAAAAAAAGAAGAAGATGGAATTATCATGTAGAAGAACTTGAATACTGGTCACCGATGTAACAAATAAGATATCTCCTTAATATTACAATCTTGCCACTACCTTTTCATATGGAAATATTTCCAACCAGTATAAAAGAAAACACAGGAAATGTGAAATTGGTGTTCTCAAGTATTAGTTGCTATATATGACATCAAGAAGGAAAAAAAAAAAGCATCATTAAGAATATTAAAAGTTGCTACAACAACATTTGTTGGAACTATATACGGTTATGGGAAAAAAAATGCAAATTAGTTATCATCAATTGCAATAGAACACTAAAAGAGGGATCAGAAAACTCAAATAATTAATAACAAAAATATAATTTAAAAGGATGACAAATGAAAAAAAGAGTGGATTTATTGTTGTGATGCATGGGGCTATGATATACAAACTTACATATAATATTTATCTTTCAATAGTCTTCTCAAACTATCTCACACGACCAATAACTCACTCTACTGTCACTCTCAATTAGTTTTTGACTAGCCTTTCCAAGCTAAGTTCACAATGATCACCATTGGATCAGGATACAAAGATTTCTTAAAGTTGGTTCACTGTAACAATCAGACACTCAAGTTTTCTCAGAATAAAATAGTGTATGAACTAAAAACTTGAATGGATTCTTTCAATAACTTTTCCTAGGAAGAAAGTGTAATCTAATAAGAACTTAGAAAGGGGATTTTTATAGAAGCAAATACTAAATACAATCAGTAATGAGTTTACAAAAGGAGGAGGATTATTGTGTTCTTGAAGGATTTTCAAACATATCAACCAAAAGTGTTAAGTTGTAAGCACATGACCTCCTTTTATACTTGATTTTCAATTTCAAACGTTGCCTCTTGATTTGTTTTTCTTGTGGCAGTGCTAATCTTTTTTTTGTGTCTTAGAAATATACTCTAGAAGACTAACTCAACTATGTTAGTGCTACTTTTGTAGTTGCGAAAACTGTTGTCAAATGAGATTCTAAGTCCATCTTCATAAACTACCTTTTACTTTCTAGACAAAGTTTCTGAACATTTTCTTTTAGAAGCAGGGACGGTTGGCCAAATCAAAAAGTAAAATATCACTATTATTCCCTTTTTGGGTTTGACTTTAAATTTGAATTTTGAATTTTGAATTTTCCCTTTCATTAGTTAAAGTGTGCACTGTTTTATGAGTAGATGTGATTTCTAAAGCACTAATTTAGTTTATGGACTTTTCATTTATCTTCATCTCCTATCGAAGCTTGTTGGTGATCATATCATTATGATTGAAGATAATGAGAGCATGATAACATGAATAAGAAACTTGTTAGAGGAACTTCTACGTTAACAAGAATGGTCCTGTTAAGTACGCAATAAATTCACACAAAGAATTAGTCATTCTTTAAAATATTTTAATAAAACTGATTTTGTTGTCACTCAAAACTTTAAGTGATAATACTTTCTAAATGGTTTTGAAGATAACAGAAACATGCCATTAAATATACTTCAACACTAGATATCTTCCTTTAGTTTTTCAAAGCTAAAGCTACTTAATGATCGAGAGTGCAAAGGTCCAGGACGAAGATGAACCGTCACTGAAACTAGTATTTTTCAATATTTAATAGTAAATAAATATTTAAATGAATAAATAAATAACATTTAATGTAAAATAAATAATAAATAAGACGTTATATACAAAAATAAGGATGAATAATAAAAATGTTATACTTTAATATTTATTATTAAATTAAAATTTAAATAATTATGAAAAAAATATGAAAAAAATTAAATTATATAAAAGAAAGAGAGTATTCTTATATTTTGTATAATTTATTGAAATAACAAAGAATTATAAACTATTAAAATAAATGATAAATAACATTTAGTATAAATTAGATTTTAAATAATTTATAAAATTATCATTATTTTTATTCAATATTTATTTGTGGTCAGAATTATTTGTAAGCAAATGATAATATTATATACTTCAAAACCATATTTAAGTACTAAGAAAATTATTTTTTTATTTTTAGTTAATATTCATGTATAGTTAAAATTATTTATAAACAAATAATAATATTATATAATATGAACTATAGTATCTTATACAATATCACATCAAATATTGTATAATATTAAAAATTTATTAGATCTTATACAATTAGCCTTTATAAGGTCTTGTACTATCTAATGTGTTAGACAGGTCCTTAATGACACCAAATTAACCATTTTTCCTCTTTTTTTAATCTAAAATTAACTTTTTTTGTCATGAGCAATTTAACTTTATATTTTCCTTTTTTTCATTATGAGGGTTTGGGATTTTTGGAGAGTGTTGTTATTTGCACACCATTTTGAGGCACACCTACGATTCCCACCGTAGGTGAGATGAGGAAAATGACAAAATATGGGTATAGGTAGTGGGTAGAAGACAGATAATTAAAAAAAATTTCTCTCTCTCCCTTGCACAATAGTCATATAATTGTTCTCTATACTCTTTTCCTCTCTTTTGAAACATGAGAATCACTACATGTGATGGCTTTTTTCTGTAATTATTTCGTCTAGAATGATGAGATAATTTTAGTTACTATAAATACAAGTCCTCCAAGAAAAGAAAACAATACTTCCAATAATCTTGCGAGTTAAATTTCTTACTTTAGATCAATCGTACAATTTAAGCATTGCTATTATTGTGGTTTACAAGTTCAGTATGGGTTTACAAGTTTTTTATACATGGTTTACAAGTTTTTTATACCTAGTTTACAAGTTTTCAACATGAGTTCTCAATATTTTTACAGTTACTTTACAAGTCTTAAGCACATGCTGAAGTTTTATGTTATTAGTTTATAAGGTTTTTACATTTAATTTATAAGTCTCAATCACGTGTTTATAAGTTTTCAGCATGAGTTTATAAGTTTTTTGTACTTGGTTTACAAGTTTAAGCATAAGTTTACATATATTAAGCACTAATTTACAAGTTTTTTATTAACTTGATTTATAAGTTTTAATCACCTAGTTTAAAATGTTTTAAGCACATGTTTATAAAAAAAAATTTCACTTGGTTTATAAGTTTTCAGCATAAGTTTATAAATTTTTGGTATTTAGTTTATAAGTTTTTGGCACTTGGTTTACAAGTTTTCTGCATTAATTTACAAGTTTTTTTTTCTTCTTAAAGGCAATTTTTTTTTGTTAACTTACATAAATTTTCCTATATATCAATAAATATTTATGACCATATGCACCAATGTAAGAGCTATGTGCACTTTATATACAAAGTATGAATTTCAAAATCCACTTTTACATTACACAGAACAATATATAAAAAAAAATGTGCATGACATTTTTATGTCATTGAAGACCAAACAAATTGTCTTTTTTTTTTCCACAACAAAAAGTGTGTATACAGATAATCAGTCCTTTGTGCTCATGAAGCCCATAATCTGCCACCAAACTTGAAAAAGAGAAACAAAGAAAACAAAAATATGGTTAATGAGATGCTAGGTAATCCATGTATCCAAATCGATGTGATACAAAATTTCCAATAAAAATCCCCTAACAAACTTGAAAAATACCCTTCGCCCTAGCTAATTTTACAATCACATATCAATCAATACTTTGACAATAAAGCAAGAACATCCAATCAAGTGCAAAAAATTAAACTTATAAACCTGTAATTAAAAACTGGTAAATCATAGTGCCAAAAACTTGTAAATCAAAATTTAAAAAAAAAACATGTAAACTAAGTGAAAAAAATTGTAAACTATGCTTAGAACATGTAAATGTAACCCATGCTTAAAACTTTAAGTCAAATGCAAAAAACTCGTAAATTAAATGCAAAAAAATTATAAACACATATTGAAAACTTGTAAACCAAGTGAAAAACTTGTAAACCAATTTCATAATATTTAGAATTAGATTTCAAGTATTTACAATAAGTTCATAACTTTATACCACCACTTTATTCAAAAAACTTAATTTACAAAGACTTGATTTGTAAGTATTAAGCATGAGTTTATAAGTTTTTTCCATCTATTTTTAAGTTTTTTACAATTGATTCATAAGTTTTAAGTAATTTTTTGTTTTACAAGTTTTTGCACTTGATTGAAAAAACTTATAAACATATGCTTAAAACTTGTAAGCATAGTGCAAAAAACTTGTAAATCAATTAAAAAAAAACTTTAAACCATAGTAAAAAACTTGTAAATCAATATAAAAAAAAACTTGTAAACTAATTTTTAATATTATTTTATGGATTTTTAAAGTCTTTAAAAATATATTAAATCATTCATTCTAAATTTAATAATTAGATTTAACTCAAAGCATATACCCATAAAAAGAGAAATGCAAAAGAGAAACTCATCAAAATAAATATCACAACCCATTAAAAGAAAAGTGCAAATGAAAAACTCATATACCTTAGAAAGAAGATTGTTATAGAAAAGTAAAAGAAATATATGTGTTATTATTGTTCTTTAATGGGTAAGGGAGCTACACTACTTCTCAAGATTTGTTGTTCTTGCTATGAGATGATTAAATAGCTAGTTGTTGCTTGCAGGCATGGCCATGGCCATGACGGTGGTGACGTTGGTATTCTCTCGTGCATGAAAGAAAAGAGTTGCACTGGAGTTGAGAGAGAAATAGAATGGGAGCCGAGAGAATGAAAGAGAGAAAGAAAAAAATATGATTTTTTTTTTCATTTCATAAACATCTCGTAAATTATTCACATGCGCATACCTTTATTTTGTCTTGGTCTTTCACCAACTGAAATCCTAGGTGTTTACTGTTTTAGTGCACAATAAGAGTGTGTTTGGTTTCAACGTTTTCTGTTTTCATTTTCATAGAAAATGGAAATTGCTATAAAAAAATATGTTTGGTTAACCATTTGCATTTTCAATTTTAGGAAATATATCCAAAATTTTTGAAAATTTTGAAAACATCAAAAAGTCATTTTCATTGTTTTTAGTTTGAGCGGTGGTATTTTTGTAGTTTTATCATCATTATCCTCACACCACATTCTCCCTTTCATCAATCCTCCCTCCTCTCTGCACGCCCTCCCAGCCTCTCACCACCAAGCTCACCCCTCCCGATGGTCCTCACTCTCAATCACAAGCCAGTCCAACAACCCCCAATCCTCAATCCCCACCCTTCGATCTTCCTAAGCCCACCACCACCTTCGATGATTTCTGTGACGAGGATGGACGAATGGAAGTCAGACCTGAGAATCATTTGGCCTGAATGCAAAGCAGGGATCTACAAGGGAGGAAGTGTAAGACTTACAGGTAGCCAAGAACTAGTTGATCACAATGTCGAGATTGGGGGAGGAAGGGCAATGGAAGATGCCGATGGTGGCGAGGGTTTTGCGATGGGACTGGAAGTCCTCCCATGGGAACAGCGGAGCATCGCTGAAGATGAACTTGAAGCGGAGGGAGCTGGAGTCCCAGGCCTAGTGTGAACAGGGGGACTTCTGGTGCTTCGTGTAGAATGAGAACATAGCCCTCTTGTGGTAGTTGGCCTCTACCCGCTCCATGAACTCTGCCTTGCAAGTGACATCAAGGTAGTCACGTTCAGCAGCGACGACGAGCTCGCCATGGCGGCGGAAGGGGCCGATGCAATTGAGGATGACGCGGGTGCATAGCAAAGGTCGTGGAGGGAGTGGGGGTCGACGATCTAGGCATCATAGATGGTGGCCATTGTTATGATCCAAAGAGGGATTTGGGCAAGAGAAAAAGGATTAACAAAAGTAAAAATAACAAACCAAATATATTTTTAAATTTCTAAAAACTGAAAATTAAAATCATTTTCAAAAGATAAAAATAGAAAGTAAAAATAAAAAATATTTTCACAGACCAAACGCGCCCTAAACATCTTTCTCTCTGGGAGGGGTCTCCCGGAGGCACATATCTTACCGCCACACCACGGCATCAACCACCTTAGCCAATTTAATCTTAAAATAAGAATCTTCTTAGCTATGTTCGTCATTTTTTCTTTTGGGCCCTAATCTCCAATGGGGTTTGATCAAACAACCACATTGGAAAACCGTAAACCCATGAAACCAGCCCAAAATCGCAAACCACATAGCCACCCTCCCACCTCGCCGCCTCTTCTTCTACCTCCTCCTCCTCCTCCTCCTCCTCTTCTTCTTCTCGGCTCTACACCACCTCTCAAAATTTTCCAGATTCAGTCCTCGAAACACTCACCACTCCACCATCTTCCTTTTTTTTTCTGTTGAAACAAAAAAGTACCCATTTAATTTTTTAACAACAATCTCCATGGTTTGGAGCTCCTAGGTGGGTTTCACGCATGGATCACTCACCACGTTCCCATGCCCCAAGATGAGATTTTTGGCTTCAATCAGCACCACCATCATCCCCAGAGGCACCACCCATCTCCTCTTTCACCTCATAAAGCCCCTCTCCTCCATCGCTTCCCTCCCCCAACCCAGCCCCACGGTGCACCCTGATCCACCCGATCTCCCCTCCCAGCTCCTCACAATCCTCTCCCACCCAAACTGGCAAAAACATCCTTCCCTCAAAGCCTTGCTCCCTTCCTTAACCCCTTCTCACGTCTCATCTCTCTTCGCTCACAACCTCAACCCACACACCGCACTGGGCTTCTTCAATTGGATTGCCAAGAAGCCCGGGTACAAGCACAATGCCCACTCCTACGCATCACTTCTAACCGTTTTGGTGCGTAATAACTCGACCCGGGTCGCGGAGGGTTTCCGGATTTCGATGATTAAGTCCGCTGAATCCGCCGAGGATGTCATGTTTGTGCTGGGCTTCTTGAGAGGTTTGAATTCGGGTGGTAATGGGAGGCTCAAATTTAAGCTCAATCTCAAGTGTTATAATTTGATTCTTATGTCTTTGTCGAGGTTTGCATTGGTTGATGAAATGAAGAAACTGTACCTAGAGATGTTGGATGATATGGTTTTGCCTAATATATATACTTTCAATACAATGGTGAATGGGTACTGCAGATTGGGGAATTTGGATGCTGCTAATTTGTATGTAAGTAAGATTGCGCTGGCCGGTCTTGCGCCGGATACGTTTACTTATACTTCGTTGATACTGGGTCATTGTAGGAACAAAGATGTGGATGCTGCTTACAATGTGTTTAGGCTTATGCCGAGTAAGGGCTGTAGAAGGAATGAGGTTTCTTATACGAATCTCATACACGGGTTGTGTGAAGCGGGGAGGATCGGTGAGGCGTTGAAGTTGTTCGCACGAATGGGAGAGGATAATTGTTCTCCCACCGTTCGTACGTATACGGTTTTGATTTGTGCTTTGTGTGGTTTAGGTCGGAAAATGGAGGCCTTGAAACTCTTTGAAGAAATGAGTGAAAGAGGTTGCAAGCCTAATGCTCATACTTACACTGTTTTGATTGATTGCTGTTGTAAGGAGATTAATGTCGACGGTGCGAGGAAAATTCTTGATCAGATGTTGAGGAAAGGTTTAGCTCCTAGTGTGGTCACATACAATGCCTTAATTGATGGGTACTGTAGAGTGGGAAGAACTGCTGATGCGTTGGAAATTTTGCGTCTTATGGAATCAAAAAATTGTAGTCCGAATGCCCGCACATACAATGAGTTGATATGTGGGTATTGTAGAGGGAAAGAAGTGCACCGGGCAATGTCTTTGCTTGATAGGATGCTTGAGCGCAACCTATCACCAACCCTCGTTACATACAATTTGCTAATCCATGGTCAATGTGGAGCAGGTCATTTGGATAGTGCTTATAGGTTGCTTGACTTGATAAAGGAAAATGGTCTTGTACCAGATCAGTGGACTTACAGTATTTTTGTTGATGCTCTCTGCAAAAAAGGGAGAGTGGATGAAGCTCATAAGTTCTTTGAGTCCTTCAAGGAGAAAGATCTTAAGGCAAATGAAGTGATGTATACTGCTTTGATTGATGGGTATTGCAAAGTTGGGAAGGTTGATGATGCCCATTCTTTGTTCAAAAGAATGCTTGCTGAGGAATGTGTTCCAAACACAATCACTTTCAATGTCTTGATAGATAATTTGTGCACAGAGAAAAAAGTGAAGGAAGCTTTGCTGCTTGTGGATGAAATGACAAAGTTGAACTTAAAGCCCACAGTTGAGACATATACAAATCTCATCACAGGGACGTTGAAGGAGGGTGACTTTGATCATGCCGATAGGATTCTTAACCAAATGGTATCCTCAGGATGTCAACCTGATGTACTTACTTATACTACATTCGTACATGCATACTGCAGTCAAGGAAGGTTGGAAGAAGCAGAGAATGTGTTGGCTAAGATGACGGAGGAAGGAATCCTTCCTGATTCATTGACTTACACATTTTTAATTGACGGATATGGTCGCATGCAATTGATTGATTCCTCCTTCGGTGTTCTCAAGCGGATGCTTGATGCTGGTTGTGAGCCATCTCATTATACATATGCATTTCTCTTAAAGCATCTAGCAAAGGAAATGCAAATTATAAAAGATGGTTGCACTGTTGAAGATTCATCTGCTCTAGGTGTTGTTCCGAATGGTATAGCTTCTGTTTGGAAGATAATTGATTTTGATATCACCTCTCAACTGTTTAAGAAGATGGTTGAACATGGTTGCAAACCTAATTTTAATACCTACAGCAAGATTATTATAGGACTTTGCAAGGTGGAACGCTTGAATCTGGCATTGAGATTATTGAATCAATTGCGAGAAGATGGAATATTTCCCAATGAGATTGTTTATAATGAACTTCTTAGTTGTTGCTGCAAGTTTAAAATGTATGTGGATGCATTGAGTGTGTTAGATGCCATGGTTGAGAATGGCTATTTGGCACATTTGGAATCCTACAAGCAGCTTATTTGTGGGCTATGCGATGAAGGGAGAAAAGACAAGGCTAAATCAGCATTTCATACTTTGCTTCGTTGTCAGTATAATCATGATGAAGTGGCTTGGAAAATTCTTATTGATGGTTTACTTAAGAGCGGCTACTATGATGAATACTCGGTGTTTCTGAGTCTTATGGAGAAAATGGGTTGTCAGTTTCATCCTCAGACATATGCAATGCTGATTGATGGACTTGATGGCACATAAGATGATGGTTATTGGTATTGTTTTCTGCTGGTCTTCATATACGATGAAGAGATTTTTTACAAACTATTTGTTTATAAGCTAGCTAAGGTCAAAACAATTATCAAATTCTTTTTATTCTTCAAATGATAATATCACCAACATTGGCAATTCATGATTTTCATGAATGGAGCAGCTGCTTCTTGAAATGCGCAAATTTTAGTTGTTTTGACTGTTAGTTGTATCGGTGGCACTACAGAAGGAAAGCAGTTTGAAGATCAGGATGTAAGTAAGGCTTCACCCTTTGAAAGCTTTTCACATTTCCTTATGTTTTAATTTTTTTTCCCCTATTTAAATAAACTGAAAAGTAATATGAAGCTTAATATTCATTGCTTTCTTTTCTCTTTTTCTTTTTTCTTTGTTTTTAGTAGTCTCTGAAACACTTTCTGCTTATTTCTGTCTTGACCTTCAAAATCTTTATAAAATAGAACATTCTGCTGAGTATCTTATTTGTATTTGTTGACTGGTTGATTTTCCAAAAAAGTATTAGTAAATATAATTTTAGATTTGATAAGGGAAGGGAAAGAAACACGGGGCGAAATTCATATCATTATCATTTCAAAGAATAATTTTAAAAGCTTTATTCATCATTTTGGGAAAATTAATTTGCTGTATTTGTTTGTATTTGATGGTCTTTTACTGAAAAAGTTGTACTTGATACTTATTTGTAATATTAGTAAAATTGTGTCCAAGAGCATATTTGTAATATTAGCTGAATTACATAAATCAGGCAGTCATGTGTCTGATGTGAGAGAGGGGTAAAGGAAATCAATGCAGTATAGCAGAGTATCAGATGTCATGACTGCTGATCAAAATGCTCATAACGGCATAATGTTACTGATTTATGCCTCTTCCATATTGATATTTAGTGTCCTAGCCCAGCAAAACTTGGAATGTTTTTAGGACATGCACGTTATTTCTGCATATTTTTAATAACTTAACATTGTCATGTTGAAAGTTAAGCTATGAACTTAAAATGCAAAATTAAACATTGCAAAAATGTTGCTGGAATGTTTGAACTCCTTGCTCTATTGTGTCGTGCGTATGTTTACCTCGTTTTATTTCATAAGAATACAATACAATTGTCATCAATTCTATGTGTACAAGACTGTTTTACCTCAGCTTAGTCAATGTGGTGTAGCCTTCCCCATTAGCTGACATTTATGCTGATACCCGTCTACTGCTATAACTTCAGAAGCATTAAAGCATCGAGTGGGATCAAAGTTCAATCAAAGCATCTGCATTTATATCTCAAGTGCAAGCTGCTGGAGCTGATGTGAGTCTACCTTGGTCTCTATAGATATTCTTCTTATTGAATATTTTTATTGCCTTTCCATTCTTGAACTTAGTTTGATTTCTAAAATACATTTTTCTTGTGAAATACTTTGCTGCTGATTCACATACAAGTAATTTTACGAACTTTGTGCTAGTATTAGAATCTAAGATAAATGAGGGAGCTATGTTAAGGGATCCATCTATTAGATATAAAATTATTCATGTATCTCATGAACCTTCTCTCCCAAAAGCTTAAGCTGATGGGGAAAGGTGCATGAATAGTTTTATAATACGCCCCCTCAAGCAAATGTTACTTTTGGGCTTAAAGGATGAGCATTTTACTGTTATCAGAATTAGCTTTAAGAAGGTTTGAATCCCTAACCGTTTGGTTAGACAATTGAATGGTTTTAAGATTTAGGGTTTAGAGGCACACGAATGGTTTTATATCTAACTATCTGAAACTGTTTCCCCTTGGCCCTTGCAACATGGGCATATTACAATTACAGTCGTGCTTTCCAAAAGAAATCAGCTAGGCACTGCCACACTAGTTTATTGGATTGGGGAACCATAGGGTGCGTTTGGTTTTAAAATGTTTTCAATTTTCATTTTCCATTTTCTTGTTTTTTGAATTTTGTGAAGATACTGAAAACTGTGAAACCTATAAAACCCAGTTTTCATTTGCAGTTTTCAACATTTTCTTCACAAAATCATGAAAATGAGAAAGCTGAAAACTGTTTTCTGAAACCAAATGCTTTACAAATAGAAAGTGAAGGTTTGGATTTTTGAAGTTCAGAAAACATGCAAGGGACGGATCATAGATGAGAGAAAAGTGAAATCTGGATGTGTTGGAAAGGGGGTACTTTTTTGTGCCTTGGGGTGGCTCTGGTTTGTTTGCAATGATAATTTGTTAAAGGCTGTGTAGCCTTTCGTAGTATACTAGTAGAAACCTATAGTGACCACATTCAGTAGTTATATAAATTAATGGGAAAATTGCACTTTACCCCTTTAACTATAGATTTTTTGCACTTCAGACCCTCAACTTTAAAAATGTGCAGTTTGACCCCTGATTTTTCTTGAATCATGTGCAAATTGATCCTTTTTCTATCAATTATTAATAAAAATACCATAAATTTAAGAAAATATAGTATATCGGATTACACATTTATGAAAATTCAGAGGGTCAATTTGCACATATTCCAATGTTTAAGGGGATATAGTACACTTATTTTGTTTAAGAGGCACATTTGTAAAAGTTCAGGGGATCGATCTGCCTATTTGAAAGTTTAGAGATTAAAGTGCATGTTGACTATAGTTCAAGGGAATAAAATTCAATCTTCCCGAAATTAATGCTTTAATGCATCTTCAAGTTTTTATTGTGATCTGGACTAAATGTTTATAAATACTGGCATTTTTCACTATGTTACTGAGAACATGTTAACTTGTACCTATGGTCTCTGTTGCTAGAGTCAAAAGGCAAATTAGAAGCTAAAAATACCACATAGTAATGGAACCATTATGTCCTTTGGTTCTTTCTTATTGCTTGGTCAGTTGTTTATACGACGTTGGACAACAAGGTGGAGATTTTGTTGATATCAAAGTTTTTGAAATTGCTTTTAGCACTGTCAATACCGAGATCAACCCTGTATTTATAGTTCCTTTTGGTAGTGTTTGGAATGATTAAGATTAGAAAATGATATGGTTTGATTAAAATTGATTTGATTTATAAGTTAAACTTATGTTTGGAATGATTAATAAAATAGGAATTGAATTGATCTAGATATCCTTTTGTTTAAAATGCAATAGATTGTGCTTGGAATGATTAAAATAGGAATTAATTTAATTTTGTGTTTAAGTTTTAAAATCAAATCATCTCCACTCAAATCTCATCTAATTTTGATTGTATTTCAAAAACAAAGGAAATTGGAAATGAAATAATTTCTTCTCTTTTTTTCTTTTCAAAAAGATCCAAACACAAAATTTGATTTATAAATCAAATCATTATAATTTTTGTTAATAATTCCAAACACATTCTTTCTGAATTTAATTTGGTCTGAAGAAATGCCACGATTTACGATCTGCATTAGTATACTTGTCCCAATGCTTTGAACCAGTGGTGTCTGGACTGGGTAGGATGGTCCAACGGGTCTGACCGTGAATAGGCTACCTAGCTAGTTATGATTCTGCCCCGTAACAAAATTATATGATCAGATTCAGACCAGTTAGTATTGGATATGGATATCTTTCTTAGCTCAAATATTTACTTTTCTATTCTACCTATTCAACTTGTGTGTAGGGTTATAGTTGATAATGCTATTGAATTCTGACTGCAGCAGGAGCAGCTGAAGCGGCCAGGCTCCGGCTACAAGGTTTTGACCATGCTAATGGGATGCACATACTGCTTTTGGCTAGTTCCGGTACAGCTTGTGCATTGCCACAAATCAAACATTACACGTTCAGTTAACTTCACTAGTACCAGTGATGCTGGTGAGAACAGAAGATGAAGGAAACAAGAAGACATTTGTGAAATGCATACTCCAAAACGATTCTTTATTTATTTATTTATTTTTAAGGTATTTTACACGGGAGATACTCAGCCAGAACAGAGCCCAATACATTACTTGGAGGCATGCCAATCACATCACAGGTTTTGCAGTCTTTTAGTTTAGGGATATGTTTTATAAGGGAATCTTGTTAAATGAGTTTCTTCATTCGTGTGTGCACGTAATTTAGTACTGCACAATTGCAGAGTTGAGATGATATTATCTAGGAGTTGTAATATAATTGATTCTGTAGAATTCCATTAGTTAATGTTAGGGAAGATAACTCCAGGTTTTGAAGCCTCTGTTGTATGAGCAAATTACGAATGTTGAGTTGGATCTTATTTAAGAAGCGAATAAACCTTTCTTGGCCAAATGTTTTGCTCATTAGTTACATCGTCAAAGAGTATATTAGCATATGCTCTTCAGAAGGGACTGAAACGACGGAGTTATGTTATGCTCCAATTAGCACTACTTACATTTTATATAAACATGTTAAGAAAGATATTGAAGACAAAAGAAATTGTTGGGATTCTTGCGGGGTCTCTCGTGTCACTATACTCTCCGAGCAATTAGTTTCATGACCAGATATAGAAACGACTGTAATGAATGGAAAGGCTGTTGGCTTTGTTCTTTTTGTCTTTTTTGAGTAGCATCGAAGCTTAAATTGTATGTATTGTAGTAACATACGGTGAAGCCAAACACTCTTCAATTTTATCCACATCAATTACCTTCAAATTTTATTTTTTTTAATTTAAAATAACACAAGTCTTCTCTGGATTATAGACAGCGAATAATTTCTAGCATATCTTCATTATCACTTCATCATTCATCTCGGCATACAACGGCTTTACAAGAAAAGCACGGTGAAATCCTATGCCTTATACTTTATGCCAATGGTTTATACTTTATACCATACCTGTTACTTGTGAAAACTGTAAAACTACATGCAATAGCACAATTACATAAAAAAAGTTTGGCCTGACAATGGTTTATACTTTGGCGAAGGCTGCCAAGCACCCTGGAAGTTTGTGTGTGAAACTCCTTCGACTTTGACTTGGTATTAGAGGATAGAAAGTGGTGCAGCCAGTAATCAAACCCACCATAAATTAGTTTTATATTCCCTTATTGAAGTTATTTATTAATTCTTTACGATACCCTCAATCACCATCGCTGGTTATTGCTTGTGAAGATTATCAACACCATGCCAACCACCACCAGTAAAAGTGTCAAATCAAAAATATATTTTCAATTGGAAGCTTCTACATGTAAAGTAAATCATTAATTAACATTAGTCACCATTAACAAAATTATTAGGTGAAAAATTATTTACTTTTGGTAAAGTTAATGTATATTAGTTAATTAATTATATTATATTATTACCATTTTTTATAATCATTTTATTTTTTTCTTTGAAATTTGATTATACTATTTACACTGTCACTGTCTCAATTTTCCAATAGGTGACATTGATAATACTCTTGCTCATTATTTGTGCTCCTCATTGTAAAAGTGAAAATTACCTACCCAACAAATATAATTATGTACATCTTGTTTCTTAAAATTATTATTATCAATTATTTATTTTAAAATTTAAATATAAAAATCCCTTCCAAAAAGGAAAGCACAATGACAATGGAGAAACCATGTTTAACGAGCAAGGAAAAAGAAAAGAGTTACAAATAGTTTCCCCTTTTATTTTTCTTACTTCTTTCTTGGCTATGATCAAAATCAACATAATAGAAATTGCTGAATTTAAAATTCACACAATGATTAATCTTCCTAATAATTAATTACAAATAAAATGATGATAGTCACGATAGTAATAAAACAAATTGTAAAAGTATCTTGGTGCAGAGGTATCGTGTGTCATAGGTTTACAAGTTTTTTTTTTTGTCACGATTTAGAAGTTCTTACAGCATAGTTTGCAAGTTTTTACTATATGGTTTACAAGTCTTTTAGTATAGGTTTACAAATTTTCTCTTCAAGTTCAGCACCATTATCACTTTCAATCATCATAGGCACTCATTTATCACAGTGAAGATACAAATAGCATTAAATAACAAATTTCTCTCATTTTTTCAAATAAAAAAATGAAAATCCCTCCAAAAAAGAAAGCACAATGACAATGGAGAAACCAAGTTCAACGAGCGAGAAAAAAAGATTTACAAATATTTCCCTTTTTTATTTTTCTTATTTCTTTCTTGGCTATGATTGAAATCAATATAATAGAATTGATCGAGTTTGAAATTTATACAATGATCAATCTTCCTGATAATTAACTACAAATGAAATGATGATAGTCATAATGATAATCAAACAAATACAAGTATCCTGTGTAGAGGTATTGTAAACTCCAAAACCCTTCAGAACGCATGAGCTTCATTGTTTTGAATGACAACAAAGTCAATTTAAAGAAAATACTTTAAAAAATGACTAATGGCTATCTTGAATTTCTTGACAAAGTATAACAGGTTAATTCGGTTTGTATCACACGGACTTAAAGTAAGATTAATATTTCACTTTGCTTATGTGAACATGTTTTATCGAGATTAAACCGAATAGAAAGTGAATATTATGTTGAGCAAAGTACATGTATACAGATTAAAGGATAATATGAACTTAAAGCAATAATAATATTTCACTTTTCATGCGCAAGCATGATTTATTTCATGGGAAGAGACTGAACCTAAAAGGAACGTTAATGTTATTTCAAGCGAAGCACGTATTCATGCTTATGGACTAAAAGCATAAAAACATACTTAAATTGAGAAGAATTTCACTACACATGAGCAATCATGTTTTATCTCAATAGAGGAGATTAAGATTAAAAGAGGTGAATATTATCTCGTGCAAAGAATATGTAAATGCTTAAGGACTGAAACAGGTCAAGTCAAGAGCAAGAAGCCCAAGGAAACGATCTTTAGAAAGTAACCCAGGACTTCAGAAAGTACACTAAAGAATGAGGACATCATGCCAACTCTGGAAATAACGTGTTACTTAGTCAACAATCATCTCAATCGTAAATTAATCTGAATCGAAGAGCCAAGACTGAAGATTGGAAGATCGAAGAAAAATTAAAGAGATTAATTACATCGCAGAAAGCTCACTTGATTATGGAGCAAAGAACGCTAAAGGAAATGGAGGGAAAATTCAAAATTCAAATTTCAAATTTCAAATCTTAAATCAGACATAGTGTTACAACTGATACGTGATCTTTTCTACCGAATTGATTCATGATCCTAGCTTCTAGAAGGAGAAGTTCAAAAACCACAATCAGAAAGTAAAAAGATAGAGGACATCAGAAACCTCTTCAATACAACGACCTCTGCAACCGATGTGACAAGCCTGTCAGCCTACCTCTCTAGACTAACGTTCCAAGACACAACTGATGATCTACACGTGTCACTTGGAGATTTGATCAAAGGCAACGGTCATGAAGAAGGACCTGTATAAATGGAGATACCACACATGAATGCCGATGAGAGAGTTGAAGACATAAGAGTGAAAACTCTGGAAAAATCTCTCTACACTTCCCGTGCTGTTTATCAGAATATGTAATCAATCATCTCGAAGTGTAAAAATCTTCTTTCCATGTTCTATAATGATTTGTATACTCTTCTTAGGAAGAAAGGTGAGAAAGAAGTCGCTCATGTTTTTCTGGTCTGTATTGTTGAATATTCTTGAGGAAACATGGGTGTATATTAGTTTGAGTGGCAATCCAAGCACATAACTTTTATAACCTTGATCCATTAGTGATCAAAGTGAGACATAACTTAGAGAGGCTAAGGTAAAACTACTTGCAAGGTGATAACAGAGGTATTTGCTCATTGCGGTTCAACTTAAAAAGGCTGGTTCAAGACTACTTGCAACGTGGCAGTAGAAGTTGTCTGCAGGTCACAGTTCAGCTTGGAGAGGTTGGTTCAGAACCACTCGATTCAGCTTGGAGATGCTAGTTTAGAACTATTTAGTTAGTGACAGTTGGGTTGTCCACTGTGCACTGTGAAAGCTTGGGAAGGCTATTGTAAAGACTATCCATTTTACTTTCTCAGGTTGAGAAAATTGTTGTTAGTGAAATCTCAACATGTGTTGAGTACTGGATGTAGGCAGGTTAGTCGAACCAGTATAAAAATACTCATGTCAATTCTCTCTTCCTTGATATTTTATTTTTATATTATACACCTTATGTTAATTACTAATAAAGTTTCATTAAAGTTGCATCATTATTTTAAACTTTAGAAATCTACTTTCTAAAACTACTAACCACCTTTCCACTGCACAAAAGCTTAATAGTATCTTTTTGTTAAAAGTTTCAGATTTAGAAGATAACTTCAGAAAGCACGATTCAACCCTCCCTTCTCGTGCACTCTTTTACCAACAGGTATTGTGTGTCATAGGTTTACAAGTTTTATTTTATCACTGTTTACCAGTTTTTACAGCATGGTTTATAAGTTTCATGTCTAGGTTTACAAGCTTTCTCTTCAAGTTCAGCACCACTATCACTTTCAATCATTACAGGCACTCCTCTATCATAGTTAGGATACAAATAGCACTAAATGAAAAATTTCTCCCCATTTGTTTTTCTTATTTCTTTCTTGGCTATGATCGAAATCAACATAATAGAACTAATTGAATTTGAAATTTATACAATGATCAATCCTCCTGATAATTAATTACAAATGAAATGATGATAGTCATGATGATAATCAAAGAAATTGTACAAGTATCCGGTGCAGAGGTATTATGTGTCACAAGTTTACAATTTTTTTTATCACAGTTTACAAGTTTTTACAACATGGTTTACAAGTTTTTACAGTATAGTTTACAAGTTTTTTGGTCTAGGTCTACAAGTTTTCTCTTTAAGTTTAGCACCACTATCATTTTCAATCATCATAGGCACTCCTCTATCACAGTTGGAATACAAATAGCACTAAATGACAAATTTCTCCCATTTTTGTTTTTTTTTCTTGGCTATGATCGAAATCAACATAATAGAATTGATTGAATTTGAAATTTATACAATGATCAATTTTCCTAATAATTAACTATAAATGAAAAGATGATAGTCACGATGATAATCAAAGAAATTATACAAGTATCCTGGTACAGAGGTATTATGTGTCATAGGTTTAGAAGTTTTTTTTTATATCATGGTTTATAAGTTTTTACAGCATAGTTTACAAATTTTTACAGTATGGTTTACAAGTTTTTTGGTCTAGGTTTATAAGTTTTCTCTTCAAGTTCAGCACCCTATTCACTTTCAATCATCATAGGCTCTATCAAAGTGAGGATACAAATAACACTAAATAACAAATTTCTCCCCTTTTATCCAAACAAAACAAAAGTGAAAATCCTTCCAAAAAGAAAATACAATGACAATGGAGAAACCAGGTTTGATGAGCGCGAGAAAAAATAAAAATGTTAAAAATATTTTTCCTTTTATTTTTCTTATTTCCTTTTTGGCTATGATCGAAATCAACATAGTAGAATTAGTTGGATTTGAAATTTATACAATGATCAATCTTCCTAATAGTTAATTACAAATGAAATAATGATAGTCACGATGATAATCAAACAAATTGTACAAGTATCATAGTGCAGGGGTATTATGTATCACAGGTTTTCAAGTTTTTTTTAATCATGGTTTACAAGTTTTTACAATATGGTTGACAAGTTTTTTTGTCTAAATTTTACAAGTTTTATTTTCAAGTTCAGCATTCACTTTCAATCATCACAGGTACTCCTCTATCATAGTGAGAATACAAATAGCACTAAATAACAAATTTCTTCATCGAAAATTAGTTTTATATTCCCTTATTGAAATTATTTATTAATTCTTCACCGCACCCTCAATCACCATCACTGTATATTGCCTCCTATGAAGATTATCAACACCATGCCAACCACCACTGTGTCAGCACTACACCTTCACGACTCATGCTCCCGTTGCCATTGGTGCACTTCTTTTTAGTCCAGAGAAAGAGGATGCCTTCAATTTCACAAATTTCATAGCAATTGCTCTCATGGTGTACCACATACGGAGTAATCTAACAACAATGATTTAAGGGTCTATGCATGCTCCAAATACATATCATACACAGCATGCACATCTTTCTCTCTCTTGCTTTTCCTCACTCATCCTTGGAAAACTCTCCTTGCCTTCTCCCACCCCCACTGGCATTTCCTCCTCCACCTAGCCTTTGCTATCTGCCACCAAATGCTCTCCTCCGACTAGCATCTCTGCCATCCGCTGCCACACGCTCTCCTCCAGTCACCACCTCCACCTCACCACTAACTCACATTTGGTTTTAATTAGAGAAAGTTTGTTGACTGAGGCTATGCTCTTTAACAAAGTAGCGAATCCACTTTACTTGTACAAAATAGCAACCTCATATTTATGTTTTTTTTCCCTTTCTTCAAAAACTAATGACTTCATGACGTAAGTGTTGGTAAAGTAAATAGAAGTCAAATGTTTGTTCCCATGGAGACAATATATCACCAGATGCAAATTGGTTTCACTTTCAAGCTTCATCATGACTTGTGGATGTGCTACTTTATTAAAGAGCAAAGTATTTGGGTGCTTTGACAACTAGCACAACGGGTCTATGTTGCCAAAAATTAGTAAAGTTGCAATGGAAAGAGAGGCAACAGTGAAATATAGAGTTCGGTGGTTGAAAGGAGAGTAGCTAAACAATTTTATACTGAACCGTCATGGGTGAGTGGAGCTCCCAATTGGAGTTGGTGACGTTGGTGTCTAGGCATTAATATTTAACCCAATAATTTATGTAAAATGTAAAACCGGGCCTATAGATCTCCAAAATGTATCTCAGCCCATGGTATTTTAATGTTCATATATCAACACAGAATTGTTGTTGAGGGCCAAGGAGTGTGGCACACCATACTTGACGCGGAGCATTGCATGATTCGCCTTATACTTTATACCATACCTGTTACTTGTGAAAACTTTAAAACTACATGCAATAGCACAATAACTTCATATCCAGCTATTGGAAACAGATTCCATTCCAAGAGGCCCAGATTAAGAAGTTATTATTTTTTCTTATACATGTACATGGCGACGACTACTTCCCAAATTCCTCGTATCTAAAATCAAAACAAAATAATCACAGGTATCAAACCCCAATACAAGTTGCCATGCAGTGTACAATAATTATTTGTTCCCTCATGGAAATTTGAACTCTTCAATAATTGTCTTTTTGTGAATATAAGATACAGAAATACAAATGGAGGTATAGCAGCATCAACTACGCATAGAGCTTTGTTGTCACCAACCAAATGGCCATAGCTAGGGCATTTAAACGCATAATATTATCTTTGATCCGAATACTGATGTGAGATTATCTTTATAGAATCGAGTTCATGTATTCCACAAAGAAAGTGATTATGAATTTATGATAGTGATCAGAAGCAGAAGCCAAGACTAAGGACACTACTATTGCTGCAGTTTATCACCACTCTGGGCACCATTACTGCAGGAATTTCTCAAACTTGCAGCTGTTCCCATAAGTACAAAACGGAGAAGCAAATTTCACAAAGTTGGCTGTCATACAACAACCAGAGTATCTTCTTAGGTTCATATTCCATCTATGAAGCTCCATGTTAAAATTTTCACACAAGTCATCAAGACATTGATAAAATCAGATTGCAGTTGATGAGAAAAATAAAATAGGATACCAATGGTACTGATTGAAACAACAAGCCAATATAGCACTTTGATAGCAACAGCCAACATCGATGTCTTATAGAAAAGGATATTACTGTCAGTCAAAAAGCTCAATTGGAGACTTTCCCCAATCATAAAACTCGTAAACAAGAAGCAAAACAACAGCACAATAGCATCTTCAACCAGTAAAGGAAATTCAATTTTTTCAAAAGACATTATATGTGATTTAATACTGATAGCTGTGATATCAAGACCCATTTAAGTAGAAGTAAATGAACCATATGATTGTGTACACTAACTAAGTGCATCCTAAATTCTCAATCCGACGTAACGAAATAAGCACCTATGGACTATAAATCCTAACCCATCATTCTTGCATTGATACTGCTGGAAAGTGAAGCCACTCTTCTCAACTTTTAAGGCAAAAATATTTTGAGAGATGAAAAGAAGGGATCAGATGTCTTTTATTTTTTTAAGTGGGAAGAAAATTCAAAGCTGTCTGTCAGAGAAAGAGTAATCTTTGATAGACGGAAGAATTGAAACTGATAAAACAGAAAAAAGTATTCCATGCCATGCCAATTAACACCGAACTTGTCCAGAGCACACAGGAAAACACCATGCTGTGTACCTTCAGGGTCCAAGCACAACATCAAAAGCTAGTCTACCAATCCAAAACTAATCACAAGTGAAAGAGTTGTTCATGTCTGTTGAGGTCACCCTCAACTTCAGAACAGGAAACTCCTTGTCAGATGCTTTACCAAGTACTAACTACCAAATGCAATTCAACTAGGAAAATAACCAAACCATACAACTGTTTTTCCGTCTTTTCAAAAGCCCTATACCTAAGAGAGAATGCTAGAAGATAAAAACAGCACACCATAATGAACGTTACCAACTGCAAAATTGAGTAACACAATCCACTCAATTCTTTCTTTTGGGACCATATTCATTGAATGATGAAAAGTTACATTAGTTGTTATACGTCAGCAAACTACGACTATGATCTGATTAGCTATCACATTAGTGTATAACTACTTTCAAACAAGTTCCTAAATAAACCAACTACAGCCAACTAATGAACTAGCGCATAACAAACGCTTAACAACAAACTGAATATAAATGAATCTAATAAAGTCGTTCATTTCGTCAAGCGTCAATCCAATTTGAGATGAACATTTGAAGGCCAACAATGACAACAAGAACTAACATTCAGTCAAAGGCAGCATTAGCACCAAATAAAAAATACAATTTTTTTTTTAAGAGGGCTGGGTTTTATGGGGAAACTCGTCAAAGAAAAGGAAGAGTCAAGGACCCTTTGTTGAAAACAGAAAGAAGAAAAGAAGATTTAACATGGACAGTGACAAAAGAGTTTGAAAATTGTATACACTTAGGCCATTTCAGGCGGAGAAGTTGATGTGGGGATTGTGAACGGAGGTAATCGCAGCACAGCTTCCTCTGTCTCAATCGGGTCTGATCTCAGTATCTGAAACAGAAGAAGAAGAAGAAGAAGGAAAAAGGTAAGTGAAAAGAAGAAAAAGAAAACCCCTTTAAGAATCCAAGAAGTGCAACGCAAAAGAGAATTACCGGGTCTTGAAGGACAGGCTTGGTGTCATCCTTTGCAGGCACAAAAGGGGGCTTGGGGTTGTTGTTTGGTGCGGCGGAGGATCGAGATTTGTTTTTGGTATTTGGTTTGGCTGAAGTTGAAGGCCCTGAACAACTCTTCATCGTTTTGAACTGCTAGCAACAGTGCACTATTTCTTCGTTGGAAATGCAAATGCCACCTTCTTAGCACAAAGCCATTTTGGCAAGCAGGGAAAAAAAAAATGAAAAAAAGAATTTTCCTCGCTGGCATCACTCCATAATAATCTAAGATTATGAAAATTGGATCAATTATCGAATCAGTCATCACAAGAGTTCAAAAGTTCAAAGATTCAATCGATTCAACTGGATCCAACTAAAATATAATTGATATATAATAAAACATGTATTTATATAAATATATAAAAATACAAAATAAAATATATGTCATAAATAATTAAAAATTAAATTTGACATCAACAAAACCCATATAATATAACATAATTTATTTCTTAATCAAAACAAATATTATTCATATGGATCAAACCTCTCAAGTTACTAATTCCCATACCAGAAAATGAAAAGAGTTAGGAAAAATAAGATTTTAGGATTTTTTAAAAAAAAAATATCCAAAATTATGTCATTTTGCATTTTTTTTTTAAAGGTTTGAACTAATCGTCACAAAGCTTTGTCAAGTGTGGAGTTATTGAAGTAGATTCCTAACAAGGTTGAGGTTATTTAGTACATTAGTCAGTCTTTATAGGCTTTGCCATTTTCGTTGGTCTTATCCATTGCCAAGCTTGTCTTATTGATGTTTTTGTTTTACTTTACAGATTCTATGGCTCCTAAGATGGATGTTGCCTTTTTCCAAGCTGCTTTGAACTGCCACCGAGCTCTAGAAAAGGCGGGTGCTTCTATCGCCGCTCTTGCTATTGGCGACAAAGCTGTAGTTGAGGCCTTGAAGTCTAATTCCTAGCCTCTAGTGATCAAGCAATCTCGAAGAAAGGCTAAGGAGGCCTTGGCAAATGAAGGGGTTCTTTGGATTACTGTTGAGTCTTCTCAAGCAAAAAAGTCTAAGACTAGTAGGCCTCATGGGGTTCTTCCTCCATATCATTTTAAGGAGAATGTCCCTACTCCTTCCCTTTGGAGCATAGATTTCCCCTTCTTTTCAAAAGGCAATGAACTCCTTGGATCTGCCGAGGATAGTAGGACTTTCGATGAGGTTGGTACTACCAAGGTTTTGAAGTGGTTGGAGGTGTATGCTCTTAGATCCTGTGCCTTGCCCCACCATTTGGAACTGATGGATAGGTCAAAAAGGAAGGTTGCTTCCAAGCTTAGGGTGGAATTTGAGAAGCTCAAAGCCAATTATGTTGAGGAGCTCTCCATTATAAAGGAGAAGATGAGGAAGACTAAGGAAGCTAGATCCTTTGAGCTTAAAAACTTTGGTGAGTAGAGGAAAGAGCTTCTTATTAAGGCATCTGATCTTTAGAAGGCCTTGCACAATAAGGCACACTAGCAAGCTTCAAATGTTACAAAGCTCAAGATGGAGAAAGCTTACTTGGAAGAGGAAGCAGCCTTTTAGTATGTGAATGGGTTTGACACTAGCCTAATATGTAACATCCCCTGCTGCTTTATGGATTGACGACTATCCCCACAAACCAACACGGGTCTTTTCAGCATGCTTTGTCCTCACTCACACGCTTCCTAGGAAAACTTCCCAGGAGGTCACCCATCCCAAAATTACCCCAGGTCAAGCACGCTTAACTATGGAGTTCTTTCAGTTTGGGCTACCGAAAAGAAGATGCATCTTGTTGGTATAGGTAGTACGAATCAATTCATATAAGCCCTCCTCAACTGTATAGTCCCATACCTATACAGTCTTAGGATCCCTCTCATTCGGGTGTGTAATCGGTTCATTCATGTACCCCTCCGCTTAGAGGACCTTGCGAGGAGCCGCTCCTTGTCCGTGCCCTCTTTGCACCGGCGATCACTCCTCGTCCTCGTCCCCGGGCGTTACATGCCCACCAGCTTCCGCCTGGTTCGTCCCCGAACCACACCATACTAGGAGAGGTGCAGGCTTTGATACCATTTGTAACATCCCCTGCTGCTTTATGGATTGACGACTGTCCCCACAAACCAACACGGGTCTTTTCAAAGATGCTTTGTCCTCACTCACATGCTTCCCTGGGAATGTAACGCCCACTCGCTCCACTTTGGTTAGTCCCCAACCACACCGTCGAGAGGTGCAAGCTCGATACCATTTGTAACATCCTCGCTTTATGGATTGATGTCTCACAAACCAACACGGGTCTTTTAATGCTTTGTCCTCACTCACATGCTTCCTAGGAAAACTTCCCAGGAGGTCACCCATCCCAAAATTACCCCAGGTCAAGCACGCTTAACTGTGGAGTTCTTTTAGTTTGGGCTACCGAAAACAAGATGCATCTTCTTTTCCTAGGAAGCATGTGAGTGAGGACAAAGCATGCTGAAAAGACCCGTGTTGGTTTGTGGACACAATCCATAAAGCATGTTTAGGGTTTTAAACATCCTTTTGCTTTATGGATTGACGACGTCCCACAAACCAACACGGGTCCTTTCATGCTTTGTCCTCACTCACATGCTTCTAGGAAAACTTCCCAGAGGTCACCATCCCAAAATTACCAGTCAAGCACGCTTAACTATGGAGTTCTTTAGGTTTGGGCTACCGAAAAGAAGATGCATCTTGTTTTCGGTAGCCCAAACTAAAAGAACTCCACAGTTAAGCGTGCTTGGCCTGGGGTAATTTTGGGATGGGTGACCTCCTGGGAAGTTTTCCTAGGAAGCGTGCGAGTGAGGACAAAGCATGCTGAAAAGACCCGTGTTGGTTTGTGGGGACAGTTGTCAATCCATAAAGCAGCAGGGGATGTTACATAATATAAGTCAAAATAATTTCCCCTGATCTTAACACCTCGTTTTGCAACCTTTTGGTTGTGGATAGGGACATTGTTGAAAAGATCAAAGGGTTAGATTGCATTGCTGAAGCCATCGAGCATGTCATTGCCAATCCTATCTTGGTTGTTCCTCCTTCTGATGATGCTGCCGGTCTGAGCATTCCTATCGAGGACACTGCCTAGCCAATACTTGAGTTCTCTTTTTTTTTATATCTTTTTCTTTTGATATATTTTGGCTACTATTCTTGGTTAAACTTGGAGGATTTTCATCTGTAATATTGGTACTAATCTTACTATCCTTTTAACAATTTTTGGTTTAATACTATGCCTTTGGAGACTTTCTAGTACTATTGCTTGTTTTAGTAGCAATTGTCCACTTTTGATGATGTGGTTTTCTTTGCATGATTTTTGGTTTTGGCTTTCATTATGCTACTTAGCTTTTATTTATCTTCTAGCTTTTTAGCTCTCTTTTATTTCTGAGCTGTTGATTTTGCTTCTTAGTTGTCTTGATGTGGAATTTGCCCCAATTGCTTAACTTAGGATGTTTCGAGCTATTTAGCTATGTTCCGAGCTCTAATTTCTCTTTCGCTTGGTTGTTTGATTTATGAGATTTTTCCTTAACTTTTATTCATGCAAAGATGAATTTGGTTTTCACCTTATGCCCCTATTCTATGGATAGGGGGCTTAAAAGCTACCCATTCATCCTTTTAAAAGTGGGTCTTTGGCCAGGTGGGGATTTAAAATTGCTTCTTTAGGCCTCTAAACATGGTGTATACCCTGTGCCCTCAATTCACAAATACGGACAGACTTCTAAAAGTGGGTCTTTACCCATATACCCTCAACCTACAAATGAAGATTTAAAACTGCTCGTTTAATCCTTTAATTGTGGGTGTCTACTGTACCCTTAATCAACTGACGGGGATTGAAAAAATATTCATTTAGATTTCTAAAAGTTGATATTTGCCCATATATCCTCAACTTATAAGTGAAGATTTAAAACTGCTCATTTAGTCCTAAACGTGGGTGCTTACCATTGTAATTTTGGCTTTATCTTTGTTTCTCAAGTGAAATCAGATTAATTATTCCTAGCGTGGGAATAGTTTGATTATGCATTCTTTAAGATCATATTGGAATTGCAACTTTTTTGAGACTTTGCTCATGAGGTCAGAAGGTGTATAGCAAATGAATAGCTTTATTCAAATGATGTAAGAAATTACAAAAGTGCAATGAATATAAAACTAATTTCCACCGAGCTTAGCTTATGCTTGGCTTGTATAAGTCATGCCTTATTAAAACCTTTTCCATGTAAATGCCCTATAAGAAAACCATGTAAAGAGGAAAAAGAGTGCACCTACATATTAAATTTAAGGGCTTCCTCTAGCTATAATACTTCTTGAGTAAGGACATGTTCAATATCTTCAGTAGCTCTCTACCTGTAAGCTCAGTAATCTTGTATGCTCCGTTTCTCACTTTCTGGGTGACTTGGAATGGGCCTTTCCAATTGCATGCCAACTTTCCTTCACCCTGAGGCTTTATCCGAGCTCAAATTTTTTAAGCATTAGATCTCCTTTGGCGAACTCTTTGGGGTTGATTTTCTTGTTGTACTTCCTAGCCATTTGTTGCTCGACAACTTCTTCCTATACTCGAGCTTCCTCTAACATCTTTAATCAAATCTAGCTCGGCTTTCACAGCTTCGTCTTTAAGGTTAGTAACAGTGGTTAAGATCCTAGGAGTTGGCTCTGTTAGCTCAATTTGAATTACTGCATCACTTCCATACACTAGCCCATTTGGAGTTTCCCTTGTGGAGGAATGAGGAATTGTATGGTAGGCCTAGAGTACCACCAGCAATTCCTCGGCCTAACGGCCTTTTACGCTGTCTAGCTATATATCGACTCCAAAAAAAATGACCTTATTAGCCGTCGTGGCTAATCCATTAGTGTGAGGATGCTTAATAGATGAGAATTGTTGTGTGATTCTTTGCTTCTTGCAAAAATCTTCAAGCCTATAATTCGGGAATTTTGTCCCATTGTCACTGACAAGGTACTTGGGAATTCCAAGCATGCATATTTTTTTCTTCCATACAAACTAACATTCTTGGTTGCGATATGAGGTATAGGCTCAGCTTCTATCCACATGGTGAAGTAATAAACATATACAATTAAATATTTTAATTAATCTAAAGCTAGGTTTGTTAAAGGCTAGCTAACTTCCAAGCAGTGTAACTCCTCTACTAAGGTATGCTTAAAGTCAGCAAACTTTTAACATTTGTCATATATATTGACAAATTCAATGCATTCTTTCTTCATAGTTTGGCAAAACTACCTTCTTCGATTATTTTGGTGGCTAAAACTCTTCCTCCATTGTGGTTTCACTATCCTTGGTGGACTTCTTCCACAATTGAGAAGGAAGACCTTGGACCTATGCATTTTATCAAAGTTTGGGCATAGCCTCGTTGATATAGTTCTCTAGCTACAATGGTGTAGAAGCTTAACACTTGGCTTTTTTCTCATTCTCGGGCTCTTTCCCTTCTAGAAGGTACTTGATGATAGGAGTTCTCCATCCTAGTTCTTCTTCATTTGAGCTTAGCACTTTATACTCTTCTTTATTGATGCTTGTTAGCTCCAGAACCCTTTAGAAAGTGTCAATACAATATGTTGAGTGATGACATGACAAATTTAAAGAAAATTTTTTAAGAACGACTAATGTTTTCGCTTGAGTTTCTTGATATAGCTAACAGGTCTTCCGAATTGCATAACACGTTCTTCAAACAAAAATAATTTCACTTTACATGTGCAATCATGTGTTATCTCGTCTAAAATGATAGGAACTTAATATAAGTGAAAATTACATCACGCAAAGAACGTATACATGCTTAATTGATTGAAGAAAATCATCATATACAAGAAACCAAGGCTCAGATCTTCAGAAAGTAGAACATGACTTCAAAAAGTGCACTTAAAATGAAGATATCAAACCAGCTCTGAAGCAAGGATATTCTACAACATTCAATCATCATCATTGTAATCAATTCATCTTATGCATACTGTGATTGAAGGCTGGAAGATAATTTTTTCACCAAAGAACTGATACCGTACTTTAGAAAGTTCACTTCACAGTGAAATGATGCATTCTATAGGAAAAGTAGGGGAATTTGAAATTCAAATTTAAGGTCAAACTCAGTTACAGACTGGCATATTATCTCTTCTGTCAACTTGGTCAATTATCCTAGCTTCTAGAAGGAAGAGTTTAGAAATCTCCTTCAGAAAGTAAAAAGTAGCTTCTAAAGGTATCCTCAGAAACCTATATTCCATAACAGTTTCTGCAACTACTTTGATAAAAGATAAGCTACTCCTCTAGACCGCTTTTCAAGACACAAATAGATGATCAACACATGCCACTTGAACAAATGATCATGGGCAACGGTCATAAATGAAGACCATCTATAAATAAAGATGTTATGCTTTCAAAAGACAAGATCTTGACATTGCATAAGTGTTGAAACTCTGAGAAAATTTCTCCTCATTATCTTGTAAAGCTCATTACGTCTTGTAATCAGTTTCTTTGCTTGTAAAAATGTTCTTTCCACGTTCTTGATAGATCATATGTTCTTCCTAGAAAGAATCATTAGAAGGAAGTCATTCAAGTTTTTCCCAGGTCTGTTATTGTATATCTTATCGAAACTTGAGTGTAGGTTAGTTTGAGGTTCAAACCTAAACACGAACCTTTGTATGCTCGATCTAGTAATTATCGATGTGAGTTAGCTTGGAGAGGCTAGTCAAAAACTACTTACAACACGATAATAGAAGTGTTTTGCTGGTCATAGTTTAGCTTGGAGAGATTGATTAAAGACTACTCATGTCGTGATAGCAGAGTGTACTTGCTGGTCACTGGTTTAGCTTGGAGAGGCTAGTGAAAGACTACTTGATTTGTTATAGTAAAGGTTGCTACTGGTCATACATGAGAGCTTGGGAAGACTAATGCAAATACTATCCTATTTCTCTCTCAGGTTAAGAAAGGTTTTAGTAGAACTCAATGGTGGTTGAGAACTGGATATAGGCAGGTTGGCCGAACTAGTATAAAAATATCTATGCAGTATCTTCTTCTCCTTTAACTCTTTTACATTTACTGCTCTGTGCTTATTATTACGTATCTACTAAAAATATGTCTTATTCATGCTTTTTTCACTTACATAGTAGTTCAAAAGGTTACTTTCTAGAGTACCTAACATTGTTTCCGCTACATTTCAAGCTCAATGCTTGGTAGTATCTTGTTTAAGTTTTTCAGAAGCTAAGAAGGAAAGAAAAAACAAAGCATAATTCAACCCCCTTCTCCTGCGTTTTTCTACCTACAATACCTAGATCTCTAAGCTCTTGTTATATGACGGACCTATTGTTCGTTACTGACTTCATGCTTGCTAACTTTGACAGGACATCAGCTTGAGTATTCTACTATCTAGGGATGTGCTTGATTTGAGACTTTTTGAAGCTTCCCTTTAGTTCTAGGACCTTATCTAGGTATTTTATCGATAGAAGCTCTTTAACCTGGAATTCTCTTTTAACCTATCTTATGACTAGTTGTGAGCCAACTCTAATGACAAGGTTTTCTGCGATGATGAGGTTTGCCATGCCGACTTCCTATGCGAGTTTGAGGCCTGCAATGAGAGCCTCATAATCAACTTGATTGTTGCTAGTCTTAAACATGAACTTGAGCGATTGCTCAATTGCTACTCCATTAGGGTCATCATGACCCCAGCTATACTTTGTTGTTGTTAGATAAACCATCGACATATAGGATCCATGTGTGCTATGGTTTGGATTCAAAGGATGCTAATTCGATTATAAAGTAGGCTAACGCTTGAGCCTTGATAGGCCCTTTTAGCATGTACTCGATGATGAATTTAGAGAGTTCGACTGGCCAAATGATCATTCTCCCCACAAGGTCGGGCTTTCTCAGCACTTGCTGAATTAGGTGCTTATGAGGACCACGATATGATGTCTTTGAAAGTAAGGTTGGAGTCACCAAGCTATGACAATAAGGGTGAAAGCTAGCTTTTCTATCTTTTGATGTATTAGCTGGGCTTATTGTAGGGCCTTGCTAACATAGTAAACTGGCCTCTGCTGACCTTCATTTTCTTGGATTAAAACCGAGCTTAACACCTTATTGGTTACAGACAAGTATACCCATAGGGGCTCCTCCTCCTTAGGTTTGTTGAGGATTGGTGGTTGAGTTAAGAATTCTTTAAATCTTGTATAGACTCTTCACGCTCCTTTGTTTATAAGAAGTTCGTTTGCTTCTTTAAAATGCTGAAGAAAGGATGAGTTATTTCTGCCAACCTCAACAAGAATCATGAGATGGCAGCTATCATCCCAATGAGTTGTTGAACTTCCTTGATAATGCTTGGGCCCTTCATATCCAAGATTGCCTCTCACTTTTCTGGGTTTTCTTCTATTTTTCTTTGGGTTATTAGAAAACTAAAGACTTTCCTCCTTACATTTTGAAAGCACATTTCTCAAGGTTCACAAGCGCGTGCTAAGCTCGAACTTTGCCAAAGACTTCAACTAAATTTTGGCAATCATCACTTCCTCATAGTCTTTGGTACCATGTCATTGATACTTCTATAATTCGACTGATATTTTCCCTGAACACCTTGTTCACCAACCTTTAGTATGTTGCATTTTCATTTTTCAATCTAAAGGGCATGACCTTGTAACAATAGTTTGCACTTTTGGTGATAAAAGCTGCTTATTCCTCATTAATGGGGTGTATCTGGATTTGATTATAGCCAGAATAGGCATGCATAAAGCTCAACAGATTTGCTTTTGATGCTTGGTCAACGAGCTCATCAATATTGGGGAGAGGATAAGTGTCGTTTGGATATGCTTTTTCGAGATTAGTAAAGTCGATACACATTCTCCACTTCCTCTAGTTCTTTGGGACCACCACCATAATGTCTAGCCGTGTGGTAAAGTTGACTTCTTTGATGAATCCTGCTCTGATGAATTTTTGAGTCTTGACGGCTACTGTTGTGGCCTTCTTTAAGCCAAGCTTTTTTTTTTGTTAGGGGCTTGGCTTTAGAGCTTGTGGCTAGTCAATGGCAGATGACCCTAGGATAAATTCCAGGCATATCTTCGGGCTTCTACACAAAGAGATCAGTATTGTTCTTCAAGAGGTCAGTTAGCTATTGTTTCTGCTCTAATAGTAATTGCCGACCTATGAAGGTGAAATAGTCTTTGGATGGTCTGATTTGTAGCTTTTCATAGGGTTTTAGCTAGTCGTTACTCCTCCTTTGGGGTCAAGCATTTGTTCCTGATTTTTCAAAGTGGGAGTTTTCTCCCCCATTTCACTTGATTTTTCCTCCTTTTTAAGGAGTCATGATAGCATATTTCCTCTTTTTGGTCAACATGAACCATGCCAACCTCGATTCTTGATACAAGGAACTTTACTACCAGGTATGGTGTTGATACCATAGAGCCAAAAGTATTGAAGGCTAGTCTTTCGAGTATCATGTCATATGGGGTTGATGCATTTATCATAAGATACTAGACATTTTTTGTTTAGAGTAATGGTTTTGCTTTCAGCGTGGTCCTTAAGATGATCATTTAGAGTCGGTACACGTTGCTCGGTTAATCCCTCTGGGTGGTCACCACATGGCTGGAGGTTGGATTTGGGGATCTACATCTTTTTCAAAGTCGAGGAGTAGAAGATTTCGGTAGAGCTTCCTTGATTAACAAGGACTTTTTGAACTATGTAATTTAACCACAATGATGACCTCAAGTTCATGCAAATTCCAATATGCTTTTTTGTAATCTGAGTTGAAAAAAGAGATCACTGGGCTTTCTTGCATCTCTAAAATGGCAGAGGGGAACTTAATGTTTGTAATAGCTCGAATCTGCCTTTTTCTTCCAGAACTAGATTCCTCTCTATCAGCAAATCCTCCAGCAATGTAATTGATAATACTTGGGATTTATGTGTTCCAATCTAATCCATCTCCTTGCCTTCTTTGAGAGGATTTGGACCTATGGCAATGAATTGTCCTTTTCCTCTTATTGTCTTTCTGTTTTTTACTTCTGTTTATACCTCGTCGAGCTATGTATTATTCTATTTGATCTTTTTTTTTTTTTATCAATTTCTCAACCTGGTTTTTCAAGTTGTTGCATTATTTGATGTCATGTCTGTAGTTTCTATGAAACTCATACCATTTTAACTTATCTACTCTAGGAGGTGTTGCTTGTCTTCTAACTTTGTTCGACAGTTTGATGAGCTTGGAGCTGTACACTTCTTTCAGGATAGTTTTTCTCTTATTGTTAAGGGGCGTGTACTCGGTGAATAGAGGTTTAGGGAAGCAAAAAGACATCTTTCCGTCATCCTAACCTCTTTCCCTTCCTCGGGAGTCTTCTTTCTTAGATCTTTTGTCTTGTTTATTCTCCTTGGTATTGTCATTCTCGATTTTGGTGGCATCTTGCCAACCTTCTATCCTTTACATTGCCTGAAATCCTCTGTATTGATGTAGCCCACCAATCTCTCTCGGAATTCGACTTTCGATCCTTGAGGGGTAATGTCTAGTGAGTTAGCAAACACTCCAGATTTGACGTGTAATTTGACGGATGGGTCTAGATCTTAGATCTGCATGGCTATAGCATTGAAACGGTCGATGTATTTTTTGAGTGGCTCATGAGAGCCTTCTTATAGATTTGGCTAGATGAAAATCAATTGATAAAAGTCCTCGAATGGTCATTGAAGTTGTTAACAAACCCTATAGGCAATGAAGTAAACTAAGGAATAGTAACTTTCTCCAAAATGATAGTGAATATTTGACACAAACAAGGATTCATTTGCCCCACTAATCAACATAGTTGATTTAAATATAGTTATGTGTACCCAGGGTCTTTATTAGTGCCATCATAAGTTTGGAGTGTGGTTGGCAATTTGAAATTTTTGGGAAATCTAGTGTCATGATGAGCTCAGAGAATGGTCCCGAGAAAACTAGGAGATCTCTTGGGGTTGCCTATTATTGGCACTGTGGTTGTGCACTGGCTGAGTACTAGTGACATTATCAGTCTTTTTAGTTTCATTGGGTTGGCTACTTTCTTCTGGGCTGTTTTCTGATCTTTCTCCTCCCATGTCCCTTATCTTGGCCTCCAATCTTTCATTTTTTTTCTTGGAGTTCTCTTATGACCTCAATTGTCATTGTTGTTATTAGGTTAGTCACTTTTTGGGCCATTCCTAGGCATGGTTGTGCTCTTACTTCTTATTTTCACCATTCATGAGATTGTGGGGCTTAATAGTAAAGAGGTCCCATGATGGCACCAAATGTTCTGACATGTTTTTTGAAGGAGGAGTCCTCAATTGATCTTAGCATATGGTTGATAAGTCTTCGAGTCTCCAACACTCGGGGTAGATGACCTGCAAGGACTCTGATGCTCAAGTTAGAAGAGGTCTAACTCAAGAGAGTGGTAATTGAAATGTTATTTACTTGGTTGTAAGATAGGAATGTTCATATATAGAAGAGCTTGTTAGGGTTTTATCCCTAGTCTCATGGTAACATAATATCTCTCTGGATATCTTTAGAGAAGATCTTTCTTTTAGCTGTAACTAAATTATCTTCTCATGTCCTTTAGATTGAGGAGTTTTAGTCATCACACTCCCACAATCCAACCTATAGGTTCTTAGCTATAAGCTCAGCCATATTCTCAGTTGAGCCTTATGTCTTTATTGGGCTTCTTGACTTGGGAGCCCCACAAAGTATTGATTTCGACTTATAGGTTGCTTGATATATATATAATATAATCAATTATACATACAATTACTTATCTAAAAACCAATTTTATGTTTGAATGTAGTAACTTAAAAGTAATGTGCTTTATTTAGATTATATAAAGAAGTAACTTTTATTTAGATTATAATTAAGAACTCAGTTTTATGTTTGATTCCTATGATTATTACGACCAAAAAAAATTAAAATACTAAATAATTTGTTTTCGCATATAATCAAAAGCTTTGAAAATATGCTTTTGCTTATAGATGAATTTTACACTAAAAAATTAGAGTGCTCTTTTACTTATTAACGACTCAAACATTTTTACCCCAAACATATAAAAATTATTTCAATATAACTTTTATTGAAAAAGAAGTGCATTCCCAAACATAGATCTAAGAAGGCAAAAAGTTTTGTAAGTATTCTAAGAAATTAAATTCAAATTAAATTATTGAGGTCAGCCACATCCTTGCATTTATATAGTTTTTTTCTTTTTCTTTTTCTTTTTCTGTATAATAACGATACGCTACTCCTCTATAAATTGAATTCAAACCCTATGATGATCCACCTCTGGGGAGGTCAAGCAAAGTTAGAAGTGCATCAAGGTCTGGAATAGCAGCCTTTAAGTTAAGATCTGACAAGGCTTGAATTTGTTCTCTATTAGTGTTTGTAGCTTTTATTAATTGTTGAACTACAATTTTAAAAATATATTATTATTTAAATTTATTTTAAATGTTATATATAATTCATTTTAATATTTTATAAATTTTTATTATTTAAATAAATTATAAAAATATAAAATGCTCTTTTTATGTAATTTACATTTTACTAGTATTTTCATCATAATTATTTAACTTTAAATTTCATAATAAATATGAAATTGAAATATTTTTATTATTAATCCTTAGTTTCATATATGAAATATTATTTATGATTTATTTATATATTTTTATATTATTGTATAACTTACAATTTATTTTATATTAAATATTAAATATTATTTATTTTAATATTTATTTATTAGTATTAAATATTTATTTATTAATTTTAAAATTAATTATTTTCAGTTTATAATATTTATTATTTAATAATTATTTTATTTATTATACTATTTATTATTATTTAATTAAATAAGAAAAACAAACTTTATAGATTAAAGCTAATCACACTTTATTGCATTGGCTGGACTTGTTTAAGTTATACGTTATTTTAACATATAACGTAATTTGATAAATAAACCTACAAAATATCATATTCATATTAAATGATAAATAAGATCATTTCATATTATATTAACTTTTTTTTTTTGAAATATTAGTTTATCTTAACATATTTTAAATGGGGTGGCAAACTACCCTGCGACTCTAGAAAAGATAGTGGGCGAGTGGAGAACCCAATCAAAGAGATTTTCAGGTCCACAATGGAAAAGCAATTCGATGCCCACAGAGAACGGTGACACTTGATCCAGGGCCCACCACTATACCAGTGTGTAATACGCAACCTTTTATGATATATGATCAGATGCGCTCCGATGTCGGGGCAACAAAAATTAGTATATTTAATGATTTTTTATAATTAAAATATTAATAAATATATTCTCAAGAAATATAATTTTAATATATAGTAATCGTTAAAAATATTTATAAAACTCTATAAATAATTAGTATATGTCAAAAATATTTAAAAGATATACTTTCAATATGTACTAATTGTCGAGAAAATTTTATAAGTATTTTGAACGATCATTTTATATCAAAATTATTTTTCTTGACAGTATTTTTATTAACACTTTTAAGTGTTGAGAACTGCCAAAAATACCTTTTTTTTTATTGTGCTTATAGGATTAGGGTCTTAAAAATTATTGGACAACTTTTACCTAGGAAAAGTATGGACTTGATGAAGGTTGATGATACGATTAATTATGAACTTATGTTACTAGGGTGGGTAGGCGTGGTGGTTCATTATCTCATCTCTTAAGTAAGGGTTTGGAGTTTGATCTCTCTTATGAATGAAAAGTACTTCGTGACTAATCTCCTACCGCTTCGTGCTTTAAGAGTTGGGACAAGAGAGAAGTCTTATGGCAACTAGCTATGTGGATATGAAGACCAAAAAAAATTTATGAACTTATGTACTGGGAAGATGATTAAAACAGTGGTTACTCTTTAAAAGATAAAAGGTATAAACATGTTAAAGATAATTTGACTCCTCGAAAAGATATCCATAATGGTTCTAACGTGGAGTAGCGTATCGTTGAATTTATAGAGGTTTATTCTGTTAGAAAAAGTAAAAGGCAAATAGTTGATTTCATAAGTAATAATTAGGAATGCCAAGCTAAGACTATTCAGGAAATAAAAAAAAAGTTGATAATATTTTTTATTTAAAGTATTTTTACCTTTATTTTCTTTAAAATTCGACGTATTGTCCTCTTCGTAGAAATATAATTCACTTATTACTGCATCACACTTCTGTTAATAATAATGCGTGCCTGGTTTAGTTATTCCAATCAAAACCCACACCATGAAATTCGGAGCAATATAAAATAAAGAGTCAATGTTCATTTTAGTTCCTCACATTTCATTTACGAGTTATTTTAGTCCTTAACTTTTAAAATGAGTCAAATTAGTCTCCTAAATTACAATATACGAGTCATGTTAGTCCCGCAATTCATTCTTATTTAATATTTTTTTCAACTAAATGATGATAGGCAACCGTAAATAATACCTTGACATACTAAATATATCACCTAAAGTAGAATAAAGTTTAAAATGACTGATTTTATGTCTAAAATTATACAAAATGAGTCATTTAAATATTTATTTAAAGTAATAAAATGACTCATTTTATACAATTTTAGATACTAAAATAAGTTATTTTAAACTACATTCTATTTCAGATAACATATGATATGATAAGGTATCACTTAATGTTACCCATTATTATTTAGTTGATAAAATGTTAAATAAAAATAGAATAAGGGACTCACTTGACTTATATTTTGTAATATTAGGGATTATTTGACTCATTTTAAAAGTCAGGGCTAAAATGAACATTAACTCTAAAATAAATTATCTACTGAAATATCAATGCTATTTTGAGATCGTGTAGTTCTATTAGTTCCGCCCGTTTTGATCCAAAATGTTTCGTGGAATCTTTAATTACCAAAACCATTTTAAGAACCTTGGCTATCTTCTGTTGAAAAAAAGGATTGGAGATTGAACATTCAACACTGCTACTAGGTGGCATATTATATGTGGTTTCTTTCTCTCTTTTTGGCTTTTTGCTAAAATGATTATATGCTCGCATCTTAGAAAAAGCTATACAAAGTATTTCGGTTAGCATCGTGAGTGATAAGTAATTTAACATTTGTTATTTACAGTATGCTCCTGGGCTTGGATTTTAAAAGAGAGAGAAGACAGAGGCTGTTAAAGATGAGGTTGTTACTCGTTAAGAAGAAATCTCCTATCCACAAAAATCAAACAAATAAACAAAGCGAAAAGGACACAAAATTAACATGAATGGGTCTTTAATTTGGGAAGTTGGTAAAGTAAAAATATAACGGGTTAGTCACTTTTAAATTATTAAGTGAAACTCACATATAATAAATATATAATAAAAATTATTAATTTAAGGGGAGAGACTATTATCACTCCTATTCAATTATCATTTCTTCATTTTCACTAAAATACCCTTCTCCTTATATATTAATGATAATGACAATCTCTCTCTCTCTCTCTCTCTTTAGAGAATCATAATAACAGTCTAATATTAGATAATTATTATTATGAATTATATTTTATGTGAATTTATTATTTTCCTTCAATTGAATTTTTATATTTTGTCTTATGCATTCTTAATTGTTTATTTTTACATAAAGTTAATGTATTAGACGCAATTATCTTCATAATAAAATAAGATATCGATTATTTTAAAAAATAATGTTTGGAAGTAAATAACAATAAATGCAAAGTAGTTTTATTATCATTAATGCATGTATCCTATTTTTTGTGTTTAATGCTAATATTTTCAATATAAAAATCTATTTTAATTTTCTTCTTTGTGAACTAATACTTTTAATTTACTTTTAAAATTTTAAGATTCATTTATTTTTTCAATAGAAATCACTAAATATATGTTTTTTAAAATTAATTAATAGAATATTTTATTAACTCAAATGCAAACTTTTCACTTTTATGAGAAAAATTATATTTAGTATATTCGATTGAAAACAAAAGTGAAGGATTAATTTTTCACAGAAAATTGAAAAAACATATGCACACAAAAAGAAATAATTGAACGTCTTGATAAGTTCACAAAAAACATTAAAATATTTATTTTAATGATATACTAGATATGTACTTCATGCATTATCATATATTAATTTTTCTTTATTATTTTTAGTCATTGTTTCTTTAAGAAAACCCACTATTATATATACTACTTATATAATGGTTATATTTAGAAAGGATTAAAGAATTTAATTTATATTTTAACATAAGAAAATTGTGTTAAATATTATAAATGTATCATATTTTATATGTATCGTATAAATATTAGAAATATGTGTCCTATTTTAAATATTCACTTAAAACAAAGCAATGAAATTATGTTTCATATTAATAATATACTATTTTTCATTTTTATTAACTTTAACTTGCCATTTTTTAATATTTCATTATTTTATTATTTATATAATTATTATATGAATAAAATTTGAAAATATAACTCAATATTTAAATCCATGATTGTATTAGTATGTTAGTTTTATATAGAAATGATTAAATGATTAAATTAATGATGATAAATTATTTGAACAATTCAGATGAACTCATAAATTATAATAAATAGTTAATAATAGATTAGTATGTTAATTGACAAATAAAAGAAAGGATATTTTAGAGAAACTAAGAAAGTGACATTTAAGTAAGAGTAACAATAATCATTTGAGAATAACAATATTCATTCAAGAGTGGTAATAGCCACTCGGAATTTAAGAATGATTAACTTTGGCTTTTGCAATTTGCTGATTTTCGAACTTTGAAGGAGTGAAATCTAGCATACCTCGTGACTAACCAATTACATGATGTACAATGGATATTTATTCATGGTGGTTTAGAGTTGTTCGGATTTCATGATACCGTTATATCACCTCAAATATCATCCGTTAACGTCTCCCTCGAGCATCAAATATCTCTTCGAACGGTGGCTAACTGGAAGTCGAAACGTGCAATGTAGAACACACCAGAATACCCACACACCCATTCTCCACGAGTGATGAAAACGACGTCCACGTGTAAGAACATCCGCAAATGGATTGAAATACCCGTGTGATCGTGACACGTGACGGTGCAGACCTCACACTCTCTCCCCCCAACCGTTCTATATATTCGGGCCATGGGTGTTGCAAGAAACTCGTTCCAGTGAGCTTGATCACTTCGTTGTGACTCGTTCATCGTTTGCTATCAAACTCGCTTCGCTTCGATTTTTTCCCATCTGAGAATGTCTTGCTGCGGAGGTAACTGTGGGTGCGGAAGCGGCTGCAAGTGCGGCAGCGGCTGTGGAGGGTGAGTTTTATTGCTTTTTTCTTTTATCGTTGCGTATGTGTTTGTTTTCTCTGAAAATGGAGATTTTCCGGGGAAGTTTTCCTCTGGGAATGTTTTTATTCTCGTTTTTTGGGTACAGTATTTGTTGAGTTGCGTGAAGGACGGTGATTTAATTTTTTCGATTTTCCTTACGTGGGTGAGATTTTGATCACCTGGAACTGTATATGCTGTTTACAGAAATGTTATGAAAATTTGTACGCGTGTTTAAAGTCGTCTGCTTTAGCTACGCTTTTGGTTGATTTCTCAGTTCTGTGAGAAAAGATGAAGTTTTTTTTTTTTTTTTTCCTAATTTTACGGTGGTGATATCTGAACCTCTGTGTCGCTGTGTTACCAAAAAATGTATATTTATGTATATTTTCCAGGAATTGTTCCGTTTAGTTTTGTTGGATTTTTTTGGGTAACGTTTAGTATTGAATGCTATGAAAAATTGATGCTTTGGTTTGTGGTGTGTTCCTTTTGTTACACGGATTTCTACTCTTTACGCATGGATGCCTTTGAGGATCTGTGTAGCTTTAATTCTTTTGCCGGAAATGTTTGATATTTCTGTTTTGATTGGCCTCTTTGGTACCCTTTTGCTCTGTATTGCGTCTTAATAATTCAGTGAGGTGTTTACTTTCTGGAAAATGTTTCCTTTCAATACTGAAATCATATGCTCCTTTTTTTAAAATTCTTTTTTATTTTTTATTTTTTACCTTCTTTTTTGTGTGCTGCAGCTGCAACAACCACCCAGACTTGAGCTACACTGAGACCACCAGCACCAGTGAGACATTGGTAATGGGAGTGGCAACACGTGCCAAGGCCCACTTCGAGAGTGCTGAAATGGGCGTTGGAGCTGAGAACGGTGGATGCAAGTGTGGAGATAACTGCACCTGCGATCCTTGCACCTGCAAGTGAGGCCAGAGAATGCAAGCTTGAAGCAGAGATGGTTCTTTTGTCCCACAATAACAACTATATAGCGTACTAAAATAAGGAAGTGTTTGTGTACTCAAGGTGTTTGGCTTGCAGAATAAAGTGGCCACTGGCCATGACATGCCGTTCGGCAAATTTAGATGTTCTGGATATGTGGAGTGTGTCTTTAGCCATGGTCGCTTAGGCTTTTTTGTTCGGTTTCTGTAACAAGTTTAGCTGATCTGAAACATCAGTCTCTGCTTATTAATCAAATACTATTATATATTTATTGCTGGGAAGTGTTTGTTTATTGTCTATGGCTTTTAAACTTTTTTCTTCGTATTTTATTAGCGTATCAATTTTGACGATTGAACTCGATGGTTTTCAAGTCTAGCGAAGTGGTAATAATGCTGCAATTTGAAATGAGTATTTTCAATTGGAAGTTATCATAGCATTGTTATTTTAATATCTAGATATTTTATTAAGGATGTGATTATGTGATGAATAAGTGGGTTGAGTGGGATATTTTTATATCAAATAGTGATTGAATAAATTTATATAAGTAATTAGAAGTCAATTCTGTATGGATCTATGAGTGTTAAAAAATCAGGAGTGATTAACTTAGAAAACTATTTTTATTGTTTTTTAATGACTATATATTCTCGGTGTACTCATTGGAAAAATACGAAAAATAAAGTAGTAATTTCCAATTACTTTTTACTTGTCAATCCAAGTGACTTAAAGAAAAGATGATGAATAAGTGAAAGTTAAGAGTTTTAAATAAATTCGTTTTTCTTAAAAGTTTAGTTAAGTATTAATTTTTTAGTAGTTGTTCGTATTACTTGGTGTTATAAGATTATCAATTTTAAGAGTTTAAATAAACTCGTTTTATTATGATAAAATTATAAATTTATAAGAGTTTAAGAATTAATTTAAGAATTAAATAAGATTATCAATTTTAAGAGTTTAAATAAATTTATTTTATTATGATAAAATTATAAATTTATAAGAGTGTAAGAATTAATTTAAGAATTAAATAATTATGATCATATGCATAGTTTCAAAGATCAAAATATATATATATATATATATGCTTTTAATTTTTTTTGATAAATCTTTTTATATACTAAGTGAAAAAAAATACATATAATTCATGCCTTGTCTTAAACAAAATTCTAACATTTATTTCATTTAGTGTTTGGGATGATTTGTAGAATGCTACAGTACGGGTATATATTATTATTCATTTAATTACCCCAGTATGTTGTGTTGGGTAGGTTTGTCATCATATTTCGTATTGTTGTTCTCAGTTGTGAGCTCCACCAACATGTTCGCATTCAATTATTGGGATATCGGTATCTTTGGAGGGCCTTTTCTTAATCTGGAGCACACATTCTCTGTAAATCTCAATGAACCAAATATCGGATTGGACTAGCTGGTTTAATCGAGTTAATCAAGAATTGGACCTATCTGATCCGGTTACTTGAGCAAAATTGAAAATTTTTAAAACCAGTTGTATAACCTTTCATTAGGGCATGGCCCACTTGATTGTAACCATGGAGTCCCATGCACATGACATGCAAACAGTACCAAGGCTTGTAGAATGCTTGTTGAAGATCTGTCCACCATTTTATTAGTAGTACTCCAAAATATTAATCGAACACACCACCATATATAAATCATTAAAGAAGCAATAGCAAGAACACAAGGCAATAATATTAGGATTACTTTGGATTCCCAAATCATCTGTCTTTCTTTACCTTTTCAGAATTTTGTTTGATATTTTTTTTTACTTTTAAAACTATTATTATCCAGGTAAAATTCTATTTTACTACTCATCTTAATGTATTTTAATAATTTTATTTATTTTATAGCGTATACTTAATCATATATATTACATTCTGATCAAATTATATTTAAACTGATTAGATCTCTAAACTTGTAAATTAATTACATGTTCGATTTGATGTTCTGCTCAATTTTCTTTTCCTTGGTAAATTTTCATAATTGGTGGGTTTTGAATAGCTGCGGGCAGTATATAGTGCGCACAAACTTTGAAGTTGGAAGTCAACGATTGTTCCTTTTAATAAAAAGTCCAAATTTATTTGATGAGTCTGCAGCTAAGCTAAAACGAGGGGTTATAATGATGAAAACTAGCCAAGTATACAAGTCTCAAGGATCATGATACCATTATGTGAAGCCACGTAAAAAAAGGGAAGGGAAATAGATTTTTTTAATGAGTTAATGTTAATTTTAGTTTCTTATTTTTTATCTATAAGTCATTTTAATTTTTTATTTTTAAAATGAATTAAATTAATCTGTGATATCATAAAATGTAAGTCATATCAGACTCTCAATCAACTCTTATTTAATATTTTAACATACCATATGTATCTATAGTAGAATTAAATTTAAAATTACTTATTTTTGTGTTAAAAATTATACAAAATGAGTCATTTAAATATTCATTTTAAATTATAAAATAACTAATGTCGTGTAATTTTAAATATTAAAATAAATTATTTTAAACTCTATTATACTTCAGATGACACATGATATAATAAGATATCATTTAAAATTATAGATCATCATTTAATTGATAAAATGTTAAACAAAAGTAAAATTAAAGATTAATTTGACTCATATTTTATAATGTTGGGGATTAATTTGATTTATTTTAAAAATTAGAGACTAAAATAACTAATGAGTAAAATATTATGAACTAAAATGAATATTAACTCATTTTTAATTGTGGGTAATTTTTAATTTGGGTAGGTAAATAAAAGGAAACAAAAAAGAAAGAAGAAGCCAAAGGTGGTTTAATACCACTAAAACACACACAAACACCTTTACATATTATCTCAACGTCCTTCTCCCTCTTCTTTTTCTTTTTTATTTTCTTCTTCCACTTTCAACCAATAAATCTCATATTTTTTTTCATTTTGTCATCAAATTTTGATACTTAGTAGTTTTCAAAACTTAAGATGAGTCTTCAATCTCAATGTCGTTATTTTTTTCACTCTAGGGTTTATTTCAAAGCCAGTAAACTCTAAAAAATTATGGATGAATACATATTTAGCATTTTAAGTATAGGCCAACTCTTATGTGGTGTCCAACATGTTTGGTACCACATGGTGATGGCAAATACAATTTTAAGTTGGGGGTACTTTTATAATTTTTTAAAGATAAAGATGGACCACAATCATAAATATTAAAAGTTTATATTCTCAGTCTTTATCCTTGATTGATGATCAATGTTAGGAGCCTAACCAGTAAGAGCAGATCTAGCAGTTGAAATTTCTCATCCCAGCTACTATGCTGTGTCAGGGACTGCCCTATCTTCTCGTTGGACCAGATTTGTGGGACGATAAGAGAGAGTGTTGAGGGATGCTTTTGTGGGATGACACCTAGTATATTGCAAATGCGTATAAATGGTTTTATTCTATTTTTTCACGATTACTTTACCAAGAAAAAATTTATTATCATTTGGTGAGTCAAAAAAAAAAAATTCATGACTGTTAAAACATTCAAATGATAATTGTAAAAAAATATTTTACTTCTCATTCAACTCTATAAATACTAACCTATTTTAACTTCTTTTTTTACGTCCTTCTTGATCATTTCTAGCACTTTCTATTTTTGTTTTTCACAATTCTACTCTTTTATTCTCTCATAAACAATTCAAATAAATTTAATTTGAACTGTTTTCTCAATTATTTGCAGAATACCTACCTCCTTCAAAATTCAAATATCCAAAATTTAAAAGCTTCAAACTCTCAAAATCCAAATTCCAAATTTAATTTTCAAATGTCAAACTTCTTCCCAAATCATAATCTCTCAAATCTTCAAAATTCTAATTTTCAAGTCATTCTAATTTTCAAATTCTTTCAAATTTTCAAGCTCTTTTTTTTTTTTCCAAACTGCCAAAATTCATCAACATTTCAATTTCTATTTTCATTACCATTTCAAGCCCCAATTGGAGGATCGGGATTAAGATCAATCGGTGTTAGTGGGTTATCTAATCCATCTCCTCAAACGCCTAAAAATTAGACTCCAAGTTCACAACATTCACAATTTTCTAACTATGATGGGCTAGATGCTATCAACCTTGCTAATGAGCAATTTGAAGATTGTGTGTAAGATAATAGTCAATGATGATGGGAAGAGGATGAGCTACTAATCAGTGCATGACTAAATGTGTCAATGGATCCTTTGGTTGGTATTGACCAAAAAGGCAATGCATTTTGGAACTAAATACATGCGTATTGAGAGGAAAACAATCATGGCTTGATCAAAAGAGGGGTTGGTGCGATGAAAAAGCGTTGGCATAGGATCAACACAAGGGCTGAACAATTAGGTGGTTGCCATGATCAAGCATATAAAAAAAATAGGAAGTGGCTCAAATAATGATGATGTCACGGAGATGACTCATGAACTCTATTTTACAAGGTATGAAAAGAAATGCACTTTTCACAGACACTAGAATGAGCTTCAAAAGGAAAAAAAATGGAGAACTCAATTAACTCCAAGTGGAGGTTCGAAGAGAACAAAGACAAGCAGTGGTGGAGCTTATTCATCGTTGACAAATCCAGAAACACCAATAGGTAAGGATGTTAGTGTGGAGTCTCTAATTCGTCCTCAAGGCACAAAATCATCAAAATGGAGGAGTAAAGGAAAATCAAAAGTACCTATTGGTTATAATGAGGTAATACCGCAGGTAGAGGTGTCAATAGACAAGTTCTGTGGGGTCTTAGGGTCCCTCAGGACCCATCCATGTTGCTGAGAAAGCCCCGGATTTATGAGGGGTTAACGGATGCAGCTTGGGTGTTGTTGCTACAGAATTCTGCAGATGATAGCAGCTTCAGTATGTTTGCTGCAGCAAATAAAGTATTGAAACGACGCAGTTTCACTAAAGGAACTCCGACACCCCTTTTTAAACCCCATTTTCGGGATCCTCTCCCCCATATTTGAAACCCTTTTTCTCCAACTCTCTTCCAACCCTTCCTCTCCCTCTCTCTCTTCCACTCAAATCCTTCTCCTTCCAAGATCAAAGGTAAAGGTTTGTTAGTTTTTGCTATCTTCTTCCTCTCTATTTCATGTTCTATGTTATACATATCTTTGTTTCTCATTGTTGTCAAATGGGGGTGCTCCCCCAATATTGTTAGAGTTGTTTTAGAGTTATCTAGAGATGATTAGGGTTTGATCATGAGTATATGTTGCTCTATGGCAATTGTTGGTGCCATTCCGAGCTCTTAAGATCAAGTTAGTGGTACCCACATACTCTCGGCTCTAAACGATGAGTGGGTTCAAACTTATGATTTTAGTTTCATCATTATAACTATATTTTATGCATTATGTTTGTTATATATATGAAGTTAGAGATGAAATTATGTGTAGACTATGATTTTACAAATTATGGTAAAGCTAGCAAATATTATGATTTTGGATATAGCATGAAAATGTGTTTTAGAAAACCATAGGACTATGATTGATATATTGTATGCTATGAAAATCTTTTGTGTGCTCAAGTCTAAGAGATTTATTGCAAGAATATATGATTTAACGAGTTACTAATTTTATGAAACATGTTTTAAGAGTTTATGACATCACTATGCTTCAAGACTTGAGATTTCAAAACATGTTTTTGGAATATCAGTTAAGATATTTTGGCAAAAATGTCAAATAGAGTATGACCTAGTTTTATGAATAGAAATGTTATTACAATGTCACAGTTTTTATGATTATGAACATTCCCGTTTCAAAGTACGATATTAGAGTTATTAAGTTATGAGAAGATGTTAGCTTGAGAAAAGAGATTTTAGAAATTCAGTTTTTATGATATTCAGAAGTATGAAATTCAGTATGATTTGTAGCAACTGCTAACTACATATTATGTGGGCTTGAAATCAAAATGCTTGCAAGCAGGTGATCCCTTGGGCATGATTTCATAGTCACAGTTATGATAAAGTCAAATTGTTGAAGTTATATGAGTCTAGAGTTTCAGATTTAAATGATTTTATACATATTGGATATTTTGGGATTTCAAGAGTAGAGTAATGTAACAGCCCAGACCCCCGGCATTGCAATATTATCCGCTTTGAGGCCTCGCGCCCCTCACGGCTTTGTTCTTGGTGTGGACGTCAACCACCCAAAACGCATTACAATGGGAAAGGTATCTACACCCTCTTATAAGGCATGCTTCATTCCCCTCTCCAACAGATGTGGGACTCCTGAATTCCCCCATGGGGCTTACCCACCGTAGTGGGAGGATTCCACCCCCTTGGAACCCAGCGTCCTCGCTGGCACACCGATCCCGGGACTGGTATCCCCCTTGGGGCCTAGCGTCCTCACTGGCACACCGATCCTGGGACTGGCTCTGATACCATCCTCCCACTATGATGGGTAAGCCCCATGGGGGAATTCAGGAGTCCCACATCGGTTGGAGAGGGGAACGAAGCATGTCTTATAAAAGGGTGTGGATACCTTTCCCATTGTAACGCGTTTTGGGTGGTTGACGTCCACACCAAGAACAAAGCCGTGAGGGGTGCGAGGCCTCAAAGCGGACAATATTGCAATGTCGGGGGTCTGGGCTGTTACAAGTAATTATATAATAAGAGTTTTAAACCCAAAAAAGAGACCAGAACAAAGTTTTAGAGAAATAATTAATTTATGATTTAGAGACTAGATGATAGCTATAGAGAAATAAACAGGGAGTTAATGGCTGAGAAAAACAATCGTTAACCTCGATACCGAGTTGTTCTTAGGGGCAATCTCATGGAGTAGAGATAGAACCTAGTTAGGTGTCCAATTTGGATCCTTGAGAGATCCTAGAGATTAAAAAATTCATTATGCTATGGTTGACATGCATAGCTAGAGAATGTATTGTTATGCAATACATAACTAGAGATCTATGTTTCTCAATTAGAGTATTGTTAGTTATATTTTTAGAGCTATTATGTATATACTTGGGAAATGATTTCTTGATAGATTATGAATTTAGAGACTTTTCTTTTATATAGTTATACATATAAATGTCAAATAGTTTATGATTGTCATATGTATCACATATTGTATATTTCTTGGTTGTCCCATGTGGGTGATGAGTGAGAGCTCACCCATTGAGTCTGTTGACTCACCCCCTCCTTTCCTTCTCATAGTTGCAGGACCAGATACTGCTTGGCCTCCTGTTTGGCAGATGCAGTTGTTCTCAGTAGTGAATCTTACTTTTGAGTAAGGCTTAGTTTAGAGTCTTGTTAGAGTAGAGTGCTCCAGTAGATATGTAGGCAAGATCTGAGCCATGCATTATTTCAGATTATGTATTTAATTTCAGTATTAGAAATAGGTATGTATATGTTTTCAGTTTACAAGTATGGATTTGAAATTGTAGAGTTCAATTAGAGTTTATGTAATGAGCCATAGATGTATTCGTGATTCAGTTTTCAAATGCTGAACAAAATTTCAAATTTCAATTTAGATGTTACAGAGCTATATGTGTGTGTGTGTGTGTGTGTGTGTGTGTGTGTGTTAAGGGTTTCGATTTTGTGAATTTAAATATGGCATTTTAAATAGAGAAATGAATGTTGGTTTAGAAGAAAATCATACTTTAAGTATTGTATTATGATAATTTATGCATATAGAGAGTCACGCTACCCAGAAGGCTTATGTGGAGATGAGATTCCTCACGTGTTGCTTATATTCCCAAGTCAAGTCATGACAGATAAAGACATTGGTATGTTGGAGTATATTAAAAAATCTAATGAAATGGAGTTAGTAGTAAAGGAAAAAGAGAGGACATTCAAGGAATAGATGATGATGGTGAAGGAAAAAGGATCCAGAGGAAATGCAAAAATAAAGGATGATGAAGGAAGGAGCTTGAGGTGAAGGAAAGGAAAACATATATGCAAATACTTTATGCATACACCTCTACTATGACTGAAAAGAAACGATCTTTTTATGCTAAGCTGATGGAAAAAAAAATATGGCAAAGTATTTTTAATCTAAGTGTCAATTCTATTGGTCAAGCATATCTAGGAAGGTGACAATGTCTTTTAAGTGTAATGGTTTTACGTTTGTAGCTTTTTTCAATTAAGTATGCAATGTTTCAATTATGCATTTTTAGTTATGTAATATGTCTATTATGAAAAACTAGTTTGTGAAAAACTAGTTGTTGCAAAACTAGCCATTGTAAATCTAGCTATTACAAAACTAGACGTTGCCAAACTGGTCATTATAAAAGTTGCCATTGTAAAAGTAGATGTTACAAAAATAGCTATTGTAAAAGTAATCTTGTGGTAAACAACTTATAAATATGGAGCACTACTCATCCATATTTGCTCATAGTTTCTTTCCTATGTTTGTTCAAAACCTTAAATCTCATTTGCATCCAATAACTCCTCTCAACCACCTTTTCGCTGACAACCACTACTAAAATTTCATTATTACAAATGGCCAGTAACTCAAGTCAATTTGAAAACATGTCTTTTGATGACTTGTTTGACAATGTTTTGTTTGGTGATTTACATCAACCTAATAATATGTCTCTAGATGAATAAATATGAGAATTCCATAGCATGATGGGTAGCATCGACTGCATGCATTGACATTGAAAAAACTGTTCAACAACATGGAAAGGTATGTACATGAGTGGCTATTAAAGGGTCCCAAGTATAGTACTCGAGGTGGTGGCTTCATCTGACCTTTAGATATGGTATGCATTTTTTGGAATTGCCGGTTTGAATAATGACGTCAATGTGTTAAATCGTTCACTAATATTGATGATGTTTTGGAAAGCCGCACTCCTGAGATAAATTATACTGTAAACGGTATGAAGTATACTATGGGGTACTATTTAGCAGATGATATATATCCTAAATGGCCAACATTTGTCAAAAAAATTCCCCGACCATAAGGAGATAAGCATAAGTTGTTTGCAAATTATCAAGAAGGACAATAAAAGGATGTGAAATGAGCATTAAGAGTGCTACAGGCTTGCTTCACAATTTTATGTGGCCTAGCATGATTTTGAAAGAAGAGTAAGCTTTCTAGAATAATCAAAGCATGGATCATATTGCATAATATGATTGTTGAAGATGAGAAAGACATGTATGCAAGAAACTTTCCTCCACCTCACTTTTATAATTATGCAAATAATGGCCTATCATTGCTAGAGATGGGTGAGCAAACTCTTACTCCACATGAGAGCTATATTCAAATGAATATCCAACTTCATGACAGGCAAAAACATCGACAACTACAAGCTGACTTGATGGAATATATATGGCAATTTGACAATGTTCATTAAGTAAAGTTATTGGTTATGTAACGTTTCAGTTGTGCATTGTTGCTAGCCACCTTCCAGTTATGTACACAATGTTTTTTCAACTTTGGTATGTTATTATTATTGTATAATATCTTTTAAACATATTGAAGAGTTGTTTAGTTGTGAAAAGAAATGAATTTTTCAGATTTTAATTTTTAAAAATTAATTTGTGAAATAAGAATATGCAATTTAATTTATTAGAAGTTATTTTTAAATAAAGATCATTCAAAAAATATAAATTTAATATTTTTTACCCAAAAAAACACAAAACAATATTTATTTCAATCTACATCGTAAACGTATTAATTTCATTTTTAGAATAATTATAACCATGTGGGCTAAAATTGGGACCAAAGTTGGTCCCTTCCGCATAAGAGACCAGAGTTTCACTTTTGGTCCTTCGCTTTTTATGACATATTGATCCATAGGTATTGACATGACACATGGTGGGATCTAAAATGGGACTATACCATGGGAGTTGCTCTTAGTGACCATTAATGCACATTCAATCTGAAGCAAACGTCCCTCAAGTGAGAAGGTGTTGACTTCTCGGTCATACTCGGTCCTTTTTTCACACAAAAACCAAACACATAGAAGGCAAATCCGTTAATCTATTCAAGCATAGGAATATCGGAAACCAAGTCCAAAAATGCATTTCTGCAAGAAAAAACAATGTGGAGATAACCTAGTGAGAAGTTTTTTAGAAGAGATTTGTTGAAATAACCGGAAAAATACCGCTGAACCTAATACTTCTTGCTTGGCTCAAGTGACCTAAGTTCCACCTGCCCAACAAATCATTGGGAGATTGACACTTCTCATACTGGAGGTTAGCCTGTTAGGTTAATTTATTTTCAGATTTCAATTATTTGTGTAGTTTTTTCTTTTTCACTTTATTCTTATGAGAGGCTAAGAGTTGGACATTACACTCATCCCATATAATTTCACTTGAATAAAGTCATTAACAAAGCTGAAGAAGAAGCAACAAGCAAGAAATATTTTGTGCTTCATCTTGTTACAACTTACAAGAACACAAACCAAACTGAAGGGTGTTGCTGCCTGCAGCAACGATACAATGCTAACAGATAATTTGAAAACAACAAATATTACATTGGAATCATCTTAGCCAAAAGGCCAAGAAAGGTAAACTCAACATTATTTGAGAATGGACTTCAACTGAGTATTGAATCTTCCGTTTTATCTTCAAATAGGTTTTTTGCAGCTCTAGTGAACAGGTTATGGGCCTGCCAAAAGATGGTAATAATTTTATTAAATATTTTTAGATAAATTTTTTTTCACTTTATACAACATGCTTATTTGATATACCTGCTTGGAGGAGAGGCCAATCTTCTCCAAATCACTTAACTGCAAAATGCCAAAACCAAAGGATCACCAAAAGCATCAAGCTGACTCAATTCAGTATCTGTTTTATAAATGCTCCTTATACTAACCGATTTTAGTGGGCTTTCTTCCCTAAGGTCTATTATGTATTCTGCCATTTTCTCTCCTATGCCCTGAAGGAATTGAATTTCAAAGTTAGAGAATGAAGAAAAATTAAAGAATTATGCAATTAATGAAAAGAGGTAAAATGTCGGATAAAGAAATAGCTTATCATAATGGGCATTGCAGTGACAATCCTGCATGTACCTTTAACTCTAGTAGCTCCTCTCTGCATTTAATAATTAAACCCATTGTTAGGACCTTCAAAGAAGGATCACTCGAATATGCTTTGGGAAGTAGGCAAGATACAAAGGTACATGCTTTACCTGCTCGCATTATTCAAGAAATTGATGTATTCTTGAGCTAGACAGTTCTGCATATTAAAAATTGATGATGTCAGAATGGTGGTTCAAAAGGTCCTTTTGTTAGTGGAGCCAAACAATAAGCTGTACCTTCAATGCAGAACTTCGTGTACTGAATTTGTCTAGTGGAGTGTCGTTCTTTTGTGTCCATTTGTTAGGGGAGCAGCTTGCAATAAAGGGTGTTTGTGTGCAAGACAATGCCTCAGGGTGCTTTTGATTAACATTGATTTTCAAGGGGGAGAGGGGTTTTCTTAAAGGACTTTGTACTGCATCTTTACTCTTATATGTAAGTGATGAGTTCACCCCCTTGCCCAAAGGCTCAGCTGCATCTAAAAACATGTTTCTTCAAAGCTTTGATACAAAAAATCTAAATATTCACTTATATATTGTCGAGTAATACAGCGAAGTTCGGAAAGCTGAAAGAGAAGCGACATACCAGGGAGGTACTCAGATGATTCCCATGCAAACTTATTGGCATCAGTTTCAGTCTCATCTTTATTATTTTTAACACCACAAATTGTGTTCTGCAGAACATTAAATAATATTATATTTGAGAAAAATGAAGATAAGAACAGTATTTTGTAGGACTTCTTGCTTGTTTTGATAATGCTGTTGTTTTTCAGTATTAGTGACATAGTATTTGAGTTAGTGACCCAGTTAACACTCACTTACCTCCATGCAAGTATCAAAAGGACCTTCACCATCCAGTAAATTTCTAAAAGCCACAGCAAATGCCCTGCTTAGAAAGTAAGACATTTTCTGGTAGGTAACTGAGAGTTAATGAGAAAATCATTTTCAAATGACTACATCGGCAAGAATAGGATCACCAGTCACCTTTCTTTTGTATGTTGAGCATCTTCGTTGATGCCAGTTCTTCCCCCCTTCACTGAACTATTAAAGGTAACACATCTCTTAGCAGACATAGTGACAGAACTGGGAGTTTTTCTTGACAGTGGAGTATTGAATGCTCCAAGTCTTTGTGAGCTCTTTGTTTTGCCTTTTGATTCAAGCCAAGCTCTCAATTTGGCTTCCATGTCAACTTTAACTTTTGGAGTCTCTTGTTTATGAGCTGAGGGCACGAAATTAGAGATATGCCTCGATCTAGCAGCCAAACTAACAGTATGAACAGATTCCTGGTATTCTCCTGGATTCTGAAATCAATACAAAAAGGAGGCTACAATAAAATTTTGAACCTAATCATAGTTAATAAGTGGAGAAAACTAAGCAAATCAGAAGAAATTAACTACAAAATCTCTAGCTTTACCAGGCAAGCAACCATCAGTGCACGACTAGTTCCCCCTAAAGAGTCTTGCAATATGCGGGTCAATTTGCTTTCTCGGTAAGGCACTCGTGGTTTGTTGTTGTTCAATGCATATATCACATTTGACAATGCAAACAGCGACTGGTTTATCTTCCCACTCTCTTGGAGACGAATCCCTTCATTGCAGGTCCTTCTATTGTCTTCATTGCCTGGTTCAATCTTAAGCACATAAGCATAATCTTAAATGTTTGGAATACATCTTATCCCTGACCCCCCAAATTGAATATGCAAGTAACCTGCCAAGTCTATGAGATTCAACTTTCCAAATACAGCAGCTCCAGTGCCATCAGCAGAAGGAGTGGAGACGGATATCACAAGGACTCCGTGGCTTCTGCTGGAGACATCATTGAGGCCTGTGTGTGCGACTTTACGCCTCTGAACACCGCAGGAGAAAACCTCCTGAAATTCAGACATTGTGTTGATAGGAACCTGAGAAAGTCCACGGAGGTGGATTTGCCCATCTTTGTCATCCCAAATCGAAATCTCCTTTACTTTGACCTCCAAGAGGTCATAACATCTGTCCATGTAGACTTCATAGTATGAAATCTGTGCTGAGCTGCCAGTGGTTTGGCAAATAGACAGTATCTTGGCCATTGCCAGTGTCATCAAGCCAGGTTGTTCTTCATTCCCCTGCAACGAAAAGCATGGGTTCACTTCAGTACATAACACAACAAAGTACGAAACTTCATCAAGAAAAAAAAAAAATGGAAGATCCTCTTGTGAAAATTTACCATCAAATACCTTATACCCATTTCAATCAATTCGCAAACCAAATAATGACATCTAGACAATTTTTTTTCTAAAGTGAGTAAAATTAAAAGTATATACTCTTCTATAAAAAAATGCTCACTATTAATTCTTTGATTTGGGAATTTGATCTAATGGATACAAGTAACTGGGTCTAAGTTTTTGTGTTTTCCTTTGAAGAAAAACATAACAAAAAACTATTCTATTGTTAAACATCGAATGGACCTAGTCGTTGTCCTCTTTAAATTAAAAAATTCACGTTTTGTTTAAAATTCAAACTAATTAATGTACAGTAGAGGTAACCCAAAAAAAATAAAAAAAGGTAAAAAAGAACTATCTACGGCAAGTGAGCAAAATACATGTTTCTATCCCGAGCACAGCAACCAAACACTACCTTAAGGTCTCACCTGCATGGTGTATGTCTTCCCACTTCCAGTAGCCCCATAAGCAAACACCGTGGCATTGCAGCCACTGAAGATTCCAAGTATCATAGGGCTTACTTCTCGGCAGAATATCTGACCCACATTGTTATCTTCTTGGCCAAAGAATGCATCCAACTGGTAGCACTCGTTTCGGCTAACATCAAGAGAAAAAAAAAAAAAAAAAAAAACGAAAGAAACCCATGTCATCAAAACAAAACACACTTAACCATCTAAGCTTAAACACGCATGATATATTATTCTAATAAATAAATTTCCTATATTATTCTAATAAATAAATTCAGACAAAAATTCAGAACATTTCCCGTTTAGACACATTAATACCAAAAAAGTTGAAGAAGAAAGGCCTGACAGGCACGGTTTTAGTCAAAACTCAAGATTTTACCCACTTATTTGGCCAAAATAAAAAGAATTAAAGAAAGTTGGAATATTTTTCAGACCTAGTTTGGGGGTCTTTGAGATAAACGGCAACATCATCTTCTGTAGACTCATGATCTTGGTCCGGGACTGAGATACACGGAACTGGGTCACCGTTTCTAGCTGAGATTTCGTGAGTAAGAAAGGGTCTGACCCTGACGATGACCCTCACCTTGGAAACTGAAATGAGGTTGCTCGAAGGTTTCTTAGGGGTGCAGCAAGATTTGGTGGTTTTTGGAGTGTTCAGGGAGCAGCCTAGAGTAGCCATTGTTGAAGCGAAAGAAGGAGGGTTTCAAAATTTGAGACAAGATTATGAGAATCCACGAAACAAAATTGAGGGTTGAAATCAGAGTTTGAAGACTAGAGAGACAGTGCGAGAGAGGGAGAAAGAGACTAGAAATTACTTGTGGGTTGAGATCAGAGTTTGAGACTTGAAATCAGAGTGGGAGAGGTTTTCGAAAAACACCTGACCGTTGGTTGTGCAGTGAGAAATGAGAATTCGGGGAGCTTTTTCGGTTTGAATTGATTGTGGTCCACTGTTAATGGGCCCACATATTCTCTGTCGTGAGGTAAAAAAAGGGACTAAGATTGATTTTCCCTTAAAAAAAAAAAAAATACTAGGCAAACACAAATCAAAATTGTTATTTCAATATTTAAAAATGAATGCTTAAGTGAAACACCTCCTCTATTACCTTGGATGTGATGATGATCTCCACTATTTCTATCAATTCATCATATCCAATAATAATAGAGTGGATGTCTCATTTAGACACCCACTTTTGAGTGTTGAAATAACATTACTCAACATAACATTAGCCGTAATTTTGTATCTAGAATGATATATTATACTTATTTGCTTTTATATTAATTAGGGCATTATATCACTCTATTTCATTCAATAATTATCATAATTACTGTCAAAAGTAATAAATTGTATTCAGAAAGGCTTTTTTCTTTTTTCTGATGTTAGATCTCGAACATTGGGTGTAACGAGAAGGAGTATTGAGTGTGAAGAATACCTTGTTATAATGAGGGGATATGCTCCAACAATGCCAGGTGACCATGATTCCTATGTCTCCATTGAACGATAAGAGAATTGGGGGGTGTTTACCTGCAAGGACTCCACCAAAACATAAGCAAGGGCTTAGTGAAGCTAAAGTACAAGTAGAACATAAAAATTGTACGTAAAGTCTGGGGATGGGTGGTTATCGAAGTCGTGAGCGATAACCCCATATTCTTTAGTTCGTGGACAGGCCTCAAACTGAACTCACACCTATGGTAACCACCACAATGTGGAGGCTTTCTTAGAGCTTGAGTGCAAAAGAGCTCCAAACTTGAGATTCGGAAGGTATGGGCATCTAGATTGGGCTAGTGTCACTTGGCTCATGCCTAGCTCACACTATTGTCCCCAACTCGACTTTTGAAATCGCAAGCCCAGAGGTTGAGTTCAAACAATAATTGGTAACCTTATGTTCTTCTAGAAATCAAGTATCCTAGCTTAGGAAGAAGGGATTGGATCTCGGAGGGCATTATTCCAGGATGGAATGTTTTTCAAATTTCAAACACTGCCTTTCTGCTTCCTCAATCATTGCACTCAAATGCCCACCACTCTTGGGCATCACATGTTGCTTCTAAAAAATGGAAATAAATGTGTGTTGTTTCATATCGATTATGTATACAATTTCCCTTTTGTAGCATTTCCCTACATGTCCCAACAGTGCCTTGTCTCTATATATACTCATTGGCACCACCATTGTTCTTTGCTTCGTTATCATTGTAGTGGGGATGCTCTGTCAAATTGCAACCACAACATTTTAGTTCATACCTCTTTCAACACTTCGTCTAGCATATCCTTACTCTCAACCCTATAAGTATTCTCCCTGTACTTATATTTTTGTTGTCTTCTATTTTTGTTTACGCACTATTTCTTAACTTTGGTATTCTCTAGCTATTACGGGTTTGCTTTATATTTCTTACAGGGCTTGGGGGAACATTTGTAACATTTAAAAAGTGCTTAGAAAGGCTATGATAACAGATATTTCTCATGGCACTACTCACCTTAGCCTAAACACCGCCACTGTTCTTGGACGTTGGTGGTGGTTAGTGGCCTTTATCGGGGGAACCATCGTAGGAGAAAGTAGAGATTTTGGCACTTAGCATTTTTTTTTTTTTAGATTAAACTTTTTGGGAGTGTGGGATCCTTATAATGGGGGTTTTCCCTTGTAGTTTTTATAAGGCTCCGATTTTCGAGATAAGGAAAGGAAGACATATTAGGACTATAAAGTTCCCTTTGTCCTTGATCCTGTCTAGAGGGGATTATATGGATGGATTGGAGAGGAGGTGTTGCTCATTCCTTCCATCATCGAGGACAACCATCTTTTCGAGCTAAAGAAGTGTCTTGTACTAACGGAATGAGGAAAACGAGATTTTGATTATGTCATAGAGACAGCGGGCCCTAGTGAGAAAGTTAGCTTTATAAGTCGCTCGTCAAGGAACTTTCTGTGAATGTACTAGGAACTCTTTACGAGGTTGAGAGTCTAGCTACCATTCCTTGACTTCCGAAAAGATGAGTTAAAGAAACTAAAAGCTGCTCCTACATGGCTTCATTTAAATAGTTTGGCCGCCATCTGGTGTTTTGAGATTGTTTATTGGTCTCTTGGGTTCCCCTTTTCCTCCAACATTTTTTTTCTATATTTTTACACTTTTTGTTCCAAGTGATGTGGTCCAAAAAGGATGGCTATCTTTTTGGAATTGCCAAAACCATAAGATTTTTGAACTTTTCAGGTCATCCTACCAGGAACTAAAATGGATGTACTTGAAGACTTTTTTCCACCCTGACATACAAATATTTTTAATGCATCCCGGAAAGGGGATCCCAGCTATGGATATATATTGGCACTAGGATGTCGAAGCCTTTAAGGTAGAAGATAAAGATCTAATTGATGTAGCGAATGAGATTTTGGATTTTTGCTAACAGCTTAGAGCGCGAAACCCCTTCATCCAAAAGTAGTCATCGAGCTCGACAACGACAGAGCTTAGGCCCTTCTAGGTAAGCGGAACTCCATGCTAATTGTTTTGATTTCTGGTTTCTAACACTTTTCCTTTTTCTTAAGCACAGAATTTCATTAAGAACAACATGGCATCAAAGAGCAAACTTGCCAGGTTCCAGAAGGCCCTAGCTTCCGACGTCATTACTTCAATGGCTAGTCGGATGAGACCAACTTCTCAACTACCTTTACCTCCACCTCCAAACCCTATTCTTGCTAAAGTCCCACTGCCATTGGCCTTGCTGAAAAAAGAAAAATGAAAAAAAGAAGAGGCATATGGGGAAGTTGTCAGAGACTAAACTTGTTCCAAATCAATGAAAAGGCCAGCATATGAGATAACCACTTCTACTTCCCATTTGGACTTTTCCTTCGACCCTATTTCGTCAAGAATTTAACTTCTAGTTGATGTCCACCTTCTTACCCTCAATGTCGAGGCTAAGTTAGTAAGATCAGACATTCCTGCCAGTGTGACTCAGTGCATGAAGTAGTTTATTCTGGGAGTTAGTATGTTGAGGTTCATAGAGAAGAACCTCATTGCCATTGACCAGGCCTATGTTGAAAAGCAACTTGTTTAGGAAGCTCGCAACTAGGTAGAAGATGAAGTGAAATCTTGGAAGGAAAAGGTGATAAAGGAGAAACATAGAGGAACTGGAGGTCATTGTGCAGAAATAGGTAGAGGTGGACGCCACCATCTTTGACCTCTGAAGCCAGTTCTCATCGAGGTACAAAATAAGTATTCTGAGGCGGTAGCTAACACCCAGGAGGCTTGGAGGAGATGTTCTCCAATGTCATGGGTTAGGTTGCTCATACCGCTCTTGGCCTTGACTTCAGAAAAGTAGGGTTATGGAAGATATATGATCCTAAGTTTTACTTCATTCGCCTCATTTTAGAAATGGATGAGGAGGAATCTGCTAATGCCTGAGGGGATGTGGAGGAGGGAACTAGGACTTCGATGGCTGAGGAAACTAGGGATGAGGAGGTGGAATCTCCCTAACCCTATTTTGTTTTTTTATTTACGATCATGTGTTTTGCCTAGTATGGGTTTTCTTTTGTAACTTGCCCCATTTGGACCTTTGAATGGAATGAAAAGTGTTATGTAGTAACTTGTTACCTTGTGAACATGCGTGAACTACAATACTAGCTTCCTTTCTTTGTACTACTAAAAGGCGTTACTTGCAAAGATTCCATTAAATTATGTTGGTTTAGAATTTAGCAAATGTTAAGAAGTGGTGAGATGCTTACATATTCATTTTTCCCTCATATATATAATCAATAGCCCTTATGATCATTGTACATGTATCCCGAAATGTGGGATGGTCATCCCTAGACTATGGGGTGATTTACTTTTCAAATATTGGCACCCACCCATTTATCTTACATTGCCATTTCCTGAGTTTGTAAGGAGGGATAGGTTACAGCTCTCTCCCAGATTACGTCCCAATTGGGCCGGTTTCTTATTTTTTGTCATAGTCCAGGTGGCCCAATCAATGTAGTTGGTCTTCAGGTCATAACAGTTGCCCCAACTCGGTGTCGAAGCCATATAGCTTGGTTTATGAGTTGACAAATTAGTCAGTTTGTTTTGATCTAGAGTACCAACATAGCTTTCTAAGAAAACTTCATTTTTCTTGATGTTCTAGCACCTAAAAATATCAAAAATCACATAATCCCATTGGAAGGACGCCATTGTAAGCTCCGGAATTCTTCAGAAAGCATTGGAGCTATATGTTTTGAATGACAACAAGACCAATTTAAAGAAAATACTTTGAAAAACGACTAATGTCTACCTTGAGTTTCTTGAAAAAGAATAACATGTATTTCCGAATTGCAGAACATGGAATTAAACGAGAATAATTTCCCTTTACATATGCAAACATAATTTATCTCGTGTTAAGAGATTGAGCTTAATAGAAGTGAACATTATATCATGAAAAGTACATTTACATACATCAAGGAATAAAACAAATCAAATCAAGAACATGATACCAAGGCACAGGTCTTCAGAAAGTAGTACTAGACATCAGAAAGTATGCTAAAAATGAAGAGATCATGCAAAATCTGAAAGAAAAGTGTTACGCAGTCTTCAATCATCATGATCGCAATTCTTTTATCATCATAAAGCTCAGATTGAAGATCATAAGACTAAAAAATCATTAAAGAAATGATAGCACATGTCAGAAAGCTTACTTCATTGTGGAGTGTTGAAAGCTACAAGAAAAGGAGGAAATTTGAATTTCAAATTTCAAAATCGAGTCAAATCCAGTTTCAAAACTGGTATGTCATTTTTTCTGCCTATTTAGTCAACCACTCTAGCTTCTAGAAGGAGGAGTTGAGAAACTATGATTAGAAAGTGAAAAAGTAGTTTCTGAAGAAATATTAAAAATCTCAACTATACAACGGCTTCTGTAACCGATGTGACAGACTATTAACCTACTCTTCTAGACTGCTTTTCCAAGACACAAATAAATAATCTACATGTGTCACTTGGAGAACTGATCAAAGGCAACGGTCATAAAGGAAGACCTTTATAAACAGAGATGCTGTGCTCAAAAGCTAATGAGATAATTGAATATATAAGAGCGGAAACTTTTGGAAAATCCCTCCACACTTCTTGCAAGGTTCATCATATCATATAATCAGTTTCTTTGAAGTGTAAAAATTCTTTGTTCTAATTCCTAAATGTTTTATATACTCTTCCACGAAAGAGATGTTAGAAAGGAGTCGCTCAAGTTATCTTAGGACTATTTATTATATATTTGCAAGAAAACTTGATTGTAAGTTAGTTTGAGTGACAATCCAAACACAAAATCTTTGTATCCTTGATCTAGTAGTGGTCAGTGAGACATAGCTTGGAGAGGCTAAGGTAAAACTACTTGCAATGTGATGGTAGAGGTGTTTTGCTTATCATGGTTCAGCTTGGAGAGGGTGGGAGGAATTACTTGCAATGTGGCTATAGGGATTGTCTACTAGTCATAGTTCAACTTGGAGAGGCTGGGAAGAACAACATGGTTCAGCTTGGAGAGCTGGGAAGAACTACTCAGGTTGTGGCTGTAGGGGTTGTCTACTGTTCACTGGTTGCAGCTTGGGAAGGCCACTATAAAGACTATCTAACTTTTCTTTCTCAGGTTGAAAAAGTAGTTAATGAATCTCAACGGAAGTTGAGTACTGGATATAAGCAGCTTTGGCCAAATAAGTATAAAAACATATGTATTATATTTTCTTCTCCTTAATCTCTTTTATTTTCACTACTCTGTTGTATTATTCCACATATATTGAAAATTCTCTTTATATGTTTGTTTATTACGCAATACTTCAGAAACTTACTTTTTGAAACACCTAGCTTTGTTACTTTTTGAAACACCTAACTTTGTCTCTATTGCACTTTAAGCAAAATGCTTGATAGTATATTGTTTATGATTTTTAGCAAAGATTAAAAGGAGCAGAAGTAAAGCAAAGAACAATTCAACTTCCCTTCTCATGCGCTTTTCTACCTACAAGTGGCATCAAAGCAAGCCTCTGAGGGGTTGAGCAATTCAACGATTGTAGAGGACAAAGATTTAAGGGACAAAATGGCACAAATTATTCACACAACAGAAGATCACTCTATTAACTGATAATCCTTCTCTGATGAGGCTTCAGGATATGATAAGACACTCTCAATAAATTGAGGAATCCATGAAAAGGAGCAAGTCTTTCACCCTAAAAGTCATAACATCAGAAGCAGTAAAGAGCTAAAGCAATGGAAGTTGCTGATACCTCTAATGAAGAGGAAGAACCTGATGGAAGATTTGAGATTGAAAGTGGAGATGAGATTTCCTTACTTGTGGAGAAAATATCAAAATCCTGATGAGACTAAGCCAAGAAAGGTAGAGGCATTAATCTCAGAGGAGACAAAAGGGCAAAGAAAATCTTGAAAGATACACTTGCTAAATATGGCGAGAAGGGACATCTTTAACTAACTTGTTCCAAGCTCAGAGTACCACAAAAATGTAAAATTCAAGAAGGAGAGCATAATGGCCATTTGGAGCAATTCTGAAGAAAGGAATAGGTCAGTAAATCATGATAAGGTTGAATATGCTGAAAACTTATGTTTCATGACATGACTGTGTTTTAATAGAAGAATACAATGTGAGAATATCCCAATCCATTCTTTCATACTCCCTATTTCTTGCATGATATGATGAGCTATTATATAACTTGCATATTTTTTAAAATATCTCAAGTCAAATAGCTTAAGTTTAATAAGAAAAGATTATAAGCAAAATACAAGCTTTGTTTTCAAACTCTAAGCCTTAGAAGTTGACATCTTAGAACTGAATTAGAAAGATCTCAGAAAGTTAATTTTGAATTTGAGAAACGTCACAATTTTTGACATCTGACCTAAACCAAATGGCAAAAGGTCCTAAAAGCTTAAACTTATTCTTGGAGGTCAGAGGCCATTGTTTCAGAAAACTAGTTTGAGATATGAAGAGGAAATAGAGGAGAAAAAGAAATGCATCCTCATCTAAAAAGCTATAATCATAGGTTCTTTCACTTTCTATCACAGGAAGGGACACTCGTCTGACAAATGATTCTTAAAGAAGGAATCTATTAGATAGGATCGGAAACATCTCTCTCAACAACTAACCAAGGTAGACTCAAGATAGTTGAGTACCAAAATAAAAAATCTTTCATTGCAAGTGTGTCTGAACATTCCCTCAGATTAAGTATTTAAGAAATACTTGGCTAATTATCTTAAATAACTGGAAGAAATTCCTGAGTAATTAAATCTCAAGGAAACCCTTGAAAGCAAATAGATGAAAGCCAAACCTTCAGAAGGTAGACTCCAGAGCTCAGATACGGCAGAAAGTATGCTGAGAACTCCAAAGCAATTAGATAAACATCTCTGAACACATAGAAGAACAATCAAAAGTTAGAAGAGAACCTAAAGATTTTCAAGGCATAAAAACTACAAAAGCATTTTTTATCTAAAGATAGTTTCTATATATAGAGTTCTTGGAAATAGTTCAAAGGGAGTTAAAACCAGATCACCCCTAAAAATATGCCAAACTGTGCTTTCATCTCTACCATTGAACCTGAATATATTGTAAGAAGCTTTGGGTAATCAAAGTTGGGTGAACTCTATGCAAAAAGAGCTTAAACAGATCAAAAAAAGAAAAGTTTGAATGCTTGACCACAAGGAGAAGATCATCATTTAAGGTATGTTGAAATCCCTACCTTCTATAACAATACTAGTGCTATTATTCCAGTTAACATTTTTCATTCAGCACTCTAGATCCTAGCCCTTAACATGAAACCTTGGTTAAAATCGTTTTTGATTTATTTTGAAAAGGCCTCATATTCTAAAGAGCTTTTAAATCTGCATAAGCATTCATGCACAACAGCTATGGATATTTTCCTTTTCAATGGTTTGATCTGAAGACCATATAGAAACATCAGTCTACAAGACCAATTTACTCCATGAAGTTCAGAAGATCTGTTTGTAAGTTCAAAAAGCAGATGAAGTGATCAGAAATAAGAAGAAAAGGATAAGAAAATAAGTAATAAAAGGTCTCATGATTCTTGAAACATAAAGATGAAAATATGGCAAAAAAATGACAAATCTTATATAGGCCAGAAAGTGAAAATTGAAGTTCAGATAGTAAGCTCTTTAGAAAGTGATCCAAAGAGTTAAAAAATCACTCTTTCTAAAAAAGGATAAAAAGGGCAGGATGATTCTTACTCTTTTAAGTTTCTTTCTCCATGTCTTTTCACCATTAGCTAGTTATGTTCTATTACTTAAATAACCACCCACTCCTCACGCTTAATGCTTTTGCCATCACCTTCAACCACATGCCTCATCAACCCGTTTGTATTCCTTCACTCTCAAGCCCTCTCTGAAACCGCTCATCATCTTCTCAAACCCTCAATCTGTAACTTATACCGCTTCCTATCCCATACAAAACTTTCTTCATTTTTCACCTCATAATCTTCCCAAGACCAAATCTTATCTTTTCTCATCTACCTCACACACACAACCAAAAATGGCTAAAGGAAAATAAATTGATCGCTCTTCTACAAAAAAGGGACCCTTTGTCATGTTTAATGAGGACCATATACAGGAGATCTATGAAGAAAGCTTCTCACAAAGAACTATAGCTTCTGGAAAAAGGCTATGTAACACCCCGATTTTTTACTAGAGTAAAAATGACCGAAATGTCCCTGAGGTCATTTTCAACCCGGAGCTCGAGGATAGCCAACCCGGCAGTCCTCAAGGGACTAACTCAATGTTTGAAGGGGATTAGTTGACTTGTCTATTTTTCCAGGATTGAAAATCTCATTTTCTGAGATTTCAGGTCAAAATGACCAAAATACCCCTGTTGTCTTTGACACGGGTATGAGTGCCGGATTGTCCCAAAACTTCTCCAGATGGTTTTAAAAGGTGTTTTTATGTATTCTGTGACCTCAATTTTAGTCTCGGTGGTCCCGGACAATTTTTATGCAAAATTACGATTTTCCTCATAGTTTAGTGTTTTTAAGCTTAATCACGTGATTAAGCAAACCTAAGCAATATTAGGCTCTAATCGAAGATTAATTAATTTTTATAATTAATCTAGAGTCAAAATAATTTATTAGAGCTAATTAGAACCTAAGATTACTTAATTTAAACTCAAATCTTATTTTAAATTCAAGATTCTTAGTCGTGGAATCTTGAATAGTATTTTCTCTCTTCAATTCCTTAAATCATGGAATTGTGTCTACATTGTTTATTCATAAAATGAATTTTAAACCTTCTAAATGTGTATGAGCACTCCTTAATCATGTCATAAAATTCCTAATCACATTCTTAGTTACCTAAACACATATTTAGGAATTCCTAATCTTGCACCTAATCTAATACACGCCTAAACACATCTCTAAACCATCATTAAGCAAAAGAAACCTCTCCTCCTCTCTTCTAGAAGCCTCATGACCACTCCTCCTCCCATGCCTCAAATTTTTGAAATTCAAATGCAATTTCAAGTCCATGACAAGCCTTACTTAGCTCATACTTTGCACCATGCTTACCATGCTTTCATCCATACTTTGAATGACATTGTATAAGAGATATTTTCTCCTCCCATGCCTCCAAGAAGCTACGGCCAGCCCTCTCCTTTGAGGAGCCTTCATTGTTTTTGTTTTCTATAAATACATGTGTTGAAGAACTTGTGTGAACCTTTAGATCATTTGCTAAGTTTTAGTTTTCAAGCTTTCTTTTGAGTTCTTTTCTTTTCCTCTCAAGTTCTTCATTTCCTCTCAAAGTTCTTAAGAACTTTCTTTCATCTTCATCTTCTTCATCTCCTCTTTACACCATCACCTCACAACCTCAAACCATAACCTTGAATCATCTCCTAAACACCCTAAACACTCATTCTCAAACACAAGCTCCCTCAAGACACATCTTCTTTCCTTTCCTTTCTCTTTGGTCGAAGCCTCACCATCATATTAGGAGGAGTTTTTCTGTCCATTCTCATCCTCAAGACCAAGCCTTCGTCATCACACTTGGTAGGAGTTGCTCTCTAGTTTTGTTTTTACTCAAAAATGAGATTTTCTCAAAGTTTCTCTTGGTTTCTTTTTAAGTCTTCCTTGCTTCTTTCTTTTCTTTTATTTTCGGCCTCAAGGCCTCATTTTGAGCATGATAGCTTGATGATGAGTGTTTCTAGATGATGACCTTGTGTTCATCTCAAAGAAACCTCTAAAGCTTGAGTTTTTCCTTTCTTTGAACTTCATCTATATTACTTAGCTCACATGGTTTTTCAACTTAAGAAAAATTAATTTAAGGTTTTCAGAAAGCCCAAGCCTACCCTTGTCAACCTTAAAGTTGGCCGGCACGTTCTAGAGATCTTCTCTAGATAGGGGTTTTGGGTACTTAATAAAGAACATGACATAGTTTCATTCTCTTTTCCTTTCCTTGTATGCTTTCGGTTCTTGTTTTCTTTTCCTCTATATTTCGGCCTTGGTTCCTATTTCCTTATGGTTTTGTTTTCTTTTGGGTTTACTTCCTTTGAGTTTGATGATGATGTTCAAGGACCATGCAGTTCCTTTGAGAACTTGGTTCAAGAACTCTAGAGCTCACTTTGTTGATGAGATAAGTGTTGGGTTGAGATTTTTGGTTCTCTCTAAAAGTCTTATATGAGCTCTAAGTTAAGATAAAAAGGACTTGCATTCATATTTACTTTTATGTCATCACTAAATGCTCAAGACTAAAGAATGAACTTGCATCTCCATATTTATGTTTACGTTCTCACTAAATCTCTAAAGATAATAATGGATTCGCATAGCATATTTATTTTATGCTCTCACCTCTTAATCAAGACTAAAACAAAGTGCATTACATATTTATGTTTATGTTATAACTTAAAAGATTTAGAGCTCATGGACTTACCCATTTTTGTCCCAACAAAGTTTGAAAATATATGCCTTTTACCTCTTTGATTTTTGGCCTTGTGATGAGGCTGGATCTTAGAATGAGATTCACCTAGTTACAAGTGCTAAAACTTGTGTTTCATGATTTTTCCTAAGCTTAGATGATTTAAAGAAATGTTTTGAGCAAGGTTTTATGTTTTAAAACACTCTTGAGATTGATTTAAAATGGCTACTTCCCCCACATGTTTTATAATGGTTTTGATGAAATAAATTGTTTCCAAGTGAGTTTTGAAAGTTTTAAAAAGGTTCCAAGAGAAACTAGCAATTTATGTGCTTTAGAAATGATGTTTTATGCATTGTTTGATGGAGATGTTTTCGGTTCTGTTTGGTTGGTATGCTCACTGTATAATGCTATTTTGATGATGGTAATGTGAGTATGATCATGTATAATTAATGCTAAAATTCATTTGAGAAAGTTAAGATAAGTTAGTAACTAGAAAGGAATTGATTTGAGACTTTTAGATCCTTTAGAAATGTAATTTTCTGGATTCTATCCAGCAAGGTTTAAAATTATAAATCATGGTTTATAATTAGTCTAAATGTGTAGGAACTACTCATAATTGGTTTAGGAATTGATCTTGATGCTTTAGGAACAAACCAAACTTAGAAAGGGTCAAAGTTGTGACTCCTAGGCACCCGTAAAGTGTAAATTATGGATTCTGCACTCTTGAGGTTTAGAATTGTTTATGATCATAGAATTGAGTGAGGAATACTTAGATATGAGCCTATAGGTACCCGAGAGCTTAAGTTGTCATGATAGACAACTTAGATTTCAAGTTAAAAGACCTTAAGGGTCAAAACATAAGACATTAAGAGATTTTGATGTTTAAGTTTGATAATGCAAGTATGATGTGTTGATGCATATACTTTGATGATATATGGGCTATGATGAAGTGTTTCATTGAAATGTTAAGTCTATCATGAGTATGAAAGATGAATGAGAAATGTGTATGTGTTATAGACTTGTGGCATAAAGTTGGTTTGAAGGAAATTCGGTATACAGCCGTTATACTGTCGAATATCTGTCAAACCTAAAGGATTTGAGAATGTTTTTGAAGTACCATATGAGATTAAAACCCTAGGTGACACCGGTTCGGCCAAGCACCCCCAGGAGATTTTTATGTGACAAAGCACTGAGACGCGCTTTCCTGGGTAACACCAGTTCGACCGAGCACCCCCAGGAAAGACAAATCTGTGAGGGTATGAGTAGATGCAGCCTACCAAAGCGAACAAATTGCTATGGCTAGATGCCCGCAAAGCATTTCAAAGAGGGTATATCCTAAGAGAGGTGATCCCTAAGCCCCTTAACCCGTACTCGAGGAGTCAGGATTATTTTATTATGTTTCGCTTATTCAGATAATAAGCAAGAACTAGTGACAGCTAGTTAAGGTATGAGCTCATAATCTAGATGTTTTAGGGTGGCTCTAGAATGATATAGTATGATGATTTATGTTACAAAGTTGAGGAAAGTTCCACATGAAAGATTTATACCCCTTTATGCCACTTGTATGCTTCTTGATGTTATGATTATTAAGTATTTGCTTAAAGTATTGCCATGCATTCATGCTTTGATATGTTGCATTCATGACATTAAGATGCATCCTAAAAGGAACGGACCTTGGATAAATTAGTTTTATAAACTTAACGAATGAATTTATATGCATGCTCACTTTTTAATAACAAACCCAAGGTTCCTGGAGATGTGAACGATGTAACCCTAGATAGGAGATCCCTACTGAGATTCTTTAGTAAGATTCTCACTCCTCTCTCTTCTTTCTTTCTCTCCCGTCACATCTTTAGAGCTCGATGGCAACTTTCGTGCTATTCATTGATACGCTAGTTTGGGAGGTGCATTACGACCCAGATCACCGCTCCTATCACTTCGAGGGTCGATGCGCCGTACATGTTTTTGTATATATAGGATGAACTTTTGCTTATCATGTGTCTAGTTACTGCTTCACTCCTACTACTTCTTTTGGCGATGATGATCTGATCATTAAGCCCACCCACCTTCGCAATGAGGAGACTCGTCGTGCTCGTTTATCCGCCTCGGCTGTACGTGACTACCCCGAGTACATTCCCCGCTCGCAGCGATCGGAGACTGATCCATCCGAGGACTCCTCGATGCATATCTTTTTGGAGGGCTCTACTCCTACTATCCCAATGGACATTGGTGGCTGTGGCGAGGCTACGGTGACTCAGCCCCGTCGAGCTCGACGACCAGAGATGCGTCCATGCCGTGGAGGCCATACCTGACCCCCCGTTCCATTTGTTCACCTCCGAGGAGCTCGCGCAGTTTCCCGGATACATACCTCCATCACTCGAGGGTTCTCACCACTAGTAGACTTTGTTGGAGGGCTTTTCGAGTGCTCGAGCCGTCATAAGGGTCCCTTTCTGCAGTACCTTTTGATAGGGGTATTCTAGTTTAGCACTCATAGCTTTAGTAGGAGGGTAGTGTAGTTAGTTTTTATTTTTCCATCGTACCATGTATTTTACTATTTTTGTATTTTCTTGTTATTTCCCTTGTATCGAAAGCTCAGCCCGATTATATAAGGGTGTGACTTTATGTACCTTTAATTATGATATTAATGAAAATATTCCTTTAGTGTGCCATTGACTTGTTATACGTTTATTTACTTATGTTTATTTTGTATGAAGTGCAATGTATGATTAGTTCACAATTGGTTCTTAGGCGGCTCTCACTTTGTTTTATGTTTCAAAAAAAAATTTACCCGTATCTTCCACTAAGTATTTTAATAAAAGAATGAGACTAAGAAGTAATAACCTAATGATTAACCTAATGTATTCTAAAGTATTGGGTTAAAAATTAGGATGTTACAGGCTAAATAATTCCTTGTTGAACCAAGTCCAGATACTTAGGGAAGTATTTACATTTCAGTGATGAAAGTGCGTTCTAGATTTCTCTGACAGAGTGTTTCTAGGTATGGTAATTGCCTTCTATGCCTTTCTTGGGGAGAATCGAAATACTCTTAAAGCAACTGTTAGTGACACCTACATGGAGATTGGGCTGTCCAACTTATCCACAATGGTCAGGGCTTCTACCACTAGAGTGAACTGTTTGGCTCAAGAAGAATGGTTCAAGTCACTTAGAGTAAGTGCTGAAGGAGTATCCAAATGCCTTACTGATTCAGCGAAACATCAACTTGGAGACATTACCACATCCATGCTTAGTTCATGGGCAAGAAAAGTTTTTACTACTGTCCAATTCACAATTCTTCATAGACAAGGAAGCATGGATGTTCTACTAGGTATGGATTGCATGGTACTTTCTATCTATTAACCAAAAGAAAGGTGAACCTGTCCAAGATGATAATGGATTACATGCCTAGTGCCATTACCAAAGAGAAGAGGAAGACTGCTAGAATTTCCTATTGGATGTTGCTGACAAAAATCTTCTAACATATCAAATACTTTCTTTCTGAAAATTGGTTTGAATATATGACCAACATAGACTACATAAATTCCTTCAGAACAATAAAGAAGACTCAGCCTGTGCCTACAAAGACTAGCTTAAAAAAGAAAGGCTTCCTGATCAGGGAAGCCATAGAGCTTGCTACTGAGCCTAAGAAAGAGGAGACTCAACAGAGAAAAGTAATGACAAATAGGAAGATCACTCTTCCTGAAAGCAGCTCTGAAAGCTTTGAGACAGTAGAAGGAGAAAATCATTTCTGAAAAAACTCCTCTCAAAACCAAGCAAAAAGACAAAAGAAGCCAAGTCAAGTGTAAAACCCTCCTAACTACCATATATTACTCGAGTGTCTATATAGTAATTAGAATAGTGTTAATTTTATTTTATACTTTATACTAGTCGAGAGAAATGAAAAGATAATAATAAAATGAGCTCATGTGTTGCAACAACTTATATATATACATCATAAGCAAGTTAGCACTATGTACAATACGTTAGAACATAAACCGTCAACCACTAAACTATTTAGGAACTCAATACAAAAGAAGACATCTTCTATGTCTATGCTAACCTGCTCAAATATCAGGGCCCAACAAAATCACTTTTTCCACAGAAATGGACCCATATAACAATCAGTAGAGTCAGTCAGTAGGATGGTGGTTTCCTAATTCTAAGCTACAACTATATACATAACACGAGTCCTTGAATCTCTCATACTCTCCTAATGAAAACCATTTGCCATCAGTGGGATGGTGTTGCCCCTAGCATGGGCATCAGGTCCAGCGGGTGGATCGAAGCTTGATGATGATGACGAAGAAGGATCATCTCCAGAAAGGGGCACAGGTGGTGTCGGAGGGGCTGCAAATATAGCAGGGTGTGCCATGTGTAAGAGCACACCATCATAGGGAAATTTGTGGTCAAACACAGAGGTACTAAACGAGCGGCTGAAAAATACATAGGCTTGTATCTGGGAATACGCTACTACATACAAAGAATCCAAATCTGGATCATAGTGCCACTGCCACTAGGGTGAGTCAAGGATGAATATCATGGACGATATCTGTGGAGTCTAAGCACAATACAATATACACACAAATAGGGATGAGAATACTATATAATTCTCAGTAGGGTCTCAGTAGGGTACCCACTCACATGTGAGTAGAATATAATCAATAAATTCATTCATATCCAAATCATCATGCGAGATCACATATATCAATATTAATGTACATAAGTCAAGGAAAATTAAATGCAAAATGGTAGTAATTGTATATGTTTCTCCTATATCTCATGGAATTCAACTTAGTGCAGTTGTTTCTTTTTATTAACATAGGGAAGACTTAATTTCACATCAAGTAATATTTGTAGTGGGTAACTCCATAGAGGACCATAAACTGCTAGGACATGAGCTCATTTCTATTCATGATCACTGGACTTCATTTTTTTTCCATTTTCGAATCACACATAGTTCTATTTCTTAATCGATACATCTATCGACTCATAACATTTCCTAGGAAGTTCTTATTTTTTTGGCCTTCCCTCTCTAACCCACATAAGCTTTGTCTCTATTTTCCCCATATGTTAAAACATGCACTGTGAAACTTCACATATTCTCTTTTGTCACATAACTACATCATGTACTTCTCTTTTTCAAAGGCATCCTTATATCACATGTTGGCATTCAATTACCTTGGAGTCTTATTCATGCCTTATAAGCACATCTTTAAAACAACAAGCATGCATTCATATGCCATATATTTGGAACAAATACCATTCTATCATTAATTTAAGAGTTTCTCACCATTTAAGCACCTTGGCAGATTTACTACCCCGATGACAATATTTAATATCCACCTCAAATGGCCAATTTGAGGGGGCACAAAAATCCTCGATGACACTTCAATGTGTCTAATAGTCCCTCTAAAAATTTCACAGGAAACAAAGCTCTATAACCATGTTAAATAAATTCTACAAGTTTGGTGGTCAGAGACCACTTATTCACAGCTCAAACCAAAATCTCTATAATTTTTATCCTTACAAAACGATGAAATCAACTGAAGAGAAACATCACAGTTATACTTTTAGAAGTTATCAACTCCCTGTAAAAATTTTAAATTAAAATTCTATCATTTGCTATGGTAATAAAATCAAACAATTTCACAACCTCAGTTTCAATAATCCAAATAACATGAGTACCATTTCAGTCCTTGATTTTTCTAAGGCATTAAAACTTAAAACTAGTGCTTAAGAATCAAGATGTTAGTTGCAACATATATTTTTCTCAGCTCCTAACTATGACCACAAATATGTCTAAAAGTTCATGAGATTTCACTGTTTGCAGCCAAACTGAAATTCCAACAGTATAACCCTAAATCTCTTTTGACAAAGATTTTTATCATCATCCAAACACATCATAAAAGTTAATAAATCAATAATCATATATCATCAACTCACTCAATCAAAAATTTCGGATAGAATCAAATCAGAAATGAGAAATATAAATTTTGCAAGAAAAACCCAATAAAACCCTACTCTTGAAAGCTAATGGTGTCTTAGTCTCTAGGATGCTTCAAGATTGTGCTCTTCACTCCAAAGCTCTCAAGACACCCAAATCACTCTCAAAACAGTGAGGTATAAGGTATCAAGGTTGGGATTCGGCGATAGTTTGAAATTCTGATCTGTTATATTTGTACGTGTTAAGGTGTAGAACAACCTTAGTGAAGGAAGATTTTGATTTTGGTAACTCTAGGCTAGTGTATATGAAAATTGAAACCAAGATAAAGCTCTTGGCTATGGAGGAGAGTTTGCTGCTGTCTCTCTTGGTAATGGCCGAAAATTTATGGCTTATTAGAAAAGCTTTAGCTTGTGTTAATCTTCTTAATAAATGCTATGAATATTATATATTATAAATTGTACAATATCTAATATTAGAAAGTAAATGGATGGCCAGATTTAATCTTGTAATTCAAGATTAAAACTTAGCCATTCATTTGATATAAATGGATAAGTCCTTTCCCTTTGTTAAGATTTAATTAGCTTTCAGTGTTAGAAATCGCACACTGAAATTTCGTTGAACAGGTAAAACCACGTATCCGGATAAATAAACATTGTCCGAAAATTAATTCTAAGTATAAAACCTTTTCTCCTAACCATTTCTAATCTTAATCCTATAAGTTTTCACTTTCGGGCATCTCCGAGTCTCAATTTTAGGATTTCGGAGGCCCATAGGGCCCACTAAATTACTATTCACTTTTTTTTATTACAAATCTGTTGAGTTGTTCTTATCATTTCCATTTCTGTCAGAATTTTGAAATTCTCATTAATAAAATCTCAATTAATTTCAGAATAAAATTTAGGGTGTTACATTACCACCCACCTTAATAAAAATTTTGTCGTCAAAATTTCATAACTGGAAATAATTTTGGATGATTTTTCTTCATGTTTGTTTCTAATTCCCATGTGTATTCTTCATTTTCAAGTCCACCCCGAGTCACTTTTAGAAGTTGCACAGATTTATTTCTAAGTTGTCTGACTTTTCTATCAATGATTTGAACGGAATGGGCTTGAAATGTCAAGTCATCCCTTAATTGTATGGACTCGGGTTCTATAACGTGATTTGGATCTGAATGATATTTCCTTAGTTGTGAGACATGAAAGACATTATGAAGGTTGGATAAATGTGGGGCTAAGGCTATTTAGTAGGCAGTTGATCCAATTTGTCGAAGAATTTGAAAAGGACCAATGAATCTTGGTGATAGCTTCTTAACTCTTAGGGCTCTACCTACCCTAGTAGTGGGTGTAACCTTCAGAAATACATGTTCTCCCTCTGGAAATTCTAAAGGTTTCCTTCGAGTGTCAGCATAGCTCTTTTGATGACTTTGTGCGGTGAGGATTTTCCTTATGATCTTCTGGATCTGCTCTGTTGTTTGATTAACAAGATTGGGTCCCAATAGTCCTGTTTCCCCTGAATCGTACCAACACAATGGGAATTGGCATTTTCTTCCAGATAGAGCTTCGTATGGGGCCATGCCAACACTAGCGTGATGGCTATTATTATAAGCAAATTCAACTAACAGAAGTAACTTATCCGAACTTCCCTTCTGCTCAATCACGCATGCCCTAAGCATATCTTCCAGGGTTTGGATGATACGTTTTGTTTGCCCATCAGTTTGGGGGTTATAAGCAGTACTTAAACAAAACTTAGTCCTAAAGGCTTTTTGGAAAGCTCCCAAAAACCTCGAAGTAAATCTAGGGTCTCTATCAGAAACTATTGAGGAGGGAACACCATGTAGTCTCACTATTTCTTGAATGTACAGAGAAGCTAACTTGTCCAAAAGGTAATTAGCTTTAATGGTAAGAAATGAGTAGGCTTGGCCAATCTATCTACCATAACACATATAGTATAATGACCTGAAGTTGTCCTTGGCAAACCCATTACAAAGTCCATGGATATATTTTCCCACTTCCATTCTGGGATTTCTAAGGGTTGTAGGGTGCCAACTGGTTTTTGATGTTCTATTTTAACTTTTTGGCAAGTTAAACACTTCCTGACATAGTCTTTTATGTCTCTTTTCATTCCTGACCACCAAAACATTTTCTTGAGATCTGCATACATTTTACTAGCACCTGGGCGTATAGTAAGTTTGCCCCTATGAGCTTTCTCTAAGATCTTCTTTATGAGATCGCCACTTGTGGGTACGTACACCATATCCTTGTATCTCCATATACCTTATTAGTCTTAAGTGAATCCTGGCAACTTCTTTGCACGCATTGATCTTAATATCTCCTGAAACTCTGGGTTTTCGTGTTGTGCAGCCAAAATTTGTCCTTTGAACTCACTTATTACTTTTATTTGACCTAGCACAACACCTTCAAGGCTCACAGACATGTCTAAACTAAGCTTCTTGAAACTTTCAACTAGCTCCATCTCTTTAATCCTCAGGCATGTTACACTTAGGGATTTCCTACTTAGTGCATTGGCAACAACATTTGCCTTGCTTGTATGGTAATTCAGATTAAACTCATAAGCCTTAAGGAACTTCATCCATCTTCTTTGCCTCATATTTAACTCTTTCTGATAAAAAAGATACTTTAAACTTTTATGATCTGAGAAAACATTGAACTGCATACCCCAAATACCACAGCTGCAAGTTCAAGGTCATAGGTTGGATAGTTTACTTCATGTGGGTTCAATTGTCGAGAAGCATAGGCAACCACATTATGATTTTGCATCAACACACATCCTAAACCCTTACTAGAAGCATCACAATAAACCTCATAGGGTTCATGAGGATTGGGTAATACTAGTACTGGAGCCATGGTAAACTTTTACTTCAACTCCTGGAAACTATTTTTACATTCCGGTGTCCAATTGAATTGGGCATTCTTTCGGGTTAGTTTCATCAAAGGTAAGCTATCTGAGAAAAACTCATGATAAAGCACCTATAGTATCCAGCCAACCCTAGGAAACTCCGAATCTCAGTCACCATTATTGGTCGTTCCCAATGAAGCACTGATTCTACCTTATTGGGATCTACGGCGATTTCCCCTCATGATACTACATGACCTAGGAATTTAACCTCCTCCATCCAGAATTCACATTTTGACAACTTAGCATACAACTTCCTCTCGCTTAGGATTTGTAACGCAACCCTAAGATGCTTTATCCAAGTGAGGGAGGAAGATTCGATTCATATAAGCCATTAATATAGTCAGAGCAGTAGTCAATCCAAAAGACATCACCCTATACTCATAATTTCCATATCGAGTTCTAAAAGCAGCATGGGTATATCCTCATTCCGAACTCGAATCTGATGATACCCGGATCTAAGATCAATCTTTGAGAATACAGTTGCACCTTGAAACTGATCCATGAGATCGTCAATTCTTAGCAAAAGGTACTTACTTTTATTGTCACTTTGTTCAATTGCCTATAGTCTACACAAAGCCTCACGCCCCATCTTTTTTCTTCACCAGAAGAACAGGGGCTCCCCTTGGAAAGGCAGTTGGTCTAATAAAATGCTTCCTTAATAGTTCTTCAATTTAGGACTTTAATTCTTTAAACTCCAAAGGGGACACCCTATAAGGAGCAATTCAAATAGGACCCGTTCTTAGAACCAACTCAATGGAAAATTTAATCTCTCTTTCAAGAAGAAACTTTGGAATATCCTTTGGGAAGACATCGGGATACTCCCTCACCACTGGAATCTTACTGAATTCATGATCACACTCAATTTCATTAGCAGAGAGGAGAACATATTCCTGATGATCTGTCTTACAAGGGTTAGGTGTTACTAGGTTCAAATAAAAAGAAAAAGGAACCAAAGGAATGGAAGGTAACATGGAAAGAAATATAGAAGTTCGATCTGGACAGTGTAAGAGGACATAGTTGGGCACCAACCAATCCATACCTAAAATTACATCTAAACCAGATGAAGAAAGACAAACTAAATTGGCAGTAAAGTCTCTAATACCTATTTGAAGAGGAATATTCATACATGTATAACAAGTCCTAATAGGACCATCAATAAGAATGGATACAAGGAGATCATAAGGTAATTCAGACACAGATAATTGTAACTTCTGTACACAGTCATGAGATATGAAAGAATGAGTGGCACCCATATCATACAGTATATCTAGGACATTACCATTTTTTTCATACTTACCTTGGATCAGATCGGCAGATTGAGAAGCTTCTTTGGCATTTATAGTAAAAACGCACCCATGTTGTTGTGGCCTGGAGGCGGGCTATTGACCTTTCATTTTGGGGCATTCAAATATTTTGCATCCTAGTTTCCCACAGCCAAAGCAAACAATTTGAGTAGTCCAGCAAGGCCTGTTCCCATGATGTTTTCCATATTTAGGGCACTCTTGTCCTGGTTCTGGTCTTGGAGACTGAAGTTTCTTTCCTTTGCTATTATTGTGTTGTTATTAGGGGGATATCTCCTCTTAGGTTGATTGACAGGCTTGAATTGAGGGCCTTGGGCTGCTAGTCCTCTCTTAGCATTACCTTGTGCATAGTTGAAACTTGCTAGCTTTGTGTTAGATTCCTCTGCACGGTGGTATTTATTTACCAGGATAGGATGGTCTCTAATCTTCAAGAGACTTACAGTTGCTTCTATGTCTTCACGTAGACCTTCTTCATATTTCATACACTTCCAAGCTTCGTCAGGGTCACGTTTGTAAATTGTAGAAAACTTGCAAAGCTCTTCAAATTTGGCGGTATACTCTACCACACTCATAGGTCCTTGTTTAAGAGCCATAAAATTTAACTCTTTCGCATTTCTTACAGAAGCAGGGAAATACTTATGATAGAAAGCCTCTTTGAAGATATCCCAAGTAACTTCAGTCTGGGAAGCTTCAAATAATCCCCTGGTACCAACCCACCAGAAATCTACATCTGCTTCTAGCATATAGGTGGCAAAGGCCACCTTTTGGATCTCTATACAAAGAAGAACTGAGAAAATCTTCTTCATGGCCTGTATCCACTCTTCTGCTTTACAGGGGTTGAAAGCTCCTCAAAATGGAAAAGGATTTGCTTTCCTAAACTTAGCAAATTTCTGATATTCCCTATCCACTTTGTTTCCTCCTAGGTTACTAGTTGGGTTTTGTTCCTCGCTGCGGTTTAGTCTTTCCATCATTCAATTAGCAACCACCACTTGTTCTCTCAGCGCCGTGGCCATCTCGCGAAAAGTATCCATCATGTCAGCCTCATTTCCAGCTCCTCTCCTTGTATGCTGATTCGAAGTCATTGATTCCTATCACACAAAACAAAATATTGAGTTGATCAGGCTTAATACCAAGCTAAGAGTGCCAGTAACCCACAACATTCATAACTAGCAGTCACACATATATATGAAATTATAATGCATGACAACTATTACAGAAGCATACCCGATCCAATCCTCAGGCTTATAGGATAGTTCGGCTCTAATACCATAATATAACACCGTCCTAACTACCATATATTACTCGAGTGTCTATATAGTAATTAGAATAGTGTTACGTTTATTTTATACTTTATATTAGTCGAGAGATGTGTTGCAACAATTTATATATATATACATTATAAGCAAGTAAGCACTATGTACAGTACGTTAGAACATAAACCATCAACCACTGAACTGTTCAGGAGCTCAGTACAAAAGAAGACATCTTCTATGTCTATTCTAACTAGTTCAAACATCAGGGCCCAACAAAATCACTTTTTTTTATAGAAATGGACCCATATAACATTTAATAGAGTTAGTCAGCAAGATGGTGGTTTCCTAGTTCTAAGCTAGCTATATACATAACACGAGTCCCTGAATCTCTCATACTTTCCTAAAGAAAACCATTTGCCATTGGTGAGATGGGATTGCCCCTAGTACGGGCATCAGGTCTAGCGAGTGGATCGGAGTTTGATGATAATGATGAAGAAGAATCATCTCTAAGAGGGTGCACATGTGGTACTGGAGGGACTATAAATACAGAAGGGTGTGCCATATGTAAGGGCACACCATCATAGGGAAATTCGAGGTCAAACTCGGTTGCAAACACAGAGGTACTATACAAGCGGCTGAAAAATACATAGGCTTGTATCTGGGAATACGCTACTACATACAGAGAATCCAAATCTAGATCGTAGTGCCACTGCCACGGGGGTACGTTAAGGAAGAATATCACGGACGTCATCTGTCGAATCTGAGCACAATACAACATACACACAAATAGGGATGAGAATATTATATAATTCTCAGTAGAGTACCCCCTCGCATGTGAATAGAATATAATCAGTAAATTCATTCATATACAAATCATCATGCTAGATCACATATATCAATATTAATGTACATAAATCAAGGGAAATTAAATGCAAAATGGTAGTAATCGTATGTGTTTCTCTTATATCTCATGGAATTCAATTTAGTGCAGTTGTTTCTTTTTATTAACATAGGGAAGGATTAATTTCATATCAAGTAATATCTGTAGTGGGTAATTCCATAGAGGACCATAGACTGCTAAGACACGAGCTCATTTCTATTCGTGATCATCGGACTTCATTTTTTTTTCCAGTTCCGAATTATACACAGTTCTATTTCCTAACTGATTCATCTACCAACTCATAACATTTCCTAGGAAGTTCTTTTTATTTTTTTGACCTTCCTTCTCTAACCCACATAAGCCTTCTCTCTATTTTCCCCATGATAAGAGGCATATGCCACTTATCTTACTTCTAATTCTTAGCTTTTTACATGAGTTTTTCTATGTTATTGATGTGATTAATTAGATATTTGATTTATTCCTCATTGTGTACTTTTGATAGAACTATTGGCTTTTGCATTGATTTTGGGAATAATTTGTAATTACAAGCTGTTGCGTTTAACTTGTCTCTTTGAGTATGGTTTATGCGTAGGAGCTTTGGATCAAGTGCAAAATGTCAAGAATAAGGGATCGGATTGAGACAAAAAAGGATGTTTTGGAAAGCTAAAGAAGTCTTCTATAACTTTTATGTTTAGCTCAAAACCCAGTTCTAAGAGCATCTTGGTGAAAATTAAGTTACAAGATTAAAGGTTGCTAATGTTCTAATGCTGTCAAACTTGACCTCTAGTCAGTATGTTTGCAATATCTGGAGCTACAGATATCCAATTGAGGTGATTTTGGTGGCGTTAGAAAGCTTATTCAAAGGGCTACAATCATTATTTCTGGTGGCGAGGGCAAATTCTATTCTGTCTACCGCTGCAGCGCTATTGCTCAACAGCACCTGGAAAATTGACTGTTATCAGCATTGCTCACTGGTGAGCGCCGCAGCACTAAGAGCGCTACAGCGCTCGTGCGATGACGCAGAAGACCTTATTTTATCTGTTTTTGGGCCCACTTTGGCCTACTTTTAGAAGGCAGTATATATAGGAATGTTATAGACTTTTACCCTAGTTTTTTAGTTTTTAGTTTTTAGAGTTTTTTAGTTTTTTAGAGTTTTGAGTTTTGGAGTTTCAGTTTGGAGAACTCTCTCTCTCTCTCTACATCTCTCTCCATCTTCTCTCTACGTCTTCTTCTTCTCTATTCTTCTTTCTCTTTGGATTTCATTGGTGAAGGTGATTTGTCTTGGAGATCGTGGCGATGATCATTGCTATTATTTCCAGGTTCTTTTATCTTTATTATTGTAATCCTCCAGAGATGGAGGAGTAGATTTCTTTTCTAGTGTAAGGGTTTCTGGATGGATTGGGATGATGTTTGAGACATCTTTTGATATTAAATGCATTGGTTTTCTTAATGTTCTGCAGTTTCTATTCCTATAATTATTGTGGTGATTGCTATAATCTTTATTGGGATAACTAAATTAGCGATCGTCGTTTAGGGAAACCCTTTGGGTATAAATTGATAGATCTATTGGTTTATGTTTGAGGGAGAACATTAGAATTAACTTCCGATTGGCAGTTAGGCTATAGCAATTGGTTTATTAAATTGATGCGATTTCTAAATAAATTGGCGATTGTCGTTTATTAGTTATTTGCATTGATTAAATTCTAGAGGTTGATTGATCACTAGTAGAATTGCCAGTAATTTGTCACTAATAGCCACCAATGGGTTTAATATTTGGTCAATGATAATTATTTTCCAATCCTAGGAATACCTTGCACTAGTATTTCCTTTATTGTTGTTGTTACCTTGTTGCTGTTATCTTTTAATTTAAATTGCTTTAATCTTAATTCTCCAAACCCCTAATTTCTAATTGACTAGTAACACTTCGTTGTGAGACGACCTGAGTTGTGCCCTTTACTACATTTTTGGTGCAACTTATCACTTTTATAAATTTTAATTTGTTGTGAGTCGCGACAGCTCGCATCAAATTTTGGCGCCGTTGCCGGGGAAGTGGTGCTAGTTAAATTTTGTAAATAATTTTTCTTTTTATTTTATTTTATTTTGGCCAAAAAAAATATTTTTTTATTTATTTTTCTTTATTATTATTATTTTCACTTGATTTTTCATGTTTACTAACACGTACTTTAGTTCCCAGACATATGGCTCTTGTAATGTTGCAGGTACACAGGTTGCTGATGATGCTTACTCTGGCATGTCCCAATCTCATTGGTATGATTGTATGAATCAGGGATATGAGAGTGTTGAGTCATCTCAACACTTGTATTTCCAGCAACAATTCCAGCCACCACCTTCACTCTATCAGCAGAATTTGCAATCCTGCTAACAACAGGAGACCTATGACTTGCAGTATCAGCAGTCTCCAACATTGCTTGTTCCTCCCAGTATCTCTGAACCTCCATGGCAAGAAATGATGAGAGCAATAATGGAGAGTCAAAAGAGAACTAGTGATGCTTTGCTAGAGATGACGAATGACATAATTAAGTTGCAGAACTCATGGTTCCAACAATCGAGTTCATCTCAAATCCCAGATGTGTTGCCGAGTTTTGAGCAGTGCAGTGATACATCTCAACAAGACCCAATTCATATCGATGAAACACCACAAGAAGAATTGGTTGATGAGACATTTGATGCTCCCTTCATTCCGCTTGCCAATTCTGATGACCATGATTGTGGTGAAGATACAGACAGTGTTGATGTTAACAATGTGAGTGATTCTCCCTCAAACATAATCCCCTTAGAAATTTTGGTTGGGGAATCTCCACACCCTGCTCATGTTGAAGATATGGAGAGTTCACCTTCAATTTTGGAGAACTTTGCTCATACAGTAGAGTTGACTGATAATTACAATACTGTTGATACTGCAAAGGAAGATTCCATGGTTGAGATATCAGCTACAGAGGTTGTACCTTGTGCCCAACCATTATCTCTTAAGGGCCAATCACTTTTATTGAAATTGGAACTTCCTCTCCCTGAGCACCTTTTAGAGCGAAATGAGTATCCTATTCTGGAAAGTGATGCTCAGCTCCAAGCTTTATGTGCACTTTATGGTGAAGTGGCTGGAAGTTTTGGGGAACTTGGTGGCATGATTCATATACTCTGGGATCCAAGTGAAGTGAAAAGACCCAAGCCTTGGTGGAAATTCCTGGATCAATTCAAGCATAAGCCTCCATGAGGGTCCTGACCGTCCAACTTAAGGACGTTAAAACAAAGTGCTAGGTGGGAGACAACCCACCATGAGGTTTTTCTTTACTTTCCCTTTTATTTTTCTGCATTTCATTTATTTTCATTTTAATTTTGAGTCTTGCATTTTATTCATTTTTATTTGTGTCCTACACCATTCCTTTGGAACCTTAGAGATCACATGAATATGCTTACACCATATGCACCTTATTGACTTGCTTGGCATTGACTTTATCTTCTATTGCATGCTTGGTAGATTCATTGTTGTTTGGATTAAGTACATGCACTTTTACCTATGAGATTTTGAGCCTCTTGATTGGACTATCATGTGCCATACTTATTTGTTCATGTGTGTTTCCCTCTTTGGATTTGGATTCTAGAACTTGCTTAAGGTCTTATTTGAAAGTATGTTCCCATATGCATGCTTGAATATGATTGAGGCAATTTTCTTTTTTTTTTAGCCACTTGCCCATATATCCACCTTTTGCATGTTACCATTGTTTAGCCCCTTTGAGCCTTATTGTCCATTCTTTTGTTTTAGCACATCCTTAGCCAAAAGTGAAAAACCATGAAAACTCCCAACCTTTTAGGCTTAGGAGAGCATTTGTGCAAATTCATTTATGTGCTTGAGCATAAGTGTGGGGGAGAGCATGAGGACATGCTCCAATTTAAGTGTGGGGGAGGAATAATGTGTACACAATAAATTCAGCAAGTGGCACACTAAAAAAAAAAACTGAAAAAAAAGAAAAAAAAAAATTCTGAAAAAAGTTTGGTTGAAGGTGTGCCACATTGAAATTTAAGGCCTGTAATTGTGATTAAAATGGACAAAGTGTACCCTTAAGCACTTGTGCTCTTGGTGTATGCATTTACTCTCCTTTGACTTGAGGTTTAGCCTATTGGCCTATATATTTATCCACCTTCACCTAAGCCCCATTACAATCAAAGGTAAGTCCTCTTGATTCAATATGCATGTGTGTGTGACAAAATGGAGAATGAGACCCGTAGCAAGCATATGGTAATGCATTTTCACTTGAGGTGATTTGAGTGTACATCTTATCCCAAAACACTTGAGTGAATGAGTGGCAAACACTAATCTTGGGAGGATTTTTTTACTTGATTCATTCATCATGTATGTTGATTCTACCTTGTGTGCTATGTTTTTGCTCATGCCTTGCTTGTTGAGATCATCTTTGATTGTTGGTGTAAAAGCCCAATGCTTATATCTCTAGGTTCATTGGATTGGTGTATTGTCATTTAATTTCATGCATCATGCATTTTTAGATTTAGGAGTCTAGTGTAGTCCTTGTATACTGCTTCTCATCCATACCTTGGTTTGATCTTAGTTCACATGAGAACATGTGAAAGCTTAAGCGTGGGGGAGTTTGATAAGAGGCATTTATGCCACTTATCTTACTTCTAATTCTTAGCTTTTTACATGACTTTTTCTATGTTATTGATGTGATTAATTAGATATTTGATTTATTCCTCATTGTGTACTTTTGATAGAACTATTGGCTTTTGCATTGATTTTGGGAATAATTTGTAATTACAAGCTGTTGCGTTTAACTTGTCTCTTTGAGTATGGTTTATGCGCAGGAGCTTTGAATCAAGTGCAAAATTTCAAGAACAAGGGATCAGATTGAGACAAAAAAGGATGTTTTGGAAAGCTAAAGAAGTCTTCTATAACTTTTATGTTTAGCTCAAAACCCAGTTCTAAGAGCATCTTGGTGAAAATCAAGTTACAAGATTAAAGGTTGTTAATGTTCTAATGCTGTCAAACTTGACCTCTAGTCAGTATGTTTGCAATATCTGGAGCTATAGATCTCCAATTGAGGTGATTTTGGTGGCGTTAGAAAGCTTATTCAAAGGGCTACAATCATTATTTCTGGTGTCGAGGGCAAATTCTATTCTGTCTACCGCTGCAGCGCTATTGAGGTGATTTAGCGCTGCAGCGCTCAACAGCACATGGAAAATTGACTGTTATTAGCATTGCTCACTGGTGAGCGCCGCAGCACTAAGAGCGCTGCAGCGCTAGTGCAATGCACGCAGAAGACCTTATTTTATCTATTTTTGGGCCCACTTTGGCCTACTTTTAGAAGGTAGTATATATAGGAATGTTATAGACTTTTACCCTAGTTTTTTAGTTTTTAGTTTTTAGAGTTTTTTAGTTTTTTAGAGTTTTGAGTTTTGGAGTTTCAGTTTGGAGAACTCTCTCTCTCTCTACATCTCTCTCCATCTTCTCTCTCCATCTTCTCTCTACATCTTCTTCTTCTCTATTCTTCTCTCTCTTTGGATTTCATCGGTGAAGGTGATTTGTCTTGGAGATCGTGGCGATGATCATTGCTATTATTTCCTTTGAAGTCTTTATATCCTTTGAAGATGAAGAAGAGGAAGAGCGAATTCTCAAGGAACAGAGAACTCTTCAAGAATAGAAGAGGCTAGAGGAAGTCAGAGAAAGGTAACAAGCTAAGGGAATTCAAGGGTCCAATACACGAAGAAGAGGAAGATCCACTCTACCTAAACCCTTTGCTGTTGTTAAGGAATAATCAACTAGGCCCATGACTGAGTAGCTCGGATATACCTCCTTTCCCATATCGGCTGTATCTCTTAGAGACACAATGGCTTCGGAAACAAACTTCACCTCTGAGTCAGCCACTGCTCCCAGAAGAACAACAATCATGGAGCCTAAAGTGACTTCTCCAGGACAATAATGACTTCATGAAAATTAATCAATTGATAGAATCAATGTCTAAGTTTATTGCTTCAAAATCTCAGCCTAAGGAAGAAGGAGTGGATGAACTGAACTTCTTTGTCAATGAGCTCTTCTCCAATCTAGAGCTAATTCATGAAGAGCCATCTGTGATACCAATCATTGAGGAGCCAGCTGAGGAGACTCATGAGCAATAATCTGTTGTGATCTTAATGGTACCTCAACTTCCTCTTTTCATTCAGATTACCTTAATAGAAGAAGAAAATGATAGAGCATCAGAAGCCTGTGTCCCTCTAGCTAAGGAAGTTGCTGATTCTCCTTGGCTCAAGAGCTTAAAACTGTTGCTGCTCCTATTCTTGAGCCTACTGTTGCTCCTGTTGCCCCAATTACTGACATGCCATTCTCTCAACCTTTTGTCAATGCATATGCTGAAACTCAGGCTAAATCGCCAAAGTCTGAAGAGACTATACCCTTAAACATTCCTAAGCCTTTTCCAAGAGCTACTCTAGTATCAACACCCATCAATTTACCCCATCCATCTTCACCTATGTCTCCAACAAGCTTTCAGATCAATCAAATCATCTTGCACTATCTGAGAGAGATTGCCTCAAGACAGGATCAGTTTGAAGCTATACTTATAAAGCACGGTGCCCAACATAGACATCATAAAGAATTACAACTTCAGATTCTTCAAACCAACCAAGAGATTCTTCGGGAGCTAAGGCGTCGAGGCTAACGATGAGGTTCCTGGTTCCCTGCACACCTTTTTTATGATGCCAAAATAGGGAGAAAGAAAATGAAGAAAATCCTTTGTGATGGAACTCAAAGGGAGTCAATTCAAGGGGAGCTTATGCTGAGGGGAAGCTCTGAGATAAATTTTTCAGGATGCATTTCTTGGTTTTGAACAATTAGCTTCTTATCGCTTAAAAAATTTTCTTACTATTCTTGAACAATCCTTATATGCGTGTGAATTCTCTCTTAATAAAATCCGTTATATCTGCTCAAATATCATGCTTTCTGCTTAAACTCTGATACACATATATGTTTTTAAGTTATGATACATATCGATGCCTACTTATCATGCTCAGCTAATCATATATCATGCTTGTTGATGTATGCTTCTGATCTCTTAGGCACTTGTTGTGAATTATTTACTCATTGACATGCTAGAATAATTAGCTCACATCTGTATTTGTGATTAGTACTAGCAAGTATCTTATGAAGCATAAAAATCTCTCTATTGTTGCTTTGATACTCATATCTTTCTGATGTGCTTCGATATGTATGATATGCTTAAAATACCTATCTTTATAAAATACATTCTCTCTGACACACTTATGAGATGTTTTCAAAGGCTATGTATAGCTTGATCGACTATAGTTGTGAATAGTTACTGAGGACTTTCAGAAACTTGTTTCTATATGCTTTAAATACAACTAAGATCAGTTTGTAAGCCTCAGAACCTTCTGGAGTGTGCTGCGCTTATATGACAAACAATGTGTTATATTCTGATTGATATATGCATTAATGACCAAGATTACATAAATAGCATAAACATATTATTGTTTTAAGAAAAACTTTTAAAAGTATTTCATGCTGTAATACTTATGTAAAAAGTTTCTTAGCTTATGGCATAAAAGGCTTCTTCCTTTTTGCATGCTCTAATTCACTTGGGACTAATCCCTGTTTGAGCATTAGAAACCTCATATAGAAATATGTTGATAAAATATAAAAGGTTTCTTTCAGCATCAGAAACTATATTTGTATCATTTGTGTTTTTCTAAGGACATGCTTTGATTGGTTTATCACACATACACACACACAAATATATATATATATATATATATATATATATATATGTATATATATATATATCTATATATATATATATATATATATATATATATATATATATTAGCATCTGTCTTAAAAAGGGCTTAGGAAAAGAATGTGCTTAATAACAAATTTAATGAAGATGAAATATCACAAGTATTACTTGCTTTTCATTCAAGCACATTAAATTTTAGAAAGTCTCTTTATAACAAAAGGTCAGGCTGTTGATGTAAAAGGACTTAAACGATGACATCTGCTTTAGTATCTCTATGATACATCTAAAAAAGCACACTGATTTAATTTAAAAAGTTTCATCATAACCCAAACAGCTCTGATTTAAGTTATTTATCGGTTTAAAACATTTTTGAACACATCCGATCACACCTTAAGAAAAGGACTTCCTGAAATTTAAATTCTGTGATGTTTTGAAAGAACATATGCCTATCAAGATATATTCTGCTATATTTCTTTCAACATCTCTTTACAAGATTTTCTTCAAATTGGTTTGTCATCATAAAAAAGGCGGAGATTATAAGCACCAGAACCCTTCAGAAAACATAGAGCTATATGTTTTGAATGACAACAAAATCAATTTAAAGAAAATACTTTGAAGAACGACTAATGTCTACCTTAAGTTTCTTGAGAAAGCATAACATGTATTTTCAATTTTGCATAGCACGGACTTAAACGAGAATAATTTCACTTTATATGTGCAAGTATGATTTATCTCGTGTTAAGACATTAAGCTTAATAGAAGTGAACATTATATCTTGAAAAGTACATTTACATGCATCAAGGAATGAAGCAAATCAAATCAAGAACAAGAACCAAGGCACAAGAAAATGAAGAGATCATTCAAAATCTAAAACCAAAGTGTTATACAGTCTTCAATCATCGTGATCATAATTCTTTTATCATCATAAAGCTCAAATTGAAGATTAGAAGACCAAAGAATCATCAAGGAACAGATAGCGCACGTGAAAAAGCTCACTTCATTGTGGAATGTTGAACACTACAGGGAAAAGAAGGAAATTTGAATTTCAAATTTCAAAACTCGAGTCAAATCCAGTTTCAAAACTGGTATATTATCTCTTTTGGCTATTTGGCTAGCCACTCTAGTTTCTAGAAGGAAAAGTTCAGAAATCATGATCAGAAAATAAAAAAGTAGTTTCTGAAAGAACATTAGAACCTCAACTATACAATGACTTCTGTAATTGATGTGACAGATTGTCAACCTACTCTTCTAGACTGCTTTTCCAAGACACAAATGGATGATCTACACATGTTACTTGGAGAACTGATCAAAGGCAATGGTCATAAAGGAAGACCTCTATAAATGAGATGTTGTGCTCAAAAGCCGACGAGAGGATTGAATACATAAGAGCAGAAACTCTAGGAAAATCCATCCATGCTTTTTGCAAGGTTCATCATATTATGTAATCAGTTTCTTTGAAGTGTAAAAAATCTTCTTTCTAGTTGCTAAACATTTTGTATACACTTCCTTGGAAGATATGTTAGAAAGAAATCGCTTAAGTTATCCCAGGTCTATTTATTGTATATTTGTAAGGAAACTTGAGTGTGGGTTAGTTTGAGTGGTAACCTAAACACAAAACATTTGTATCCTTGATCTAGTAGTGGTTAGTGAGACATAGCTTGGATAGGCTAAGGTAAAACTACTTACAACGTGATGATAGAGGCATTCTACTTATCACGATTTAGTTTAGAGAGGTTGGGAAGAACTATTTGCAACATAGTGGTAGAGGCGTTCTACTTATCAGGTTCAGCTTGGAGAGGCTGGGAAGAACTATTTGCAACGTGGTTGTAGGGGTTGTCTACTAGTCATGGTTCAGGTTGGAGAGACTGTAAAGAACTACTCAGGTTGTGATAGCAGGAGTTGTCTACTATTCATGGTTAGAGATTGGAAAGACTACTGTAAAAACTATCCAGTTTCTTTATCAGGTTGAGAAAGTGTTTAATGAATCTCAATGGAAGTTAAGTATTGGATGTAGGCAGGTTTCGCCAAACTAGTATAAAAATATCTGTGTCATACATTCTTCTCCTTAATCTCTTTTATTTTCACTTTTCTATTTTATTATTCCATATATGCTGGTAATTCTCTTTATCTGTTTGTTTATTACGCCATACTTCAGAAACTTACTTTCTAAAATACCTAACTTTATCTCTACTGTACTTCAAGCAAAATGCTTGATAGTTATTGTTTAAGATTTTTAGCAAAGATTAAAAGGAGCAGAAGTAAAGCAAAGGACAATTCAACTCCCCATTCTCGTACACTTTTCTACCCATAGCCATGTGTTTTTTTCTTTTGCACATATCACAAGCATTGACGCTTTGATTCACTACGAAATTATGTGATTACCCCGATTGAAGGCGTGGAAAAACCATTTTGGCCCTAACATTTTTCCCTTTCATACATTATTCTAAACATTCTTCTTTTTCTCCCTATTTATGAAAAATTTGGATGCTTGGCGAGAAGTTGAAGGACTCACAAAATTAATAGTGGCAAACTTTGTTTCCTCATTGCCATTGGAAAGCTCATCTTTACCAACATCAACTAGCTCAATAAGCCTTCACTGTCTTCTTTTTCGTTGCCTTCGTTTTTATTTGTTGCTATTGCAAATTGTTTTTAATTGCTATTGGACTAGCCTTTTTCTAGTCCATGTATTATAATATTTTTAGATATCATTGTTTTATGTAATGCCTTTATTTATGCGCATTTCTCTTTTCATTGTGAATCTTTCTAGGGCTCCTTTGTTACCATAGGCAGCAGGTTTGCCTCTATTTTTCTTTGCCGCCATTGCTGTTTTTGGTGGCCAATTCTTTTCCAGCCTTAGATCTTACTCAGATGGTTTCCCTTTTTAGGTCGTGGGTGTCACGACCTAACTTAGGCACGTGACCAGCACGTGAGAAATCTGATTCTCATGTAAGTTTCGTGACCTAGGTTTCTCTATATGCATAGTTAAATTTAAGTTTTTTCTGAAACAAAATGTCTTTCTTCTACTTGCAAATCATTTGTTCATCAACTTCAAAATAATCAACGATCAAAATGACTCAATATGGAGGTTCATAATTTGTCTCTAAGGTCTGGAATCATAATGCAATACATAAATTTAAATTACCCTTTTTAAAAAATGTTTATGAAACTAATACAATTAAGTGATTAAATATAAAATCTAAACATGTTATCATAATATACAAAATGCAAGACATGATCTAAGGTCTGGGATCCTGCTTGCAATGTACCGGAGCACTCTAAACGGAATGAGAATGCTTCACTCAAGTGAAGTTTATCAGCTATACTCTAGTGCTGTTTCACGGATGGCTAGGAGAATAGCAGTTACAATACCTGTAATATAGTGAAAAGTAGAGGGGTGAGTTTTGGTACCAAAACTCAGTGAGTGAGTCATCACCTGAAACCCCATTTCATGGGACACCAAAAAACGATGCATAAAAATCATAATAACATTAATAATACTAAAAAATATCATATAACCAAGTATACATATATTTCTAATGGTCCTTTATAATCATCATGTTATAACTCAAAAATAATTTTCTCAATTCACTTGCATATCTGAAGTCATACGAGCTCACAATGTAGTAGCTCCTAGAGAAACAGTAATCTCTGCTCTAGTTACGCACAATGTTTGTGACGTAACAAAACTCTGAATATAAATCTCTAGTCACATCTAGACATTACATATCGCCATCCCCATGTGTGATAATAAATTCTTCATTATCTCTGGCCTTAGCTACTTTGTACCAAGGTTAATGGATTTACTGTCGTTAACGTACAGCCTGTTTGTCTATAGCTACCTTCTAAACTAACCAAATAAATCCATTAAAACCAAAATCTTTAAACCTTTTTAATTCTCTGAGAGCTCTAAATCTGTCTGATTTTAACAGTTTGACTTTAGCATAAATGTGGCTATGAAATCATGCCCAAGGGATCACTCTTTGTAGACATTTGTGATTTCATAAACTCACAGAACATGTATCCGCCAACTGTTATGAATCTCATGAAGATTCAAGCTCTAAAACCTTTTGATTTATTCTCTAAAACAATATTCAAATTACCAGGATTTTTATAGTCTAAAAAGCTCAATAGCATGCTTTGAAATCAAGAGGTTAAAACTATACATCTAATCATTCCTCTAAACTTCATATCTAATTATAAAACTAAATCATACATGTAAATCAGTTCCGGAATCCATTGAAATAATCATAAAAGTTTTTAACAGTTACACAAATCATCAATTCTATATAAAATCAATATAAAAAATATGGTCCCATGAGTTTTCTCAAAAACATATTTTAAGTTCTAAAATCAACAATTTAAAACATATATTCCAACAGTAAACTTGAAATCTTTATGCAGTACGTATTTCTTAAAATTAAGTAGTAAATCGTATTTTCATGAAAATAACTTTAATGCAGAACATAAAGATATCATATGTGAACCCACTTACTTGGAAGGGTGAACAATAAAGGATCTATACTGATAGAACTCCTTGGAGTAGGAACAATATCAGTATCTAACATAAGATCCATAATACTTTAGATTAACTTCTAGAAATCACTAGATAACTTAAAGCTGGATCTAATACTAAGGAAAAGCATCCCCTCTTGGATAACATGAGGAAATAGCAAAACCAACCTCAAGAACAAAGGGGAAATGGAAGAAAAGGAGTGAAAACATCATAATCTTTTTCCTTAAAGCCTTCGAAGTGAAAGATTAGAGTTAGATTGATGAAAAATGGAAAAGGAATGGAGGTTTGGAGGTGAGAGGTCGTGTTTTCTGGAATGGAAGGAGTAGGGATTGTGTTGTGAGGTGTGGGAATGTTCTAGACCCCGAAATAGGGGGTTTTTAATGTGTTGTTGATTGTTTGGGCGGTGAATGACTGCTGAGGCAGTCCCTTACCCTGCTGCAGCACCGCCTTACTTTCTGTTGACTACCCGGGTGGTCATATGACCGCTAGGGCGGTTTCACCTATTTACAAATGTCCTCATTTATTTTACTCTCCATTAACTTTAAAACGTAAATGTAAATAAAGGAATACCCCCCATTTGGATTAAAAAAAATATTAGAAAAATCAAAATGCCAACAAATCAAAATCAAAATTTTGGGTTTTAGTTCAAATCCAGGAATTCTTACAATTTTATAAACTTGTGGGTTGAAAACGAAATGTTTAAAGGTTTCATAAAATTCATTAAAAATCACTCTTTAACTTATTTTTCTCTAAGAAACAATTATCGGGACTTTTGGTTCCAAGGATATGACTCCATCATATGGTCCTCCACGGAGGTGTAGGGTTCAGACTTAGCAGAATTCAGGACTCGAAACGACAGATGAAGATAACCAATACCCTTCCTAGTTCGAAAAAATTTCCTAATCCTTTTATTTAAAATTAGGGGTATTACAGTGGGAAAATGTGGTCAATCCAAAACTCTGAGCATCCCAGTTCCCTTCAATCCACTATTCATCCACTTTTTTGACCCTGAGGTGGTGGGAACCGCTTCGGTTATTGATCATGACTATCTGGAAGCATTTTGGGAATGTGTTCTCATTTGCTCTAACATCGAGATAGAGGGAAATTATTCCTTAGTTCCTCTAGATAGTTTGAAGCATATTTGCTCGGACTGAGTTTAAAATGAAGATCCCTTTATTGAGTTTCAGATTGCCTTGCAGAACCAATAAGCATTGCCCCATCTTAACTTCATCCTAACAGTTGGGTTATGACATGGGGTTTTGAGCTTGTTTGCAAAGTTCTCAAAATCCTTCTTTCGATCTGATAGAATTTTCTTCTTTCTTTTTGCCCTTATTTCCCCAATAGGGAGCGACGAGAAGTTGAGGTGGGTCTCTTTCCGAGCTCATCAAGGGAGGAAAGTGTTCGAACCCTTCGAAAAGAGATTTGATAACTTCAAATAATTTTACTTTGAATTTTAAAATTCAAGGCGTGAGGGATCACATTCCATTTTTCTTAACTGAGGAGGGTGTACCCTAATTCCTATGCTGTTGGCAAATCAAATTCCATGCCCCCACCATTAAAATGAAAAGTTTAACTAATACGAAGAAAGCCATTATAGAGATTTTTCTTCAAAGTTGGAAGCAGGGCATTTATTGTTAAAGAAGGTGTTTGGAGTTCCATATGACTTTGCCAAATGATACCTTTCTTCATTTCATTTATTTTTCCATGCCCCATTTGCTTTTACAAATTTTGCTTTTTGTTTTTTTCAGAATCCATGGTAGCTTGAAATCCAATGGCTACCCTATGCAAGGTATATCTTAAGGACAGGAGCTCCAAGACAAGCAACCCTGCTTATGTGACCTCGAGTAACCCTGAATCTTCTTTTCCTGATTTGCTTTCCAAGAAGCCTAAGTTGATGGAATCAAAATCACCCTAGAGGGAACCCTTGGTCACCTCTTCATCTTGGGATCAGGAGAGAGCTCAAGAAAAACAAGTAGGATTTTTCAACAAGTCGGTATTGGTTTTTTTTATGTTTACTTGGTTATTGGGGACTTTCTTGAGAGCCTATAGTAGGCTGAGAGGAGCTTGCTAGATATTTATGCTGTTGTTGATCATTTCGAGCTCTAGGCCTTCGAGTTCAAGAAGTTAGCAAAACATAAGCAAAGACTCAGAGCCTTGCTTGATGTTACCAAGGAAGAGAGGGATGGGCTTCGCTTTGTAGCTGACGATTACAAGAAGGAGTTGAATGCCCTTTTTCTTCGAGCAGAGGCTTTAGAGAATATGGTTGCAAAGTTAAATGAGCAAGTGAAGAATTTTGACCAAGAAAAATCAACCTTGGATATAAGGTTACGCGCCTTAAGAACAAGCTGGATTCTACCATCGATGCTTGGATGTCTAGTGTTGATGTTCAGTTTAAGAATGTTATAGACAAAGTATGACTTCTATGCCCTGACATTGATTTTTCGTCTGTGGACATGTTCAAATAGGTCGTAGATGCCCAAGTTGTGGATGTAGGAAAAAAATGATCATTTTGTAGTTTTTCTTTTAGTATTTGTAATTTTTGAACTTTAAATACCATCTTGTAACGTTATTTTGGCATAGTCATGCATTTGTTGGCTTTAAGTTGCTACATGTTTAGTATTCCCTTATTTCTTGCTTTACGTTATGCCAATGTTTTTATTTGCCTAGTTTAGAAGTTTTTACATGCGCTTTTAGCAAGAATCCAAGTTTTCAATGGCACGCCTTTTATCTGTCAGACTTTTGCACTAATGCTATTATTGCATGGATACTACTTATTCATAAATGTAACTTTTAGCTCAACAAGTTGGAAACAAACATCACTTTATTCATAATTGGAGAAACCAGTGGTTTCTTGTCTATCCGACCCATGGGATTAGGTCTCGTTAAAACCTTGAAAAAACTGTTACGAAAAACCTCGAACAAGGAAAAAAAAGTACCCGATCTTCCGGAGTTATTGTAAGCTCCAGAACCTTTCAGAAAGGGTTAAGGAAATATGTTTTGAATAACAACAAAACCAATTCAAAGAAAATGTTTTGAAGAACCACTATTGTCTACCTTGAATTTCTTAACATAGCATATAGGTAATTCTGGATTGCATAACACGAAGTTGAAGGGAGAATAATTTCACTTTACATATGCAAACATGATTTATCTCATGATAAGTGATTGAACCTAATGTACATATACATGCCTTACAGATTAAGGAAAATCAAATTGAGAAAAAATATACGGGTCTTCAAGAAGTAACATTGGACATCAGAAAGTATGCTCAGAATGAAGATATCAAGCAAACTCTGAAAACAACGTGTTATACAACCTTCAATCATCATTATCGCAATACTTTCATTATCAATAAAGCTTTGATTAAAGACTAGAAGACCGAAGAATTATCAAAGAACTGATACCGCATATTAGATAGCTCACTTCACTATAGAGCACTGAACCTTACTAGAAAATGAGGGAAATTTGAATTTTTAAAATTCAAATTTCAATTCAAACCTAGTTTCAAATTGGTGTGTCATCTCTTCTGCTAACTCGATCAAATACCCCAACTTCTAGAAAGAAAAGTTTAGAAACTATGTTCAAAAAGTAAATGTAGTTTCTAAAGGGTCATTAGAAATTTCAACTTTACAACGGCTTCTGAAAAAACATGGACACCAGATGAGCTACTCCTCTAGATTGATTTTCCAAGACACAAACAGATGATCAACACGTGTCACTTGGAGAACTCATCAAGGGTAACAGTCATAAAGGAAGACCTCTATAAATAGAGATGTTGTGCTCAAAGGAAAGATAAGATTGATGTTACACAAGAATGGAAACTCGGTGCAAATCTCTCCTGACATCTCGCAAGGTTCATTACTTTTAGCAATTAGTTTCTTTGATTGTAAAAATCTTCTTTCTATGTTCTTCAATAGTTTATATGTTCTTCCAAGGAAGAATTGTTATAATGAAGTCATTCAAGTTATCCTATGTTATTCATTGTATATTTTAATGAAACTCGAGTATAGGTTAGTTTGAGTAGCAATCCAAACATAAAATCTTTGTATTATCGATCCGGTAGTAATCGGTGTGAGATAGCTTTGAGAGGCTATGGTAAAACTACTTGCAACGGGACAGTAAAGTGTTCTTGCTGGCCACGGTTTAACTTAGAGATGCTGGTTAAAGACTACTTTGTTTTAGCTTGGTGAGGCTAGGCTAGTTAAAGACTACTTGCAATGCGACAGTAAGGTGTTCTGTTGGTCATAGTTTAGTTTAGAGGCGTTGGTTAAAGACTACTTGGTTTTAGCTTGGAGAAGTTAGTTAAAGACTACTCACAATGCTATAGTAAAGTGTTCTTGCTGGTCACGGTTTAGCTTGGAGAGGCTGGTTAAAGACTACTCAATTTTAGGTTGGAGAGACTAGTTAAAGACTACTTGTAACTCGACAATAAAAGTTGGTTTACTTGTCACGGTTTTAGCCTGGAGAAGCTGGTCAAAAACTACTCGATTCAACTTGAAGAGGCTGTTGAATAACTACTTGGTTTGTTACAGTAGGGGTTGTCTACTAGTCACAGGTTAGAGCTTGGGAAAGCTACTGCTAAGACTATCCGGTTTTTCTTTCTAGGGTTGAGAAAGGTTTTAGTGAATCTCAACGGAAGTTGAGTACTAGATGTAGGCAAGAATGACTAAACCAGTATAAAATTATTTGTATCATATCTTCTTCTCCTTTATCTCTTTTATTTTCATTGCTATGTATTTTCATTCAATATCTGCTAAAAGTTCCTTTTTTTTGTTGTTCTGTTACTAACGTTATGATTCAGGAAGTTACTTTCTAAATTATCTAACCTATTTCTGCTGCACCTCAAGCTCAATGCTTGATAGTATTTTGTCTAACATTTCAGTTTCGAAAAGAGACGAGAAGAGAAGCAAAGCACGATTTAACCCTTCTTCTTATGCACTTTTTAATTTACAGTTATTACATCAAACTTTAAACATAAACTTTTCTAAGGTTCATGGCATTCCATGACCTGTATTTGAGTGTTCATTGACCATCTAGTTCCAGCTCCTATAAGAAAAACTTATTGAAATATGCCTTTGCTATAGTATTGTAATATTTTCCTGTGATAGTAAGTAGAGCTGGGTATGTGGACTAGTCCAATCTGTTTAGCCTGGCCTACGAGACCAACATTAAATGAGCTGGACCAAATCAGTCTGCGATATAAATTGACTGGCCTTTTGTCTAGTCCGAGTTCGCCCCACCTAGGCCTGCAAGTCTATGGACCAGTCCGTATTTTTGGCCCAACAAGAAATCTGCTCACCAAATCGCAGATCAGCCCGCGGACTAGCTTTGTTTTTCCTCCACATTTTTTGCACTTTTTTTAATACCGTATATTATCTATTTATATTTATACTATATATTTAATCTCACGAAATATATATACATATTTTTCTTTACAATATACAATTTAAATTTTAAACAAATAACAGTACTAATTACCAAGTACTGCAAATATTATTAAAATTCAAGTGTTAATTTTTTTCAAAATAATAACATACAAATTACAAACCAATCAAATATGAATAACTCATCTAATCATAAAAAATATTGAAATTACTAAAGAATATTGAAAGTCATGGCAGGTGAAAGATCATAGCTCTAATATGTCTTCAACTCTGGAAATTGATGGGCAAGATTAGAAATCTGAGTAAACCAACATCAGTATTTGTTAGAAATAAAAAGTAACATAGTCTCAAGGTGATAGAAAACCAAAGGTTAGCGTCTTGCCTTGTCTGCTAATGGCACGTGATTATAAGGAGTCTCGCGCTCAAAGTATCCAAATATTTTCTGACCAGGTGGGTTGTAGCTTTGAGTCTCATCACTTCATCTTCGTAAAGGGCAAGGTGGCGGATATCTGAGGGGCAAGGCAACGCCGCGAGTTAAGACTTGAGAGGGGCAGTAACCCAATAGTGGAGATCTAAGGGACAAGGTCGTGTCGTGAGTTGAGACTTGAAAGAGGTAGCAACTTGGCAGCAGAGATCTAAGGGGCGAGGCCGCGCCGTGAGTTACCAGAGACAGCGAGGCCACAAGTTGAGACTTGGTAGAGGCAGTAAGCCGGTTGAAGAGATCTTAGGGACGAGGCCGTGCTGCGAGTTGAGAGAGGGCGGAGTAGGTGAGTTGAGAAGGAGAGAGATGGTGCTACATAAGTCTGCCGCTAATGCCATGATTTCACTGAAGAAGAAGACTGCAGACTTAAAACCCTAATGTCTTCCACTTTTGGGCCACTAAACGAGTAAACATCCCTTGGGTTGGGCTTGGACGTTTTAGTGTTGATCCATGGACTGGCCTAAACAATTGGACTAAAACATTTTTTTATGCGGGTTAGGCAGGCTGGTCTGTAAATCTGCAGGCTAGGCCCATTTAGCTTGCTGGCTAAGCGAAGCGGGCTAGGCGAAGCAGACTAGAAAAGTCCATGGGTTGTCAGGCTAAAATTTTCTGATCCATTTTCGAGTGGGTTACGAGTTAAACGAGTTAGTCAGCGAATCGCGGCCCATATACCCAACTCTAATGGTAAGCCCCTGTTTCTGCATTGTTGAGTTTAAAGATGTTTGACCTTTGTATGCTTCTAAGTATGAATTAGCTTTTGGCTAGCCATATTATGTCGAGTTATCCTACTAAAGATATCATGATTTCCTTTGAAATTTTCAAACTAGTAGTGTTTGTTGGGATAACCTTAGAGCCTGTGGGGATGTGTAGTTTGCAGAATGTTTTTACTTTCTTAGGAACCTGAGGTTAGGAATAGAAAATTCCCGTGCTTAGTTTGAGGGCAGAAAAGTATTTCCAAGAAAACTTTATTCCCGGGTATGAAAATAACCCCACGTTCATTTCAACCCTTCTTCCAAAGAAGGGAATGCGTCTCATAGTTTGAAAAGACGAAATTTCCCACACTAATCTAACCTATCTCCCAACCCCAATTCTTTCCCTCAATTGATCTCTCTCTCAAGCATGTACAGTAGCATCATCTCCAAACTTTATAGTGACAACTGTACTAGTGGCTGCCAAACCTCTGATCCTTGTGGTTTTTCTCAACCGTTCTCCTCTTATTCTTCCTCCTCCACACCTTATCCTCCCACAATCACCATCATCATTTTCTCTTAATCCCTTGACCTTTCCATCACAATGTCAACTATGACTCCCTTCTTTTTGTTTCTTTCTTCGATGATGCCTATGCCGCCAGTGACGAGGATAACAGTGACATCCTCAACGACCAACCCTCGCTCGATGATGATGATGGTAGCGGCGGTGATCCCCAATTTGACCTAACTAAGTTTTTTGATTTCTTTTTTCTACCACATTGGCAGTGCCATCGGTAGGGTTTTCAAATCTTCAATAAGCTATCCTTAGAGGAATGAGACGATGTGGGGGAAGGTTTGGGTAGTTGGTTCGATTGAAAAAGTGATTTTTCAAGGAAGGACAAGATGTTGAGGTCTAATTTAGAAGTGTTGAATTCATTGCATAATCCAATTTTGCAGGAAGAGGGTATTGTTTCATAGGAAGAAGACTTAGGGTGTGTTTGCTTTGGGTGTTTTCAGTTTTCATTTTCATTAGAAACTAAAAATAAGGATGAAAATGCGTTTGCTTTAGAGTTTTGGAAATTCTTTTTGGAAAAATGAGTCAAAAAAGGTGGAAAAACTAAAAACGCAAAAATCCCGTTTTCACTCTTTCCTTTGGAAAATTTGAGAATGAGAAACAGAAAAAATGAAAACACGGTGGCATAAGTGTAAAAATAATGAACTTTGTAGACATTTGAAACCTTATAGGGACTTTCTCTTGCGCTTCCTACACGGACTCTCTTGCGCATCTAGAAGACAATAGGGACTCCTCTTGTGCTTTCTCACTTAGCTCTTTCATCAGGTAAAGGTCTTCCTTTCCTCCACTGTTTCCTCTTTGATCTTCTTCTTCATCATCATGCCCATGGCTCCTTTTTGCTGCTTGCCTCGTCGTCCGAGATCTCATTGCTTGATGGAGAGAGTTGCGAGGAAGGGACGCCCAATTGTGGCGATGAAGGGAGCCACAACCGCTGCCGTTAGAAGGAAGCCATAACCGCTGCCAGAAGGGAGCCCATGACTATTGCCAGAAGGGAGCCCGAGACCGCCACCAAAAAGGATATGTGACCGCTGTGAGAAAAGGCACCCGCGACCGCTTGAGGAAGGGAATCCGAGACCACCCGAGGAAGGGAGCCGGGACAACTATCGCTAGGAATGGAGCCCGACTGTCGCTGCTAAGAAAGGGGTTGTGACTGTGTCTGGGAAGGAGCCAAGGCCGCCGTTATTCCATGGATTTTGGGTTCAATGGGTTTGGGGATCTATGCATGAAATGAAATTTTTTTAGTGAAACATAAAATCAGTTATGGGCATAGCATAAATGTTACAATTATGGGTGTTGGTCACTGATTAGGATTGGATCTGGCCATTATTGGGGGTAGTTCTGATTGTTTCATTGATTGTTCTATGGTTAGTGTTATGGCATGCTTTTCTTGGTTCACTGATTGTTCTATGGTTAGTGTTATGGCGTGCTTTTCTTGGTTCACCGTGGGCTAATGCTAACCAAAAATTATAATTGTGGGTGGGTTGGTATACAAAGAAAATGTGAATCTGCATGGTGAACATGTAGTTAATGGAATTCAGGCTTTTGTTTGTGGTGACTGGGTGAAGCATATAGATGGTTCTTTTAGACACACTTTGGGGTTGTTTGGAAGTGTTTTTATGTTTTTGTTTTCAAAAAACTGTTTTAAAAAATAATTCTAAGTTTAGTTTTTAAAAACAAAAAAATAGAAAAATCTGTTTGGTAATTTAACTTCAAAAACAGAAAACTTGTTTGGATAATTTTTTTAAAAAATAAATTTTAAAATTAACAAAACAAAAAATCTGTTTGTCACCCAATATTAATTTAAGCCAAGCCATGCTCCTTTTTTTTTTTTTTTGGTAAGTAGCCAAGCCATGCTCCTTATCCTTTCATCAACCACACCATCTCCCTATCCTAAGTAACCATCGCTAGCCACCACCAGAATTACTGCTCCCCTCCATCATCGAACCTCAGCCCAACCAACCAGAAACTTCCCCTTAGCCACGAGCCTTCACCCCGGCCATGAACCACCATCATCACTGCGAAACAATTGCCACTGCTTTCCCTCAGCCGCAAACCACTACCTTCTCTCCTTGAAATCACGAAACCCTGAAACCAGCACCATCATCCCGCACCTTTAAGAGCCACTGCGAGCACCGTCGTATCCCTCCATGAACGCCGTCAACCCCGCCACCGTCCTCGACCTCTCCCCTTCGTCGTTCGCATAGCGTCACCCTTACGCAGGAGCCGTGGTGGCGCCGCCCTTTGCCTGGACGCCGCGGCTCCTCTTTCCCAAATCAACAAAATGCCCCAATCATTTGAAATTGAAACCCAATCCCTCTGTTTTTCCCCAAAAATGAAAACCAAATCCTTAACCAGATCCCTTACCCACTGCTTGTCTTTTCTCTTTTTGGCTCTTTGTTGTTTGATCTTTACTTATTTTTTATTGCTTCTTTTACTGAGTTTTTTGGGTCGCCGGAGAATAGAGCTGGGCTGCCGGAGAATGGGCCGGGTCGCTGGAGAATGGGTGCTGGGTCGTCGGTGAATGGGGGAACTCTCTTTGTTCTACTGTTATGTGCTATGAACAAAATAAAACACAAACACCATCATCAGCAAGAATCGAAAGATTGGCCAAAATAGTAACTCCACTTATTTACAAGTTTACCACCGTGTTTTCATACCATTTCAAAACAACAAAACATGTTTGATCTGTTTTTGAGTTTCTATTTTTAAAACACAAGTTGTGTTTTTTCTGTTTTTAAAACTCAAGCTGGCAAAACATGTTGCCAAACGTGTTTTTATGTGTTTTTGTTTTTAAAAAATGAAAACTGTTTTTAAAATTGGTTGCCAAACAGGCTGTTTATTGTTTCCTGATTGTGTTTATTCTCTACATCATTTCCAAATTTGCTTCAGGTGCACGCTCATGTAATTCAATTTTCTTTCTTGTACTTTTCAGATAAACCAGATTAAATTACAACTGACATTACAGATTGAAAAAAAAAACAGGTATGCTTCTTCAACTATTCAAAGGTAAATATTGAATGATATGATACTGTCTTGAATATGGCATTGATTTATTTATGCCTACTGATTGGGATTTATGCTATCTTGCACCTAGTGGATTTGATTTATGCTATCTTGTGCTGATTGGGTCTAATTTATGTGCTAATTGAGTTTTCACACTAGTAAGATTATACTTGTTATTGTTCATAATGAATGATGGTTGATTGATGTAAAGTTATTAGCAGAAGATGGGAGGAAAATCTGAACTTGGAGATGGTATGGAATGGTCAATCCTAAACACAAAGGCTTTCATTGATGTGCTTTATGAAAGAGTGAAAAAGAATCAACAAAGTTCATCTTTTAAGGAAGCAGTTTGGGAAGATATAAACAATGAGTTGGCTACCATAATTGGAGTGTGTTATGGTGTAAACAGATTGAAAGGAAAGTATCAATGCCTACGCACTCTACACTGTGAATTTTCAACTTTGCTATCCCACATTGGAGTTACTTAGGACTCTACATCCAATAAAGTAAATGCCCCTCAAGAAGTATGGGATGACTTGATTTCGGTATGTTCAACTTTATTAATTGAAATACAATCATTTTCAATGTAATGATATTGTAACTTATTCGTTTACCTAATTTTAAATTTCATTTATATTTTGCAGAAAGGAAAGTACTACAAACACTTTAAGAAGATTGGAATTTAGTTTGACTATGAGATGCTAGGTGAAATATTTAATTCTAGTACAGCAACTAGCAAATTAAGCCATGCTTCCACTGAAGAGCCACCAATCTCTGATGAGGAGAGACAAATGGAAGATGACTTTCTTTCAAAAGGTGTGCATCATGTTGGCCCCATTGATGTTGGTGATGATGATCTAGAAGAAATTGGTGATTAAGGAAACATATGGGATCTTCAAGTGGATGTCGACGATAGAAAGACTTGAAGAAGCTTTGAGCCAATGGAGTGAATCAATGAGTATAAGGACAGAATCCTCCAAAGCAAGAACTGAAGCATTGAAAGCTAAAACAGAGCGATACAAAGCACAAGCTAGCCAAGTTACAAGCCCGAAATTTGATCCTTATTCTATAGACGCATGCATGGAATTACTAGACTCCATGGAGGATATTTCGAGCAAAATCTACAACAATGAATTGGTGAAGTTTAAAGACAGTGATTGAAGACGCATGTTTATTAAGATGCCTTCGTTTAGAAGGAAGGATTGGTTAGTATCACTTGAGCAGTACTAAGTTGATTATAGCCTTTGCCCTTTATTTTTAATGTTGGTAGTGACTTATTTAACTTATTAGTGTTTTCAGTTGATGTTTATGCTTTATTTTTAATGTTTGTAGTGACTTATTTAACTTTTGAGTATTGGATTAATGTGGGTTATGTCATGTATTGACTTGTTCAACTATTTGGTATTGAATGCATTTCAATATTTTCTATTGTTGAAACTAATTGATTTTATTGATATTATGAACAGGTTAATATGTCATTATATGAATCCACAAATAGTTCAAGTAGTGACAGTAGTATAGATTCAAGTGACTTGGATAATGATTTGGAAGATTTGATTATAGTTTTACTTATCAGGGAATATGAGCACAATTTTATTAGTAAAATACCATGTAGGACTTCTATGTTGACTGGGAAGATGTATACTCTTGAGTTCTTGGCTGGGCATGAAGCTAAATGCTATGAGAGTTTTAGAATGGAGAAACATGTATTTATGAGTTTTTGTGACACTTTAAGGGAAGTTGGAAATTTAAGGGATGGTAAAAAGGTAAGTGTGGAGGAAGGAGTTGCAATGTTCTTAATAATATTGTGTCATACTACACGATATCGAGTTGTTGTTGAGCATTTTCAGCATTCCCTACAAACTGTTAGCAAGTGGTTTAAAATAGTTTTAAAAGCAGTTTGCAAGTTGGGTAATAAGATTATTCGGTCAAGAAGTCAAACAACTACTCATCCATATATCATGGGCAATCAAAGGTTCTTTCCATATTTTCAGATACATTTTTCACATGTTTCTCTAATATATAATCAATTGTATGTAATTTGTACTAAATTATTACTCATATTTCAAATGTAGCATTGCATTGGTGCTATTGATGGCACACATGTCGCAGCTTGGGCTCCTGTATCCAAACAAAATGCCTTTCATGGAAGAAAAGTTTTGATAACACAAAATGTGTTGGCAGTATGTGATTTTGACATGATGTTTACATTTATTTATTCTGGCTGGGAAGGAATAACAAATGATTCAAGGGTGTTTTTAGATGCTTTATCTCTTGCAAATAACTTTCCAAAGGCCCATGGAGGTATGCTTTCTTCCCATAGCAATTTGCATTATATATATCACTAATGACTAACTTATTAGTGGTTCAATTAATTTACAGATCAATTTTATCTTGTTGACTCTGGATTTCCTAATATATCTGGTTATCTTGCTCCATATCGAAAAGAAAGATATCATTTGCGTGATTTTCGTGAAGGGGGACGGGCACGGGGAAAAAAAAAATTGTTCAATCATAGACACTCTTCATTGAGAAATGTCATTGAGAGATGTTTTGGAGTATTGAAGGCAAGGTTTCCAATTTTAAGGTTGATGCCAAATTATCCTGTTAGAAGACAAAGGCTAATTCCAACTGCTTGTTGTGCTATATATAATTTTATTAGACTACAACATAGAACATACAGGCTTTTTGTCCATTACTATACAGAAGACTCAGCTAGAAATGAATGTGGCTTAGGGGTTAATATTGATGTTGCTCAAGAAAATCAAATGGCACAAGTTCGAGAAACTATTGTAGATCAAATGTGGGAAAGTTATCGAAGGCAATGAGAGGCATTATATGATTGATGATTGCACTTCTTTTTGTGGTATTACAAAGAGTTTTAGATGAAAAGACTCTATTTAACATATAACACTTGTATTTGGATATATTTTTATTAAGTTGTATTTAACATATAATGCTTGTTATTATTTATGTTATGTTGGTTATATTATTAGCCTAATATTTTTTGAGTAAATGATTTTTTTGTGCTATACATAATGGTTCAATCTGACATCAATTTAGTTTAGAAGATATTTGTTTCTGCATCGGTTTAGTTATTCTGATGAAGTAAAATTTAAAATAATTAAGTTGATGTCAAAATAAAAAATATAGGATTGAATTGAAGTCAAAATTAAAAGAATTATGACTAAATCTATATGGAGAAAAATTTATTAGGACTAAGTTGTTGCCAAAATTAAAAATATTTCAACATCACTAATGTTAAAACTTTTGTAAGAATCAAATGATAGTATATTAAAAATAAAATTGTTTCGATTAAAATTTAATTTGAAGTTCATAAAAAATTATTTTCAAAAGTTCTTAATTTATTGAAAACAGAAAAAACAAACAGGTTTTCAAAATCTTCATTTTTCATAAACTGAAAACATAGAATCAAAATAAACAAGTTTTCTAAAATTTGAAAATTGGAAATGAAAACTATTTTCAGAAAATGAAAACTAAAAATGAAAACTGAAAATTTTTCACAAAGCAAACAGCCCTTTAGGAGCCCAATTCACAACATGGATGACATTGGTGTTGGCAGATTTATGATGGATGTGTTATTGTTATTGGAATGGTGATGGGTATGTTCTAGGACTGAGTACATATTATTCACTAATCAATTTTGGTAGAGCTCTTATTTTAAGTACAATCGTTTGTATAAAAAGTTTAAGTTTGTCTACGAATTTATGTGTATAAAATTTTTCATAATATTGGGATTATGATGTGTTATATGTATTAAATGATGCTTAATTATAAGTTTAATGTGATTAAAATTGATTTTTTAGTTTAAATTGTTACGGATAGTTTTGAAAAAAATACACAATATTCATGGAAATATTTGTGTCAACTAAATATATGAATAATTCATTTCTGAACATGCAAGATTTCTGAAAATTTAGTTTGCAAGCCAAGCACGAGAATAATTCATTCCTAAGAAAGCTATATCTAAGAATATTATTCTTGAGAATGTAACTAAAATAAATAATTTAGGATGCGTTTGGTTTCAGTTTTCTAGTTTTCAGTTTTTGTGAAGGAAAAACTGAAAAAACTGAAAGCTGAAAATTTCAGTTTTTTATTTTTTTTTTCAATTTTTCTTTCACAAAAACTGAAAACTGAAAACTGAAAATTGGAAACTGAAAACTGAAAAACCTAAACCAAACATACCTTTAATTTTTATGAGCACAATCTTTTGATCACATAATTAAATGTTAGATCTAATGAAGGCCCCACTTATAACCAATTCACCATATTATCATCATAAATTAAACAACAATTAGCCCCATTCCTAACCGTTGATCAGACATTTCCATAAACCTAACACATAAATAAATAACCGATTAATCAATCAATTAATTATTACGTCTTCTTAACTCTCCAAATCAGTTACAACGTATGTTTTCTTATGAGACCTCAATAATTGCTTAAACCCCAAGCATCTTTTCCCCTCATCCAACGGCTGAAAATCCTCGAGAGATCAGAGCTAAACCTCAAAAACTTGTTCGACCTTTATTGCTGTCGCACCTTCAGTGCCGTTTGAGTTTCAAACATTTGTTTCCCTAACGTTTCGGGCCCGCCGTTAACTGACGGTACTAGAAGACCACGGCGCACACTGTAACGGTAGTTAACGGCGACGTCGGTGCTCACACACATTCGTTACGCACAAAAATACAAATTAAGAATATTTTTAATTTAATTTTCATTCCCATTGTTTCAACGTTCGAGGATTTTTCGAAACCACAGCTAGACAGAGAGAGAGACAGAGAGAGGAGAGAAAGAAGCAATCGTGGTCTCTTCTCTTCTTCTATGAGCTTCACTTCGATTCCCGCCACTTCTCTGCAACTGCAAGCATAGGTACTTCACTTTTCGGAGAAATTGACGTTCTTTTCCTTGTTCTTGATTCATGTTCTTTTTTTCTACTCTGAAAAATTTAGTTTTTCTTTTTTTGTTATTGGTGTTTGATCGAGTCTTTGCGTTTGTTTGCTACAAAAGACTTCGATTTGTGTCATCCGCCAATCTATTGGTTTCGTTGAAACCAGGGAGAGTTCAATTTTTCGTGTGAGTTTCTCTTTTATTTATATTTATTTTTTTTTGAAGTTTTTGATCTGATAATTGGATTTAAAGATCTCGGGTTTTGTTTATAATTTGTGTTTCGATGCGAAAGTTTGGAAATTTTTGCGTTATGAGTTGGGTTTTTAGGGTTTTTGATGATGGATATGTGATGGGGGTGCTGGAGGTTTTTGCTCGGTGTTTTAAAGGTATATATGTGACAGTTTGTTGATTAGGATTTCGGGTTTCGGTGCTGAATTTTAGAAGGATATGGCTGAGGTGAAATCAGAAGAGTGTTGTGTGGAGAATAAGCAATCCACTGCTGCTTCTTGCTCCTCTGTATCTGAAGGAAGTGGGAGTGCAATTCACAAGTCTCCTGTGATATGTAGCCCGGCGTCGACATCGCCCTCACATCGGTAAAATCTGTTCAAGTTATTTGTTTTCTCACTGCAGTGTTAGTCATGAGTGATGATGTTGTGCTTTGAGGGGAGTGTGCTCTTTTAGTGGATTTTTTTACTTTTTTTGCCTATATATTGTTTGGTTTTCACATTCTTCAATTATAGCTTGAAAACTGCATTCGTTTTGAATTTTCGCTGTGATCTTCATGCATTGATTTTTCCATTGTGTGAATATTTGCTGTACAGGAGGACCACTGGCCCTATAAGGCGTGCAAAGGGAGGTTGGACAGCACAGGAGGTTATTCTCTACTCTCTGGAGACAGTTATTCTTTTTTCGCTTTTAGTTTTTGGTTAGATGTGTTCTTTCTGGTTAGCAAGCTGATTAAAAAGTGAATTCAGCTCAGTATCTGAAAATTGTCAACAAATTGTAAGCTGAGTCCAAGATATGTTATGCTTGCTCTTATCAGTTATTGCTGGTGGTATATAAGTTAATGATTGTTGTTGACGTTTTTTAACTTGGTGCAGGATGAGACATTAAGGAATGCTGTTGCGACTTTCAAGGGAAAGAGTTGGAAGAAAATAGGTATCTATTTATTTTCATCCTAGTTAGTGCCTCTGACATCGCTTTTTCTTGCTACAGTGCTTTTGCTGTGGAGATATTGGTTCACTGATTCTGTGATGACTCTTGTATGTGATTTACGTGGCAATGCATAGATGATTATAATTAAGACGAACTCTGTTCAGCTTGCATGAATATTTTTTAACTACATGAGACATTTGAACTAGAGATATGATTGTTGATCTCTAACTATAATTGCATAATTTGCTCAGTAAAATAAATTTATCCTTTGGCATGAAAACTATATGCAATGGAACTTTTATTCTATTGTAAACTCATTATTTAATTATTATTGATGGTTTTTCTTGGTATTAGAGTGTTCCTAGAGAATGCTGCAATTTAAAAAGGGTAGTAAGTATTAAGTACTTTGATTGACTTAAGGTTCAGGATAACCTTTAGTTATCTTGTCACTTCATTGGAATGCAGAATATTTAGGATCAAAGCACTAGAATCAAAATTTCCAAACCCCTATTTGGATCTTTCATTATTAGTTTTGGTTGCAATTTATTCTGTAAAGGGAATTATCATGCATGTGAACCATTGGAATTTGTTCATGTGATTTGGTACAAAGTGCTTAATGAAAGAATATGCCTGCTTTCATGACACAAATTTAAAATGTGTAATGCAGCTGAGTTTTTCCCGGACAGATCAGAAGTTCAATGCCTGCACAGATGGCAAAAAGTTCTCAATCCAGAACTTGTTAAAGGACCTTGGACACAGGAGGTTGAAACCTGTTCCTCTTATTCCTCCGTAAAATTTCCCTACATTTTATTCAAGCATTAACTTGTCTTGTTTTTCTTGCAGGAGGATGAGAAAATTGTTGAACTGGTGTCAAAATATGGGCCTACAAAATGGTCTCTGATAGCTAAGTCTTTGCCTGGTCGAATAGGGAAACAGTGCCGAGAGCGGTAGGTTGACCAGAATTTGTTTTTCAATCTAATTTTTTTCAATCCTGCTTATTGATAAGTGAAATAGGTCTTCATGACATTAGATATATGTTATTGAAGGTCTTCATTCCATGTGCATGTCCTTAAGTTTAAAATGATGATTTGATTACTATAACTATCTTTGCACACGGGCTGCTCAAATTATACTTGTTTTTCCTTTTCATATGTCTACAGGTGGCACAATCATCTTAATCCTGACATAAAGAAAGATGCCTGGACTTTGGAGGAAGAATTGGCTCTAATGCATGCTCACCATGTACATGGAAACAAATGGGCTGAAATAGCTAAGGTCCTTCCTGGAAGGTATACTTCCATATTAGTTCTGTCCTTTATTGTAAAGGAAGTCAAGGTCATAGCAGGATTCAATCTTTATGTTATAATGCTAATGGTGAATTATCATCCTGAGGTTATGTGGATGTGTTTCTCTTGCTCTCTGAAGGAGAATATATTTTACATACATTTGTTTATATGAAAGAAGAAATTCATTAATGCAAACAGAAAAAGTTACAAAGTGGTGGGGTGGTAAGACTCCCCCTTAACATATGATCAAAATACAAAACAACATAGAAAAAAGAGAAACTCAATGAAGCAAAGATGACCAATCCCTCAATGTATATCTGTCAAGGAAATCCCATTAAAAAGGTAGTCATATGCTTTATGCCAAATAGAGACCAAATATATAATTATCCTATCAGCACTTTTGTTCCGCTTCAATGGATTTTTTCACTCAACCCGCCTCTGACCCTGGCTTGGGAGAAGTTATAAAGAAGATTTTAGGAAACCTCCCATTGTGTGGAGAGGAGGGAGTTGGCTGAACTGGTTCTAACTAACTACCATTGTGGCCATAAGGAAACTGGAGGGAAATTCTGGTGTTAAGCTACAAGAATGAAAGGGAGAAGAGTTGGGGGGAGGGTAAGGAAGTTGGGAACGAAGGAGGGGATATGACAGATCAAGGCCTCTTGAATGCCGTGTGCTACTTTGTTTCTCCTCTTTCACAGTTCAGTTTCATCTTTTCCATTGTACATCCATCTCCACAGCTGCAGTTATCACACGGATACAGTAGCTATAGTGAAATAATGCAGCTTCATACACTATTTCTGTGTGATCTGATCCAGCTTCCATCAAAGAAAAAGCAAAATCTATGCTAAAGAAGAGAAATACTTTATTAAGCACAAAGAAGTAGCCTTTGTATTGGTGATAAATGAAAATGATATTGATTTTCCTACTTAAAAATTCTTTAATATTATATTGCTATTTGCTTCTTCCACTTGCTATTTTCGCCCTTGCAAGTTTGCCCTGAGATGCATTTTTTGAGATTCTTCCTTGTTTTTATGATTTCCATACAAAACTAAGTTTACTAATATGTTCACCCTCTTTATTGCTTGGCCGAACAATCTGCTCAATGTTGTTTAAAACATAGTGGAAGGACCACACTTTTATGCTTCAAATGTAGTCCATTGGTAGAGTTAATCTGGGAGAAGTGATCATAAAAGTTATGTATAAATGATGGCATGGTATGTTGATTATATGTGTACCAGTTTTAGGATATATTTTGTGAGGTGAAATGATATGCCATTGGAATTATATTTGTGACAAGTGCTAATATTTGTCTACATGGATTCTATTCTGCAGGACTGATAATGCAATAAAGAACCACTGGAATAGTTCTTTGAAGAAAAAGTTGGATTTTTATTTAGCTACGGGAAAACTTCCACCGATACCGAAGAGCAGCTCTCAAGTTGCAGTCAAAGATACAATTAGACGTTCTGCTACTAAAACAATACTTGTTTCTTCAAATAAAGAATTAAATGTAGCTGTTGAAACATCATCTGAAACTACAGCCATTAGTAAGCTAGATGAGAGTGGCAAGAATCAGTTATCCTCAGGAACAGTTAGAGAAGTTGGTGATTCTTCAAGTGTTCCTGCAAATGAATCTGCTGATTCTGACTGTGTAGAATGCAAGCCTGGATCATCCAACATTGATCTCAGCTGTAGCAACTTAGAACCACTGTCAAGTGCAAAATTTGGAATAAATTATGGGACCACTTTTCAGAATTCTGGACTCAACGGAAATCCAACAATGGAGCATGGTGTAAACAATGGTGAAATGAGCAGTAGCAGGTTTATCAGAACATCTTTTTCCCCAGAAAGTCCAACCTGTGGTTCTTTGTGTTATGAGCCACCGCAGTTAAATGGCTCAGTTCATCTAGATTCTCTTTATTTAAATATTGTTGGCCTGCAGAATGAGTACTGCAATAATCCAATGTTGTCACCCGTTGGTTTCTTCACTCCACCTAGTGTGAAGGGTAGTGAATTATGCATAGAGTCACCTGAATCAATTTTGAAAAAGGCTGCTAATACTTTTCCAAACACTCCTTCTATATTGAGGAGGAGACGGAATGGAGTCCAAACGCACACTACTCCTAGTAAAATTTTGAGAGTGGATAATTTATCAACTTCTAATGATCCAGAGAGAAGCATGGATAACTCCAGTTCTGAAGTTGGGAGGTTCTATGAGACTCCAGCAAGCCATGACAATGAGTGTGATATTTCCAGGGCATTCAATGCATCTCCACCATACCGGTTAAGATCCAAGAGGACAGCGGTTCTGAGGTCCGTGGAGAAACAACTTGAGTTTGCATTTGACAAAGAAAAGAATGATGGTAATATCAACTCGTTGGAAAAATCTGTGAAGCGGAGCAATGTGATGAATGAGGATTGTCTGCATGAAACGAAATTGGTGGTGACATAGTGCATAAATTGTAAGTCCTTGCTGCTTATTGTTTGTTAAATATATTGTATATTCTATTTCTAGTTAAGCTTTAGGTGTCTGTTGAATTTCTATATACTTGGCAAAGAAGCATTTTTATTTTAGGAATGAAGTTGATCCAGAATTACAAACTCAATGCTCTAGAAATAGAAATTGATGGTATTATTTATTTTTCAAAAATGCCAGTGTATTAATCACTTAGTTAGAGCCTGTAGGAAGGATGATTTTTTATCACCCAACAAGTTACAGTTTTGAAATTGTTCTTATTGCTGATCACTTTGAAAGTATTATAAAAATGGGATAGTTGCCTGATAGAATCCGGGTATGAGCAGAAGAAATATAAACGAAACTGATGTGTAGTAATGCAGAAACTGTAATTCCAGTGGGGAACTCAGCATCTGAATCATGTATACAAGATGATAAAACTGAAAAGAAAAGATAGAAAATATCCTGGGCAATTTGAGGATCTCTTCACCCTCGCAATGAGGAGTTCAGACTCTTGAGTCGTGCATACATGATGATAAAATTGAAAAGACATAAAATACCCTGGGCAATTTGGGGAGCCCTTCACCCTCCCAAGTCCTCTCTAAATTTTGTAGTCTCACTTCCCAACAGAATATCTCACCAAATCCTTACATTCTTTCTCTCTCTTCCTGCCAACTCAGCATATTTAGTTACACAAAAGTCTCCTGCTCATCCTCTCTCAACTTTCATTTCAATAATTATAAGAAGGCTCAATTATGTGGTTGGCCTGGTTTTTAACAATACTTTACCCTAGAAGAATCACCTTGTCCTCAAGGCGATGGTGGAAAGCCAAAACATTAGTGCTGCAGAAAGACTTCCTCAAGTCTCAAATCTTGAAAATATGAGGTGGAAAGTATTTTTGATGTATTGTCATGTCCACCTAGGTCCCATAAGCCTAGTAGGCCGAAACCATGAAGCATAATGACCTTGTAATACCATCCAAGATGAGAAGAATGATTCCGACCCAGTTGTCTTAGTCTTAGAGAACAATGCCACAAAATGCACCCACAAATTCTTTTGCAGCAACAACAACTACTCCATAGCCAGCCAAGTTTTGAAATTGGAAAGGGCCCATAGGAGGGCTGAAACTACTAAGCAATCTATTGATTCTTATATTATTCATGCCTTATTTGGTCAATGTAGGGCCACAACTTGCATATGGAAAAGATATGTTGTTCATTGCAAAGCCAATGCAATTGCTCATCGCAAAAGTAGCCACATTATAATTTTATCAACATTGAATTTGGGATAATCTTGAGCATCATTAAGCAGTGACAACATATCATCAGGCTTATGTTCTGCCAACTTCCTTGAACATTGATTGCTTGCCAGTTCCTATAGATTTTAGGATCAAATCAACCCATATCCAAGATAGGTTTGAATCTTTTTGACAACTTCATTCTTGAATCTTCCTTGCCACCATCTTCCGCAGCACTCTCTTTTACAAATCAAGAAAATCAAATAGGGTTTGGAGATTCCCCCTTTCCTTGATCCCTAACACCCACTTCTCTTCATAAAAGCTGCCCAAGGTCTATTGATTGGGCTAGGCTTTGTGGCATAAATTTTCCTTAAGGCCTCGTTTGGTTACTGTTTTTGGACAAAAAATACAGAGATATCGAGACATGAAAAAAGACAATCTTTGTATCATGTATGATAATGGTGTACAGGATATAGTTACTATATCTGTATCTTGTTTGGATACATGATCACAAGACAAAAAATACATTGAAAAAGGCTTTTTGGCCCCTCATTTAACTCATCATTTTTGAAAAAACAAAAAATAAGAAACCCCAGAAGTTCATCAGAAACCCTAATGTCACCCGCTCTCTCCCCCTTCCCATGGATCCCATTGCAACAGTTATCTTTTAGGTGATTTCAAAAGATTTCGCGTAGTAGGGGAGGGTTCTTTGCGCAGAAACATCCTTCGCATAGAAAAGCCACACATAAGTGGGGTTCTTCGCTCCTCCACGCCCACCCTGTCGCTTCCTCTCTGGTTTAATTCCCTCACTGCCACCACCAATGTAGGCAGCCGCTGGTGCGAGCAGGAGCAAAAGCTTCGAAAACTTCTTCCTTGCTTTGATGTTGCTAGCACTGCTGATGCTGTTATCATCTTCTTACTCCAGCAGGATTGTCACGGGTAGAGGGAGCTTCTTCCTCGAAGTCCCCTCGTGTTCTTCACAGCAGTCACACAATGGAGATGGAGGGCAATTAGGTTAGATTTTGCTTAAAATCTGACAAGGGCAAAAATGGTAGAATGAAATTACCACTAGGGAAATATTGGAAGAAAATGTATCTTGAAGTTTTGTCCCAGCCTGTGTCCCTATAGTCTCTATTTTTTGGGTGGATAGAAATTTGGGCAAATTTTGTCCTGGGATAGGGATATTTTTAATGTTAAAACCTATCTCTTTCTCCAAATAGATTTGTGTCTCTAATGTCTCTATCTTTTGTGTCTTGGGACAGTAACAAACACTACCTAACTTCCCTTATAGCCAAATTCAGTCCATGCCCATACCTCAAAATCATGGGGATGTAATTTTGGGCTTAAACCAATTAGATTACAGCTCTAGAGAAACACCCAAAGGTTGAGGCATGTTGAGCAAAATTTTAAGAGTGTGTTTGGATGGAGTATTTTTAGAGGGTAATGTATTCTTTGAGAGGATTTTAATGACTTGACATGAAATTCCTTGTTTGGATATGAACATAAGGGAATTTCAAAATTCAAAGTATTTTTGAGGTATTCACAATACTTGAAAAGAGTGGTTTTCAAATTCCTCTCCAAAGAAAGAATTTTGAAATTCCCTCTTATCTTTATCTCATAATTCTCTCTCACAACTCTACTACCATTTATCAACCACTAGCTCACCAGCCGCCGCCAATTGTCAACCGCCCGCTGTTGGTCGTTGACGGTTGTAGACTATTTGTCATTGGCAATAGCTACCCTTCGCGCTCCACCCATTTCCGGTTGTCCGCCTACCATCGATCGTCACCACCCCTCGTTGCATATCATCCAGTGCCCATCATCTACTCTTTACTCCTAAAGAAGGTGATATAATTTCATTAGACAAACAAAGTATTTTGTAGATGGAATCATATAATTTCTTTATCCCAAAAAAAAAATTAAAAATAAAAAATGAAGGGAATTCAATTGAAACAATTAGAATTCATTGCGTTTTAAATTCTGTGAAATTTAAAAATACTTCATCGAAACGCAACCTAAAAGATTAATCTAATTTTCTATGCTTACTGCATTCAGATTATCCAATCCTAGATCATTTTGGAAGTAAACAATTGGGGTAACCTTAGAAGACTCCGCATTTCCTACCCAATCAACAAGTACAAGAATGCATGCAAGTAGTTCTTCCGTTAGATGTTCGCCAAATGCTGACACAATAGCGCCTATGCAGAAGATAACACTCTCCTTAATCAACCTATTTGCATCCCTGCTAGGATGATTTGGAGGCATGACTGTCACATCCTTCCAGCCCTTCATTGCCACTGTCCCAGCCTTCTTCACATGGAAACTCAAGTTTGGTGAATCAGGCTGATTTGGTGGTTTACTAGTTGGGCAGTTTTTGTCCCCTCTGCATCCATGGCTAGACCTGAGACCCATGGCTACGGAGGACGAGGCTACTTGAGTGGTTCTGTCGACCACCACCCAAACTTTATAAGCAGTCTCCCTTCAACTGCTATGGGAGACACCACATTCGACCACTCCCTTGTTTTAATATTATATTTATAGTCACACTAAACTCAACCAATCTTTCTTTTTCCATCAATCCCTCCTCGGCAATGAAAGAAAATGTAGAAAATGTCCCGGGCAAGGCTAGGAGCTCTTCTTCCTTCCAAGTACTCTATATATTTCTACCTATCCCCCATTCTTCACACCCCCTTGTAACATACATATAGTCTCACTCCCCAATAAAATATCTCACCAAATCCTCACATTCTGTTTCTCTCTCTCTACCAACTCAGCATAGTTAGTTGTTGCACGAGTCACCCCTTCCATCCTCTTTGAACTCTCATTTCAGTAATTACAAGAAAGCCCAATAATGGGTTGGCCCCGTTTCTTAACATAGCATTGTCTTTCTTCCCTGATCTTTGACAGGCTTCTTTTTTCATTAAATTTGGGCAACTTCCATGAGGTCAAACTAACTGTTGATATGATTTTCTCATTTCGTTAACATAAGAATTATTATTTAAATATATCAAAATATCAAATTATTAGTGATGATTGTGGTAATAGACAGTGAAATATCCTGTCTATTGCTTCTTTTGACCCAGTGTTATGAAATAGCCTATTTCAATTTCCATGAGACACGGAATGCATGCTTGGATTAGCTTATTTTGTGTTCAGAAAACCAAAGTGCTGCGATGTGAAATTTTGGTCGAAAAGATATTTTTGGGTAAAAATTAAGCTTAACCAAACATGTATAAAGTAAGTGTGAAAAATATATGTTGTGCTTTTTGCTATTCAAAGCTTCTTTGACCATTCTGAATTATATCTGTACTGCAGTCCCATTCAACCTTGTATGTTCACCATTGAAGTTTTCTGAAAGAAAAGAATACATAAACATCTTTTTGCACAATCTGAATTTGATTTATATTGGAATACTTGTATATTGTCAATTTTCTTTATTTTCATTTTTTAGTGGAAGTGTGGAACCAGAGTAAGTTCCATATTTTACCACACAAGATTACCACGAAATTTGATTGACATCTTTTATTGCTCCGGCTTAAAGAAAATCTTACCACACAATTTTAAGACCAATGTTATAACAGACTGAATGTTGGGTGATATAAAACCATCGAGGAATTGTTATAAAGGTGAGTATATTGCGTCAGATGATTGGACACACTAGATAAGATGGGATTAAGAATGACTATATTAGAGGAAGTTAGGGTAGCACATACTGTGTAAAAGGTAGTAGATTTTGTCTTTAGATGGTTTGGATATGTTGGGAGGTGCGTAGACAGGGGCAGGGGCAGAGGGTCATGTGCCTTAGGGGGGTGGCCATTGGTCCCCCTAAAATTTTAAATTTTCTTATATATTTATACATTTATATAAATTTGGCCCTTCCTAAATTTTTTTTATGTTAACTACAAGGATTTATAAATTGATATATTATTATCTTTTTGAAGAGATAAGTTTAATATCTCAATAGTTCAATTTTATCGTCCATTCTTGTTTTTTTTTTTGATAGTTTATTTTTATCTAAATTAGAAAAAGCATTCAATTTAAGTTGGAATGTGTATTTTCTTTTAGAATAAACTGTCAATTTGATTATTGACAAAATCAGTGTAAAACAAATTGGTCCTTTAAGGGGGGAAAATAAATCCATGATCCCTCACAATTGAAAATATGTGAAAAGTTAGTCTCTCCTTTGTATTTTCAAAGGATTTATAAATTAAATGGATCTTTAATGATTTACAATAGTTCAAATTGATTGTGATAAAAACACAAATAGGATAAATAAGTTCATCAAAATATTGAGAATGAACTAACTTGTTCTATATTTGTTAATGTAAGGACAATAAAATTATTTTTTGTGCTATTTTTATTAGAGATCAACGTGAGATTTTATATATATATATATATATATATATATATTGTGACTTTCTTTTAAAATTTTTAGGTTAAATAAAAATTAAAAGAGATTTTATTTTGTTACATGTGCATTGCCTTTTAGTGTTGCCCCCTCCTAGCTCCACCCTTGTGCGTAGAAGTCCTAGTAAGGAGAGTTGGTCAAATGGAGATGAGTCAAATAGGTAGAGGTAGAGGAAGAGCTAAAATAACCATAGATGGAACTATTAAATGATATTTAGATTTCAATGATTGGAATATAAGCAGGATTTATGATAGGATATTATGGTATTTTTTTATTCTTGTCCTGACCCCACTTGGTATGACAAGGCTTAGTCGTTGTTGTTTGTTCCCACATAGCTTTTAACTTCAAAGTGACTAAAAACAAAACCAAGTTAGAATTTGAGCTCATAGTCCTTTAGGATTTGGTCGTCATTGTACTGTCATTGTTCTGCTTTCATCCTGAATTAGTTAAGAAATGCCACTCAAGTAATCTTATTATGATCCAATGAAAGGTGTTTGGACAGTAGGAACTTCTTCGATGGTCATTCTGTGTGTAAGGATTATCTTCAAAATCTTTGCATATTTGTTTGGTGCTGACGTGTGATAAGAACATAGCCATACAAGACAAACAGATTGAAATGCTAAAACAATCCACTGAAGAAGATGAGTGTATTATGTGTGTATTCTAAATAAACAGAAAATGTAAAATAACTCGGAGTATTAGAGAGACTCTGAAACTCTCCCAGCCCAATCCTCACCTTTCAAGTAACCCCCCCTCAAGATAATAATCTCTCATGTAACAGAATTTCCCACCAATTCTCAATTCTCTCTTTGTGCCAACTCAAGTTAGTTACAAAATTCGCATTCCCCACATTGGCACCCGCTTCACTCTTCTTATCTCACACACTCACCAATTACAATGAAGTCCCCAAATTCTAGTTGTTTAGGTACCTAACAATGTGCTGTAGCATAACTGGATAGTATCCTGTATCCCTTCATCGTGCCTCCATGCATGAAAATATCAATGCTTACCCCGACCAGTTATGTATGCTTATCCCCCTTCAAATATGCACCCACTAAAGTGTTGATACCAGGGTTTTACTGAGTAGGCTGTAGGAGAGTTGCCATTTCATGCAAGTTGTCAGTATTACCTATATAGCGAGGGAAACGATGTGTTTTTCCTCATCCAAAAGGTACGGGTAAATGTATATCTATCTTTTAGTGGAGAGTTGGAAAGAGATGCACTTTCCTCTCCTGCACATGGCATCATTCCCACATATCTACAGATAAAATAATTTGCAGCAAGCATAAATTGTCCAACAAATATGAAACAATGTGAGAAAGAAAGCGAACTGCAGGTAAAAAAGGTTCAATGTTTGTGTATGGTGTGTGTTTGTTTTTACTGGTAGTTCTTTTGGCAGCATATCATGTATTCTACTTGCATTTCTGGTTGCCTGATCATGATCAATCAATCATTAGTTTATCGTCTTTAGTTATGGATTCTGATAACTGGTGTTTCTGAATTTGATGTAGGGATTATGGCAGGACTTACTCTTGAAGCTGGCTGATTGTTTCACTAAACGGTTTAACCACGTTTACCAATTTTGAGAAGACAGTTCGGAGTGCATGAGTCACAATGACCTTGCGCTTATCCACTTAATAGTTGGTTTACATTTTCATCATACATGAACAGAATTCAGCAACAGTAGGGGTCTGGTATGTGTAGAATAAGAATTGATAAATTCCATTTACTTGTGGAGATATATACAGCTACCTGTATTTACCATATTTGTACAGTTACGTCTTAGGAAAAATAAATCTTCAATAGCATCAATGTTCAAAGGTTGTTTGAGTGTTTTTTTTTCCCCCAAATAATTTACAGCCTGACCCACAAATAAGAATGTAACCTTGCACCATGGCACCTGCTATTTTAATGTACTATTTAGATACATTACATTGAAAATGTTCGACAATCATTCAAAGGTGAATGGGAACTGAGCATGATATAAATATATAGGTATACCCTAAACTTTAAAATTTGATGTATTTTCTGTGGTAGTGTCGGTTTACTACATAGGCTAGAAGGTATCATCATCATCAACTTGCTTTGCTTTGCTTTCATCCTATATATAAGTCACAAACAATCAACACAACAGTGGGACTGAAAAGCCTAGGGCTTGTAATAATATCTAGATTCAGCTCAATGAATAGAAAAGGGAAAATTATATTTGATCTTGAGGTGAATCAATATTGCACTAGATTCCTTTAATTCTTTGAAGTTGTATTTAACTCCTCTTTCTCTCATGGCTTCCCCAACCTTCCCTCCCTTCATCCACACTCATGACAAAAATAAATTCTTCAAATTCACCATCAGACATAATCCAGGTTCTACCCCATTTTCATTCCACCATTGTCATTGAAAATCTTAATCCACAAATTAGAATCAATGAAGGACCAAACAGGAAAGGAGACGTAACCTAATAAGCACAAATAGAAAAAAAAAAAAAAGCTTCTTACTCATTACATGTAAGAAGCTTTTTTTGGGTGGGTTTTTGGGGGAGGGGGTAGGGCATGAAATCAAATATGTCAAAAAGCTTCTTACTCATTACAATAGAGAGACACAGAGAGAAGGGTCTGATAGTGCGTACCTATAGAGGACGACGACGATGGCAAAGTAGGTGTAGGGGCGAGGCAGTGGTCATGGGTTTTGCCACGATGTCACAGTTGCAAGTGTGATTTGGGTTCAGTGGCTACGTCACAACAATATTGGTGTGCATTGTGGTGATTATCGCGTCGCGCAAGGTTATGAAACTCATGGAGTCGAGATAAATTCAAATTTGACTCAACTCATAAACTCGTAAGAGTTTACTTATTTTAAAAACAATATTAAAAAATATTTAGAACATTTAATTATAATAAAATAAGTTTATATTGAACAAATATTTATAAAAAAAAAAACTCAATTGTAACATCATAATGAAGCAAATACGTGTCATAAAATATAAAACACAAATAAAAATCTTAAGCAATATAATAGATCAAGACTTTAGGATGCGAAAAATCAAAATAACTTAAATCAATACATCGTAACTTCAATTTTGGAATGTCTAATTACGAGTGCCTTTTATGAAATTCCATGTTTTGTTACTTGAGACCAAATTTTGCCAAAAGAGTAAATTCGCAAGTTTACCCGAGTTTTTATTTGAGTTTATAACAGCTTGTTCAAATTCACTTGAGTTTACCCCAGTTTACTCAGGTTCAAGTTTTTAAGCGAGTTAACTTGATTTAGAGACCTAAACTCGTAAACTCATAAGAATTTAAGAGTAAACTTGAGAGTTTGATAATCATGGCATTGCGGCTAGCATAGTTGGTGGTGTGATCTTGGTGGTGACATATATCAATGGCAATTAGTGGCATGTGACTTTGGGTTGTGGGTGTGCCTGAGGTGGTGGAAAGCTTCTTCACCATATGCTGGCACTGCCATTACCCCAACACAATAATCGCATTGCCATCTAGCTCAACCTTAGGATTGTTTCATCTAGAGCCCTAGATCATTGTTGGGTTAGGAAGAGAGAAGAATAGGGGTAGGTTCTATCATAGAGTAAGGGAAGAATTTGGGAAATGAGAATAGTGGTATGGGCAATATTTTGTATATTTTAATATTTTTTAGAATTTAGAATTCAAGAGTAAAGGGGATTTTGTAATATTTTTAAACAAATTAAGGAAGTTGAATGTCAATCTAAAAGATAGAAGAGTCCAAGTGTAATATTGAAAAATTTCAACGAAGGTAAATGTAATTTACTCATAAAAAAGGATTAGGATGTAAAGGTGTTCTTCATTTCAATTTACAACTTTATAACCAAATAATAACTTAATAAAATAAAAGCACAAAATAAATTGTGGTGAAGCTTGAAGAAGTTATTTATTTTGATTCTTTTATTAATAAAACGTGAAATTGACTTTAATAATAAATTAAGTAGGCAAAAGGTTCACAAGGAGAAGGGAAGTTAGCACTATGCTGGAAACGATTGTATAGACATCCATAACACTTATTGTGGAGCATATAGGATTGTTGAGCTCAAAGGGAAAGAACTTCCACATAATTGGAACATACCTTCTCTTAGGAAATATTATAACTAGTTTCCTTGAATTAGTATGGTTGATATACAATTTTCCTACCACTCTTTTTTTTTTTTTTTCCCTCTAGTATATGTTTATGAGTTTGGATTTTGGAGGGGAGATGAGGGGAGGGAAAAACTTGTAGTATTTGCCTGTAGGAGAATTGAATTAGGCATGACCTGCCAAGCTAGACATATAGCTATTCAGTGAACTATCTTGCACCTTATTAAATTCATAAATGCAATCCATGACTTACTCATATTTCCTCCATTAATTTGTCCCAAACTATTGTCAATCGTCCAAATATAAGCTCAGTTGAGACTTCTCAATTGCAAAGGTTTCACGGGTAAGAACTCAAACCCTTAACAACTCTAAAACAAGAGTTCGGATGTGACCTCGATTTTGATGGTTCAATAAGTGGGAACCCAACCTGCCAACCATCAATAGTTCTAAAGCTTCAACTAAGGTCTTCAATCCACTAGGAGAAAAGATGCACACATGAAAAGTTGCACACATATAGACTTGCTCTACAGGAACTCACAAAGTTTTTCCATGGTTAATCTTCCACTGTATATTTGGATCAGAACAACCTTATAACTTCGCATGAAGCTTGAATACATACAAATCAACTGAAACAAAGTGCTTATTACATATAATTAATCTTTCAATACACCAATATTAAAAAATTGGTCTTATACCAGAGATTGACACCTATTGCCTAGTAACCATCTCCAAAAGGGAAAGCAAAAAAAAAAAAAAAAAAAAAAACAACATCATCTTATCCATTATCAATAGTGATCGTTGCACAGACCTTATGGAAATAAAATCTTCTAATGTTGTTTGACGTGTCAGCAATTGCGAGATCCACTATATGTAAACAAGGCTCTTACCATCTCAGACTAATCAAATACCATAGTCATCAAGAAAACTCACATGCTAGAGTAATAAACGAATCATCACGTGATTAGGAAGTGGGGAATAGAAATATATTAAAGGAAAAAAAAAAAAAGAAAGAGGGAGGGGGTCACCAGCCACCACCATGAAAACCTCTTTAAGATGAGCTCAAATATGACTACTCGATTGAGATGGTTCCACACAAAACTCAATCGCCAATAACTATAGATTTGGACTAGTTGCCGAACAATATGGATATATACTCAGACAAAAGACATTCAAGAGTTGATTGTGCCACCATTCCATTTATGAATGCAAAAAAAAAATAAAAATGGAGCAATCAAACTATACAAATTCAAATATTATTTTGCAAGCATGTGCTTAGTTAATCATAGTATAGAATGACCGAGCATTGCATGATTTTTACTATTAGCCCAATTGATTATCTTTGTGCCATATGACTAAATATAGCCCAATTAATTATCTTTGTAAATGATAATTACTTTGGTATATGAAAATAGCTTTATTAATGAGGCTTAATCTAGGTATAAATCCGAGAGTACATAGGAGAATTTATCTTTGCAAAAATAAAGTTACAACTTGTAAAAATAAATGAGACTTGTCCTGATTACATAAAGAAAAATGGTTGAAAGCCCTAGAAAACCAAAGAAGGTGGAAACAAAAACAAAAGGGTCAACACAAGCGCCATATCTAACCCTGCTCTCCATCTCCCTCGGTTCTTTGCCCGGGCTTCTGAACCTTGATCATCCCTTGATAGTTCTTGATCTTCACCTCTTGGATCTCAATGATGGTTGGATCTTCAATATTGCTTGATAGTTCTAGAGGGAGAGGGGCATCAATGTTTTCGTTTTCTTTTTTAATCATTATTATGTTAGATCATATTGAAGGGATTCGTTACATATCGTAACGTTAAGGCCGGATTTCCTATTGTATGGAGAGAGGTTTGATGGGCTCCTCCTCCTCTCCTCATGGTGGTTTCAGTGATGGGGTAGGTACTTGTAAAAGGACTCCAATGCCCAAGTCAATGTAGTAAGTGAAAAAGGGATAATGACAATTGGGATTAATTGCTTATCTTTGTTATACTTTCATTACACACACACACACACACACACACATCATGTGAATAGTCAGGGCTGGGATTTAGGGCTGGGATGGATGATATGGAAAACCGTTAGGGGAATCTTTCCAGAAGATTTGTTAATACTTGCACTCAACATGCACTTACTTTGCGCTTATCCTCAGGTTCCCCTGTGGGGGACATTCCTTTAGAGGACCTCAGAATCATATCGGGAGATCATACATAGGTCTTTACTCTGGCCCGTTTCTAGGGGACTTTGAGCAATGTTAAGGCATGTCGTGATTCAATGATGTTTATACGGAATTCTGCATATGCCCGAGTTCCTTGATCCGGATAATTGTCGGTAATAAGATCCGTTATTGAAGTATCCATATCCAAGGAGCAGTATTCTAAATTGCAGATCGTATCACATGATGCAGCCGTAATATTGAGCTTGAGGCAATGCCCGCAACAGTATTGCACTGTAATCGCGGTGTGAATTTAAGTCACAAAAAAAACTGCACTGTAACGGCGTTGCGGCTGCAACAAAATGCATCAAATAAAATTTCCCTGTTTCAGCCTTTCAGTATGCCAAATTTTTTCCCCTTTTCATTTTTCAAAGAAAAGATTCTTTAGTGACTCAGTGCTCCGTATTCACAGATGAAAAGTGAAAAGAAAATGTTCCTCATCAATCATATATCAATAAATCATACAAATGGTAAACCATGATGAAAAATTTAACTTGAACACATTTACTCATTTAGAAAACTCTACCTCTCTATTTTCTTTCTTCATCTTCTCCAGGGTTATTCTCTCAAAGAAGACATGAGAGATAAACAGTATTGTCGGTGGCAAGTCGGCAACAGAAGCCTTGCAAAGTAGGTGGTGGTGGCTGGGGGGAGAGGAAAAGGAAGATGAGGCATTCCATGCCAATCCAAAACCAAACCTTGTTGTTGTGACTATGACCTATGGGACGATGAGTCTTCTTCAGCTTCATATTCTCCATTACCATTCAGGTTTGCAGTTTTAATCACTGAAAGCTAGCCTAGAAAGAGTAAGCTCTGTGTTCTTTGCCTTTGTCATTTGTTTTTATCAATAAATGTAGATCATTATTCTTTGTGACTTGAGAGGAAGAAGGTTAAAAACGAAAAATGGAAAGATTGAGAAGAAGAAGAGTTGTGTGACTGGTTGTGCTTCACACCTCCAGAAGATGAAGATCGTGGGACTCTGTATATGTAGTTTTTCATTTTAACATATTTGTATGTAATATACTTAAATATATTAAAAAGAGTGTAGAAGAACTGAAGAAGAGAACGAGGATGCGTGGATGCAGGCTTTTTCAATTTTTAATTTTTTTTATATATGATATAATATAGTTAAATGCATATAAAAGAAGAGAGCATGGTTCGCGTGGAGCACGAGGATGCAAATTTTTTTTTCTACATGTTATATATATATATATGCAAGAGGTTGTAGAAGATGCACTTAAAAAAAATGTTTTGAGAGAGGGTATGTAGGCAGGCAGCACTTGAATTTTATATTAAAGTAAAATATGTTGAAAAAATGTGTTTTGAAGATATTTTTATTTATATAAAATAGTTGTAGAAGGAAAAAATGAGGAAGTGAATTTTATTTTATTTTAACATTTATATATAATGTAATATTTAGTTAAATATTATGTGATTAGCTTGTCATATTTAAATTTTGTCTTAAATTAAGTTAGTAATTATTATATATTTTTGTGAGCAGGTATTGTAAAACTTTTACAATGCCCCCAAGAGAAGAGTTTCTAATAGGGAGGTTGGAGGGTGCTCCAAGTGATGATATTAGAAGGCATTTTGGAGAACCTTTGACTGGGAAGAATCGAAACAATATTTTATGTAAAATCTATGACAGAGTAATAATAGATGGTATTACTAGATTGTAGTAACATATAGCACATTACAAAGGGCAAGTGTCAGGTTGTGCTAGAGTTACAACATTCGTCTAACAAAGCATGATGAAGCTCCTTATGGATGGAAAAGCAAAGAAAACTCCAAAAAAGGAAAGGAAGAATATGAAGCATATTTATGAGCAGATGATGAAGATGACATAGAAGATCATATTGATGAGCAGATAAGGTTGGCCCCACAAGAAAATATAACATCACAACAAGAGTGGGTTGATAGACAACAATTTAGATAACAAACAGGAGGACTTAACTATTGGTAAAAGAGTGCATGAGAAAGGGGGGCTAAATTGTGCTTTCTGAAGTCTTCTTTTTCAATTTGAAACATTAAACATAAAACATACTATCAAGCATGAAGCTTGAAGTGCAGCAAAATAGTGGTTAGATATTTTAGAAGGAAGGTTTCTGAGGCTTAATAATTATTATGCATTTTAATGGTGTTTGATTAATAATCAACACAAAGCATAACATAAAAATAAAAGATTAGGGAAGAAAGAATGAACACAAGTATTTTTATACTAGTTCGGCCAACCTGCCTACATCCAGTACTCAATACATGTTGAGATTTCATTAACAACAACTTTCTCAATCTAAGAAAGTAAATGGATAGTCTTTATAATAATAGCCTTCCTAAGCTCTCACTTGCACAGTGGCTAACCCCAACTACGACTTAACCGAGTAGTTCTATACCAGCCTCTCCAAGCTGAATCAAGTAGTTCTGTACCAGCCTATTCAAGCTGAACCAAGTAGTTCTATATCAGCCTTTCTAAGCTGAAACTGTGACCTATAGAAAACTTCTACTGCCACGGTGTAAGTAGTCTTGAACTAGCCTTTCCAAGCTAAACCGTGATGAGCAAATACCTTAGCCATCACATTGCAAGTAGTTTTACCTTAGTCTCTCCAAGCCATGTCTTACAGTGATCATTAACGGATCAAGGTTACAAAGGTTATATGTTTGGATTGCCACTTAAGCTAACCTACACCCATGTTTCCTTAAAAATATTTGCTAATACAAACCTGGGAAATATGAGCAACTCTTTTCTCATATCTTTTCATGAGAAAAGCATACAAATCATTATAGAGTAAGGAAAAAAGATTTTTACACTTCAAGATGATTGATTACATAATATGATGAACATCACAGGAAATGTGGAGAGATTTTTTCATCATTTCTACTGTTATGCATTCAACTCTCTCATATGCATTTATGTATAGCATCTCCATTTATACAGGTCCTTCTTCATGATCGTTGCCTTTGATCAGATCTCCAAGTGACACATGTAGATCATCAATTGTGTTTTGGAATGTTACTCTAAAGAGGTAGGCTAACAGACTTGTCACATCAGTTGTAGAAACTGTTGTACTTAGAGGTTTCTGATGTCCTCATTTTCCTTTTATTTTCTGACCATGATTTCTGAACTCCTCATTCTAGAAGATATGATCATGAATCAATTTGGAAGAAGAGATGATGTACCGGTTTAAAACACTGGGTCTGATTCGAGATTTGAATTTTGAAATTTGAATTTTTCCTCCATTTACCTTAGCATTCTGTGCTCCACAGTTAAGTGAGCTTTCTAATGACATAATTAATCTCTTTAATTTTTCTTCGATCTTCTAGTCTTCAATCTTGGCTATTTGATGATGATTTCTTTGCGATTGCAGTGATTGATGACTGAGTAACACATTGCTCCTGGACATGAATTGATTTCTTCATTTTGAGTATACTTTCTAAAGATCCTTTCCTTGGTTTCTTGATCTTTGACTTGATTTGCTTCAATCCTCAGGCATTTACACTTTCTTTGCATTAGATAATATTCATATTTTTAAGCTTGATCTCCTTCCTTGAGATAAACATGATTTCTCATGTGTAGTGAGATTATTCTTGATTCAAGTCTGCTTCTATGCCTTTAGTCCGTAAACATGAATACGTGTTTTACATGAGATAACATTCACTTTCCTTTTAACTTAATCTCTTTTCTTGAGATAAATCATGCTTGTGCATACAAAGTGAAATATTATTCCTACTTTAAGTCTGTATTATGTCTTAATCTGTATACATATTCTTTACTTGATATAATATTCACCTTCTATTTAGCTTAATCTCTTCCTATGAGATAAAACATGCTTACACATACAAAGTGAAATATTAATCTTGCTTTAAGTCTGTGTGATACAAACCAGATTAACCTGTTATGCTTTGTCAAGAAACCCAAGGTAACCATTAGTCATTCTTCAGAGTATTTTCTTTAAATTGGCTTTGTTGTCAATAAAAATATTAAAGCTCATACTTTCAGAAGGGTTCTGGAGGTTACAATCTACCCTTTTTTGATGATGACAAATCAATTTGAAGAAAATCTTTTGAAAAGAGGTTGAAAGAAATAAGACAGAGTATGAATTGATAAATTGCATTTTCTTTCAACACATCATAATTCTTAAATCTTAGTAAGTCCTTTTCTTAAGGCATGAATAGTTATATTGAAGAAAATTTTGAAGCCATAAGTTGACTTAAATCAAAGCTGTTTGGTTCGTGATGATATGTTCTGATTTAATAAGAGAACTTCTTTAATTTGTATCACAAAGATACTTAAGTAGATGTTATTGTTTTAATCCAATTTTCCCAATCAGCTTGATTTTAGTCATAAAATGACTTTCTAACATTTAAATGTGTTTGAATAAATAAACAAGTAATACTTGCGATATTGTTTCTTGATATAAAATCTTATTCCTCACTTTCCTTTTTCTATGTTCTCTTTTCAACAAAGAGATTGATGTTCAAGGATATATATATATATATATATGTATGAATGAAGAAAAACTTTTGAGCATGATGAGAAAAGATATACAAATGAAGTTTCTAATGCTCAGAGAAACCTTATTATCAATGATGTTGGAGAATTTCAATATGATGTTTTTGAAGCTCAAATAGGAATTTATTCTAGCTTTATCAAGCATTATGTTTTTGTGAGCTTAATTTCATGAGCTAGAAAACTTTATGAGTATCATAGAATGAAAATCATTTTTGAAATTCTTTTTCTAAAAAGAAACTTTTCCAGCTAATATGTATTAACTCAGATTATAACATATTGGTCATGTTTTTCTATGCCAGCTCGCTTACTGATACAAATATGATCAGACTATAACACATAATTTGTAGTATACGCATAACACATTTTAGAGATATTTCATTCTCCCTAACTGATCTTAGTTATGTTAAGACATAGTGAGAATAGGTTTTTGAAGACCATCAAAAACAAGATATACATAACCAATTTTGAGCAGGTTAAGTAAAGCACAGTAATCGCATCTCATATGTGTGATAGATAAAGATGTGTTGATACCATATTAAGCAAGTCATACATATCAAAAACACTAAGATGAAATCAAGCTACAATTAATCATGGAAATGTGTGTGCATTGACTATTTTTGCATGTTGTTGATTAGGCAAGACAGAGAATACACATTAGAGGCATACATTTTAGTCATACTATATGATTAGCTAAGCATAATGATATGAGCATTGATATGTACTAAGGCTTAAAAATGTATAACTTAGTGTAGAATGATAGATGTGTAAACGAGCAGGCATAAGCATAAGCATGATGGTTTGGATATTGATATGTATCAAAACTTAGGAATAACCATCTATGTGACATGGTATAAGAGATTAAACACAGTTATAACTATTGCATTTATGATAATGATCAAAATATTTTAATCAAGTTCAAGAGACGGGCAAACAAAAAAAAAAAATTGTGGCTCCCCCTCAGCATGAGTCCCCCTGAATGTCTGCACATATTTTCTTCAACCTTCTCTTCCCTTTTGTCATCATCAAAGAGAAACGTGTAGGGGAAGATATGATTCACTCCATTTGCCTCGACACTTTACTTCTTGGAGTATCACCATCAAAAGAGCTTCATGTCTTCTTGACTGAGCCTCTAATTTTTCCAACCTATTATTCGTGATGTGTTGCCCATGTAACAATAATGAGTATCTGAGTATCTTGATTGTGCTGTTGAAGGTGGTTGGCTTGGTGATGGATCATCATTTTGAATAGGAGTTCTTTAGAAGCGATTTTTGCTAGTAGATGAGTAGTTTCCTTGTGTTAGGTTCCCATAGAAGATGTTCCTTTTGAGCTGGAAGATTTAAAGGAAAAGGATTTTTCTTTCCTAGGCATAGCCCTGATGACATGTTCATTTTCAGGAGTTTCAAATCTATCTTCCTTTGCTAAGTTTGTGGGTGGGTGAGGAGAGTTTTTCTCATTTTCCTCTGAATCATCTTCAATGGTTATTAGTTTTCTTTTTCCTCTTTTACCTTATGCTTCTGCTGCTACTTTTCAATGACTGTATCCCTTATCCTTAGACTTTGTCTAGTAGCTCTAGTGGTGGCAACAGCTGTGGATCTTTTTGATGTTTGAAAAGAGATGAAGGAGTAAGAGGTACCTTCCATGTTTTCGCACTATTTGTCTCTAAGGGGTTAATTTAGGTATTCAAACACTTTTGTTAGTGGAACACCATAAGGGACAGAGGCATTTCTCCTTTTTCTGATGACATGGCGTTCAACATGTGTTTGAAGATTAGTCTAGGCAAGTTGACTTTTCTTTTTGCCAATCCATTCATACTAGTAAGTAGGTGCTTCCTAATCGTGGTAAGATAGAGAACTGGATGAGGGTGAAGACTTTTCGAGCCTTTGAGTTTAGCATTGCAGTGGATATTTCACCTGGGTGATGTTTGGGAGAGTCTGTTAGGGTTCTTGACATTTCCTCTGCAGAGACACCAATTATGAACCAGTTTTCTCTAAAGAACATCTAATGCCTTCATCAGGTGCATGAACAATGTTTAAGAGATCATTTATGCTTAGTACCATATGCTTTCCTCTTATGTGAGAAGTCAGCAGAATGTCGGACACCTGTTTTAATTGCAAGTAGAAGGCTGTGACCGTCCTAGTATAAACCCTTCTAGAGAAGTTTAGAAACTCTACCCAATTCTGGAAGGAGATGACTTTCATGAGGATGACTACCTGCATTAGCAGTTCCCTACTCAGCTTTTTTCCCGGGGCTATGGGTCGTTGAGAGAAATTTTTAGCATAGATACACTGATTCGTCATACATGAGACGGGTTTCCATATTGAAGGTGTGCCTTTTGAAGTGTTTTCCTCTAGCCATGGCTATAGTAGTAGGTTTGGGAATTTTGGAAGAGTAAGATAAAACTCTGAGAGAGGTTCAGTGAATTTGATTTCTGCCAAGGAGTTTTAGAGGGCAGTGATTTGAAACAACTTAGGAAGCATATAGAGGAAGACAGAGAAGGAACGAGTAAGGAGAGGTTGGTTAATGAGTGTAGAATGTGATAGCTGAAGATGAAGCGACATGGGAGAGAGAAGATAGTGTTTCGAGGAAGTTTTCCCGCTTTTTATACCTTCCCACTTTTTGAAGGATTTACTTTCTAACCTCCTTCAGAATAGAGAAGTTTTAGCAAAACATTTTTACATTATGGAGAACATGATGCCAACACTTCTTAAACCTTTTCCGAGTATTATCTTCCCCTTTGTGATTTTGATTTATCCTATTTGAAATACATGGGGTAAGTTTGGTCCTTCATACTGATGCATCTATGTGAACTTCAGGTGTAGCCATTAGTCAAGGTAGTCAATAGTCATTCTTCAAGGTATTTTATTTAAATTGGCTTTGTTGTCAATCAAAACATTAAAGCTCATACTTTTTGAAGGGTTCTGGAGTTTACATTAACAACATACATGAGTCTAGTCGAAGCTCTCATGCAAGTGCTAGTGGAGTAGCAACATCACAAGATGTCTCTTTTACTTTGAGTTCTACTAATATAAATCTTATGAGAAGCAAAAGCACAAAGTAACCAAAATTTATTATCAGCTTAATGAAAACTCTAAAACAAAAACTCGGAGAAGCCGTAAGCAAATTTATCATTTATAAGCGTTTGCTCATAATTTGATTATTGCTGCTGTTGAGGTAGGCCGAGGAGTTAAGTGCCCAACTCCTTATGAAATTTCATATGTATATCTAGAATATGAATATAAAAACATGTAGGAATGGATAAATAAGTTGAAAAACACATGGAATGAGAGAGGTGTGACTATAATGTGTGATGGTTGGACAGATGGTATAAAATATACACATTATGAATTTTTTGGTGTACTGCAGTAAGGGAACAATTTCATTGAAGGAACAATTTTTTGGTATAAAATATTACTTTCAATTGCTTGATAAAGTTGTTGAGGAAGTAAGAGAAGAATATGTGGTCCAGTTGGTTATAGATAATGAAAAAGCACTGAAAGCATATGGTCAAAAATTAATGGAAAAGAGGCCATATCTGTACTAGATTACCTCTGTAGCTCACTATTTGGATCTTTACCTAAAGGATATAAGAAAGAAGAAAAATATGAAAATAATATTGGATGAAGCAAAGATTGTGACATCTTTCATCTTTAATCACATATGGGCTGTAAATCTCATGAAAAAATATACTAGAGGTAGAGAGATTGTTTGTCCTAGAATTATTGGATTTACAACACAGTTCTTACAACTTCAAACAATTGTTAATAAAAAACAAGGGTTAAGAAATATGTTCAACTATGAAGAATTTAGAAAATCTAAATTTGTAAAGAGAAGAATGGACCAGCATTTGAAGCACTAAATATTGTTGTAAATAATAACCTCTAGACCAAGGCTAATGATATATTGAAAGTATTTGAGCCTATTGTAAAAGTTTTGAGACTGGTTGATGATGACGAGAAGCCGACAATGGGTTTTATATATGAAGCCATTGATCGAGCCAAACAATCTATTTGACTAAATTCTCATTATTACAATAGGTACAATGAATTAATGGATGAACGCTAGAGATTCATGCATTGTGATCTTCCTTCTGCAAGTAAATCAATTTAATTGTTGATTAATATTTTTTTTATAACAATTATAATTCATAGATGCACACATTGTAATTTATTAACTTCCTTCCAGGCTATTTTCTTAACCCACAATTTCAATATGGAGTTAAATATGGGACTGATGTATATAAATAAATATTTGATGGAACAAATAGTGCGATAATGAAATTAGAAGAAATTTAGATGATCAAATCAAAGTATTAAATTAGGTTAGTAATAAATTTTAAATTGCAATTTAGTACTTATAATTTAATATAATATATTTAGATATTAACATATTATATTGCTATATATAGTTATCACTTTTCAGATATATGAAAGAAATTTTGGAACACTACAAGCTCAAAAAGCTTGGAATCAAATGATTCCGGGCAAAGTGTTAGTTTTCTTTGTTTTCCATTTTGATGCAAATAAATTTATTTTAAATTTAATTTTTTTTATAATTAATAGTTTATTTATTTTGTTTGATTAATTTAAATAGATAAATAGTGGTTGATATTTGGTACATGTGCTCTTGAACTTTAACGTGTGGTAGTAAAATTTCTAAGCCAAACACCTTTAGCCACAAATTGTGAAATAAATTGGAGCACATTCAGTTTTATCCATACTAAGGCAAGGAATAGACTCAAATATAAGAAATTGCAAAAACTTGTTTTTGCATTTTATAATATGAAGCTGAAAATGAGACATGAAATGAGGAGAACTCAAGAAGAGATTGAAGCTAGTTACAATCCAATTAATCTTGACTACATTTTTCAAGATGATGATCCATTGTCACTATGGATTGAAGAAAGAGAAAATCTACTATTAGAGGGAGCACAAAATGTCGAGTAGTTGCCTATAGTGGATATTGATGATGAAAATATGGAAGTTGGTGATGATGACGCAAATTTTAAAAATAGTGGTGGTTTAAGTCCACCAAGTAACAACAATGGTAATGGTGATGATAATGTGGAAACTGAAAAAAGTGATGATGAGGGTAATAGCAATGGCGATGGTGATGAGTAAAGACGGAATGATCGATGTAATATCCTAATTTTAACTCAATACTCCTAGAACATATTTAGATTAATCATTAGGTTATTACTTCTTAATCTTATTCTTTAAAATCTTTCTTTAAATCATTTGGCGGAAAATACGGATAAATTTTTTTTTGAAATATAAAACAAAGTGAGAGCTGAGTACATCACAAGACAGGCGAATAAATCACAAGATAACAAGGCATAATAGATCAATCAATAACACATCAAAGGAAATACTTCATTAATATTCATAATATGCCCACCTAAAGGTGGAGCTTAGTTTAGTACAACAGAAAGCAAATACAACTGAAATAGAAAAGTACAAAGAAAGCGCAAATGAAAACACCCCTACCTTAGTGCTCCTAAAGTGGATAACCTCATAACAAAAGAAGGTTTATCCTATCTATATGTGGTGTGTGTGCACTAGCTCTCCCTAAGAGACTCTACTGCTGGTGGCGGTGATCCTTGAGTGACGGGGGTATATACCTAGGGAACTGCTCGAGCTCCTCGGGTGTGTACTAGCGGAATGGGGAATGAACATGCGGCGGTTGAAAGTGGGCTCCGAGACGGGGGCGCATCTCGACTTTCCTCACCAACCTCGGCTGCGTCATAGTCGCCTCACTCCCCTTTCGCACAAACTGGGGAGCTGGGGGCAGAACTCTCGCTATACATATGTGTCGGTGGACCCTCTGATGGGTCATCCTCCGAATGCTGAGAGCGAGGCACGTAATCTGGGTGGTCACGGATGGCTGATCCAGCAGTGTAAATCTGAAGAACTCGCTCGTTGTGTGTCCAGGCTCACTCGAAGACCATGTCATCGCCGTAAGGAGACGTCGGGGACAAGTAGTAACTATGTACAGGGTGCGTGAAGGGACGTCCTACATACAAGAAGACTCATACAGTGCATCGTCCCTCAAAATGATATGATCCATGCTCCGGATCAAAGTGCACCTCCCATATGGGAGTGCCGATGAACACCACGAATGTCACCATGATCTGAAGATGTGGCGGGAGAGAAAGAGAGAAAGAAAAGGGAGTGAGAATCTTGCTAAAGAATCTTAGTAGGGTACCTTCTATCTAGGGTTACATCGTCAACATCCTCAAGAACCTTAGGTTTATTATAAAAAAGGTGAGCATGTATATAAAGTTCATTATTGGTTTATAAACATAATTATCCAAGGTTTGTTCCTTTTAGAATGAATCTTAATGTTATGAATGCAACGTAGCAAAAGCATGAATGCATGATAACACACTATGCAAGCAATTGCATAAAACATAACATCAAGTAAACATATAAGTGGCATAAAGTGACATATTAACTTTCAAGTGATACTTTTCTCTTTTCTCAACTTTGTGACTTAAGAACCTTGTACTTAAGCATCATGGGCCACCCTAAAACATCATCTAGGTTATGAGCTCATACCTTAACTAGTCGTCACTAGTTCTTACTTATCCTATGATAAGTGAAATCATAAAAATAATCCCGACTACTGGAGTACTGGCTAGGGGGCTTAAGGATCACCTATCATAGGAATATTTCCTTCTTTGAAACGCTTTACTGGCATCTAGTGCACAGTTAATTGTCTGCTTTGGTAGGCTGCATCCACTCATACCCTCACGGATTTGCCTCTTCCCCACCGGAGTGGGAGAAATACGTCTCAGTGCTATGTCACATTAGGACTCAGTTCCTGGGGGTGCTCGGCCGAACTGGTGTCACCCAGGACTTTATCCCGTATAATTTTCAAAAACATTCTCAAATCCTTAACTTGACGGAAATTTGGCAGCATAACAACTGTGTACCAAATTTCTTTCAAATTTGCTTTAAGCCAAAATAACTCATAATACATGTACTTTCTCATTCAACTTCTATAATCATAATAAACTTAAAATCACATAAGCACACTCATCATAGCACATGTATCATCATCTCATGCTTAGATTTAATAAACTCAAAGCATCAAAGAATCTATAATATCTTATGCTTTGACCCTTAGGGTCTTAAACTTGAAATCTAAGTTCTCTATTATCACAACTTAACCTCTTGGGCACCTATGGGTTCATAACTAAGTAGTCCTCACTCATTTCTATGATCATAACTAATTCCAAACCTCATGAGTGCAGAATCTATGCTTTGCTAATTACAGGTGCCTAAGAGTCACAACTTTGACCCTTTCTAAGTTCGGTCTTCTCCTAAAGTACTAGGATAAATTCCTAAACCAATTATGAGTAATTCCTATGCATTTACACTAATTATAAACCATTATTACTAATTTTAACCTTGCCGGAACAGAATCCAAAATTTCCATTTCTAAGGGATCTAGAAATCTCATTTTAATTCTTTCTTGGTTACTAACTTGTCTTAGCTTTCTCAAATTAATTCTATCATCAAATATACATGAATATACACATTCTAACATAGCAAAATCATTATCATACAGTGAGCAAATAATCATGGCAGAACCGAAAACATAATCATCATACGAAGCATAGAATTTCATTTCTAACACTAATAAATTGCTAGTTTCTCTTGGAACATTTTTAGAACTTTTAAAACTCATTTGAGAACAATTTATCTTAATAAAATCATCATGAAACCAATGAGGGCAGTAGCTATTTCAAAATAATCTCAAGAGGGATTTAAATCATAAAATCATGCTTAAACTATTCCTTGAGATCATCTATGCTTAAAAAAATTATAAAGCATAGGTTTTGGCACTTGTGACTAGATGAGACTTACACCAAGCTCATCATTATCACATGGCCAAATTTATTTCTAAAACATCTTCCATTTCCAAGTCTTTACTTGAGATACCAAGGGATAAGTCTTTGAGCTCTAACATTTTTAAGTGATAACAAGAATGTAAACATGTTATGTACTTCATTTTTATCTTTATTAGAAAGTAAAGTGAGGGCTCAAAATAAATATGAGATGCAACTCATTTTATTCTTAAGATTAGGTGATGACTTGAAAAGTAAACATGAAATGCAAAGCTAGAATTTAAACATGATAATGCAAGTTCATTTATTTATTCTTGAGGGTTTAGTGATGACATAAGAAATAAATATGCTATGCAAGGCATGAATTTAAATATGAATGCTAGTCCATTTTTATATGTCATTAGAGCTCATACAAGACTTTAAAGAATTAATATCACAATCCCAACCATAATCTCAACAACATAAAGCAAACTCTAGAGTTCTAAGTACCAAAGTTTCAAAGAAACCTCATGGTTCTTTGAACATCATCATCAAGCTTAAGGAAATGAAATTAAAACAAAATTCCAAAGGAAAGAAAAGGAAAGAACCGAAATCAAGAAAAGGAAGGAAAATACACCAAGTTCTTTATTATGTACCCAAAACCCCTATCTAGAGTAAACTCTAGAATGTGCCGGCCAACTTTAAGGTTGACAAGGGTAGGCCTTGGGCTTATTGAAATCCATATAATTAGTTTCTTAAGTTGAAATCATTAGTGAGCTAAGTAACATAAGTAAAACTTAAAGGAAGAAAGAAAAACTCAAGCTTTAGAGGTCTCATTGAGATGAACAAAAGGTCATCATCTAGAGACACTCATCATCAAGCTATCATAAGATGAAACTTGAGCCTTGAAGGCCGAAAATGAAAAGGAAACACCAAGAGGAAACCGAAAATAAATAGCAAAGAAAACTCATGAGATCAACATTTTCTTTCAATAACAAAGCATATTTGAACAAAACAAATACTTGAGAACAACTCCCTACCAATGAAATCTTGAAGGAAGAAAGAAAACTTGGTCTTTGCTTGCAAATGAGAAGACAAAAATCTTCTCTAGGGGATGATGATGATTCGGCCTTGGTGGGGAAAAAGGAAAGGAAAGTGTTTTTGTGTGGGTTTGTGTTTGAGGGTGAGAGCTTATGTGTTTGGATGATGATTCAAGGTGGTGGTGTGGTGGTTTTGAGGTTGTGATTCAAAGAGGAGATGAAGAAGATGAAGATGATGAAAAGCTCTTGAACACTTGAGAGAAAAAGGAAGAACTTGCAAGAATGCTTGAAACTTTGAACTTAGCAAATGAACAAAAGTGATTCAAGTTCATCCAAGGTAGCTATTTATAGAAAATCAAAACAATGAGGGCTCATGGAAGGGGGGTAACCGTGTGGCTTCCTCATGTTCCATGAGGTGAGAAGTTTTGATTTTTGAGGCATGGTGAGGCATGGTTTGAAGTATGGTGAGTATGGTGCAAAGCATGGCTCAAAGTAAGGTGTAAGCATGGTGCAAGCATGGCCATGGAGTGAAAAATAAATTCAACATGTGGAAAATGGAGGGAGGAGTGGCTGTGTGGTTCTTCAAGCCATGGGAGAGAGATTTGTTCTTCTAATTGTGTGCTAATGATGTGTTTAGGTGTGTATTAGTTTAGGTTTAAGATTAGGAATTGTTAATCAAGTGTTTAGGTAACTAAGAGTGTAATTAGGAATCTCAAGACATGATTAGGGAGTACTCATACATCATTAGAGAGATTTAAATTCATTTTATGCATAAACAAAGTAGACACAATTCCTTAAATTAAGGAATTGGAGAGAGAAAATACTATTCAAGATTCCATGACTAAGAATCTTGAATTTTAAAAAAAAGGTTTGGGTTTAATCTAAGCAATTTTTTGTTCTAATTAACTTTAATAGATTATTTTGACTCTAGACTAATTATAGAAATTAATTAACCTTCGATTAGAGCCTAATATTGCTAGGTTTGCTTAATTACATCATTAAGCTAAAAATACTATGCTAGGGGTAAAATCGTAATTTTACACAAAAACTGCCCGGGACCACCGAAACTTAAATAGATGTTGTGAAATACATGAAAACATTATTTAAAACCATCTGGAGGAGTTTCGGGCTCATCTAGCACTTATACCCGTGCAAAAATGCTATAGGGGTATTTTGGTCATTTTGACCCGAAACCTCAGAAAACGAGATTTTGATTCCGGAACCACTCAAAAGTCATCTAATCCCCTTCAAACATTGAGTTGGCCCTCCGAGGACTGCCGGATCAACTATCCTCGAATTCCGAGCCGAAAATGACCTCAATGGCATTTTAGTCATTTTTACTCAGACAGAAAATTAAGGCGTTACAATCGATATCATGAGGTACCATGCAATAGGCGTGACAAAAGCTTAGTTTTTTATACGACCAATTATAATAGGTTTGATATGCCTTCTAATAGTTCTTTTGATAGTAGAAAAGTTGTCTTGCAGTCTAAAGGAGGAAGAAGATAACAAAACATTGCAATTGAAGAATCTTTCACTTCTAATATTGATCAAAGTTTAAGTGAATTTAGTATTGATGATTCAACTCAAAGTAGTCAATGGTATTATCCACCATGTTATCAACATTCTTATCCTTACTTCAGTACATATAACCAATATGAAAGTAGTCAAATTCCACCATATCACTAACAACCACACAGTGAATTTTTTTTATGTCCTTACCCAAGGAGATACGCAAGGTGACGGTCAGAATGAAAGTGGAGGTTACAATCCGCCACGCCATTCTACCATGTCGTAATAGACATCCTGTAAGTTTTATTTGACTTAATTTCCATATTTTTATTTAAATTATTTGTTTTTTTAGTTTTACTAATATTTTCATTTAATTATATTTATATGTGAAGAAAAATATTGATTATCTTCAAATATCAAGATTCTAATTATGATTTATTATTCTATTTTTGTCTTGTAGTGAAATGATATGTCTGAAATTATGGTGCAATTTGTTTATTGCATGGGCCAATTAGTGACTTGATAACAATTGCAAGATGTTGAGTTCCTCTTAGCAATTCTAATTTTATTGTATCATTCTAAAAACATGAGAAGTTTGTATTTAATATGTTAGAAACACAAGTTTGTGTCAAATATATTGGAGAATTGTTTACTTTGGTACTATAATTGTTGTACTTGTCTTATTTTTACATTTTGTGAAAAAAAAAATCACGCCGCAACGGCCGCAATTTGCATCGTAGTATCTGCAACCGCAATTTAGAACACTAGACACATCAGCTCGAATTGTCATGATTAGCATTTTCATCCATAGATCTCTAGCTTTTGTGCAATAAGTATTGACCTTCAAGAGGATATCCTTAACCATTTAGCTAGCCTAGAATCTCTAACTTTGTCTTACATCTCCAAGTTTGTAAAGTTAGCAAAATATCTATCTAATCACCTACAAAAGGAAAATCTTTCCACCAAAAGGACGAGGAGTCTATAGAAGCAATGAAAAATTGGAGATCTAGTTGAGACTTTTAAGTTTGAGGGGTGGTGTTCCAGATCCTTGATACTAAAGATTGAGGATCTAAGCCAAAGTTTACCACAAGTAAAAAGTTTTTAGATTCACTCTAAAACTTTTTTCTTCGGGTGATGGGGTATTAATAATTATTGAACCAAAGGAGTTTTTGGAACTCTTTATCATAAGGAGACAGTAAAAAAAATGGCTTGATTTTTTTAAAAGTGGCTTGTTGTTTTGCTTTGCCACAAAGGTAAAAAAACATGGTGAAAAATTGAGCCCTCGATCGAAAGTACCATTTGGGAAGGAAAATTGCATTTAATGCAATATGTGAAAAGCCTCTATAAATAAAGACCAAATCTCACTTCTGAATCCATCCCAAGCTAAAAGTGTTTTAGCAGTATTAGGAAGAAGCAGTGTTAGCTTCTTGTAGTGTGAGAAAAACTAGAGTGTGTATGAAAATTCTAAGTATTTGAGAATATTCTCTAGATCTCTATAATAATACAAATTATAGTAGAAAAGAGTCTCAATGGGGATACTCTACATTGTAATTACTCTTTAAATATAATGGAATATTTTTTGGAGTTTGTCCCATGGTTTTTTCCTCAAAATTACTGGAGGGTTTTCCACGTTAAAATTTAATGTGTAGTTCTCTTAATTTATTTTTAGTGGTGTGAATAGTGACAAGTAGGTCCTGTAAAAATTATTTAAAAATTAATTTCATCTTTTCTAGTCATAATTTCAAAAATCTGACACATAGAAATAATGAGGACGATCCAACCGATCTGTAAAAAAAAAAAAAAGTGAATACTAACTTATGGGCCCCACGAGCCCGTCAAGACAGTCAAAACCCTAGAATTGGGGCCTAGAGATGCCCCAAATTGTAAAATTATAGTATTAAGATTAGAAATGGGTAGAAATAAATATTTTATACCTAGAATTAATTTTCGGACAATGTTTTTCTCGAGTACACTATTTTACCTGTTCAATAAAATTTTCGTGTGTGATTGTTACACTGAAAGAAAGCTTAATCCATAAGATTTGGATAATGTCTATCTATTTAAACTAAGTGGATGGCTAAGATTCAATCTTGATTTCCAAGATCAAATCCTAGCTGTCCATCTTATATTCTTTTTTAAAAGAATTAGATTTTATAATATATAATTCTTACAACTTGATTAAGATCATTAAAAAGTCACCTAACCTCATTAATTTGTTCTTCATTCTTGGCTAACCATGAGAGAGTGCAGAAAACTCCATTTTTCTTCTTCAAAAACCATGAAACTTGGTCCAAAACACTTGCCTAAAATCACTAAAACCATAAACTCCCTTCACTAAACTTATTCTACTCCTCAATATTTACCAAACTAACCGATTAGAATTTGAATCCATCAACCTTTTCTACTTTAAGAGCTCATTATCTATTGTGTAAGGAAGGGTTTGGTGTGGGTTGGAAGGATTTATAGTGAAGGGAATCCTTGGAGCCAAGATCTCTAATACTCCAAAGGGTAGGTGTAACATCCTAATTTTAACCCAATATTCCTAGAACATATTTAGGTTAATCATTAGGTCATTACTTCTTAGTCTCATTCCTTTAAATTCTTTCTTTAAAATATTTAGCAGAAAATATGGGTAAATTTTTTTTTGAAATATAAATGTAAAGTGAGAGCCACGTACATCGTAAGACAAGAAGATAAACCACACAATAACAAGGCATAAAGGAACATGAAACAATCAATAGCTCATCAAAAGAAACATTCCATTAATATCATAATATGCCCACCCTAAGGCAGGACTTAGTTTAGTACAAGGTAATACGAATACAACAGAAGAGGAAATACAACAGAAAGGAAAGTGCAAGGAAACGTAAATAAAACACCTCTACCCTAGTGCACCTAAGGTGGATAACCTCATAACAAAAGAAGGTTTATCCCTACTACGTGTGGTGGTGTGCACTAACTCTCTGCCAAAGATCCTACTGACAATGGCGGCGATCCTCGAACGGTGGGGGTTTGTACCCAGCAAACTGCTCGAGCTCCTCCTGCGTAGGCCAGCGGAATGGAAAATGAATGCGTGATGGTTGAACGTGAGCTCCATGGCGGGGGCGCATCTCGGCTCTCCTCGCCAACCTCGGCTGCATCACTATAGCCTTACTCCCCTCTCTCATGAATCGGGGAGTGAAGGCAGAACTCTCACTATACATATGCGTCGGCGGATCCTCCAAGGGGTCATCCTCCGAATGCTGTGAGCGAGGCACGTAGTCTGGGTGATCACGAGCAGTCGATCCAGCAGTGTAGGTATGCATAACCCGCTCGTTATGCATTCGCACGCGCTCGAAGACCATGTCGTCGCCATAAGGAGATGTGGGAGAGAAGCGGCATCTATGGACAGGGTGCGTGAAGGGACGTCCTACGTACATGAAGACTCGAATGGCGCATTGTCCCTCAAAATGGTACAATTCGTGCTCCGGATCAAAGTGTACCTCCCATATGGAAGTGTCGATGAAAACCACGAACGTCGCCATGATCGGAAAATGTGACGGGAGAGAACAAGAGAGATAGAAAAGGAGTGAGAATCTTGCTAAAAAATCTCAGTAGGGTACCTCCTATCTAAGGTTACATCGTTCACATCCTCAGGAACCTTGGGTTTATTATAAAGAGGTGAGCATGCATATAAGGTTCATTATTAAGTTCGTAAATATGATTATCCAAGGTTTGTTACTTTTAATATGAATCTAAATGCATGAATGCATCATAGCAAATCATGAATGCATGAATATACATTATGCAATAAAGCAATCAACATAGCATCAGGAAAACACATAAGTGGCATAGAGTGGCAATGTATAAATTCTTTAGGTGAAACTTTTATCTTTTCTCAACTTGTGACTTAAGAACTCATGTTTAAGCATCATGGGCCACCCTAAAACATCTAGGTTATGAGCTCATACCTTAACTAGTCGTCACTAGTTCTTACTTATCCTCTTGATAAGCGAAAATCATAAAAATATAATCCCGACTACTAGAGTACGGGCTAGGGGGCTTAAGGATCACCTCTCATAGAAATATTTCCTTCTTTGAAATGCTTTACTGGCATCTAGTGCACAGCGAATTGTCCGCTTTGGTAGACTGCATCCATTCATACCCTCACGGATTTGCCTCCTCTCCACCGAAGTGGGAGAAGTACGTCTCAGTGCTACGTCAGATAAGGACTTAGTTCCTGGGGGTGCTCGGCTGAAGCAGTGTCACCAAGGACTTTATCTCGTATATTTTTCAAAAAAATTCTCAAGTATTTTGTTTGATGGAAATTCGGCAACATAACAACTGTACACTGAATTTCTTTCAAACCTATTTTATGCCACAATAACTCATGATACTATCATTTTCAATCTCTATCATCATAGCAAACTTGAATTCACACAATCATACTCATCAAAGTACATGCATCATCTCAACATACACGAATTAATAACTCAAAGCATCAAAATTCTATTAATGTTTTATGTTTTGACCCTCAGGACCTTAAACTTGAAGTCTAAGTTTTCTATCATCAGAACTTAACCTCTCGGGTACCTATAGGTTTATATCTAAGTAGTCATCACTTATTTCTATGATTATAACTAATTCTAAACCTCAAGAGTGCATAATCTATAATTTGCTAATTACGGGCACCTAGAAGTCACAACTTTGACCCTTTCTAAGTTCGGTTTTCTCCTATAGTCTCAAGATCAATTCCTAAACCAATTATGAGTGATTCCTACACATTTTTACTAATTAAAACCATTATTACTAATTTTTATCCTTGCTGGAACAGAATCTAGAATTTCCAATTCTAAGGGTTCTAGAATTCTCATTTTAATTCTTTTCTAGTTACTAACTTGTTCTAACTTTCTCAAATTAATTCTAGCATCAAATATACATGAACATACTCATTTTATCATCACAAAATCATCATCATACAGTGAGTAAACAATCCAAACAGAACCAAAAATATAGTCACCATATAATGCACATAATTTCATTTCTAACACACATAAATTGCTAGTTTCTCTTGGAACCTTTTAAAACTTCTAAAACTCATTTGAACACATTTTATTTCATTAAAATCATCATAAATAAAGTAAAGGCAGTAGCTATTCTAAAATAATTTCAAGAGGAATTTAAATCATAAAATCATGCTTGAAACATTTCTTGAGATCATCTAAGCTTAGGAAAATTATGAAACAAAGGTTTTGGCACTTGTAACTAGATGAATCTTATTCTAAGTTCATCATCATCTCATGGCTGAAAATCATATCCATATACACTTCCATTTCCAAGCTTTACTTGAGATACCAAAGGACAAGTCTTGAGCTCTAATATTTTAAGTGATAACAAGAATATAAACATGCTATGCACCTCATTTTATCTTTATTAGAGAGTAAAGTGAGGGCTCAAAATAAATATGAGATGCAACTCATTTTTATCTTAAGATTAGGTGATGACTTGAAAAGTAAACATAAAATGCAAAGCTTGAATTTAAACATGATAATGCAAGTTCATTTATTTATTCTTGAGAGTTTAGTGATAACATAAAAATAAATATGCTATGCAAGGCATAAAATTAGACATGAATGCTAGTCCATTATTATATGTCATTAGAGCTCATACAAGACTCTAAAGAATCAATATCACAATCTTAATCCCAATCTCATCGTCATAAAGCAAGCTCTAGAGTTCTAAGAACCAAGGTTTCATAGAAATCTCATAGTTCTTTGAACATCATCATCAAGCTTCAAGGAAATAAACTCAAGAAAACAAAACTTCAAAAGGAAAAGAAGCAAGAAACCGAAACCATGAGGAGAAGGAAAAATACACCATGTTCTTTATTATGTACCCAAAACCCCTATCTAGAGTAAAACTCTAGAACGTGCCGACCAACTTTAAGGTTGACAAGGGTAGGCCTTGGGCTTATTGAAATCCTTATAATTATTTTCTTAAGTTGAAAATATTAGTGAGCTAAGTATCATAAGTAAGGTAAAACTTAAGGAAAGAAAACTCAAGCTTTAGAGGTCTCTTTGAGATGAACACAAAGTCATCATCTAGAGACACTCATCATCAAGCCATCATGGAGATAAATCAAGGCCTTGAGGCCGAAAAGAAAACAAAAGGAAATGATGAGGAAAAACCAAAAAGAACCAAGAGAAACTTAAGGAAAATAACATTTTTCTTTCAAGAACAAAGCATTCTTGAGTAAAAAAAAAACTTTGAAACAACTCCCTACCAAGTATGAAGACAAAGGCTTGGTCTTTGAGATGAGAATGAGAAGAGCAACTTCTTCTAGAGTGACGGTGGTGATTCGACCTTGAGGAGAGAAAAAGAAAGGCATGTGTTTTTGAGTGAGTTTGTGTTTGAGGATGAGAGTTTTGGTGCTTAGGTGATGATCTAAGGTGGCGGGGTGGTGTTTTGTGGTGATGATATGGTGGCTCAAGGTGGAGGAAGAAGAAGAAGAAGAAGAAGAAGAAGAAGAAACGCTCTTAGAACTTCTTGAGAGAAAAAGGAAAGAACTCAAAAGAAAGCTTGAAACCAAAACTTAGCAAATGATCTAAAGGTTCTTTCAAGTTCCTAAGCTTATGTATTTATAGAAAACAAAAATAGTGGAGACTCATGAAGGGGGAGAGGTTGGCCATAGCACTCCTCATATTCCATGAGGTGAGATGTTGAATTCTTAAAGCATGGAGGAGTATGGTTGAAAGTATGGTGAGCATGGGTTCAAGCATGGTTCAAGGCATGGTGAGGTATGGCCATTGTGTGCAAGGAAATTTGACATGTGAGAAATGATGGGGAGGGAATTGGTGCCGGTTTCTAAAGCCATGTGGGGAAGGATTTCTTTTGTTTAATTGTGTGCTAATGATGTGTTTACGTGTAGTTTAGATTAGGTTTAAAGTTAGGAGTTACTAAGCAACTGTTTAGGTAACTAAGAAGGTAATTAGGAATTTTATGACATGATTAGGGAGTGCTCATACACAATTAGAGGAATTAAAACTCTTTTTATGCATAAACAATTGTAAACACAATTCCTTAATTTAAGGAATTTGATAGAGAAAACACTATTCAAGATTCCATGACTAGGAATCTTGAATTTAAAAAGAAATTTAGGTTTAATCTAAGCAATTTTAGGTTCTAATTAAATTTAATAAATTATTTTGACTCTAGATTAATTAAGGAAATTAATTAATCTTTGATTAGAGCCTAATATTGCTTAGGTTTGCTTAATCATGTGATTAAGCTCAAAAACACTATACTAGGAGCAAAATTGTAATTTTGCTAAAAAAACTACCTGGAACCACCGGGACTTAAACTGATGTCACAAAATGCATAAAAACATCATTCAAAACCATCTGGAGAAGTTTCGGGCTCATCCAATACTCCTACCCGCATAAAACACAATAGGGGTATTTTGGTCATTTTGACCTGAAACATCAAAAAATGAGTTTTTCACTCCCGAAATGATTCAAAGGCTATCTAATCCCCTTAAAACATTGAGTTGGCCCTTTGAGGACTGCCGTGTCGGCTATCCTTGAATTCTGGGCCGAAAATGACCTCAGGGGCATTTTGGTCATTTTCGCTCAAACAAAAAATCGGGGCGTTACAGTAGGGTTTTTGAACCTCTTTTGCATCAAATTTGTTTTCTCTATTTTAACCACTCATTTGATTTGGTATTTTCAGTTTTATTGGTTGGTAATATATTGATATTGATGTATGAATTTTGATGGAGCGTTTGGATGATGTTAGAAAAACTATTTTGACAAAACAAATTTTGAATCATGGGCTGGAATTCTCGGATTTGTACTGACAAGTTATGGTTCTCGAATTCTTGATATATTTGTAGATGTTTTTATAAGCTATAAAAATTATATGTTAAAACTAACATCCTAAGGCAACTCCATGATTTTCTTTGAGTCTTAAAAATGACTTTTCCTATTTTCTAAAAATATAAAATCGAGATTGATGGTTGAGTTGTCTTGACAGCCAATTCTGAAGCTTTGAACTTGTCTAATTTTATTACTATAACAAATTATTGAATTATCACTTGAAATTTTTACAAGGTGTTGAAGACATATTGAATTCCAACCCTGAATTTTTACAGGACCTTATATGATCATTTGATGGGGTAATAAAATTGAGACATTTAGCTGTGACTGAAAACAAGTAGATTTTGACCTCCGAATTTGTAAATTTTATTAACATAGTTAGAGTATTCTTTTTCCTATGAAAAGTTTGTAGGATCTTCTGGACATATTGAAGTGTCTTGGATAAATTTTATAGCCTCTGAATTGGTTGTTTGATATGCAAACAAAGTTATTTTGCTTACGTAAAGAGTCTGCTAGTGTGCTAGAAATGAATCAAAATCTTGAATTGATGATATAATGACATTTGGTTTAAGTATGATATATATGAATGCACGCTAGTGCCTTTAATGATTGGTTTGAGGCATGATTGGAATCATTTTGTGATTCAATGCCTACATGTGCTTTATGCATGCAATTTGGAAAAGAAAAAAGAATGTATGAACTTCAATCGTGTATGTTCTGATATAGGAGAAAACATAGACAAGACTTAGGTTGAATTAAGGGGAAGGAAAAAAGAGGAACTTCCCTAGTGTGCATGTTGTGACATAAGAAAAAACAGAAACAAGACTTAGGTTTAATTGAGGGGAAAGGAAAAAATGGAACTTCCCCTGAGATATTATGAGTCGATAGATGTATCAACTAGGACTAGAACTGTGTGTGATTCGGAAATGGAATAAAATAAAGTCCGATGATCATGTATATAAACAAACTCAGTCCTGATAAGCAGTCTATTTCTCATATATGGTATTTTCCACTATAAATACCATGTGGTCTAAACTATCCATTGTGGAGTTGTCCATGGCAGATACCCGTTGGGTATAAACCAAGTTTTTCCTATGTCCATCAAATAGGAAAAATGCACTGAATTGAGTTTTGCAGCATGATATGAACTAAGTCTTTCCTATGTCCATAAAAAGAGAAAAATGCACTAAATTAAGTTCTATAGCCACAAGAAAAACTAGGGAAATCCCCTTTAACATGTTTAGAACAAGTAAAGATGACTACACATAATTTATTATTATTTCTGCATATAAGTTTACTTGATATTGCTTGTAAGAATGTAATTTCTACTTATATTTTGTTTATTATTCTCGAATTGTCTGCTTAGTATGATTTATTATATGCTTGAACATCATGATATATATGCATTAAGTGATTGATCATTAAAAGCTACCCACTTCAGAAGCGCGATTTGGAACTCTAAAATTGAACCATTGTTATGAAATACATGATCATATTTTCTTGATAAACCGAAGTGGCTGGGGCGATGATGATGACATGATGAATGTATATTTGGGGAGTGTCCTTACTAAGAATTGTATAATTCTCAATCCTACTTGTTTGTATTCCCATGTCGTCTCCAGGTTGATCTAGAGGATAAGGGGGCTGTTACATAAAAGAAATCTACTATGCAGTAGTTTAGTACAGAAGACTTGTATTTGTTGTAGTTAGTTGTATATAAACATATATGTCTGTACCTTTATGAGATAACCGATGTAGTGTGAAGCTCTTAGAAAAGCTTCTTTTTATATTTGACTTTGTATTTAAATAACTACTTTGTTTATTAGATATAAATATATTTGATAGAACCATGAATTAGTTACTATACAATTCGACCAATTCTTGTTATAGATATTTAAGAAATGTCTATTAATTAATAAGTAACAACTCTCGAATACAATGTCATGATTTAAGGATGATGTTGTACTTAGGAGGATGTTGCAGGTCCTACTGTGAAGTACTATTTATGTGCTTTATTTTATCTGTTACTCTCCATGAATTTGGGTGCACTTCCACTTACATCCATAAAGTGTTTATTATACTTCGAGTGCACCCAACTCTGATATTTCCTAACAAGTGGTATTTGTAACATCCTAGTTTTTAACCCAATACTCCTAGAATGTATTCAGATTAATAATTAGTTTATTACTTCTTAGTCTCATTTTCTGAAATCTTTCTTTAAAATTACTTAGCGGAAAATATGGATAAATTTTTTTTTTGAAATATAAAAGCAAAGTGAGAGCCGCGTATATCATAAGACAGGAAAATAAAACACAAGATAACAAGGCATAAAAGAACATGGAACAATCAGTAACACGTCAAAAGAAATACTTCATTAATATTCATAATATGCCCACCTAAAGGTGGGACTTAGTTTGATACAAGATGATACAAATATAACAGAAAAGGAAATACAATAGAAACGGAAATACAAGGAAAGCGTGAATAAAAACACTTCTACCTTTGTGCACCTAAAGTGGATAACCTCATAACAAAAGAAGGTTTATCCCTACTACGTGTGGTGTGTGTGCACTAGCTCTCCTCAAGATGCTCTACTGCTGGCGACAACAATCCTCGGGAGACGGGGGTATGTAACCAAGGAACTGCTCGAGCTCCTCGAGCGTAGGGCAGTGGAGTGGGGATCAGATGCGTGATGGCTGCACGTGCGCTCCATGACGAGGGCGCATCTCGGCTCACCTCACCAACCTTGGCTGCGTCACCGTCGCCTCACTCCCCTCTCGCACGAACGGGGGGGTGGGGGCAGAACTCTCACTATACATATGGGTCGGCGGATCCTCCGAGGGGTCATCCTCCGAATGCTGAGAGCAAGGAACGTAATCTGGGTGGTCGCGGACGGCGGATCCAGCAGTGTAAGTATGCATAACCCGCTCGTTGTGCGTCCGTGCATGCTCGAAGACCATATCATCGCCATAAGGAGATGTTGGGGAGAAGTGGTAGCTATGTACAAGGTGCGTGAAGGAACGTCCTACATACATGAAGACTCATACCGCGCCTCATCCCTCAAAATGGTACGATCCATTCTTCGGATCATAGTGCACCTCCCATATGGGAGTGTCGATGAACACCACGAATATCACCATGATTTAAAGATGTGACGGGAGAGAAAGAGAGAAAGAAAATGAGTGAGAATCTTGCTAAAGAATCTCAGTAGGGTATCTCCTATCTAGGGTTACATCGTCAACATCCTCAGGAGCCTTGGGTTTGTTATAAAGGGGTGAGCATGCATATAAAGTTCATTATTAAGTTTACAAATATAATTATCCAAAGATCATTCCTTTTAGAATGAATCTTAATGCATGAATGCAACATAGCAAATCATGAATGCATGGGTATACATTATGCAACACAGCAATCAATATAACATCAAGGAACATATAAGTGGCATAAAGTGGCAAAATATAGTTTCAAGTGAAACTTTTCTCTTTTCTCAACTTTGTGACTTAAGAATTTCATACTTAGCATCATGGGCCACCCTAAACATCATCTAGGTTATGAGTTCATACCTTAACTAGTCGTCACTAGTTCTTACTTATCCTCTTGATAAGCGAAATCATAAAAATAATCCCGACTACTAGAGTACGGGCTAGGGGGCTTAAGGATCACCTCTCACAGGAATATTTCCTTCTTTGAAACGTTCTACTGGCATCTAGTGCACAGTGAATTGTTCGCTTTGGTAGGCTGCATCCACTCATACCCTCACGGATTTGCCTCCTCCCCACCGGAACAAGAGAAGTACGTCTCAGTGCTACATCACATTAGGACTTAGTTCCTGGGGGTGCTCAGCCGGTGTCACCCAGGACTTTATCCCATATACTTTTCAAAATCGTTCTCAAGTTCTCAATTTGACAGAAAGTCGACAGCGTAGCAGCTGTACTTCGAATTTCTTTAAAATTGCTTTATGCCACAAAACTTATGATACATTTACTTTCTCATTCAACTTATAATCATGATAAACTTAAGATCACACAAGCGTACTCATCAGAGAACATGTATCAGCACAAATATACCTGAAATAACAAACTCATTCCATCAAAGATTCTACAATGTCTTATGCTTGACCCTTAGGGCTTTTAAACTTGAAATCTAAGTTTTCTATTGTCACAATTTAACCTCTCGGGTATCTATAAGTTCATAACTAAGTAGGCCTCACTCATTTCTATGTTCATAACTAATTCTAAACCTCAATAGTGCAGAATCTATATTTTGCTAATTACGGGTACCTAGGAGTCACAACTTTGACCCTTTCTAAGTTTGGTCTTTTCCTAAAGTACTAGGATCAAATCCTAAACCAATTATGAGTGATTCCTACACATTTATACTAATTATAAACCATTATTACTGATTTTGATCTTTTCTGGAACAGAATCCAGAATTACATTTCTAAGGGATCTAGGAATTTCATTTTAATTCTTTTTTAGTTACAAACTTATCTTAACTTTCTCAAATTAATTCTAACATAAAATATACATGATTATACACATTCTAACATAATTAAATCATCAACATATAGTGAGCAAGTAGACAAGGCAGAACTGTGGGCATCATCATCATACAAGGCATAAAATTTTCATTTCAAACACATATAAATGACTAGTTTCTCTTGGGACCTTTTCAAAGCTTCCAAAACTCATTTGAGAACAATTCATTTCATTAAAATCATCATAGAACACACAAGGGTAGTAGCTATTTCAAATTACTCTCAAGAGGGATTTAAATAATCAAAATCATGCTTGGAACATTTCTTAAGATCATCTAAACTTAGGAAAATTATAAAACATAGGTTTTGGCACTTTTGACTAGATGAAACTCACACCAAGTTCAACATCATCACATAGCCGAAAATCAAGAGAGTGAAATACATTCACTTACAAACTTTGTTTGAGATAGTAATGGGCATGTCTTTGAGCTCCAAGTTTCTTAGGTAATGACATAAATTGAAATATGCAATGCACTTTGTTTTATTCTTTATTATGAGGTGAGAGCATAAAATTAATATGCTACGCAAGTCTATTATTATCTTTGAAGTTTAGTGATAACTTAAACATAAACATGAGAATGCAAGTTCATTCTTTAGTCTTGAAAGTTTAGTGATGACATAAAGATAAATATGGATGCAAGTTCTTTTTACTTAACTTAGAGCTCATACAAGGCTTTTAGAGAAACATAATCTCAACCTAACATTTATCTCATCCACACAAAGTGAGCTTTAGAGTTCTTGAACCATAGCTTCAAAGAAACTTCATGGCTCCTAAACATCATCATCAAGCTCAAGGAAAATAAACTCAAAACAACACCTTAAAGGAAAAAGGAAAGAAAGGAACCAAACCTTAAACTAAACAAAAGAGAAGGAAAATACATCATATTCTTTATTATGTTCCCAAAACCTCTATCTAGAGCAAAGCTCTAGAACGTGCCGGCCAACATTAAGGCTGACAAGGGTGGGCTTTGGGCTTATAGAAATCCTTGTAATTATTTTCTTAAGTTGAAATCATTAATGAGCTAAGTAACATAAGTAACATAAATAGAACTTAAAGAAAGAAAACTCAAGCTTTAGAGGTCTCATGGAGATGAACACAAAGTCATCATCTAGAGACACTCATCATCAAGCTATCATGAGGAATACACAAGGCCTTGAGGCCGAAAACCAAAGGAAAAGATAAAGAGGAAACCGAAAAGGAAACCAAGAGAAATTCATGGAAACAACATTTTTCATTCAAGAACAAAGCATTTTTGAGAAAAAGGAAAATATTAGAACAACTCCCTACCAAGTGTGAAGACAAAGGCTTGGTCTTTGAGATGAGAATGAGAAGAAAAGCTCTCCTCAAAGTGGTGATGGTGGTTCGGCCTTGAGAGAAAGAAAAGGAAAGGAAAGGATGAGTTTTTGTGTGAGCTTGTGTTTGAGGATGAAAGTTTTGGTGCTTAGATGATGATCTAAGGTGGTGGGGTGGTGTTTTGAGGTGGTGCTATGGTGGCTCAAGGTGGAGGAAGAAGAAGATGAAGAAGAAGAAAAGCTCTTGGAAACTTAGAGAGAAAAGGAAAGAACTTGCAAGAAAGTTTGAAACTAAAACTTAGCAAATGAACAAAAGTGATTCAAGTTCTTCCAAGCAATCTATTTATAGAAAAACAAAACAATGGAGGCTCATGGAGGGGAGTAACCGTGTGGCCTTGCCTCATGTTCCATGAGGTGAGAGATTGAATTCTTGAAGCATGGTTGAAAGTATGGTGAGTATGGTGTAAAGCATGGCTAAGTATGGTGCAAAGTATGGCTCTTTGAGTGCAAGAATTCAAACACATGATAGATATTTTTGGGGGAGTGGCCGGCGGTCCTTAAGCCATGGGGGAGAGGTTTCTTTTATTTAATTTGTGGTTTAGGGATGTAATTAAGTGTATCTTAGGTTAGGTTTATGATTAGGAATTGGTAAGTAAGTGTTTAGGTACTAAGAAGGTAATTAGGAAATTTTATGACATGATTAGGGAGTGCTCATACACTATTAGAGGAATTAAAACTCATTTTATGCATAAACAATTGTAGACACAATTCCTTAATTTAAGGAATTGGAGAGAGAAAACACTATTCAAGATTCCATAACTAGAAATCTTGAATTTAAAATGAGGTTTAGGTTTAATCTAAGCAATTTCAGGTTCTAATTAACTTTAATAAATTATTTTGACTAGATTAATTATGAAAATTAATTAATCTTTGATTAGAGCCTAATATTACTTAGGTTTGCTTAATTACGCGATTAAGCTCAAAAACACTATACTATGGGCAAAATTCTAATTTTGCACAAAAACTATCAGGGACCACCGGGACTTAAACTGATATTATGAAATACATTAAAACATCATTTAAAACCATCTGGAGAAGTTTTGGGCTCATCCGGCACTTATACCCGCGTCAAATGCTATAGGGGTATTTTGGTCATTTTGACCCGAAACTTCAGAAAACGAGATTTTTGATCCCAGAACCACTTGAAAGTCATCTAATCCCCTTCAAACATTGAGTTAGCCCTTCGAGGACTGCCGGGTCGGCTATCCTCGAATTCCGGGCAGAAAATGACCTCAGGGGCATTTTGGTCATTTTCACTTAGACAGAAAATCGAGACATTACAGTATCAGAGCCATTTGATCCATGATCTTAGTGCCAAAATTTGAAGTGGAGAAATTTGACTAGTCCAAGGACTTTAGACTATGGAAGCTGCAACTGCAGTCATTGCTAGATCAACAAGGTCTTGCAAAGGCATTGGAGGGCCCAAGGTCATTAAGTGATGACAAGAAGGAGGAGATGATAACCAAAGCATAGAGTACAACACAGTTGAGTCTTGCGGACAATGTTCTGCGAGAGGTCATGGAAGAAAAGACTGCTGATTCACTATGGAAGGCTTTGAAAGAAAAATATTCTATAAAGACCTTGTCCAACAAGCTTTATCAAAGCAAGCGATTGTACACGTTCAAATATTTAGGAGGAAAATGAATGCAAGAGCATATAGATGACTTCAATTGGATGATCTCCGACGTTGGAGCAGTTGGAATTAAAGTTGAAGATATTGATCAAGCCATGATCTTGTTGATTTCACTGCCTCTGCCTTATGATAATTTCTATGATACTATACTTTATGGTAAATCTGATATCTCAGTGAAAAATATCAAAGAGTTATTGATGATAAAGAAACATTGAAAGTTAGTATCCGAACCCAGTACTGAAGGTCTTGCAAATGGGTTTTTCGTGATGAGAAAACATAGTCAAGAAAGAGGATCAAGAAGCAAGAGCAGAGAAGATCAAATTAAGTCTATAAAGTGCTTTCATTGTCACCATATGGGACATATTAGAAGAAATTGCATAGATAGAAAGGAAAAATCAGGAGATTTTTCCAATAAAACAATTGAAAGTTCTGATGATAGTGATGCTGATTCTGGTTTGGCCTTGACAATATTCACAGGTGACATAGGAAACAAGTGAATCCTAGATACTAGCATATCCTTGCACATGACACCTAATCGAGATTTTTTCTCATCCTATAAAAAGCGAGAGGGAAAAGTTAGATTAGGAGAAAATAAAGTTATTCTAATTGCTAGTGAAGGAGATGTGCAAGTCAATTTGAATGATGGTGCTAAAAGGACGTTTCAAGCATGAAATGTATCAAAACTGGGTAGAAACTTGATCTCGTTGAGTTCCCTTGACAATTGAGGGTACAAGTTCACTGGAAAGGTTGGTTTCCTGAAGGTATTCAAAGGCTCGATAGTTGTATTGAAAGGAAAGCTGTAGAAGGGGGATCTATCTATTGTTTGGAAGCACAGTTGATGGAACTACTACTGCTTTGTCTTCTGAAAGAATGATGATGTTGTGCGATTGTGGCACATACGGCTTGGTCATATGAATGCAAAAGAAATGAACATATTTGCTAGCAGAGGCTTGTTAAAAGGCCTAAAGAATTGTAAACTTGGTTTCTATGAAAACTATGTATTTGGAAAGTAGAAACATGTGAAGTTTAGCTTTAGCAAACACAACAGTAAGGGAATATTAGAGTATGTCCACTCAAACATTTGGGTTCTAGCCCTGTTAACTCCTTAGGTGGAGCTCGTTATTTTCTTGCTTTGATAAATGACTATTCTAAGAAATTCTGGATTTATTTCCTGAAGAAAAAAGAAGAGGTGTTCAACAAATTCAAGCAATGGAAGGCCATGGTCAAGAAGCAAACTAGGCAGTTAGTCAAGAGACTAAGAATTGAGAATGGTGGAGAATTTTGTAGCAAAGGATTTGTGGAGTTCTGCAGAAATGCTGGTACAGTAAGGCATCATACAGTACCACGAACACTACAGCAAAATGGAGTTGCAAAACGGATGAACAAAACACTTCTAGAGCGTGCAAGATGCATGTGAATCAATGCTACACTTCCCAAATCATTTTGGGCTAAGGCAATCAATAAAGCTATATACTTGATAAACAAATCTCCATCAACTGCTATTGATCAGAAGATTCCACAAAAGGTATGGTTCGATCGACCTGTAAACTATTTTAATTTGAAAATATTTGGTTGTCCTGCGTATGCCCATATGAATGATGGTAAACTTGAGGCGAGGGCAAGAGGGTGTATATTTCTAGGGTATACATGAGGGGTGAAAGGCTTCAAATTGTGGTGTATAGAAAAGACAAGTTCACCCAAAATCATTGTCAGCTGAAATGTCACTATTGACGAGGCGGCAATGCTAAATTAGAAGAAAAAGTGTAACTTAGACGAGGTAGAGACAGATCATGGTGCTAAGAAGCAGGTCGAGCTAGAGATTGACTATAGGAAGGTAAAGCAAGTAGATCAGCCAAGTACTTTAGGGATTGCTCAACTTGAAGTAGAATAACAAGATGAACATGACTGTGAGGATGCTAGTGAACCAACCAGAGAAGCAGAGCCATATAGTATTGTTATTGGCAAAGAAAGACGAGAAATCCAAAAACCAAAAAGATATTTGGATTTTGTTGCCTGTGCTTGACTCATTAGATGTCTCATTAGATGTAGATCTTATAGCCTTTGCCTTGGCTATGGCGGATGGTGTAGTTGGAGATGAATTGTGTACCTACCATGATGCAGTAGAAAGTAAGGAGTCGAAGCAGTGGCTAATAGCAATGATAATGAGATTGAATCTTTTCGGAAAAATTAGACACGGGAGCTTGTACAATGGAGGATGATTCAAAATTCTAATCGGTTGGTTTTGTAGATTATGGAGAGTAGAACAAGTTTTGTAAGTAATACATCTTGGTGTTTTAGTGACTTTGAGCTTAGGTTTTGGGGATTTGAAAGCAAGAATGATGGTTTGAGAGCAAAAACAATGGAGGATGGGTTCTTGGAGAGTTTTGGCCGAAAATGATGATGATGGAGTGATAAGGTTGGTTGTGTTATATTTATCTTGAGTTAGATGTCATAATTGTCTAGTCAAAAGTGTATATTTATTTCATTCTAAAAGGAAATAATGAGATGGATGGCTAGGATTTGGTTTCTTAGTCAAAGAATGAATCTTGAGCATCCACTTGACTCAAGATAAGTGACTCACTTTAACTTGGGGAGTAAGTAGCTTTTTTTGTGTTAAAATTACACACCGAAATTTCACCATATAGATGGGATATTGGCACCCGTGTAAAATAATAATAAATGAAATGTTAAGATTAAAACTTGCTTTCAAGTTTCAATTCTTGCCATCCACTTGGCAAGATGTGAATGGTATAAGTTACTTGGTGCTTTTCAAGTTTCAATCCTTGCCATCCACTTGGTAAGATGTGAATGGTAGAAGTTACTTAGTCACCAAATAACTTTTATGGTGTTAAAAATCGCACATCAAAACTCTACTAAACGAGTATAAAACACCGTACCCAGATAATCAAAACATTGCCCGAAATTAAATTTCAGGCATAAAATTCTCATTCCTAACTATTTCTAACCTTAATATTATAATTTCTTAGTTTCAGGCATATTTGGACCTCAATTCTAGGGTTTCGGTTGTCTTAACGGACCCGTAGGGCCCACAAGGTTACTATTTATGCCCGACTCGAAATTTCTTTTTTTCAACTCATTCATTGGGCCGTTCTTATAATTGTTATGTTTGTCAGATTTTTAAAATTATAACTAATAAAGTTCAAATTAATTTTTAAATAATTTTCTTAGGGTGTTACATAATGTACTTGAATGAGTTGGCAAAAAGAGTAAAATGCCTCCTACAAGGTATGCTACTAAGGAAAATCCACTCCTCAACTTCATTTTTTTTTTTAAACTCTTTGCTAGGAGGAAACTGGAAAAGACACCCTTATGGTTGACAAGTAATCATCAATAACAACTTCAACTTCCTAGACAAAAAGCCTAGTTGCAAGGGTAAAGCTAGTGCGATGAGGTGAGTTTTATCTTATAAAAGAATCAAATTGGAACTAAGAGAATCCCTGATTTAGTGAAGAATCACATATAAAGTTATATGTACTCAAGCACTCCATATATTCTTTGACGACATATTAAGCCCTTATGCTAGCGATTGAGGATAACAATTTGAGATATGATTGGTGTACAATAAAAATATCACAACAATAGTACACCATAGTGTATATAGTACAAAATGACAATAAAAATGTGGGTTTAAAGAGAGAGAAATAAAAGAAAAGAATGCATGTATAAATGACGATGTAGAATTTTTATAAGATTTTATTATACACCAATCATTTTTCTAACAATTTTTTTCATCTCCCCCGATATGGCTAACTGGGACATCTCAAGCTGAGTCACAAACATACTTCCCCTGCTGCAATACACTTGATCTTTTATCTCGGACCTCACATATGAATAAGGAAATGGTTGGATCTATTTCTATACTTGCTCCTTCTAAGGAGGGGACCCAGGATGATCCTTCCTTAGACATGTGAATGCGCTAGAGCACACATAGAACTTAAGAAAATACTAAAAATATAGTTGCCGTCAATGTTACTTGAAAACCAATATTTAAGTCTTCTAGCCTTAAGTTTCAATAAGAATCAACCATAAAAGAGTGCGTTCAAAGAGAATGTGAATACTTTCATAGAAATTTTCTAAAGGAATTGGAAGATTTCAACAAGATGTTTCAGTTTACCGAAGGATTCTAGTAGTGAAAATAAAAACTGATGAAATGCATAAGTTTCTAGTTAAAATGAATGGGGGCTCCACCCAATCTAATGAGCACAATCATTTGCCTCTAAAACTGTTCTCATTTGAACCACTGAAGGCATCAACAACAGGGGGCTTACGCAAACATCCAATGCTCCTCATTTACTCAATAGGTAATTATAATCATTACACATTAAATAAGACTTGACAACGCAACTGATGATTAAGTGCCACACCCCCTTTACCCTTTATTACAAGCTAAGTAAATCAAATGTCTCAAAAAACATTCAAGATAATTGAATGCTTGGCCATTCAATGATCAAATCTATAGGTTCGACCCTTAAGTCCTGGGACTGGAGGCCGAGCTCTGTGCTATGTGCTAAATCTTATATGATCATAAGTCTTGAGAGGCCGATCTTGTGAGGAAAAACTGATCTTAATTATGTCAAGATCGCTTAGCATATCTACTCCTATATAGTCATAGGAGGGTGCCATTCTAAAAGCAATCAACTACTTTTCAAATGGGCAAATCATATTCAAATATCTTTGAGCTTGTAATTGAATAAGGAATCCCCATGGAATCGAAAATCACCACTTCCATACTTGAGTGGTTCTACGATTCTAGGAGGCCACTGCAAAGTCATTTCCACACTAGAGGAAACAAGTCATTTGAATTATTTCCAAACTAGGCCCAAAACAATTGTTTTATTGCTTTTAGTTTATGTGCCTTTATTATTTATGCAGACTAGAAAGTTAGTTTCATCATAAAGTTAATCTTCTGAACTAACCTACACTTCCGCATTCCACGTTTCTTAAACTTGAGAAATCTTGTTTAGGTTTTTCAGGTTAAAAGAAGTTTTTGAATGCAACAATTCAACCCCCTTCTTGTTACATTTTCGACTTTCAAAGTGATGGTAGGTGGAAAGGTTGAGTTAAAGTTAAGAGGGGTTAGATATAGTTCAATTAAGTTGGCAGGTTGCCATTATAGAAGAGAGTGATTAAGAAACGTTGTATTTTTAAATTGCACGTGCTCAAGAACATTGTCGTGGTATGGTGCTGTATCTACATAAAGCGAATTAACTAACTAAACCAATTACCACCTAAATTAATTCGGGCAAAAATAATATTGGAATAAATCATTAAAATGATAAATTGATTAAAATTCGCAAATAAACTTGATAAGACAAGAATAGAATAGGGCTATGAGATAAATTGTACTTAGATAATTTAAATTGTACCAAACAAATTATGAGAAATCATGACATTCAAATTTACTTTCTTTTTTATTTCTTCAGAATTTTTAATGAAATATATTCATAAATATTCGCAAATACTCATTCATTCATTCAAAAAAAAAAAAAAAAAAAGTTCAATCCCAAGTTGCTTTTTTTTTCGATCCAAAGTACAACATGCTGCTATAAAGAAAAGATGGCAGAGGTTTTCATCCACGATCCAATTTACATTCCTACATGAAAAGCTCAAATAATAATAATACGAGACTTTGTTAATCTAATGTGTATCACAGTAATAAATTCACGGCTCTTCAACTTTATTTACGATTGATATGTTTGTTCGTATAGACCCGGGGAGTAATGTTTTCTAGATAGAGCAGATATGATATGTTCACCTTGTGTTGCTATAGTATCCATATTCCTAGCATTTTACTATAGCCAAATAGTCATTACTAGTTAATTTTCTAGGCTTAGACTTCTGGTATTAGTACAATTTGTTTTGTATTATACCCAGATATTTTACCAGATATTTTATACCAATTAAGCCTTAATTTATTAGCAATTAACCTTTTTGACAAAAAAAATCATGTATCCCATGGAAATGTAAAATAAGAAATAAGGCGCACACAGCAGGCTCAAACTACGTGGCTCCGACCCTTTCCCTACAATATACCCTTTATTTTTGGTACAGCTACTATTATATGTTCACTTACAGCAAACACCCATGATTTGTATAAATGCATTCTTAAACTTCACCATTTTATTTTCACAAACCACAAGATGTATCACAATTAATAGTTAGCTAAATTCCGTAAATATCTAGTCATAAATTCAATCGTAAAGGTGTACATGGAGAGAACTTGATGGCCAGAAACAAAACTCACATCCATGAGATCCACGTCTCTTATTAGTTACTAAATATTTCAAGTTCACCAAACAAAAAGTGTATACTCACAACCATAGGCTAATGTGATATCACAGTAGCATTTAATATAGTTGCACTACTAAGAAAATTTCATCACTTAATCTGCAGCGTTCTTTCCTGATCCAAATTAGCAATCTCACAAGAATACTCAAAACTAAGAACCGTTCCCCTTCCAACATTCATCCATCAACAATAAGATAATTAGTAGCGCGTCCCAACATGGCCGGATACATTAATCCAATAGTCTTACATTCCATGATTCCAATACAATTGTCTTCTCTTTTTAGAATATTATTAAATGAGAATCAAAAGCCATCATGCTTGAGAATCAAAAGAGCGCAAATTTTACCATTAGTCTATAGGCATCGTTCCACGAATACACCATAAGAAAACCAGCAAATTGACAGAAAAAAAACAGCATTATTTATGTGCCTTATATACAATATATACGCCCATAAATTTGCAATTCTTCTGTTCCCCCAACCTAGGGGGAGGGTACAGCCCAACCAAACGCCCAACTTGAATAGATGTAAAGAGATAAGGAACCAACACAATTGTCTACTCAGATATCCTAAAACACTAATGAGTAAGGATAAGGGCATAAATATCCACAAATTTGATCTTTAAATTAAAGCAATCGCTCCTTTCACTACTGTGATGTTATATGTACACCTGTGCACCTACTCCACAGTCTGACTTCAAGGTAAGCATGGAGCAGAACAAAGCTTCCTCTGCTATGTTAGCATTGAAGAAAACTGTACAGCACCATGGCCAGCAGGAAGATCCTCCCACCTGAGCCAAGTTTTAATATCTTCATGCAGTACCTGTATCAATCTAGATGTGTAAAATGAGATGAAAATTGTAAGTATGAATTATCAAACTATTTTACTTCAGTTCTCGAGAAAAAGCCAAAACACAAATGAAGAATGAAATAGAGAAACAACCAAGTCAAATGATTGTAAGTTACAATACTCAATATGGACAGTTGCATTCTACAGGTGATTATTTCAAAGAATTGCATGCAGGCTTTAGAAGACCAAATCAACAAGGATGGGCTAAACAAAAGTAAAAATCGTATATTGATAAAATATTTGTCACAAGTTTTAACTAGACTACAAACACCAGTATAGGTGGAGATTGAGAACCTGGTGCATAGGAAATTAATATTGGGAAAATTTGTGCAAAGTAGAAAGGTTAGCAACAAGGAAAAGCCTTTATAAAAGAGAGGCCTTGAACACAAAATGATAGAAGTGTCAAAACCCAAACTAAAAGGAAAGAAAGATCTGAAAAAATTATATAACCTTCAGATATGAATTTTCAGGGACTAAAGCGAGTTGCATGGATTGCTAGCTTGGCAGCCAATCTATTCTTGTATATAGCATAGAGACTTTGAATTACTCGGTGCCATCAACAAAGTAGTCACTAAGGAAAGCCCCACAGGCCACAGCCATTTAACCTCAGCAATATTTTTCAACAAAGTTCCACGACCTAATCCCCTTCTAATTTTAGGTTTGCAAATGATATCAAAGAAAACAAAGAGACCTAATTTTTATGTTTCCGGCAAAGACGATCTGTCACTACAATATTTGAGGAGTTACATGGACAAATAAATGTTAATTATACTGAACTAACAGAAATAAAATAGTCCAATCAAAACAAGTAGAAAGCCCCCTTCCAGTTGTAATACAGTAAAGATATAAAAAAGGACAAAAACAAAATTCAATTAAAGCACGCACACCTGAATGAGCTGTACACTTCAGCATACGACACTGCATGGACTACAATCTTTTGCTTAGTCAGAGGAGTGTCTAGCATGATATATTAGCATATCTGAACCAGTTTCTACACTCCAGAGATTTGTCCAGTAAAAAATTCTGCATTCACAAGGTCACCAACATACAATGCATCAGCAGACAAGAACAGACCAGTGAAAGAACGCAGAGATAAAAAATATGCTAATTCACAAATCAGACCTTAACATTATACCTCAACATTAAAACTTGAGCTAAACCAGGAAGAAGGAACCAATTGTAGTCTGGCCAAGAACCTTGGAACTCCGGTCCAGACCATGAGAAGCAACCTAAGCAGAGATGCAGAACCATTGTTTATAAAATTAACAATATATTAGAAAATGCAAAGAAAACCAAGGGTCAACGGTAGAATACTCCCATACCATATAGGTCAAAGCAGCATATCGCTCCTCATTGAGGTAAAGTGGCTTGCCCCGATTCATTTCGAAATCCTGAATGAAAGAACATTGCACATGAAATAATTTAAAGAAACTGAGTTAAGATGAATTTGAAATTCAAACTTCAAACAGCTTAACAGAATGCCAGAACATGCAATAGTCAGTGATAAAAGCTATTTACTTCTACGGGTTTTACAGGAAAAAAGACTAGACAAAGCCTGAATAAATGATATTATTATGATAGAAATGAAGTTTGCTTAATCACTAATACACCTAGGCGAAGTACTAGCATAATACAACCAGTATAAGCACAGCAATAAAACTAATAATAAGAGGAAATTTATTGAAATGGAGGGGAAGAATTTCGGAAAGTGAGGAGGAGATGGATTAAGTAATCCTCTCAATATAACAAAATCATGAACATATATTTAGAGAACAACAACAACAACAACAATAAAGCCTTTTCTTCTAGATCAAATGACACCATTGTTCCCTATTATAAACCAAGTATATATAGAAAGCATTTAAATCTAAGTCTTTAATGGTATTATTTATAGTTTTTCGTAGTCTCCCTCTATACCTAACACTTATTGAAGGTATAGAATAAAATACACTAGGAAACAGGCAGCACAGTGTAACTTTAAAAAAAGTACACCACTGTTTACAACTGGTTATCTAAGACAAATTGATATATACTTTGAAAATAGAAACATTGTCTGCTTCGAATAAAAGGTATGAGCAGCGAATCAGATATGAACAGTGAGTGTCACAACACGACCATCAAACAAACTACATTGGTAACAATGCGTAGCTGTTTAAGATAAAAGTCACAAACAAGTCGCATTGAAAATTGATATATGCTTTCGTTGACTCGTCCTTCTGCACTAGCAACATAGATGAAGGCCGTAACGTATTTGAAAGCAACAACAAAGAGAAAAACTAATCAATTAGACAAACCCCAGAAAAAAAAATAAAAAATAAGGTATGAGGTTTACCCCAAATAGTCTTTAACAAGCTTACTGCAAACCCTGTAAGGTGAACAAAAGCCCCTCTAAGGATACACGAGTCCCACTCCAGCCAAATACACCATTTTGCATAATAGATTGGACATTGCCATTAAAAAGTCTAGCCTCTTTGGTTCTCTTTGGAAGCTAGTCCACAAAAAATGGTACAGATTGATAATTCAACCCGTGCTATTCCTCTTTTATACCTTGTGAAGATGACTTGGTGCAAACCCAATGTCTCAATTCTCAAACTAATGGTTATTTGACACAAAATGAAAGAGAGCACCCTCATTTTACAATCCTTGTGCTCAAGGCACATTGTGTTACATATGCAGAGCACATTGCAGAAGCAGGCATCACAAAGAACACTAGTTTACACATTTATACAGGATGACACAATCAGCTAACCTAAGAACAAAATTCTGTCATGCTGCTTGTCACCAACATTTCTATTTGCTCATTCTACCAACTTAAAAGCTAAATGGGGAAATTGCAACCAAAAAACTAATATTGGAGTATAGTGAAACAAAAAAGACCACCTCAACCCTTCATTAATGATAGAACTGGATCAAAAATAACAAGAAAGAATGCTCCGATGCTATAGGATTCTTACAATGTGACCAAGAAAGAACCCTAACTCTACAAAGGGTAAGGGATAATTCGAGAGTTCCCTCAACTCTCACAAAACTCTCTAAAGTTCCCAATCACAAGTCTCCCATCCCTCCCTCTCTTATTCCTATTTATACTTAACTACTGCTTAACAACACAAGTAACTAACTAATACTGCTTAACAACACAAGTAACTAACTAATACTGCTTAACAACACAAGTAAACATTAAGTATCCTATCAATTCAAAAGCCCCATCATGTTATAGATATACTTAGAGAAGCAGATTTCAACAAAAGTTCCTCTGTCCCATAAGCAGGAACTTCCTAAACATATAATTTTCATGCAGGGCTTCAAAATGAAAGAAGAAAGCAGAAAACTGGAATTCTTTTATCCATTTATAATGAAACTGTTGAAGGGAAACTTACTTCTTCACCAAAAGCATCCAAGTAGGGAGAAGGCCAGGGGGCCTGACGCGCAGATCTCTGTAGAAGGATTGTCGTTCTCTGTCAATATGAACAAAACCAATTATTCCCTCAGTATCAGAGCAACCAAGTAATTAATTAGTAAATAAAGAACAATGGAAAAAAATCAAGAGAAGACAGCTCAAAAAGGAGATTCAGATGGCAAGGAAAAAACAGAAAAGATTGATCTAACCTACGTGGAAGTTATTCAAGACTTAGATTGATAAAAGAGCATGACATACCCTAATCAACAGAAAAACTCCAGTACCAGCTCCACAGGTTACTGCATGAGTTTGGCATCCACTTTCCCTTAAATTGTAATAAAAGAAGTTCTTTCAAATTCTAATATAAAAAAGGAAGTGCATGCGAAGTATAAATCAACAGAAGTCAACTGAGATTTTCTACTGCAAAATAAGGACTGAACAGCAAAAATGCAATTCCTATGCACCAAAGAATATCAGGACCAAATTATAAATGTTATGTAACAAATCTGAGTAAATCACTAGAGTACATATTGTAATGGAAATAACATCAAGCTGGAAATTGACTCAGTTAAAAGGCTCAAAATGTAATCAAGACTTCAGACTTATTCATTAGCTACTAAAAATTCATATCATTGAATTACAGAACTGATAACAAAGTCAATAAGAAGCACAGTTAATAGCAATCCGTCAATAAGCATAAATAACAACATTCAGTAATAAGAAGATGGACCAAACACTAATTAAGTTCCTCCAACGATGTTGTAGCTCCTGACATGAAAGCCCATTTCCACCAGAAGGAAGACTTCACAAGTACATAGAGTATCATTTTTGCAGCTTATCATCACTTTGAAATCTTAATTAATGCTACCATGGTTTCGTAACTATACCTTAAATACTCTACCGGATTTTGTTAATTCTAGTTTTGAAGTTGCACTTCAAAACATAAATAAAAAGTAAAAAATAAAATAATCCTGTAGCATTTGATGGGGAAAAAGGGAACAAATCTGCATAAGAAAGGAACATGTTTGTCTTTAATTATGAGGGAAAAAAAAAAAAAGTAAGCTACAGCATGTTGAGCATACAAACTTAAATTGAAAAGTTCTTGGGTGAGCACAAATTTAACACCTCATTTTTTCACACACACTCAATAAAGTTAGTGGGTCCCGTAATCAAGTGATTTCATTATAAATAAAATTAGTGGGACCCGCTTTTACTCTGTGGGTGTGTGTGTGTAAATGTGAGATATTCAACTTGTGCTCACCCAATAACTTCTCCTTAGAAGTTCAATTTCAAATATTGTAGCTACCAATCATTTTGTGATAGTAAATTCTGTTGAATCTGAACAAAAGGAAATAACCATAATCATGTGTCAAGTCATCTAAGTACAACATAAGAACCAACGACCAAACTATAAATGTTCAAAAAGCATTTCTAAGAACAATCTGCAAACCAATGATGAAATTGGTAGAAAATGAACCTGCAGCATGATTTCCAGCTTGGGGAGCACAATCTACCGCACAACAAGCACAATGCAGGCTCATCAAGGAGTGATTTACATTCAGGGCAGCGTTGTTTGATACATCTGCTTATGTATAGATATCATGTGAATATAAAAATAGTAATACAGTACCTCAACAAACAAATGTAAAATATAGTTAAAAATACCTCCGCAAAAGATCCTGATAAACATTTGGTAATCTCATCAACTCAAACGGAACAGTAGGTGTTACATGCATATTTCGTTGGATACCATGCAATTCAAATTCCTTGCAAAAATGACGACACCAAGTAGAGACTGAAGATCTTGAAAGTTCATCCTTGAGAACCACATCTAATGTGGGAATTTGAAACATATTCTCAAGTTCTTGAATTTTAGTGACCTCAAACATATCAATATTGGCCATGTCCATTGTGTCATTTGGGGCATACCATGCTCTATCCAACATATTTTCCTCATCACAAAACGGTGCAGGGATAGAAGAATAAAGTATTTTCCGCAACAACGCACATCTTCGCAAATAAGGGAAGCTAAACCTCCGAATTGCATCTTTAATATCAACATTAGGATCAAAATAGTTTGACACAAAGTACTGCTGAGCACATCCAGACTCCCCCATAATTTTACATATGTCAGTAATCAGGCAATCCGAAAGATCTGATTTGCTTAATTTATGCAGAGATTTCTCATTATACAAAATTATAGCCTGCATCCAGATGCAAATTGATTAGGAAACAGACACTATCAGAGAGCATGTCATTTAACTGAGTTGGAAGCAAAGTGACCAACCTGGGTTACAGCTACTACATAGAAAACATGCACAAGGGATAGCAAAGATTCTTGACATGACAAAAATGGATACGGTAGACAAAAGAGCGTCCACATCAACGTGGAGAAAGGATCATGGGCAAGAACAGGATCTGAAGCCCGTCTCCAAAAGTGTATGTCGATGTTTGATAGGTCCATTTCTGTATGCTTTAAGATAGATAAGATGTCACCTGTGAATATATAGCATTTACCAGAAAGCAAGTCAGTGGAAGATGCGAACACGTGCTGCCCAACTAGAATAAACAATTGAGTATAAACTCAGGAAAATTTCTAGCATCAAGTCAATTCAAACAAATAAATGGATCATTACTGTTATCAGCAGTAACCAATTAAATTACAGATTCAGATGCCAAAAACAAAAAAGCCTACACTTTATTAAAAGGAAGATACAAGATTATGGAAATTCAAATTGAAGTTGCAAGTCATTACGGTGGAAGCCTTTTATTCCGACACAACAGTAGAAACAATTTTGAAGCCAAAAAAATTTCCAACAAAGAGCTGTTTTATCCTATGAAATAAAAAAAAAAGGTGCGTTTGATATGGAGTAAAATTAGAGGAAAAAAGTAGTTCAATGATTAGATTTATATGTAAAATTACATACAAATCTAGTTTATCAAAATTTCTATCTATTTTCACTCTCATACTAAGCTCAACCAAAAAGAAAGATTTTCCTGTCAAATGTGAAAAGGATTTCTCTTGCAATATGTGAATAGTAAATCATTAAGTAATAATCTACACTAAACCTTCAAAATTGAACAGCTAATATTCACATTTAAAAGAAAAAAAGAGTAACATATGCTAAATGTCATGATCCCATAATATGAAGATTTGACAGAGTTTTATGTTAGCTGTCACCTCCCTAACACAGCCCTTCTCTTTAACAAAGGTTGTAACAAAGAACAGCAAAGCACATGCTAAATAAGTTACGAAATTCATTTTTAAAGAAATAGAAACAGGACAAACAAACAACAAGAACTATACCTTTCCCAGACTCGTCATTATTTGCATTATTCAGGGAAACCCCCGAGCAAATTGATTCCGCAAGGAGTTGAACACCTCTAAATCGTTGAAGCACATGAAGAGAATTTTTACTCCGTGTCTTTTGAACAAGTTTCAATAACAATGATAATATAAAGCCACTTGAAGATTTGAGTTCTTCATACATGGCACTAAGAGTAAAGTTTGGAGCCAAAGAAGACTTTCCACAACGTGCAGCAATCTCCATTGATATCAAGGAGTACTTAAGAGTGTCCCACAACAGAATTGAATGGTTTAGTCTGGCAAATCTTGATAATTTTTCTTGTTTGCCTGAGAAATACATTTTAGAAAGCACCCGGGAGAAATTTTCAAGATTTGGTCTGGTTCCATCAAACTGCCGCAAAGGAATAGCTTTTAGGAACTTATCTTTCCCAACAGTATTGGCAGCTGATAGCAAGAGCTTCAATGCTTGCTGAATGTGAAGTGAACAATTCACATCACTCAATTCAACTGAGGGGGCTGCAGCATTTATTGAACCAATACTCAAGCCAATAGACTGCTTAAAAGGCCTCTGTAACTCTCCAGGCAAAGTCGGCATGACACAATTTACAAGTCGGCGGCACACTGGGCATAGAAACTCTCCCTTTAAGGGGGGAAAAAATGAAACGAAAAAAAGAGTATGAGACACCATAACAGATGGTTTTATCAACCATCAGCCCTTGCAAAATAAAAATAATAATGAAATAATAAAAGAGTTATACCTGATCTGGGTCAACAATATGTCCTCCTTCAAACACAATTCTTCTAACAGATCTGTCCGAGCAATATTAGATATATTAGGGCATTTTATATGCTCAGTTATTATAACTACAACAATAATAACTCCTACTCTGTGAAAAACTTCACCCCCTACACATTATATTTTAACCATTTCTTTACATAGGACACACACACACACACTAGATAGGGTTAAGATCAGTTAGCAGTGATGAAGAGTTTCACTCTTAGGGTATGTTTGGTTCAGAGTAAAAATGAGGCGTACGGATATGATCTCCATGTGTAAATTTACAAATGGAGCTCATCCATGAAAATTTATACCCATTTTTATCCTCCAACCAGAAAATGAAAATGGGAACAGAAGTTTCATAGATAAGCTCCATTTATATTTTTATACATGGAACACATCCAAGAACATTTTTTCCATTTTTATCCTTCAACCAAACATACCCAAGTTTACTGGTTCATTCTTACACCTGTTTTTCACCATTAATTACCTTTAAATCTGAAAGTTCAAAATGAAATAGTTTAATGAAGAAAGAGAATAGTAAGATGAAATAAGAGCGTTTTAGTAAAATGAAATTTTTATCTATTAAATGAATATTAAAATTGATATTCAGAAGAAGAAAAAAACACTACACAAAACCACAAACTATTAGTTGGGAATTAAAACAAAAAACTTACACATGGTACACACACACACACTGCACAACCTATGCCTCTATCTGGTGTATTTCGTTGAAGTATAATTTCAGGGTTTTTAATGTGTCTATTTGATGTCAGTATTTGTTTAGAGCATAATTTCCAGATTTTTAATAACAGAATTTCAGACAAACAACTCTCGTGGGGATAATATTAGGCATTTGTCCTTTCTTTGGTGTAAAGCTCATTACTTTTTAGAGATATCTCTCTCATATATGTTGAGAGATTGGAAAGCTTTGCTTTATTGATGTTTTCCTCTTTTATTAGCCATTATCCTTCACAGATGATCTCTTGTCCTCCTATGTCATTGTATTCTTCCTTTCTTCTTCTTTATAAAACTATTCTTTTATGCTATTCTCTGATTTCTTTGACTGAAAAGTTAGAATTTTCTAAGGAACATCTTCTTTAGGGAACTTGGGCTAAGACAATCTCTTTAGCTTCTATGTGGTGTTCTACTAATGACCCATTTAGAGGTGTTTCTCTGCCAGTTAGATATGCAGGACATGCAGTGAGACTGGCATGCCTTGTTCATGGCCAACCTCTTACAACCTACATGTTTTCTTTTGCTTTCTTTGTGTGAGGATACCTTATTGTCCCTCTTTGCACTCCTTGTTTTCTCGTTGACATATCAACAAATTTCTTTTTCTATGATGAAAAGATATCTGGAAGTAATTTAGGGTGCATTTGTCTGAGATTATTTTGACAAATAATCACTTTTTTCGCCTAAAAAAATCATTTTTCGTATATTTGGACAATTTTTAAAAAATAATCAGAATTTTAAAAAAAATAATAATTTTTAGCTTTTTTATAGAAGCTAAAATTAGTAGCTTTTGAAAAAAAAAATCAGTTTTCAACTTTTTCAGTTATATATAAAATTTAGCTTTCATAATCACTTTTTTAAAAATCTAAAATGAACACACCCTTAACCAAGAATGTAACAATTAAAAACAAGTGTTTGCATAAGGTTTGGTTGATCTCAAAAGGCCAGAAAATAGCTGCAGGATAAAACTAAGAAGAAAAATATGAATTCAGGCACAAAAGTAACTATGATAGATATTCACATATCACACACTTCAAGAAGAAAAATTAGTAAGTTATGAATATAGCTCCAAATATAACGTACCTTTCTTTTAATGAAGATAAATAACGGTCAAGACACCCTTGATGTACTGCATGCCCACATGAAGAAAGATGAACTCCATCACAATCTGTAGGGCCAAATCCATCATATGCTGGATGCTTTGACGTTGATTCTACAGAAGCACTCTCATTAGGAGCACTTTCAGACGCAGAAGAATTTTCTGATATCTCTCTCACAATGCCAGATGTGTATTTCCCAAGCAAAACAGATCCCATATCCATTATAATATTTGGATTCTCTCCAGCCGTTGGTATGTTCTCAACCTCATTCATCAAATCAGGTGTAGAGTCGAGATCATGCATTTCATCACGAATGGAAAAGTACATATCCTGTTCTAATGTCTCAAAAGTATATGGTGTCTTCTCTTTTTCATCATAAAATGTGTCTGGGAGCTGAAAATTTCCCATAGCTGGGAACTGATTTTTTATGTACTGTAGAGAAATATTAACTTCCTCAGGTTGCCCACTAGAAGCTAATTCGTTAGCAGCATTCTCAATTATCTGAGTTAAGTGAGAAGATGAAGTTGTTCCAGAAATACTTGAATTCCAATTCTCAGCCAATGTATCTGTCACCTTGGTGCTGGTAATGGGTGTCTGCTCTTTATCTGTGATGCGAAGTTGGTCCCATGATGGGGGACCCCTGTCAACGGAACTCACAAGCCTCGATTTCTTGTAGATATTAAAAAAAAAAAAAGAGTAGAGGGGCCAAAGTAAGTAATAGCTAATTTATATTAACAAAAGTGCAGCGCAACAAACTAGAAACTGCATGATTGACCTCACAGAAGGTACATATTACTGCCTTATACCTGAAGAAGAATAAAAAATGAAACCGGAAGTCTTGAATTGTGATCATGGCAGAGGGAGCAAACAACTTGTTTAGATTCTTCAGCATCGTGTTCAATGTCTAAGTCACCTTCATGCACGACTTGAGAACCATCATCAACCATGGAATCAATGGTCGCCAAAAATTTGGTCTGTTGGGCTCTCATTTTTTCCTTCATTAGAAACCAAATAAACAAAAAAATTGATTCAGATGGTGAAGGCAATAAACTTGGCACCACCAAACAGTCATGACTGGCATAATATAAAGTAAATGAACAATGTCAAGCACAATGGAGAACATTTGCAACCAAATGTCTCCTTAGGCAGTAAACTACCCACCTAAAAGACATAAAAAGATTGCCTTTCAAAATCTCTTAGGTTTGAATTTAAATATTCTAATAATTAACACCATCGCCTCAGATTTGTCTTGTTTCCATACAATCACATGAAAGTCTGGGAACAGAATAACACACTGTTCAATATCATTGACAGAAAAATACAAATACAACCTACCATTATTGCAGCCTGCCTCTCTCGAGCTTTTGCCTTGCGTTTCTCACTATCAGAAGCTGACAATGAGATAATTGAATCCTTAGTTGGAACACATTCAGAAATATGATTCACTACTTCAGGGGCAAGCTTTTGCAACTTAGTCATGCATCTTTGGTCAATCTCAGCAAATTTCTTCAGCAAGCTTTCAATTAAAGTTGATAGACTGCAACCACCTGCTTCTACAAAGCTGTCTACATTTTCCTTCCCATGCATTTCCATCAATAAGACAAGAAGTGATAATAAGCTTTGATCTCCAGCACCATAAAAAGAATTCTCATAAATTATTTCTCCAGCAAAGGCTATTATCGGAATTTGTGCCACATCACTCTCACCAGATTCTTTCTGCTGAAAACAGATATCTAGTGATAATGATAGCAAATGTAGTGCAGGTAGAAGAACACCATCAGGAGCACGCGATTCAGCTGATTTAAAAGTAAAAACAGCATAAAATAGCACTGCACGGATGATCTGTAGGACAACTTTACAAGTGGCTACTCTGGCTATCCCCTTCAGAGGAGGATGAATTTTGGTCCACTTGGGCAGCTGAGTGGTTAGTGCAGAGACACTACAGAAGCGCAAGTATCTTTCTTCAGCAACTTGTAAATCCTTTGAATTCCAACGGGGATGATATAAATCCAATTCTTTCCAAAACGGCCATCGCAGAGAATACATTCCCTAATACAACGGTTGAAAACCAAGGTAAATAAAGGCTAACAGAAGAAATTAATAATTTCTTAGAGAGTAAACAAAACCTGATTGAAGCCAGAAGGATTAGAATAAACAGCAACTATATCCAAAATGTCTTGAAGCTGTTCAAACTTTGAGAGGTCACGAGGAAGAGACTTCACCAATTGACTGTGAGTGGCATCCCCAATGGATAACTTATAAATTAGTTCTCTTTTCAAACTTTCAGCAGTAGTTAACCCACAAAAGCGCCGTTCTTTTATTATTTGGATAATAAGGGTAAGCATCTCCTGGACTAGAACAGATTCATACCTGTAAACAAGAAAGCTTTCATCATTAAACAAAATATATTTAAGACATCAGATAAATTGACAAGAAAACACGAAAGAAATAATACATGAGCACAACATAGCTCAACGTAATATAACAGAATATAAGTAATATATGATCATCATTAATCTGAGATCTTAAGAGATCATCAAAAGATCATGAACAGACTCTGCCTAAAGTAAACAAGTAAAATTTTCAATGTGTTAGATATTTAAAAAGAAAAAAAATCATTCAAGGACATTTACCAACAGCTCGAACTTTTTAGAGAACTGGTGTGTTACATGGTATCAACTTGGATTGTATTATCAAGTGATCAGGAATTCGATCCTTGCTGCCATCATTCTTCACAATTAATATTAAATATTAACATAAGGTAAAGTGAGGTTGTACATTATCCACACTTTAATCCCGCTAGATTGTAGGGTAAGTGGCATGTTAGTGATATGAAATATTAATGGGCCAGCTCCTAACAGAAGTTTTAGAAGAGTTGGTCCTTCACAATAATAAAAAATCAAATGAGGATAATTTAGTAGGTATTGAATTGTTGTGATTTTAAAGTGAACCACTGCTTGTCTCAATCAATCAATGCATAATTGGAGATATTGGAGATAATATTCTAATAAAAAGTGCATGAGGACAAAGAATGAGATGGACGTAACAATTTTAGAAGTCGTCGTCTCATGGGCAACAATGAGATCGACACAAAAGAAAAGGGTAAGAACTAGAGGGCACAAAGGTTCCAAAAAGTAACAAGCTAAAAGACATACAATTCAGTTAAATAAGCATTAAGAAATGAAGAGCACATTAGAGAAATAAGCTGCTAGAACTAGTTCAGAATATGCAAGAAAACGAAAGAAAGTAAGTATTATTACCTATTGAGAATAAAAAGGTTAGAAGTCTTTGAGAGAATCCTTGCTCTTCCTAGTTTCTAAGCTTCAGACCTCTCATCTGATCCTTCCTACGTCTAACATTCTCCTTTATACTTTTAATTCCTAACTAGCAAAGCTCATTAATTATAGGTCCAGTTCCTAAAAATATGTTAGAAACCAGAAGAAAGAAATAGAAATGGAAGAAAGTACTGGTTAGTGTATTGAGAGTAATCTGAGAAATGTAAGCTGCAGAAACAAGGAGAAACTTGAGCACTAAAGCAGCTCAAAACTCCCCTAAGCCTAAGCCTATGCCAAAAGTTGCCTACCTTTCTCACGTCCCTCCCCATTACATATATAACCATTTTAACAGAATCACACATACCCCACCTTGCCCGCACACACAAGCACACAACACCAAATTAGTTAGGGCCTGTAGGGCCCACAAAATCCCTAAAATTCTCTAATTCTAGTATACTATTTATGCCCCTCTTTCTTTCTTTGTACACGTTAATCCCCTCATGAAACTAGTTAAACCAGATCATAACAAAATACTTCCGCAAATAGATCCACCTTGTCCTAAATGTATACAAGGACTCGCACTACATCCCAAGTAATTGCATCAAAATCCCATTGCTTGAAATATAATTGGCTGAACCTCTACTCTGCCTTTGAATCCAATTTTCTTCCTTCAAAGACGATCCCTCTGGTTGCAATGGCATCCATGAAAACTTATTCCCCCCCCCCCCAAAAAAAAAAAAAAAAATTTTACCCCCTAACCAAATACACCCCAAAAGATAATTCCTTCCAAATTGGCATTGGTCCATTAAGCTCATCAAATAGTTTGTCAATAGAATCCCAATCTGTATCCCCTATAATTTGGGTTTGACCCATTAACATCTGAAACGAATGTTTGTTGGCAGAAAATGAGCTCCATTTAAAAAATTTCCCTTCCACCCCTGCCCCTTTATCTGTTCTCAGCAGCCACTAATGCCACTGTGCTGTGCAGCCACCTCTGTAGTCTGTCCTTATTGTTGCCAGAGGAATCCCATTGGTCGCTTGAATCTTGCAGTTGGCCAACACCTGCTTTCCTGCATGCATCTTTTCCATCACCAATGCCTCACCAGCCACCACACAAGGATCTGTCTCATTAGCTGAAACAACTTGCGCTGCATGCTCCCACTGTTCATCATGCTATATCTCAACATCACCCACTGGCTATCACTCTGCCTCTGGTTTCCTCTTATTCCTCCAATAGTGGCCATTTCGTGTAGCTATCTATTTTTAACAAAGAAAACCCTCTAAAAACAATAAGTTAAGGAGACCACTTTATCTTTAAAAAAAACTTAACAGGCAACAGCAAGAAATAGTCCTTGAAAATTCTTGCACTTCACTTCTGTTGAGAGACAGAGAAAAAGAGAAAATCATAGGATGAATCCGTGTGTGTTTAACTACACAACGGGTGAATATATATAGACAATGTGCAATAAATACACAATAATTACAAAGATATATTATCCCTATTTACAGATAACAAAAGATAATAAAAAAGATAATAAAAGATATTCACATATTCTAACACTCCCCCTCAAGCTGGGGCATATAGATCATATGCACCTAGCTTGTTACATAGGTAACTTATTCTAGGACTTCTCAATGATTTGGTGAGAACATCTGCCAATTGGTCATTTGAATTGACGAAGCTTGTGGAGATGTCTCCAGATAGAATCTTCTCTCTAATAAAGTGACAATCAACTTCAATGTGTTTGGTCCTTTCATGAAAAACTGGATTTGAGGCAATGTGTAAAGCGGCTTGATTGTCACAAACAAGTGTCATTTGTTTGGCTTCCCCAAATTGGAAGTTCTTTGAGGAGTTGTTTGAGCCACATAAGCTCACACGTGGTCGGGCCATTGCACGGTACTCGCCTTCAGCACTAGATCGAGCCACTACAGCTTTGCTTCTTGCTCTTCCAGGATATGAGATTGCCTCCAATAAGTATACAATACCCTCAAGTGGGAACGCCATCGTAAGGAGATCTCGCCAATCTGCATCGTATCACTAACTATATCAAGATGCCCCTTATCTTCATAAATAAGGCCCTTTCCCGTGCTCCTTTGACATACTTCAAAATACGGATAACAAAGATCCCGCTGAGCTCCACATGGTGAGTTTAAGAACTGACTAACCACACTTATCGCAAAGAAATGTCTCGAGTAGTAATCGTGAGATAGTTCAATTTCCCAACCAATCTTCTATATCTCCCAGATCGATAGTGGCTCCTCTCATTTGGTAGGAGCTTGACATTAGGATCCATAGGAGTATCAATGTGTTTTGCAGCAAGTAAACCCGCTTCTCTAGAATGTCAAGATATTTTTTCCGAGAGAGAACTATGCCATCTTTGGACTCAGGCTACTTCAATTCCTGTGAAGTATCCGAAGCCTGCCAAGGTCTTTGGTCCTGAAATGCTTGCATAGGTGCTGTTTGATCTGCGGCACTATACCCCGAGTGTCGCCCTCAGAATGACAATGTCATCAACATACACAACAAGGTAGATGCAACCTCTCCGAGTATGGCGATAAACACTGAGTGGTCGCCTTCACTTCGAAGTCATACCAAATTGTTGAACTACAAGGAGAACCTTCCAAACCAAGCTCGAGGAGACTGCTAAGACCATACAATGATTTTCAAGGCGACAAACAAGGCCAGAAGACTCTGAGCAACAAACCCAGAGGTTGCTCCATATAAACCTCTTCCTCGAGATCACCATGGAGGAAGGCATTCTTAATATCCAATCGATGAAGAGGCCAATGACGATAGCACTATAGAGAGAAACAAACGAATGTAAGCCATCTTAGCAATGGGGGAGAAATGTATCACCATAATCCAAACCAAAGATCAGTGAAAACCTTTAGCAACAAGACGAGCCTTAAGACGATCAAGTTGGCCATCAGTGCCCCACCTTAACCGTAAAAATCCATCGACAACCAACCGCAGATTTACTGGAGGGAGAGACACCAGCCCAAGTACCACTGGCCTCAAGTGCACACACATCTCAAGAATCATAGCTTGTCTCCACCAGATGGGAGAGAGCTCTCACCGCAGCTTTTAGGAATAGACACTAAGACAAAGAAGACAGATACATAATGTAGAGAAGACAAACTATGATAACTCAAGGCAATATAGTGAGGAGATGGGTTACGAGTGGAACGAGTACCTTTTACGAAGGGCAATGGGAAGATCGGGAAATCGGCAGATCAAGGCGGCAGAGGATCAAGCACCTGAGGAGAGTCCACATCACCAAGACAAAGCTCTGAGGAAGGAGCAGGAGGAGGCAAGGGTCAAGGGTCGTGCAATGGGTGGTCAGTTCTGGCCAGGACGGGCTCGACGATGGTAGACCTCAAGGGGCGAGGCGTGGGCGAGGTAGAAGAGGTGGCAAAGGCATAGGATCACAGAAGTGGGAGTTCTCGTGGGAGAGGTGGAATGGTTAGATGGCTCAAAGAAGGAACATGGTCAAAAAGGTAACATCCATGAGACCAAATAACGACGAGAGTAGGAGAAAAACACCAAAACCTTTTGAGACCGAGTGTAACCAAGAAAACACATTTAAGTGAACGTCAGTAAATTTGTCAAGACCAGAGCTAAGTTATGAACAAAGCAAGTTGACCCAAAAACGCAAGTGGGGAAGGAGTGCAAAGGGTCATGGGGAAATAAGATGGAGTGGGAACTTGGTAGTCCAAAAATGTAAGAGGGTATGCGATTGATTAAATAACATGCTAAAAACAAGATCCCCCAAAACGAAAAGGTACATGATGATGAAGAAGAAGAGTAATGGTGGTTTCAATGAGATGACTGCCTTCTATGCTCACCACCCCATTTTGTTGAGGGGTATGAGCACAAGACGCCGTGAAGAAATGCCATGAGAAGCTAAAATTTTGAAAATCATGAGACAAATATTCTTTGCATTATCACTACGTAGCACCTAATAGGAACACCAAATTGCTTTTATTTCTTGATAAAATTGGTAAAATAGAAAACAACTCACCTATGCTTCAATAAAAATAACCAAGTACAACGAGAGTAGTCATCAATAAACGAATACAAAATAACGAAATCCTAAACTAGATAATCGTGCGACTAGGACCCCAAATATCTGTATGAACTAAAGTAAAAGGAGACGCAAATGACTACTAACACTATCACGTGAAAATGACTCGCGGTGTTTCCAAGTTGACACGATTCACAAGGCAACCGGATAGTTTGATAGGCGAGGCACCATGCGCCGCAGTTAGCAAGGCCGGGATGACCTAATCGGGCGTGTGAAGGGTAAGAGGGTCTGTGGGCGAGGGAGCAAACACTAGACGGGGCGAGCCAAGAAAGGCCACGCAGACTCACATCCGGCATAATCATCCGTCTCCAGGTTCTGGCCCCGCAAAATGACTTCGGTGAATGAAATGATGCAATTAAGGGCTTTAGTTAACCGATGAACAGAGTAGGTTGAATGGAGAACCAGGAACATAAAGGACAGTAATCAATCGACATAGAAGGTAGGGGATGGCAGTGCCCACCCTGCGTGAGATCAGGTGTGAGAACCTGGCTATTAAAGTGACAAGAGGTAAACAACCGGCAGAAAGTGTGAAAATAAAGCTTTATTACCAGAGATATGGTCAGTGGCGCGAATCAAGAACCCAAGGACCCAATGAGGCCGACCGAGAAAGACAAGCAAAAAGAATTACCCAGTAGTGTGCAACAGAGGCAAGTGGAACCAGAGGTCTGGACGCTGTTTCAAACCACTTGTAAAATCGGCATAGTCACCGGAGACTACTGAGGTAGAGTAGGTGCGTCCGAGGTAGCAGTGAATACCGGCATGGGCAACATTAATGTAAGGGCGCAAGTGAGGATGCAAAGTGTAACATCGGTCAATGGTGTGGCCCAACTTATGACAATGATCACACTTGGGACTGACTTCGAGAACGGCCACGATTGTTACTTGTGTGACGAGCAGCAGGGTATCAACCGGCCGGAGGAAGGAGCAACTCACGGACGGCCATGAACGCCAAGTAGAGGCGTATAATCGTGGAGAGTGGGTACAATGGTGATCCAGAAGTTTCGATCACTGCAGCGTGAGTACTCAAGGTAAACCATAAAGGGCCAGGAGCATAAAGAAAGAGCTACGCTGTTTCACCTTCACGGGTATCGCTAGGAGGCAAAAGTTCATTGAAATCATGAAGAGCGCTCGAATCTTACCCAAATAAGATGACATAGAACCATCAAGTTGACGAGGAGCAATGATATTCATAAGATCTTGACAAACACGATAGAGACGCTGAGTGTCATTGGTGAAAAGTGTTTTTGCTCGCCCAAACAGATTCTACAAGTGACATGAGTCTAAATATCCTGCTTGATGGAAGGAGCAATGGTAGACTTGAGAATGCTACACAACCGAGCATCAATCTTAACTCAACGAGGACGCCGCCTTCGGATGTCAATGCCATCTTAGTAAGATGATCAAGATAACTCGTCTCAAAGAACCAAAGACTCGATATCGACGCCAAGTATCATAGTTATTTCCATCAAGCTTGTCAAGGAGAGGCACAATCGACATAACTAGTGAACGCCGGGATCGGGCTTTAACACCCTTATTATCAAAGGAAGAGTTGCCGACAGCCATGGGCACAAGAGAACAAGGGCGAATCGTATTTTCAAAATACGAGGTTGGCAACGCACTGATGGCAAAAAGGGGCCAGATCCTGGAAAGAGCACAAAGAACGCGAGCACAACTGAAGGCGAACCAAGTGAACCGCCCGCTGACGCGCTTCACGCCGCAACAAGATGCGGGCGGGTGAAACAAGGCCTCCGAGAGGAGCGGGAGGCGCCAGCAGGTGGGCGTGGAAGGGAATCAAGCGATGCGGTTGGCCAATGGCCGCATCAAGCAGGCGAGGCGAATGGTGATGCTCTGGTCAATCGGCTACGGAACAGGACGGCGCAATGGGCAGCAGGCTGTATTTTGCGAGAAGAGAGAGGCACTTAGGGAAAAAGGCAAGAAACCGAAAGGAAACACAAGGTTGCTGAAAAAAAAAAAAAATTTCACCGGCGGGCAAAGGCCCTCCCGACAAGACGGAGTAGGGTTTTCTTTCTTCCTAGGCTCTAGATACCATGTTGAGAGACAGAGAAAGAGAGAAAATCATAGGATGAATCCGTGTGTGTTTAACTACACAACGGGTGAATATATATAGACAATGTGCAATAAATACACAATAATTACAAAGATATATTATCCCTATTTACAGATAACAAAAGATAATAAAAAAGATAATAAAAGATATTCACATATTCTAACAACTTCAACCACAAACACCAAATTACAGCATAAAGTGCAAAACACCAATGAACCTTGCATTCTTTACTCCTCCCCAAAACATCTAAAATGACAAATGAGACAAATTTATCCACAAGTTAAAATGTCAGCAACATTGGCTAAATATATTGCCAAAATAGTCTTTATAATAAGTTGGGTGATCCACCCCCTTAAGCTTAGCTCTTGAGATGGAGTTAGACCCTCCATTCTAAGATGGTATTAAAGCCTATCCTATGCTTAATGTTAGGCCACCCGCAGATGTCAAATCCTACATACTTCATGCTCTATATGTCTAGTCCTGGACATGAAGAGGTGTGTTAAGTCCCAGATGGACTAGGCATACAGATAAAATAGTCTTTGCTCGAGCAATCCTCCCCCCTTCATCTAGCTTTCGAGGTGGAGTTAAGCCCTTGATTCTAAGAATCTTATAATCATACTACAGAAAAAATTTCTTAAATATAACAATGAGTGGAACCATGGGAAATGTAGGAAAGCATTGTGGGACTTCAATTTCAATCAGCTTTTTAGAAAGGACGTTACAAATTGATGTAGATGAGTTCAACCAGATAAAGGTGTAAGGAAAGGCATCACATAAAGCAACAAGCTTAATAGCTTTGAACTCATGAGAACCCCAATACACCGAAAGTGATTAATAAAAAGAAGTACAATAAAGAAACAATTTTCCCTTTTAACAGATTATATGCCATTAACTTCCTATAGTTCATAAGATTTGTATTTCAATGGTTTGACTGTAGACATGGCTTACAATATGACATTATGGCATTGTCTAATCCATCTAGCTGACCCCACCTAGTGGGACAAGACCTTGATTGTTGTTGTTCTAAGTTCCTATGATATAGCATGTCCAAACAATTCAAAATAACAGAGATACAAGAAAAGGTCATCATGTTTCAGGAATCGAGGACATACTCGCTAGACCGATCAAGATTCAGGGATAAGTAACTTGACAGCCCAAAGCGCTCTAGAATCCTACTGACATATAGATCTTCTGGAGCTAGTGCAGCACAACACTGAAGAAGAAAAAGGTCAAGTTCCAGACCTTGTTCAGACCTGTGGAAGTAAAGAACTGATGTAAGCTTAATATAATGGATGAATTTCAACCCATCAATGCAATATATAGTAATACAGAACTGACTTACCAACGTACTGATCTGTACCATTCACAAGATAGTAAAGCAGCATCTCCATTTTTCCGCCACATTCCAGCATGGACTTCAGCACAAAAGACTCTAATCCGCAATGGATGCTCCATAATATAGGCAGAGAAACCATGCGGATGACTTCCTCGTAAAGCATGTCCAAAGAAGTCAGTGTAGATTGTTGACAAGGAATTTGCAGAAGAAACATCGGTCACATCTGGCACTTCAGATTCACTAAAACATCTTCTCAGTGCCTTTTGCAACAACATGGAAAGTAATCTATGTAATGGAATGTGTACAGATACATCTTGTGAACTAACATCATAGACTATCTTAGGCCAATCAGGCAATGATAGCAAACGTAGGCCATCTAATTCTGCAGGAAAATCTTCTTCCATTGCACTATCATCAACACTAGACTGATTACAAGTATTTTCCAAATCAATTTCACCATTTGTTTTCAGTTTACCATCCTTCCCTGCATTTTTACCGATTTCAAGGCCACCAACACAGTTGTCAGAGGATTGCCTATGATGATCTCCACTTGAACTTGCAAGCTTACCAAAAGTATATCTACCTCTTCTGAAATTAGATAATGTTCTTTTAAATGCTGAAAAGTTGCCATCATTGACACTACCAGTTTGTGGAGACAGCATGTTAGGCAGCACTCCAGGGGTTTTCTCAACTCCCAGCCAATTCTCAATAGCCCTTAAACACTCATATGTTAACCAAGTGACAGAACGTGGAAGAAACAAATGAGAAGAGGCATCAGATTTTGCCTCTGGAATCTTCGAAGAAGTAGAAAAGGCACTGTTTCTACAGGCCACAATACATGCAGAGCTTTCCGGGGACAGCCGACCTACCTTTGCATGTCTTAGATTATCCCCATCACCTGATTCATTCTTATTTGAGCTCCAACCAATTTCATCACCCACCTCTCCATTGCTAGCATCAGAAAATGCCCCATCCACCAACAGAGTGTGAATATGGGCAATAGAATGACCTAAAACAAAAGGCAAATGGACATTGTCATTTTCTTCTTCTACGAGTTGACCTGTTTCTCTCTTTTGAGTGTTCATCCCCTGCACAAAGGACAGAAGTCTCATCCAAGTTCTTGAGATGTCCTGCTGGTCATTGGTTACATATTTGGGCACAACTACATGACTCATAACAAATCGAATATCTTCAACAACACGTATGGTTGTCTCATACAAATTTACCCACGCAGAAACCTGAAAAAGGATTCAATATATCTTTAACAAAACATGATAGAATAAGACTATAAACATGATTAAAGCTATATTTCATAAATCTAAAAATTCTTAATCAAACAGCTATAATTCACAAAATCTAAAATTCTTACCCAACTTCACAACAAGAACAACTTAAAAATTATTCAAAAGGATAAGAGTCAGGCTGATATTCATTATTCTTGCACATCTTACCATCATATCTATCAAAGTAGTATTCCTTTAAAGAGATATACCAACTCATTACCTGTAAGTGTCCGTCTTCGGCACAAGAAGTGAAAATTTTCTCCAAACATCCCAGTAGCCTGGTTAGCAGATTGATTTCCTTCACAAGACGTGGGGTAAGAGTGGGCACCGTAAGAATCTGCACAGAGAACGTAGACAGCAGAGGATACCTCTTCACAGGAAGGTCACTGCACTCTTTTATGGCCTCATTCACAACACTTGGATAATAAGTGAGGAAAACTTTAGCAAACTCATACTTAAAACTAGGTTCTCCCAACAACTTGAGGAGTAGCTCATGGAGTTTCTTCACAACAACATCAGTTAAAAACCTCTCAGCTCTCACCAGGATATCCAACAAACCATCAGTCGAGAACAACAACCTAGCAACAAAACTGAGCAAACTCTCACTATGCTTGCAGAATTCCGAAAGCATATCAACCACGGCGAAAGTCAGCTCATTCGCAGCCTTCTTTCTCTCCACAACTGAATCACTCGCAGATGTCAGCTTCTCCTTCCAACAATTGAAAAGAGAACCAAGCACAGGCGCAACCGAATTCGCGATTTCCTCAGCAAGGGGCTGTATCTGCTCAGCACCCCTGTGCTTCGAGCAGAACCCCTCGCGCTTCCAGGCCGTCACATCCCCACAGTCACAACAACCGCCGCCGGTGTATATAACAAAGTAATCATGGCCCTTGTGATCCCCATTCTCAAAACAAGGAACACATATTGCACAAGTCGGGTCGTGTTCACACGTCCTGCACCTGTAGGCTATGTCATTGTGTCCCCAAACTGCCCCACAGACACCCCTCTGCCCAACAGACATCTTGGAAAGGCGTGCAAGGGCAGCAGCAGGGTCACCCTCAAACATCAACCACTGCAGCCACACCATGCTGTGATGGAACCTCTTCTTCATGGTCAGAACCAGTGAAGATTTCTTCGAAACCAGCTTGGAATCTTGCAAGGCTTCCGCCGCTTCCGCATCAGGAGGCAATATAATAGACACCAGCTGAGGTATCAACTCCCTCTTATCCTTAACAAAAGCAACCAAACCTGGCTGGTCAAGCTTCTCCTCAGGAACTCCGAACTGAGCAAGCCTCTGAAAAAATCCCGCAAAAACCAAACTTTTAACATACAATCAAACACGAAAAATAAAAAAAAATAAAGAATAATCAAACCCTAAAACTTAGCGAATCAAAGATTAAAAAAAGTTATCTGCGTTTTACGAACAGAAATAAAAGTAAACCGATATATGAGGAAAAAAAAATGAAAAAGCCGAATTAATCCGCAAAGATCCTGTGTTGGGGAAACGAAAAAAAATGAATTGAACAGTGATCAAGTGAGTGAGAGTGTAATTTCAAGGGGAGGAAATAAAAGATTAAAAAGAAATGACGGTGATGGTGATTTGACCCGAACGATTCGATCTCGGGGCGTGAGCGATTGGGAATCGGAGGGCGAATCAATTTCCATGTTATCGGCCATGAGGGAGCGCCAGAACCGAGCGAGGCAACAGCACAAAGAGCGAGGACCGAACCGGGCACCTTCGCTCCCCAGGTTTGGTCTCTGACTCTGACGAGAAAGGGATTGTTCAATTTCGTGGTTTTTTTTTTTTTTCTCTTTCTGCGAAGAAACAGAGAGAAGAACAGAATCAGAGGAAAAGCCCTAATGCCGGAATTCCCCAATTTTTTATGTGAATTCTAATTCCATAGTAAATCGATGAAGGATGAGAATGATGCTATGCAGCTGTTATACACTGCTGCTCTATCGTGCCGCCTTCATATAGCGGTTCCAGTTGATTCATTCGAGAGTTTTCTTTATTACACCTCGAAGAGGAAATGAATTACACGTCTATACGAATCGAATTCCCTTATACATATTTAAAAATCCGTATTTAACAAAAATGAGTCAAGGCCATCACGAGTTCTATAGATAATTGAACAGATTAGCTAATAATTAAATAGAAAAGAAAAATAGGGAATAGAGTGAAAGAAACTCTATTCCCTCGATGACTCCTAAATTTAGAGGGTTAAAAACCTTACTTTCGAGTGGTAAGGGAGGAGTATATTTGTCTTTTACTAGTCATATCACTCCCTCCCTAAAAGTCTAATTTGGAATTGTTTTGGTGAGAAAAGAAAGGAACGGAATAGATATATGTATGTCACACCTTAATTGAAAGTTTCTAGTATAAGTTATAATGCCCCGATTTCTCTACTTAGTAAAAATAATTAAGGTACCCCTAGATCATTTTTGTGTGAAAATCAAGGCTGGCCACCCCAAAAAGGAATTTTAATATTAGGAATAGACTACATGAGGTTTAGATAACGCTCTGTGCAAAATCGCAATCCGCGATTTTTTTTATGTGAAAATGATCAAAATGCTCCTGAGGTTATTTTTGCTCGAAAATTGAAAATGGCCAACCCAAGCCATCCTCAAAGGATAGATTTAATGTTTGAAGGGGATTGGATGTGTTGGAAATAGTGATAGAGATGAAAACCTCAATTTCTGAACTGTCGGCGCAAAATGACCAAAATACCCCTGCGGCGTTTTAACTTGAAATTAAGTACCGATTGGACCCGATCTCTTCTCAAAGGTTAGAAATGTCAATCATGAGGGGTGAACAATATCTAGAAAGGTCTCGTAGGTCCCTAGGAGTTTTTGCACAAAATTACCATTTTGCCCCTAATTAGTGTAAAACAAGCTTAATTAAGCAATTATGGAAATAAGTACAAAATTACACTCTAATTAAAGATAACTTGATTCTAATTATTAATCTCGAGTTAAAATAATTAATTGAGGTTAATTAGAGCCTAAGAATGTTTAAGGAAAGTCAAAATCTCATTATTAATAAAAGGAATCTTAAGACATAAAGAAAGTCAAAAAATGAATAGTGTTTTCTTTCTCCATTTTCTTAATTTTAGGAGATGTGTTCCCATTTGAAATTCAAATTAATCATGTTTAATTCAAACTAAACAATCAAGACAACTTTTAATCATGTCTTGAAACTTCTAAACACAAGATTAACAACTCAAACACTTAATTACCAATTCATAAAGCTTTAACTAATCAAACTTACCTCTAATACACATCCTCGGCTACATGAAAATGAAAAAAAAATTTCCCCCATGGCTGCCTCAAGGCGGCGACCTTCCCCCCCCCCCCCCAAATGCATTCTCGTACTCATATTTTTACCACACATATTTATACTCAAAAGCAAGGAAAAACTCACATTTTACCATTTGCTTTTTTGGTTGGAAACTTTCTCACCAAAAAAGCTCTCTTGTTCTCTCAACTCCAAGTTCTCATTTTTCTCTCCTCCACCCTCAAGAAACTTCTTCCGCCACCACCCTACCACCACAAATCACCTCCTAAATACACAACCTTTCCATTCCTAAGCTCAAAAACACAAGAAAAATCTTTCCTCTCTTTTCTTTCCTTGTGGTCGAAGCTATATCACTCCCAAGATAATATTTTTCTTCTCTTTTTCCTTACAAGAGACCAAGTTTTCTCCTTTTCCTTTAAAAAGATATCCTTGGTAGGGTTTTGTTTTGAGTTCCGTGTTCCTTTCCTTGTTTCATTTCGGTTTTATGATGAAAGTATGAACAAGATTATGTTCTCTTTGTGTTGTGTTCTTCCTCTCCATTTTTTTTTCGGTTAGAGCTTTTTATTTTTCCTTTTCAGTTTGAACTCCTTGAGTTGTTGTTGTTGATGAAAGTTTAAGATCAAGGCTTGATGATGATGGATATTGATGGTGATTGCAAAACCACCATGTGTTAGACCACTAGAGCCTAAAGTTTTGACTCCTTAGTTGTGATTCTTTTTTATTTTCATGCTTTTTTTTTGTGCTTCATGGATTCAATTTTCATACCTCCTTATTCTTCTCATGTTTGTCTTGGTTGTTGAAAGAATGGTTTGGAAAAATATAGCTCAATGATGAGAGCTCTTGATGGTAATTTTAACACCACCATGTTTGTGACCTCTATAGCCTAAAGTTTGGTTCTTTTACATCTTTCTTGTTCGGTTTGATCTCTATTTCCTTCCTTGTATTTTCGATTTTGTTGAGACCTTGTGTCTGTTGGCTATTTTGGTTTTGATGAGTGGCTTGATGTTGAGTAGTCTTGAGGGAGGTTTTAATACCACCATGAGCTTGACCTCTAAAGTCCAAGAATCTAGCTTCATTTTTCGATTTTAAGGAAGCTTGAGGTATGACATATTGTTGGTCGGTTTTCTTTTTTCTTGTTCTTTTCCTTGAGCTTGATAGTGAGTCCAAGAGATAAGGTTCTTAGAACCATGGTGTTAATGGACTCTAAAACTCACTATGTTTGATATCTATTAGGAACAAGAATCTAATCTTGTGAAGTCTTGAGCTTTAATGAACAAGATGAAAAATAGACTTGCATTCATGTTTATGTTTCAAACCCTCGCATTCATGTTTATGTTTCAAGCCCTTACATTTAATGTTTATATTTTAATGCCTTGCATTTCATGTTTATTTTCAAGTCATCACTTTATATCTTAAAGACTTAAAATGGACTTGCATTCTCATGTTTAATTTCAAGTCTTACATTTCGTGTTTATATTTCAAGTTATCACCTCAACCTTAAAGATTTAAAATGAGCTTGCATCTTATATTTACTTTTCAAGCCTTGCATATCATATTTATATTTCCAACCCATCACCTTCTAATGATAAAGACAAAAAATAAGGTTGCATAGCATATTTATGATTCAAGTCATCACCTATATCTCTAAAGTTCAAGACTTGTCCTTGGATCTTAAATAAAAATTGTAAATCATGGTTACACTCATGCCTATGCATTCTGCCATGACATGAAAAATGGGGTTGAGATGAGTTTTATTTGATTTTATGCCTCAAATCTTGTGTTTTAGAACTTTTGTAAGTTATGCCTTAGAAGTTTTTCAAGTCTTGGTAACTCAAAGAGTAGTAAAAGAGTATTTTCATGGGAAAAGAGATTTTTTAGTGAAATTAAAATTGCTCTTTGTTTGGTATTAATTTTTGAACATTCAAAGGGGTAAAAATAGTTCCATGAGTATTTCTAAGTCTTGAATCAAGTAATGGGGAAAAACTAGTGCCTTAAAAGTATCAAGAAATAGGATTTTCTAATGATTTTGGAATCAAATTTTTTGCCACCATTTTTGTCCTCTCATTTCTGTGAAGGTTCTGTTTTGAGGGGGTTTAGCATGTAAAAATTTATATTACTTGTTACAAAAATTATTTTTGGCATTCTAGGAAAAGCTAGTAACTAGAATGCATCAAAATACAATTTTTGGATGCTCCTAGAAAATGAAATTTTTGCTACTACCTTGTTATTTCCTATTTTGTAAAAAGATGTTTGAGAGGTATTAAATGTGTATAAATTACTAGTAGTTGATGTAATATTCATTCCAAGCCTCTTGAGAAAAGACTAAAAACAAGAAAGGATCGAAAACGTGGTTTTGAGACTTCTAGGAATTGAAAAATTATGGCTACTGTTTTGATAACATTATTTTAGCTAACATTCTATTTGGGACTGAGTTTAAGTATAAAAAATTCCATTAGTGGTGGTAGGAATTGGTTTTAGTATCTTCGGAAAAACCGGCAACTAGAAAGGGTCAGAAACGCGACTTTTAGAACCCCAAAAACAGTTTAATTCAAAACACTGCCCAAATTGTCCAACCTTGTTTAAAAATGTTTATGAGGTTAAAAGATAGTGTAAATCATTGTGGTTGGTTCCTTAGTTGCATAAAAGAATAGTTATAGTAATTTTAAACCATGCTGTAGTTTTAAATCGTGTAAGACTATGGCATAATTTTCAGACAACTTGGTGATAATTGTATGATGAGTATCTCATGATAATTTTTAATACACTGCCTATGTAAATGTATACATGTGTATTGATGAGCATAGCATATGCATTAGCTGAGCTCGGTCCTTCATTTCGGTAGACTGGGTAGGAATATGTTTACCTTTTAGTAAAATGATGGCGATGTGTGCTTATGAATATATAAAAGTGAGACATGATTATGTGATAGATTTTGGCATGCTATGATCATGATTGAGATATTGAGATGCATATTTGATGTGTTTGTTGACATGTAGCAAATTTGGGGAAACTTCGTTCCCAACTATTATGTTGTCGGATTTCTGCCAAATTTGTGATCTTAAGAAAATTCACAAAATTTATGAGCATGAAATGTTATGTGATAAGTCTGCCGATATTTAAAGTTATGTGTTAATGCATGCATCTCTAATTAATATACGAATATTAAAGGTGATATAAAACACATGGAAATTATCCTCTAGACTCTAGGAATTAATGGTTATGAGAGGTGATCCAAAAAGGACCCTTTGAACTCTAGGAATTAATGGTTATAAAAGGTGTTCCTATGCCTCCTATCCCAGACTCTTGGAGTTGGAGAACTGCTTGTCATAGGATAAGTATAGACTAGTGATGACTAGTTTAAGTATGAACTCATAACCTAGAACTCTCAAAAAGGAGATAGTATTAGGGTGGCCCTATAGAGGAAAAGAATAATGAATTTAAGTTACCTAAGAAAATAAAAAAGCAAAGATTTCATGTGAAATAATTATGTATTTCATGTTATATTCATTTAGTATTACTCTCGTGCTATACTGCATGTGGTATTATCATGCATTCATGATTTAGTATGATGCATTCATGACATCAAGACTGATAAATAAAAGAAACGAACCTTGGATAATGGTATTTAGAACTTAATAAATGAACTATGTATATATGCTCACCATTTTCAAAATGAAACCCAAGGTTCCTGAGGACGTAGATGATGACATGTATTAGAAGGAGAGCACCTTACTGAGATTCTTGTTTAAGTTTCTTATCCCCTCTTTTTTTTTTTCTTTCTTCCCTTCTCGTCTTTAGAGGTATATGGCAATATTCGTGATTTACGTTGACGCTTTTATCTGGGAGTTCCACTTCGACCCTATGCACCAGTCCTACCATTTTGTGGGTCGATGTTCAGTTTGTCTTTTTGTATTCATGGAGTGCTTCTTTGCACACCTGGTTACTAGCTACCGATTTTCTCCCACCACTCCGTTTGCCGACTATATAGTTTTCAAGTGTGCTCACCCGTGAGGAGAGCATATTCGACGCACTTGCACTACCGCCTCAGCTGTTCGAGACTACCCTGAGTATGTTTCCTGTTCGCCTCCTCACCCGACAGAGCCCATAATGGATCCTTCCGAGGAGTCACCATCCCAGCATTCCTGGGGAGGTTCTACCCCAGCTTTTCCTATGGAACATGGAGGAGACAGTGATGGGGAGGCCACCGTTAGAGGACCACTGAGAGGAGCTGCGTCAGTACACTGAGGAGCTACTCATCCCCATTGAGGAGCACACGCTCGCCCTGGCATACATCTCAACATGCCTGAAGAGTTGACCCACTTCATTGGCTACATTCTTCCCCCTCAATAGGGGCACCCCCTGGGAGTTGATGATGGATCTTGTCAGAGCGCCATGAGCATACATGTTGGATAGCCTCCTTTTGTTCTTCGTCCTTTTGATTAAGGTTATCTTATCTAAGTGCGCCATGGTAGGCTTAGCGGATGGGAGATATCTCTAGTTAGTTTGCTTCCTAATTACTTTTATGTATTTCATTTACCGACTCTGGATCACTGTACTACCCCAAACCATTATTGATGGAAAGGATATTATTTATGATGTTTATCTATGTGGTGTGATGACCTTGATATTGTATGACTCCATGGGGTTTATTCATATTCTTGATATTATGATCCTTGCACTTAGTGTTTGTATATGACATGGTTATTATTCACTTGCATGTGGAGTAAGACGACGACATTTATTATTGTATGTGAGGCTCACGCTTTTGTTTTTAAGTTCAAAAAAATTTACCCTTATTTTCGCTAATTATTTTTAAAATGTAAATACAAGAACTGGAACAAAAGAGCAATAACTAATAATTAACTTGAATACGTCTTAGGCGTGTTAGGTTGAATTATTAGGGTGTTACACAAGTGAGTGAAATAGAATGGTGTATAAATTTTATTTCCCTTTTTTGGCTTTTATTTTGTTTGTATGATTTTCAAAGACGAGGCCAAAACAGTGAAACATCATATAAGCATCAAGCAGTCCCTCCTTGTCCCCCCAAATCGGGGATCACTAAATATACTATAGATGGAGGCATGGAGGGGCTTGGCTGACCCTTACCAGCCTTTCCCTTCCCTCCCATATAACCCTTTCAAACACACATCAAATAGAAATTTCCCTTCCCTTCCCTACCTCTCCCTCCGTTCACGGACTGCCAAACATACCATAAAATTACTTTTAAATAATGGTCACTTAATTTTAGCCTTGTCATTCTTTGTCATTTCCTCCATTTTCATTCTCCCAATCATAGCTTAAGTTAAGTGAGGAGGGCTCATTCCATTTACCACTCAAGGCTTTCCATTTTTCTATAAAAAAAAAAAAACAAAAAGACATCTACTTAAGTCAATGTTCGTTTTAGTCTCTGACTTCACAATCTTAAATCATTTTAGTCACTCACTTTTAAAATGAGTCAAATTAGTCCCTGATATTGAAAAAAGTAAGTCAAATTAGTCATTCATCCCACTTTTATTTAACATCTTATCAAGTAAATGATAATGTATAACTTTAAGTGATATGACGTGCCATGTATCATATGAAATATAATAAGTTTAAATAATTTATTTTGATATATAAAATTGAACAAAATGTGTCATTTGATAACTTGAAAAGGAGATTTAAATGACTCATTTCATGTAATTTTAGACACAAAAATGAATCATTTTAAATTAATTCTTCTTTAAATGATATAAGGTATGTCAAAATATTACTCAACGTTATACATCATTATTTAATTTATGAAATGTTAAATAAAAGTGGACAGATGGGCTAACATAACTCACATTTTACAATTTGAGGGGCTAATCTGGCTTATTCTAAAATTTAGGAACTAAAATAGCTCAATAATATAAAGTCATAACTAAAATGAACATTAACTCAATCTATTCACAATTCATTATTTCTCTTTTGAAAAAAGAAAAAATTGATAAAATATTAATGTCGGTGTTAAAGTGAATTTTGGAGTGCATTGAGATTGTCTTTTAAAAAAGTACCTTTTTCCACTTAACATTTAAGTAGAGTTTTTATTTTCAAGAAAAACTATTTTGCAATTGGATAGAAAATTTTACAATTGCTTTTAATTATTAAAAGTACTTATAAATATATTTAGAAAAACAAAAATAAACTAACTCTTTTTAAAAAATCAAATTATATAAAAGGACAATAAAAGTTCAACAATGTGAAAAAAGCAATAATGCATGGTGTGATAAACAATCCCATAGTCGTCCATAAAAATTATAGTATCATTGGCAACACTTTCCCAATCACACTATGCAAGACATATCAAAATCACACAGGCAATACATTAGTTCTGTTTATCGAGAGGTATATGGATAGCTATATGAGTGTCATTTATACCCTAAATAAAAACGTCCGTCCTCCCTCATATGGATAAAGACATTTCTAAATAAAATCTTTGACAAGTATATATAAATGGAAATGATTGTATCTTGAAAAATGAAGTCAGGAACATGTTGGAATGTAGGCTTACAAGAGGTGTGTGCATGACTACGAAAAGTGAGAAAAAAGAAATCTTATTAAGGGGGGTTAAGGGCATATAAATCTTATCTTTATTGGTTGCTAAAATTATATGAGGGGTGTTTTGTATAGTTTGAAAAATTCAGGGTATTACAATATATATTTTGAAAAATCAGGGTGTAAATTGCACATGATCTAAAATTCAAGAGGGTAAAATACATTTATCCCTAAATAATGTTAAGGGATAGTTTTGGAATGTAATTTTATTAAAAACTATTGCTTCTACTTTTTTTAAAAGCTATGCATCACTAGCTTAAAAAAACTGCTAGAATAAGAAAAGAGCTAATCTAAACATAATAGCAAGCCATTTTTAATATTTTAAGGTTTGGTTTGGTATTGTTGTGGCTTTTAAAAATCCATTGAGCTTTTCGGCTCTCAAAAAGTTATGGTAGTACTATTTAGTGAAATAATGCAAAAGTTGCTCTCAATAAGCAAGAGCTATTGAAATAGTATTTGATAAATATATTATAAAGTGACTCTTAAAATATGAAATGACTATAATGAGCATTAATATTTGTGGGAAGAATAAAAAACTAGAACATTAATTAATGGAAGGATAAAATTTGATTTTTATGAAACTCAATGCTTATATTAGTCTTTTTAAATTTTTCTGAATTTTGGAGAGCATAAGCCAGTTCTCAGAAGCATTCCATGGAGTGCTTAAAAAGCACCCCTGACTTTTAAAAGCTAGGAGAAGAGCACCTTGGATTTTTGGTTTACCAACCAGAAAAAATTGACTTATATTGTTCATAAGCTAGAGCACCTACGTAAAGAGCATTACCAAACCCATCTAAGAAATAGTCACCCTTTAATTCATTAGGAGTGAGCTAATAGTAAGGGGTTTGGATAGTTTATGTACTAAACAAAAAAAGGAAGAAAAAGTCACACTTTTTTATTTATTAAGTAAAAACTAGCATTAGGTATTTTTTGGTTGCCCAAGTATCACCACCGATATCAGTAACTAATCCCTTCAGATATGTTTGGATTGGTAGAATGTGGAGGAATGAAATGGAGCGGAATGGAGTGGAGTGAAATGGAATCGAATCATTTCTCTGTTTCATTGTTTGGACATCTTTTATTCTATCTCATTTATCCAAATTTGGGGAAGAAAATTGAGAATAATTGATGGAATTTGATAGAATGAAATCCATTTATCTCTCCTCCATTCCATTCAAATTTGACAAATCCAAATTATGGAGCAGATAAGAATATCACTCCACTCCATTTCACTCCATCCAACTCCACCAATTCAAACATACCCTTCAAGATGAGAGCTCCCTTAATAAGGTGTTTGGAATGATTTAAAGAGGTAGAATTAATTCAATTCCATTATGAATTAAATTCTCAATTTTGGAATGAACTATTAAATTAGAAAATTGAAATTTTTTATTTTTACTATTTTTACCTCTATAAATAACACATCATATTTTAAAAACAAAGTCAATTATTGATTCTAAGAAAAGCTTTATTAGTGTTATGACATGCATATATCCCTCTGAAAGTATGGAAAGATCTCGAACTAAAAAGAGATCTAGAATTGCTTTGTGCATGCACATGCACTGAAGGTCTTGAGCAAATATTATTTTTCCCAGTACTATCATATTTTTGGTCTAGCATTTTGAGATAAAGGATTGAAGGAGCCTTCTATTTCAAACTCATAGTGCAAAACTAGAAAGGAACAATGAGTAGCATGTGAATGTAATGGAAAAGGTCAATGAGGAAGGGGAGAGAGAGGAGAAGAATAATAGCGGATGACCAATTAAAGGGTATTATAGACATTTCATTATTTGAGAAGAGCTTTGTTGCATTCTTATCTATTGCTACTCTCATATTTCAAATTATATATCATAATTATGCTAATTAACATTAAATATAAATATTAAATATTTTTAATTTACCAATTTTAAAATAGAATAAATCTTTGAGACTAACAAAGTAGGATAAGTGTTTATATCTTTGTTTTGTGATATTCAAAGAATTGTTGTTTTAATTTTTTAGATTGTATTTTTATATATTTAATTTCGATGATATTATATTTTTTAACATTTCAATTTTCCCTATAAAAATATATTTTAAAAATTTCTCTATTATCATTTCAATATTAGTAATTAATACTAAATAAAATAACTATACTAAACTTTCAACTCATCACATAAAAATTATTAATTTTAACATAATCATTAACTTGAATTAGAAAATATAATAAAATAAAGTTTAATTAACTTGTCAAGTTTAATCAAACAAAAATATAACACTCATAAACTATATCAAAGTATCACTTTAGCATATAATGATGTTCTAAAATCCTCCAATGTGTGATAGTTGATATAATTAAATAAATATTAAAGAAACATAGAAACATATATTTTCAAATTTTATTTGCATAGTTTATATTGCTTTTTTTTAGTTACGTTATTCTTTTATTAACTCGACTTTGCATTGTTTGTATATTACAATTTACTACTACATCTTCAATGTCATTATTATAATATTTATATAATTATTGTATCAACAAAATTTTAAATAAATAAGTCAATGTTTAGATCTAAATAATTATGTTAAAGAAATTAATAATAAGTATTTCCAATAAGAGGGACATTTAGAGAAATCAACTAAAAATCACTAAAAGTTGGAGTGACTTGCCACTCCCTTTTTATAGAATTCAATTATCAAATAATTTGAATTCTTGGGGTTAAATTGCTTCCGAAGTATATAACTGAATTTAACTAGCAATAAGTATTGTTGATGTGAGATTATTTTAAAAAAATTAAAGACTTATTTTTCATGTTCTTGTTTGGATAAAAAATTTCAGAAAAATAATTTAATAATATAAAAGTTATTTAAAAGTAATAATATTTTTAAAGTTATATTAAATATAAATTAATTTTATATAGAAATGTAAACATTTTTTTACATTTTTAATAAACAATTTCCTGAAACCTGATTCAACGACAAAATTGTGTTTTTATTTTTGTTTTCTTTTATGTGAGTTGAAGGACAGATTGAACGACAATAGGTGAAAACAATTTTTTCGATTAGATGATAATAGGTGAAATTAAAGCATTAGTGGTATGTCTTAAAATTATTTGTCCAAGTTTTTATTGAATAAATAAGTTATCATTTTTCAAATAATTAAATACTTTTTATGATTCCAATTTATCTAATAATACTTTAGCATTGATAATCTTCTACCAAACTTATTATTCAGAATCAAAAGTGTTACTTCCTTTACATTTTGAGAGTTTAACTTGGAATCGACTTTAAAAATGCATAAAATATGATCAGCTGGCACGATAGATGAATCGTTCATAAACAGTGAAGAGCCAATTATCGAGTTTATTAAATTAATTAAAAATAGAAGCCAATTCTAAATTCATGCGCATATATTGCTTAGTGGTCTTTCTTTTACTGACTAATTATATATATTATATTATATAGGAAACATTTGATAAAAATTGTATTAATTTACATGTACATTAAAGACTAAATAAATGATTGATTCCTCAAAAAATATATTATTTTAGTCTTATGAAAAAATTGATATAAATTTAGTCTTTAAAAGATAATCATAATAGAAATTTAATTCTTGAAATATTTTTCACAACAATTTAGTTCTTGAAAAATATATGTGAAATCACTTTAGTTTTTGAAAGATGCATGCACATCATTTAATCCCTTTTTCTTATCCATTTTTCTATAAATTGATGAACTTATTTGATGTCACATACATCTTTCACAAACTAAAGTAATGTTACATGATTTCTCAGAGACTAAACAATTATATAAAAAAAAATCCAAAACAATTAATATCGTTTATATTTTTTTATTAAAAATTAAATTGGTATAAAAAATATCTCGATAATTAAAATGGTGATAGATGTGTTTTTATGAACTAAATTACTAGTTTAGTCTACATACAATTTTATTTTATTCATCTTAGTTATATATGGAAAAGTTGCTTGTGTCATTGCCTTGTTGGATCTTGATTTGGTTCTTACTTAGATGAGAGGTTCACTCAATAATTATTCTTTCCTCTTTCTTGTGTTATATGTTATACTAGTATGGTAACTTGTGTGGTGCATGGGATAATAAGTAAGCAAATGAAATTAAATAAATTTTAATTTTAATTTATAGAATGAACTATAAAGGCATTATTTTAGAAATTAAAATAATAAATATATTAATAACATTACAATATAATAATAAAAATACTTAATCTCATAAAGAAAGAAAATATTTTAAGATTGAGATTGGGAAGAAGATGCTGTATTAAAGTTGAAAGTATGTGAAGTGATGGAGGATTAGGTCATGCAAAGGGAGTTATGAGGAGAGAGAGGAAAAGGTGAAATCTTTGTGACAAGTAATAGTGTACTTAGTGCACCTATTAGTAGTTCCAACGAGTGAGAGTGTAATTTAAAGGGGGTAAAAAGATTAAAAAGAAATGACAGTGATGGTGATTTGACCCGAACAATTCGATCTCGAGGCATGGGAGATTGGGAATCAGAGGGCAAATCAATTTCTATGTTATCGGCCATGAGGGAGTGCCAGAACCAAGCGAGGCAACAACACAAAGAGCGAGGATCAAATCAGGCACCTTCGCTCCCTAGGTTTGCTCTTTGACTCTAAGGAGAAAGGGATTGTTCAATTTCATGGTTTTTTTTTCCTTTTTCTACGAAGAACTAGACGGAAGAATAGAATCAGAAGAAAAACCATAATGCTAGAAATCCCCAATTTTGCTGTGAATTCTAATTCCACAGTAAGAACGATGCTATGCAACTGTTACACACTGTTGCTATCTTGTGCCTTCTTCATATGGCGGTTTCAAGCATTTTTGCTAATATAAAATAAAAAAAACAATTATGTGTGGGTGTAAACTAAAAAAGTTTTGGTACACATTTAAACTGTCTCAATATGTAAGCAAATATGCTTGGGACAATACGTATTCATGCCCATCTGGAATACGCAGGGCCCTAAGCGTATTCACATGGAAACCAATATAAATATGAATACACCCGAGCCCTCCTCTATCATTTTTATTTTGTCACTTTCCATTTCCATATAAGTTTCTCTTCCCTTTCTCACTTTTAGAGAGAATATGCTTATGTTTGACCATGGCAAACTTCCTTTACCGCTTGAATAATGTTCATATCTCTGCCAAACTTGATCGCCAAGTATTTTCTCTCTCTTTATTGGTTTACTTTTTTTGTTGGTTTTATTACTTCAAACTTCATTTAATTAGTTTAGTTTTAGTTTACGACAATATAATATAAGAGAAAAGTGAGGGATGTTACCGTTGGATAAGAAGTTAGGACATTTTAACTTTAGGGGAAAAAGCAATTCACCCCCCTAAACTTTTGGTCCTGTGCAATTTAGACCTTGAGTTTTCAAATTGTGCAACGCGATCCCTGTACATACTAGATAGTTCAAAGAAAACCTTCTGTTAAACAGATGCTAAAAGCCACTGTTAAGCGGACATGTGCTTCTCATGTGCACATAAAATTAGACGATTATACCCTTTTGCTAAAACTAATTTCCAATCCCAATCTCAACTCACGCCTTCCTTTTTTGAAACACTTTTCCTTTTCTCATTCTTTCTTAGTTTTCTTCAGATCTGAACACTTCATTCTTGTTTTCTTGCTTGAAGGAGGCCGCGATGGTCAACCGGGGAAAGACACGACATGACTATGAAGAGGAAAAGGAATACTAGTGCCTCCATTGAATACCAGCGCTAACTAGAATTGGGGGCTACTCGCGAAGAACAGCGATGTGAATACCTCGTGATCGTGTGATGGAGAAGACCTGGCCGAGAGAGAGAGAGAGAGAGAGAGAGAGAGAGAGAGAGAGAGAGAGAGAAGTAACCTATTGTTAAACCTTTTCTAAACCAAAATACAATTTGTAAAAATGAGAAAAACTTATAAACTAGTGGTCAAAACCTATAAACCCGAAACTAAGTGCAAACAACATTAAACCTGTTCTAAAAACTTGTAAACGTGTGCTGAAAACTTGTAAATTAAGTGCGAAAAACTTGTAGACTAGTGTTGAAACCTTGTAAACTAAGAATAGAAAACTTTAAGTGCTTAGAACTTATAAACCAAGTGAACAAACTTATAAACTATTGCTGAAAGCTTATTGTAAACCCGTGTTTAAAACTTGTAAACATAATGTAAAAAACTTGTAAAATAAGCACATAAAACTTGTTAACTAATAACAAAATTCAATGGAAAATTTTTTTCCCTAACATCTTGTAAACTATTTTCACAATATTTAGAATCAGATTTTAAATATTTACAACCACTTCAAGACTTTGTAACACCACTTTGTGCAAAAAAAAAAAAAAACTTGGTTTACAAAACTTATTGCCCTTGGTTGTAAATATTAAGTGTAGGTTTACAAGTTTTTTGCCATCAGTTTATAAGTTAGTTGCATTTAGTTTATAAGTTTTAAGCAATACTTAGTTTTACAAGTTTTTACACTTAGTTTACAAGACTTGTAAATTTGTGCTTAAAACTTGTAAACATAGTGTAAAATACTTATAAACCAAGGGCAAAAAACTTGTAAACCAATGGAAAAATCCTCTCCCGATTACATTGTATTGTAAATCATGTTTACATCATTTAGTTTCAGATTCCAACTATCTACAACCACTTCAGAACTTTGAGTAACCACTTTGTGCAAGAAACTTGGTTTACAAGTTTGTGCAAGAATCACTTTGTAAGTCTTAAGTAAGGGTTTGCAAGTTTAAATCGCTTGGTAGACAAGCTTTTTATACTTGGTTTATAGGTTTTAAGCAATGATCAGTTTATACAAATTATTTACACTTCATTTACAAAACCCATCCTTAAAACTTGTAAACATTGTGTAAAAAACACCTAAACCATTTCTGAAAACTTGTAAACAAATTACAGTAAGCTTGTAAACTGCTTTTAGCATCACTTTATAAGTTTTAAAATCACTCTACAGGTTTATTAAATAATAAATCATTCATTCCTTGTTCAACAATCAAACTTAGCTTAAACCGTGGAAATGTTCAACAATCAAACTTAGCTTAAACCGTGGAAATAAATAAAAACTCATGAACACATTCTTTGTAAACCAAGCCCTTGGCGCCGGTCTTTGATGGAGGCGCTAATCTTCCTTTTCCTCTTTGCAGTCGTGTCGCGTTTTTCCTTGGTTGAGTGTCGCGGCCTCCTTTAAGCAAGACGAACTCATGTGAGTTGAGAAGCAAGAAGATGAAGTCGTAGCCTCCTTCAAGCAAGAAAACAAGAATGAAGTGTTTAGATATGAAGAAAACAAGAAAAAAGGAGAAAAGGAAAATGGTTTCAGAAAAGGGGAGGCGTGAATTGAGATTGGAATTGGAAATTATTTTTAACAAAGGGGTAAATTGTCCAATTTTGTGTGCATGTGAGAAGCACATGTTCACTTAATAGTGGCTTTTAATGTCTGTCTAATATAAGGTCTTCTTTGCACCATCTTGTAAGTACAGGAGGTCGCGTTGCACAATTTGAAAACTCAGGGTTTAAATTGCACAGGACCAAAAGTTCAAGGGGGTAAATTGCTTTTTTCCCTTAATTTTATTAATTTAATGATAAAATTGCTCACAGTATTGGGATTTCACTTTAGAGGATCCAAATGCATATAATATAATTAATTCTGCTCTAAACTTGAAAATATATTATCCATTTAGTTTAATAGTAAGTTATCTAGTAATTAGTTTTTAGTATAATATCAATTAGGGTAATATTATGTAGTTTAGTTTAAATTTAAAAATTTAATTTGTTATATGTCTGTGATTGCTTTTTATTGTATTAATTGTAGGTAAAAGAAAGGGGGTTGAATTATGTTTTTCATTTTCTTTTTGTTTTTTGAAAAAAACTAAAGCCAATACTATCAAGTGTATACTTGACGTGCAATGGAAATAGTGCTAGTATACGTCAAAAAGTAACTTCTTGAACTATATAAATTACATGAAAAACACGTAGAAGATGGTTTTAAAAAAATACAATATACATAGCACAAAACAATAAATAAAGGAGAGTTAATAAAGGAGAAGATACTGCATAAGAGTGTTATACTGGTTCGACCAACCTTCCTATATCCAGTTTTCAACCACTGTTGAGTTCCACTAAAACCTTTCTCAAACTGAGAAAGTTAGATAGTCTTTACAGTAGCCTTCTCAAACTTTTACTAGTGACTAGTAGCTTACTCTATTTTCACCTTACAAGTAGCCTTTATTTAACCTGTTCAAGCTAACTCACAGCGATCACTACTCGATTGAGGTTACAAAGGTTTGTGTTTGGGTTGAATCACTTCAAACTAATCAACACTCAAGTTTTTGTATGATAACTAATAACAGAGCTGGAAAACTTGAATGACTTCTTTCTATCGATTCTTCCTAGGAAGAATGATGTTGTCTACTAAGAATGTAGAAAGAGGATTTTTATAAGAAATGAAACTAATTACAAGTAGTAATATCTTTGTAGAGAATGGGAGGAAATTTCTTCAGTGTTTCAGCATAGTATTTCAGCAAAAGTCATTTTTATTGTAAGCATATATCTCTTTTTATACTTGATCTTCATTTATGACCATTGCCCTTGATCTTTTTTCCCAGTAACACGTGATGATTTTCTTTTTGTGTCTTGGAAATACAGTGTAGAGGAGTAGCTCGGCGTGTCATAGTAGTTGCAGAAGCTGTTGTGTAATAGAGGTTTTTGAGTCTACCTTCAAAAACTAATTTTTACTTTCTAAATGAGGTTTTTGAACTTTTTCTTTTAGAAGTTAGGGCAGTTGACTAAGTTGACAAAAGAGATGTAATGTCAATCTTTGATTGGATTTGACTTTAAATTTGAATTTCAAGATTCCCTTATATTCTTGTAAAGTGCAACATTTATAGTGAAATACGTGCTTTCTGAAATACCGTAACAGTTTCTTGACTTTTCTTTGATCTCTTACTCTTCAGTCAAAGCTTGTTATTGGTGATATGATTATGGTCATGATGATTGAAGATGGTAGTACATACTTGCTTCAGAGTTGGATTGAAATCTTCACTTGAATTATACTTTTTGAAGTCTCATGCTACTTTATGAAAATCTGAGCCTTGGTTTCTTGTACTTGAGAGTTTTCTTATATCCGTTGAGCATATATATGTTCATTTAACGATATATTTTTCACTTTCATTAAGTCTCAATCTCTTCTAATGAGATTTAACATGTTTATACATGTTATTGTGAAAATATTCTCGTTTTAAGAAACGTGTCTGCTAACGTAAAAAGACCTATTCATTGCTTCAAGAAACTCAAGGAAAGAATTAGTCCTTCTTCAAATTATTTTCTAGAAATTAGTTATTTTATCACTCAAAACATTTATCATTGAATCTTTCTGAAGGGTTCTTGAGCTAATAGTCTCCCATTTTTTTTATGATAAAACAATTTTTAAAAACCTTTCGAAGAGATTTTGAAAGAAATACATGACAAGATGTACAACTCGATAAACCAATTATCTTTCAAAATACATACAATAGGATTTTTAGAGAGTCTCACTCTTAAGGTATGATATGGATAGAATCAAAACACTTAGTTACCTTAAGTGAATGAAATAAGAGCTACTTTATTTAAACTAAGGTTTTTGAAGTCAATCAGAATACTTTCTAATCAGTATCAGAGCAATTTTGAGAAGGATAGGAGCATATAAGCTTTCTGAATAAACATTGCTTGATTTTTAGTCATGTTGACTTTTATGAAAATATGCGTGTTTGAATAGACTAATACTCGTGATCTTTTACTCTTGATCTTGAATCCATATTTAGCACACTTTTATCCAAAATTTTCAAACACGATGCAATTTTTTGTGCATAAAAACACATATGTATCAAAGCTCAAATGAAGTTTATGAAGTTCAAAAGAAATTCATCAAAATTGTATCAGAGCATGTGTAATAGAGCTTGTGATATATACAAGAAAACTTCATATATGTGTGCCAGAGCATATTTGTTTTTATCATAAAAACTTAAAGAATGTGTATCATGACATACATCTCAGAGAACCAAAAAAGATGTGTATTAGAGTCATGTATATATCAGAGCATTAACATATATGATCAGAGCTAATAATAGAAATAAAACAGAGCGTATGATTTATGTAACTAAGCATCAGAGCATGCCAAAAAAAAAGATCATACGCCTAAGACTTGTTACTCATACATTATGATCAAGATAACTGATTAGCTACTCAAGTAATATATATATGAGAATTTAAAAACTTGAAGGAAAAAAATTGATTATATATATGTACCAAAAAGATAGTTCACGATATCATAGCACAAAAAGAAACAACACATAAAAAGGTTCAATAATAAAAAAGAAAGAGAATTCTAAAGACGCTAATGCTGATTAAAAAAAATCTCTAAGCTCCCCTTGAGTTCTTTAGCATAAGATTTGTTGAATCTTTTTTTCCTCTCCCCATTTTGTCATTGACAAAAGAGGGTGTGCTGAAATCCAGGTGACACTATCATTAACCCCTTTGCTTTACCTTGCGAAGAATCTTTAACAGCAGTGCTTCATTTCTTATTGACTAAGCGTGTTGAAGGATCTAAAGCAGCAACTCTTCATGTTTGCAAAGTTGTGTGCCAAGCTCCTTGTTAGAGGTTTCCACCCTATCCAATGTTGAGGCCGTATCCCTTTGATTATAGAGTAGAAGCTGGACCTGGGGAAGGCTTGTTGAAGGCTCAGATGAAAGCGGGTGTAAAGGGTGGATTGTTTCTGGTATGGATGGGGCAACCTTAGATGTAGGCTTAGGTATGTCTAGGATTATGATGTCCCTAGACTATGGCGAGTCAGCATTAACATAAGCAATTGGAGCAGCAGGTAGTGGTGAGGATGGTGGTTTATTCTCTAGTAGTATAATGGGTGAGATGATTGGTGGAAAATTAGTAGTGGTGGCAACAGGTAAAAAATAAAAAAAAGGAACAGAATCAGCATTAGGATTAGAAAGAGAAGTAGCAACAACAACAGGTTCTTCATCTTGAGGAGCACAAGTTTCTGAGCTCTTGTTTTTTTTTTTCCTCTTCCACAGAAGTTATTCTTATGGAATGAGGAGGTTAAGGTACCATCAAGGTTAAAGCCATTTATGGTTTAATAGCTTTCTTAGTTGGTTCTTTGATAATGGGTTCCAAGGTTTGAAGGAGCTTATTCACAAAAAATTGAACTCTTCCAAACCTTCTTCCTTAAATTGTGTGTCTGACTTCATAGTTTTGGTCATAGATTCTTGCATTTGATTGATGGTCATGAAGTCTTCACTTGTGCCTTGGGAAGCCATCTCAGCCTTAACTATAGTTGTCCTCGATGGAGTTATGGCTGGTTCTGTGGTGGAGTAAGTTTTTGAAGCCATCTAACTTCTGGGAGGTGCAGCAGAGATTGGAAAGGAAGTAAACCCGAATTGCTGTGTCATAGGTCTTGTAGGTTGTTCTTTAATGAATGAAAAGGGTTCATGAACTACAGATCTTTTTCTCTTTCTACTAAAACCTTGAATCCCTTTAGCCTTTTCTAACTCTCTGGCTTCCTCCAATCTTCGTTTCTTTTGGAGAATTCTTTGCTCTTTGAGAACTATTTCTACTTTCTTCTTATCTTTAGAAGATTCAGTGTTCTTTGTACTAGTCCCTACCTGTTCAGCATCACATATGTCTCTCAATATCAAAGCTACCATAGGCATATTGCTATTTTTCTACTTAATGTATTTTTTGTGGATTGGGAGTTTGTCAGGCCTTCCCTTAGAAAGCTCACTCTCTCAAGTCTCAGCTTCAGTCTTTGAAGTTTCAGAAGGCTTTGGAGTTGCAGTTCACTTCTGCCTCTTATTCTGTCTCCTTTTACTTCTCTATTATGCTCTGTGAGGAACTTCTTCATACAAAGTCCTTTCAGATACTTGCTCTGCTTTATCAGAGCTTTCAGAACTTTTCTGGAGGGACCATCTTCCTCTTAATCCTTCCCCTTTTCTATTGCAGCAACAACTTTCGCAATTGTAGCATCCTTGATTGAGGAGCTTTGTTTCCTGGAGCTGGTTGTTTTGAGGGTGGTGAGATTCTTTGCCTCGAGTTGGGAGTAAAATGTTGTTACTATGCTTAGAAACACTCTATCCAAGATGTCTAGAAAATCCTCCCAGCCTTGGGAAGTGAACACTTCCTTAAAGACGGGAACTTGGTTCATTAGGGAGTTACTTAATCTTTTCCCAGAGGCAATCTTTCTCTGAGAGAAATTTTCTTCATAGAATTCCTATATTAGTGGCTCATTGCACATAAGAAAGGGTCCACTTTTCGCCATGGACCGATCGAGTTCTTTTCCTTCAGCCATGGTCAGGGTTGTGTATGAAAGAAGATTGAAGGAAAATGTTAAGGTTTGAGTTCGGTGAAGGTTGCAAAGAAGATAGGTTTGTGAGGGAGAAAATATGAAACGGTTGAGGTTTTGAGTTTTTGAGGTTAAAGACGGGAGTAAGGTATGACGTGTGAGGAGTAGAGAGCTATTTAAGTGATGGGACATAAAGATTGAAATGAGGTAACTTAGGAGAGAGAAACTCAAAAAGAGTTGAAATTTTCCCACCTTTTTCACTCTTCCTAAATAAATGGTTTTTGTAGTTTGGAACCACTTTCTGAGCTAGTGAAGGCATTTTATGAACCTTCACAACTGCACTGCTTCCTTACGACTAATTCAGCTTCATATTCTGCACCTAGTGTGACCATATAAAACCAGTTTCTGATTGTCTGATCTTATTTCTAAGCTTGCAAACTGACTTTCTGATCATTCTACCTAATTTTCTAGTCTTGCAAATTGATGTCTGGCATTGCAAACTAATGTCTTCATTTAGGCTTCAGTGTAGAGCCATGAAGGGGAATATACAGAGATGCATAAATGCTTATGTAGCTTCAAAAACTTTTAAGGTTCAAAATAATTTTCAAGTAGCAAAACAATATTAAACTAATGGTTTATTGAATATATCGGACACTTGGTCTTTTGTTGTTCATAAACATTAACTTAACATCATCTTTTTGAACATGATCTCTAATAAAATGATGTTTAGCATCAAGTGCTTGGATCTAGAGTGCTGGATAGGATTCTTAGCAAGATTAATGGCACTTCTATTATCACAGAAGATAGGAATTTTGGAATATCTAAGGTGATAATCTTCTAGCTGGTTCCTTATCTATAGCATCTGGGCACAACAGTTTGCAATAGCTACATATTCAGCTTCAGTCGTAGAGAGAGCAATGGCGTTCTACTTTTTGCACAACCAAGTGATGAGGCTCTTTCCATAGAAACAGTAGCATCCATCTATGCTTTTTCTCTCTACTTTATCTACAACAAAGTCAGCATCATAGTATCCTACAATCTCACAAGATGTACTTTTCTTGTACCATAAGCCAAGATTAGTAGTACTGGATAAATATCTCAAAATCCTTTTAACAACATTTAAGTGTGATTATTTTGGGCTAGATTGAAATCTAGCACAAATTCCCACATTTAATTGAATACCTGGTCTACTTGCTGTGAGATACAAAAGTGAACTAATCATTCCTCTATAATCGCTTTTTGATACCTTTTCACCATTCTCATCAGCACCAATGACTTGAGATGGATGCATGGGGGTAACCCATGGGTTTGGCTTGATGGATCAAAGTTCCTTCCTTCTATTGTTTTATTTAAAGTCCAAGGAAAAATTTGAGTTCACCCATCATGCTCATCTAAAATTTACTTTGCATTAATTTTGAAACTTTTCACACAGAGAATGATCAGTGAAACCAAATATAATATCATTAACATATATTTGAACTATCAGAAAGTGATTATTTTGCTTAAGAGTAAAAAAGGTTATGTCAACTTTACCTCTCCTGAACTCATTCTTCAGTAAGAAAATACTCAGTCTTTCATACCAAGTTTGGGGAGCTTGTTTCAGACCATATGGTGTCGTTGTTAACTTGAAGACATGGTTAGGAAGGTTTTCACTCTTAAAACCAGCAAGCTACTTTATATATACTTTCTCAGAGAGGAATCCATTTAGTAACATAGACTTGACATCTATTTGGTAAAATGTGAACCCTTTGTAGGTAGCAAAAACAAGTAGCATTCTTATGGCTTCAAGCCTAGCTACTGGTGCAAAGGTTTCATCATAATCAATTCCCTTTCCTTGATTATAACCTTGTGCAAACAATGCTGCATTGTTTCTGGCAACCTTGCCATGTTTATCAAGCTTGTTTCTGAACACCCATTTGGTTCCAATAATGGTTTTCCTTTTAGCTTCTCCATAAGCGTTTAGAATTAGCTTATTTCAAACTGGTCCAGTTCGGCTTACATAACATCCACCTAACTTTGATCGTTCAAAGCATCTTTAATGCTGTCATGTTTGATGGTGGAAATGAAAGCATAGTTGGACACATTTCTGAGGGATGATCTCGTTCTCACACTCTTTGACATATTCCCTAGAACTTTGTTATGAAAAACTGCTTTAAGATAAAAAAAACTCCTTTGTAGTTTCTGTAATCTTGATGTTCTTCAGCTTTTCCTTCATCTTTAGATTTCTCTTCTTCATCCTCAGAAATGTCACTTTTTGAGGGCTTTGGAGTTCTGAGTAAGCCTTTTGAATGGTTTATGTTTTGGAGCTTACTCTCTGAAAATTGCGCTTTCATATGCCTGTTTTCTAAGGGCTCCTTGAGGTTCAACTTCTCAAGGTTTTCTTCTAGCTCTTCAAGATCATCTATAAAGTCCTTCTTGAACTCTTTAAACTTGATGTGGATAGTCTTTTTGCTGCATAACGTTCTTTCGTTATACACCCTGTAAGATTTCAAGACTGAAGAATATCTTGAGAAAATCCCATCATCATATTTAGGATCAAAATTTGTGAGTTTGTCCTTGGTGTTAAGAATAAAACAAGATGAGCCAAAAATATGACAATAAGATATGTTGGGTTTTTTGCTCTTCCATGGCTTATACTGGGTTTTCTTGAGAATTGACCTTAGAAATATTCTATTTTCAATATAGCACAAGGTGTTTATGGCCTCTACCCAAAAACCTTTTTGATAAACCACTTTCTAAAAGCATGGTTATGGCCATATCTTGTAAGCTTATGTTTTTCGTTTTTGCAGCCCCATTTTGTTGGAGAGTTTTAGGCGCAGAGAACTCGTGAAAGAGGCCATGATTTTCACAAAACTTTTCAAAAACATGATTTTTAAATTCTTCTCCTTGATCTGATCTTATGAAGGTAATTTGAGAATATTTTTCAGTACAAACTCGTTTTGCAAAAACCTTGAATCTTTCAACCACCTCATCCTTTGAAGCTAGGAAGATAACCCATGTAAATCTAGAGAAATTATCTACTATGACAAGGCAGTATCTTTTTCCAGTAAGACTTGCAGTCTTAGTTAGTCCAAAGATATCCATATGTAAAAGCTCAATTGGCTTAGTGGTTGAAATCACATTTTCATTGTGGAAAGAAACTTTGATTTGCTTGCCTTTCTCATATAAATCACAAAGAAGCTTTAGTTTGCTTTCCTTTCTCAAAGAAGCTTTGGTATACTTGCTCAAGTTTCTGAAGCACTTCCTAGATCCGGATATGTGTTTGGAGCAGCCGCTGTCCATGTACTATTTGTTGTCTTTGTCAACGTGCATTTTTAGACACACTTGCAACAAAAACAATTTTTACTTTAGGTACTCGGACTTTCTTGGGTCCTTTTGGGTTAGTTTTTCTTGGGGTAGATTTCCGAACCTGTCTAAAAGATTTCTTTCTCATGAAACACTTATCAGGTGGGTGTCCCTTTTCGTGACAGAAAGTACAAGAAACTTTGTTCTTTACTTTCTTAGATGAGATTGCTTTTTCTTTTTCATCCAATTCACTCTCATATCCAAACCCTATTTTTTGAAATATGGCCTTTGACCTCCGAGCATTAGTTCAAGATCCTTTGAACTATTTGCCATCTTTTCAAGGTCAGCTTTGAAAAGCTTTGAAGTTCTTTCAAGTTTAGAAATAACTTTATGAGTTTTCTAATTTTGCTCAGTGACGTCAGCTTCTTAGGCATTGAGCTTACTATTTAAAAACTTGTTTTCTCCTTTTATTTCTTCATTCTCAAGCCTTATATTCTCAACATCTAATTTGACCTTTTTGAGTTCAAGAATGACTTTTTGATGGTTCTTTTTAATGTTAAGATACTGAGAGGAGAGAGTATGAGAATTTTTGGGTAACTCATCATATAATGGAACTATTTCATTATAAGATAGACCAAGTTTAGATGGTTTCACCTCAGGTTTTCCTTTTGAAGCATAGTCAGCCATAAAGTATAGATTTACAACATCTTCCAACTCATCCTGGCTTTCTGAACCGTCCTTTTCCTCCTTTGAATCATTTCAAGTTGCCAACATTCCCTTTTTCTTTGAAGGAAACTTCTTTTGTGGTTAGTTGACTTAGGACAGTTAGTTTTGAAGTGTTCCTTTTCACCACAGTTGTAGCAAGTGATGCTTTCCAACTTTCCTTTGCCTTTTTTGTCTTTTCTAAGGTTGATATATTTTCTTCTCTTTGTTTTGCTCTTCCAAGCTTTTAACATCTTCCTCACGAGCGTGGAGATTTCGTCTCCATTCTATTCTTCAGATTCTTCTTCTTCATCTGATATTTCAATAACTTTCATTATTTTTCCCTTGGTGTGCTTCTTATGTATGGAAACCAAGGCCATGAACTTGCTCTTCTTTATGGATTCACTGTGAACCTTGGAAAGCACAACCTCATGGGTTTTGAATGACCCAATTAATGCATCTAAGCCAAGAGTTTGAAGGCCTTTGGCTTCTGTAATGGCTGTGACCTTGGGTAGCCATTCGGCATTCAGGCTTCTTAGAATTTTTCTAACCATTTTAGAGTTTAAATATCTTTTGCCCAGCCCTTTCAGCTAGTTTACAATGTGCATGAATCTTGTAGTCATGTCATCAATACTTTCTTACTTGACCATTTTAAACATTTCGTATTACTGGACCAACATACTAATCTTTATCTGTTTGACTTGATTAGTGCCTTCATGCAACATGTGTAGTCTATACCAGATCTATTTGGCCATGTCATAAGCAATGATCTTATCATATTTATCTTTGCTTAGTGCACACATGAGTAGGTACTTAGCTTTGGAGTTCAACTAAACTCTAGCTTTATATTATTCTATCCACCTACACTTGGGAACTTCTCTAGAGGTTGAAGGTGCATAATCAATTTTGGGAACTTGTTATGTTGGAACATAGTCTCCTTCTTGTATGATATCCCACAAGTCAAGACTTGTGTACTTGATGAACAGCTCCATTCTATCTCTCCAATACGTGTAGTCTCTGCCATCAAAGAATGACGATTTGTTAATGGAGTATCCTTCTGCAATGTGGATATTTTGTGCCATGTTATCTCAGGATCTTTATCCTTTTCAGTCATTAGAATGCTTAACCTCTTAAAGTTCGAGCTTATATACAAAATGTAGGTAAAAGAGTGCATGAGAAGGGGGGTTGAATTGTGCTTTTCTTTTTCTTTCCTTTTTATTTTCTGAAAAACTAGAGAAAATGCTATCAAGTGTATACTTGAAATGCAGCGAAAATAGTATTAGTATACATCAGAAAGTAATTTTATGAATTATACAAAAGATATGAAAAACACGTAGATGATGGTTTTCGGAAAACATAATATACACATCACAAAGCAGTAAATAAATGAGAGTTAATAAATGAGAAGATATTGCACAAGAGTTTTATACTGGTCCGACCAACTTCCCTACAACCAGTTCTCAACCACCATTGAGTTCCACTAAAACCTTTCTCAAACTGAGAAAGTTAGATAGTCTTTATAGTAGCCTTTTCAAGCTCTTACCAGTGACTAGTAACTCATTCTATTCTCACGCCTGAGTAGTCTTTGACCAGCTTCTCCAAGCTAACTTCGTGACCAGTCTCACTCTACTATCACCTTACAAGTAGTCTTTGCTTAGCCTCTTCGTTGTAAGCACACATATCCTTTTATACTTGATCTTCATTTATAACTATTGCCCTTAATTTGTTCTCCTAGTGATATGTATTGATCTTCTTTTGGTGTCTTGGAAAAGCAGTCTAAAGGAGTACTTCGACATGTCAAAGTAGTTGCAGAAGCTATTGTGTAATAGAGGTTTCTGAGTCCACTTTCAGAAACAACTTTTTTACTTTCTAAATAAGGTTTTTCAACTTTTTCTTCTAGAAGCTAGGGCAGTTGATTGGGTTTGACTTTAGATTTGAATTTTAAATTTCCTTCATATTCCTATAAAGTGCACTGTTTACAGTGAAACATGCTTTTTGAAGTGTTGTCATAGTTTCTTGACTTTTCTTCAATCTTCTGCTCTTCAATTAGAGCTTGTTATTGATGATATGATTACGTTCATCATGATTGAATATGGTAGTACACACTTCAAAGTTCGATTTAAATGTTCACTTGAATTATACTTTCTGAAGTCTCGTGCTACTTTCTAAAGATCTAAGCCTTGGTTTCTTGTACTTAAGAGTTTTCTTATATCTGTTCAGCATATATATGTTCATTTAATGATATATTTTTCACTTTCATTATAATTTTGGTGATAAAAATATAGAACTTCAAAACATATGTAGTTACTTAGTTTGAAAATAGTGCATATTTAACATTAATAATGCTTTTTTTTAAGGGTTTGCGGTTTATTTAGTTTGGATTGATATTTATTATCATATTAATTAAATTTATGCAGTTCGATCGAGTGTTACACCTGAGCTGCTGTGACGCACCAGTACCGCATGATCGCATGGAGTATTATTTGTGGCAAGCAAGATTTTTGGAAGTTGCCAACTTTGACAATTTTCATTGTGACTCAATACTCATCAACGCCCTAGTAGAGCGATAGCGCTCAGAGACACGCACCTTTCATCTTTTGTATGGAGAGTATATTATCACTTTCTAGGATGTGGTGATGTAGATTAGATTAAGGATCAATGGTGTTACAGTCAATGGCAATATGGGTGTAATGAAAAATGGCAGCAATAAGATTTATGAGATATTAGGATCTATTAAGGGCAATGCTAGATCCCAGACATAGACATGAATCATATGTGAAGTTATCGTGGCTTAATGACTCATTCAAGAATGATAAATTTCCTAGTGATGCATTTGATGTGGTAGTCTGGCAAAGGACATGGCATACTTCTTGGTATTGATTGGAGGGTTCCTATGTCCAAACAAGTCGTCATCTCGTGTCCATTTGAAGTTGGTCCCTCTACAATAGGATTTTAGCGAGACATTATAGTTTGGGATCCATAGTGCTTGCATGTTTATATCACAGTCTTTGTCGGGGTGCGAAATATGCTTAATGTTTTAGGTGATAATAAAACCAATTTCATGAAAATATTTTGAAGAAAAACTAATCGTTTGCTTGAGTGTCTTGAGTATACAAACAGGTTCGTTCTCATTAACATACAACCCCTTGAACAAGTGTTATTTTCACTAAACCATGTGTAAACATGTTTAATCTCATTCAAAGAAATGTTGAACTTAATTGAAGTGAAAAACAATCCTTAAAATGTACGTTCGTATAGTGAGAACTATAAGCTCCAGAACCCTTCAGAAAGCATTAAGGCAATATGTTTTGAATGACAACAGAACCAATTTAAAGAAAATGTTTTGAAGTACTACTAATGTCTACCTTGAGTTTCTTGATATAGCATACAGGTATTTCCAGATTGTATAACACGTCTTGAATAGAAAATAAATCCACTTTACATGTGCAAACATGATTTATCTCGCATAAAGATATTGAACCTAATAGAAGTGAATATTATATCGTGCCAAGTGTAACGCCCTGATTTTTCTGTTAGAGTGAAAATGACCAAAATGCCCCTGAGGTCATTTTCAGCCCGGAATTCGAGGAAAGCCGGTTGGCGAGATCGAAGGGCAAACTCAATGCTGGAAGGGGATTAGATAACTTGTGTACCTTCCGGATCGAAAATCTGCTTTGAAGTTTTCGGGTCAAAATGACCAAAATGCCCCTACGGTGTTTTACCCGCTTGCAAGTGCCGGATGAACCCGAAACTTCTCCAGATGGTTTTAAAAGGCGTTTTTATGTATTCTATGACCTCAGTTTTAATTTTAGAAGTCCCAGGCAAAATTAGTGCAAAATTACGGTTTTGCCCCTAGTTTCGTATTTTTACGCTTAATCGCGTGATTAAGCAAACCTAAGCAATATTAGGCTCTAATCGAAGGTTAATTAATTTCCTTAATTAATCTTGAGTCAAAATAATTTATTAAGGTTGATTAGAACCAAAAAGTACTTAATTACAACCTAAAATCATATTTTAATTTCAAGACACCTAGTCATAGAATCTTGAATAGTGTTTTCTCTTTCCAATTCCTTAAATCATGGAATTGTGTTACATATTGTTTATTCAAAAATGAGTTTAAAATTCTCTAATGATGTATGAGCACTCCTAAACTTGTCATAAACTCCCTAAATCACATTCTTAGTTACCTAAACTTAAGCTTAATCATTCCTAACCTTGTACCTAAGCTAATACACATCTAAACCTACCATTAACACATAATTAAATGGTCAAAACTCACCACCACTCTGCTATCTAGCCTTGGCCGAAGCTGTCTTTCCCCATTGTGCATCACATGTTCAATTTTTCAACACTCCTAGGCCATACCTCAAGTCACATACACTATACATTGTCATAACTTTCAATCAAGCTTGAATTTCCACATGAATAAATAATTAAAACAACCCATTTTCCCCATTTATTTGTGGCTGGAAAATTTCCAGCCATGTCATGTTCCTAGAAGCCTAATTTCATAAAAATTTGATAGGAAATTAACTCACATCAAGCCATACTTTGTAGCATAACTTCCATACTTCAAACCATGCTTCTATGACACAATCAAAGAGATATTTTCCTCTCCCTTTGTCCTTCAATGCTACGGCCAGCACCCTTCCTTTGATGAGCTCCATGGCTTTGTTTTTCTATAAATAGGATGCTTGTGATAGCCTTGTTGCACCTTGAAGCATTTGCTAAGTTTAGAGTTTTAGAGTTGTCTTGCTAGTTCTTTCTTTTTCTCTCAAAGTTTCAAGAGTGTTCTTCCTTTCTTTTCATCTTTATCTTCTTCATCTCTTCATCTCATCATCATCTCTTAACCATCAAACACCACCCCAAAGCCTTGAACCATCATCAAACCTCTTAAACACCACACCTCAAATACAACTTCACTTGAAACACATTTCCTTCCTTTTTCTTTCATCAAGGCCGAATCATCATCACCATCCTAGGAGGTGTTGCTCATCTCATTTCCATCTTCAAGTCAAGCTTTTACCTTCATCACAAGGTAGGGATTTGTTTTCAAACTTTGTTTTGCTCAAGAAAGTGTTTTTCTCTAGTTTTCCTCTTGGATTCTTTTTGAACTTTCCTTTGTTTTTCCTTTCTTTTCATTTCGGCCATGAGGCCTTGATTTTGAGCATGATAGCTTGATGATGAGAGTTTCTAGATGATGACATTGTGTTCATCTGAAAGAAACCTCTAAAGCTTGAGTTTTCCTTTTCTTATGACTTCATCTATATGATATCTAACTCACATGGTTTTTCAACTTAAGAAAACTAATCTAAGGATTTCTAAAAGCCCAAGCCTACCCTTGTCAACCTTAAAGTTGGCCGGCACGTTCTAGAGATTTTTCTCTAGATAGGGGTTTTGGGTATTTAATAAAGAATTTGATGTAGTTTCACTTTCTTTCTCTTTTATATGACTTTCGGTTTTTGTGTTGAGATCTTTGAGATATTGTATTGGGTTGTTATCTTGTTAAAGTCTTGAATGAGCTCTAGTTAATCATAAAATGAACCTTGCATCATGTTTACTTTATGCTTTGCATATCATGTTTATTTCCTTGCTATCACAAAATACCAAGATAATGAATGAACTTGCATTATCATGTTTATATTTCAAGCTATGCATTATCATGTTTATATTTCAAGTCCTCACTTAATACCAAGATAATAATAAGTTGCATTCATGTTTACTTTGTGCTATCACTTTACTTTCTAATGGAACCTAAAATAAGTGCATGGGCATGTTTATTTTTATGTCATCACCTAAATGAATCTAGAGCTCAAAGACTTGCCCATTGTTGTCTCAACAAAGGTCTAACAATATGTGTTTTTCTTGGGTTCATATTTCGGCCCTAAGAGGTCTTGAGGTCTCCATGTATTTGAGACTATGTCTTATAATTTTTCCAAGCTTAAGTGAGTTTAAGGAATGCATAGAACCAAGTTTTGAGAATTTAGAACCTCTTGAGGCAAAGATGAATTGGTCACTGCCCTCTTAAATATTCTTATGATTTTAGATGTTAAAATTGTTTATAAATGAGCTTTGAGAGTTTAAAAAGAGTTCCAAGAGAAACTAGTATTTTATGTGCTTTAGAAATTATGTTTTATGCCTTTTATGGAGAAGTATATTTTCGGTTCTTCCTTGCTCTTTGCTGCCACTGTATGTGCTATTTTGATGATGATAATGTGTCCATGTTTGAGTAAAAATAATGTTAAGACTCATATGTAAAAGATAGGATAAGTTAGGAACTAGAAAAGAATTAATTTGAGAATTCTAGATCCTTTAATTATGTAATTTTCTGGATTCTGTCCAGCAAGGTTTAGATTTAATAATCATGGTTTTAAATTAGTTTAAATGTGTAGGAATGACTCATAATTGGTTTAGGACTTAGTCTTGAAGCCTTAGGAGCAAACTAAACTTAGAAAGGGTCATTGTTGTGACTTCTAGGTACCCGTAAAGTTAGGATTTCAAATTCTGCATCCTTGAGGTTTAGAGATGTTTCTTGGCCATAGTGTGAGGTGAGAAATACTTAGTTATAACCTCATAGGTTCCCAAGAGACTAGGTTTTGATAACTTAGAACGTGAGTTAAGGACTTTAAGGATCTAAACCGTAATCCCTAGAACCCCGTAATCACACAAATATAAGCTGTCCAAATCTGCATAGTGCTGTTTGGATATGTCCTTGAGCATAAAAAATTAGTAACACTTATTAGTTGTGAACCTATAGGTGTGTAAGAGGTTAAGAATAGTACTAGAACGATTAGTTTACAAGTTTAAGACTCAAAGGAACCAAAGCTTAACCTACTATAAGTTTATAACATAATGAGCTTGGAAGTTTGTATGAATGATTGTCTAAGGTGTGATTATGTATATGCTATGGTTTTATGTATACACTATGAAGAAGTTTCTTGTGATGATATATATGCTATGAAAAAGATTTATGTAATGAATAATGATGTATCTATGAATTAACACTTTATGAGAACTTAAATGTGACACAACACTGAGACGCCTTCTTGGGTGACACCGGTTTAGCCGAGCACCCCCAAGAAAACAAATCCGTGAGGGTATTGACATAGACCTTGCCAAAGCAGACAATACTACGATGCACTAGTTGCTAGTAGAGCGTTTCAAAGAGGAAATGACCCTAAGAGAGGTGATCCTTAATTTGCCCCCTAGCCCATACTTTAAGTCGAGAATTATGTTATAGGATAAGTAAGAACTAGTGACGACTAGTTAAGGTATGAGCTCATAACGTAGAGATGTTTTAGGGCGGCCCCATGAGATGAAAAGTTAAAGTTAACAATGTCACATATACTACACTTATGCCAAATGTTATAATATTTCTTAGCTGTTCTATTGTGTTTGGTTTACCTTTAAAATGCGTTCATATCATTAGTATATTTTCTGCTTAAAGACGCATTATAAAATATGACGAACCTTGGATAAATAACACTTTAGAACACTAACTTAAAAGGAATTTATATGCATGCACACCTTTTAGAAATAAACCCAAGGTTCCTGAGGATATGATGATGTCACCTAGGTAGGGATAACCCTACTGAGAATTCTTTTAGAAAGATTCTCATTCCCTCTCTCTTTTCTTCCGTCATATCTTTAGATGGCGACATTTGTACTCTTCATCGACACCCCGGTATGGGAGCTGCACCATGACCCAGCACTCGGGTCATACCATTTTGAGGGTCGTTGCACGGTTAGAGTATTCATGTTTATGGGACGACCCTTCGCGCACCTAGTCCCGAGTTACCGTTTTACCCCGACTGCTCTTTACCGTCATAACGGGATTTTTGAGCGAGCTAGACCACGCGATGAGCATATTCTCCGCATGGAGCTCGAGACATCAGCGATACGTGACTACCCAGAGTATGTGCCTCGTACCCAGTACTCGGAGACGGACCCATCCGAGGACCCGCCATCACACATGTACAGTTGGAGCTCCAGTCCCGCTCCCCCACCGATGAGGGCTGGGAGTGAGGAGACGGTGGTCCAGCCGAGGTTGGCTCATCGGCCATCTATGCGCCCTCGCCGCGGTGGACATGCCCCGATGATGCGCTCGACCACTCTCGCCGAGATTCGTCAGTGGATCGACTCGACCCCACAGTACTCGGACCAGCAGGAGTAGGCATAGGAGGGGTAGTAGTTAGTGCACACACGCCACATAGTTGAGGACAAACCTTCTTTTGTATATGAGGTTGTCTACTCTAGGTGCACATGGGTATGGGTGTTGTTTCTCTTGTATTTACTTTTTATGATTTCCTTGTAATGCATTTCAGTTGTATTCCGCTTCCCGATGTATTGAATAGTCCTGCCCTTTAGGTAGGCACAATATATACATATATCTATGTTTCAGTTGATGTCTCCATAATATGGTGTGCTTCTTTATGCTTTGCTTATATGTTTCGCTATGCTTCCTCTTAAAGATTCGTGCGTGGCTCTCACTTTGATTTTAAATTCCAAAAAGAAAAATTTTACCCATATTTCCGCTAAGTATTTTCTAAGTAAAAGATGAGACCAAGAGGTAATATTCTAAAGATTAACCTAAGTACATACTAGTAGTCTTGGGTTAAGATTTAGGGTGTTACACCAAGTACATATATAGGCCTTACGAATTGAGGAAAATCAAATCAAGAACAATAAATCAACGCATGGGTCTTTAGAAAGTAGCACCAGTAATCAGAAAGTAGCACTGATCGTTAGAAAGTTTGCTTAGAATGAAGATATCAAGCAAACTCTGAAAATAATGTGTTACACAACCTTCAATCATCATGATCACAATACTTTCATCATCAATAAAGTTCTAATTAAAGGCTAGAAGACCGAAGAATTATCAAGGAGCTGATACCGTACATCGAAAAGCTCATTTCATTATGGAGTGCTGAACTTTACTGGAAAAGGAGGGAAATTTGAATTTTTGAAATTCAAATTTCAAGTCAAACCCAATTTAAAACTAAAGTGTCATATCTTCTGCCAACATGGTCAAACACTCCAGCTTCTAGAAGGAAAAGTTCAGAAAGTAAAAAGTAGTTTATGAAGGGCCATCAGAAACTTCAACTTTATATTTGACAAATTGTCAGCCTACTTTTCTAGACTATTTTTCAAAGACACAAACAAATGATCAACATGTGTCACTAGGAGAATTGATTAAAGGAAACGATTATAAAGGAAGATCTCTATAAATAGAGATGCTGTACTCAAAAGGAAAATGGGATTAACGTTACACAAGAGTGGAAACTCTATGAAAATCTCTCTTCACATCTTGTAAGGTTCATTACATTTAGTAATTAGTTTCCTTGTCTGTAAAAATCTTCTTTCTAGGATCTTGAATAGTTTATATGTTCTTTCAAGGAAGAATTGTTAGAAAGAAGTTATTTAAGTTATTCTAGGTTATTCACTGTATATTGTAAGGAAACTTGAATGTTGGTTAGTTTGAGTGGCAACCCAAACACAAAATCTTTGTATCCTCGATCCAGTAGTGATCGTTGTGAGATAGCTTGAAGAGGTTAAGGTAAAATTACTTGCAACATGACAGTAAGGTGTTCTTGTTGTTCCCGATCTAGCTTGGAGACGTTAGCTTGGAGAGGCTGGTCAAAGACTACTTGTAATGTGACAATAAAAGTTGTTTTATTTGTCAAAGTTTTTGTTTGGAGAGGCTGGTTAAAGACTACTTGGTTTTAGCTGGGAGAAGCTGGTCAAAGACTACTCGGTTAAGCATGAAGAGGCTGGTGAATAATTACTTGGTTTGTGACAGTAAAGATTGTTTACTGGTTATAAGTTAGAGCTTAGGAAGGTTAATGTAAAGACTAACCAGTTGTTCTTTCTCGGATTGAGAAAGGTTTCAGTAAACCTGAATGAAAGTTGAGTACGGAATATAGGCAGGATTGGCCGAACCAGTATAAAATTTTCTATGTTATATCTTCTTCTCCGTATCTATTTTATTTTCACTGCTCTGTGCTATCTTCAAAGTTTGCTGGAAGTTCCTTTTAGCTGTTTTGTTACTGACGTTATACTTCAGGAAGTTACTTTCTGAAATATATATCCTTATTTCTGCTGCACTTCAAGCTCAATGCTTGATAGTAAATTGTTTAACATTTATGTATTGTAAAGAGATGAAAATAGAACCAAAGCACGATTAAACTCCCTTTCTCATGCACTTTTCAACATACAAGAGCATGAAAGGAAATTATCAAGAACAAAAAACTAAGACTCAGATCTTCAGAAAGTTTCACATGACTTCAAAAAGTGTCATTCAAGTGAAGATTTCAATCCAACTTTGAAGCAAAGTATGATTACCATCTTCAATTTTCATTATCATGATATATCAATTACAACAAGCTCTGATTGAAGCATAGAAGATCAAAAGAAAGGCTAGAAACTGAAATAGTACTTCAGAAAGCACGTTTTCTAAAAATGGTGCACTTTACAAAAATGGGAGGGAAAATTTGAATTTCAAATTTTAAAGTCAAAATCAATCAGGGACTGATAGTGACATTTGTTTTCAACATGGTCAACTACCCCAGTTTCTAGAACAAAAAGTTCTGAAACCTCATTCAAAAAGAAAAAGTAGTATCTAAAGGTGGACTTAGAAACCTTTATTAGACAATAGTTTTTGTAATTGTAAAAAGTAACTCTGACATGCAAAGCTACTCTTTTAGACTTTATTTCCAAGACACGAAAAGAAGATCAACATGTGTCATTGGGAAAATAGATCAAGGATAATAGTCATAAATAAAGACAAAGTATAAAATGAGATGGTGTGCTTACAACATAAGACTTTGGCTCATCTCCTCATGCTAAAATGCTAAAGAAATTTTCTCTTATCTTCTATAAAACTATTATAGCTTGTAATTAGTTCCATCTTTGTAAAAATCTTCTTTCTACATTCTTATTAAATTATACTTTCTTTCTAGGAAGAATAGTAAGAAAGAAGCCACCCAAGTTTTCAGTTCAAATACTGATTTATCTAGAGAAAACCTGAATGTTTGTTTGTTTGAGTGAACTAATCCAAACATAGTCTTTGTAACCCGATCCAGTGGTGATCGTTGTGAGATAGCTTGAAGAGGCTAGTTAAAGACTACTTGGAAGTGATAGTAGAGTGAGCTACTGGCCACATAAGATAGCTTGAGAAGGCTATTGAAAGACAGTATGACTTTCTGGAGGTTAAGAAAGGGTTAATTAGTGGAACTCAACAGTTGTTGAGAATTGGATGTAGGTAGGTTGGCCTAACTAGTATAAAAACTCTTGTGTAGTATCTTCTCTCTCTCTTTCCCTAAACTTCTTTATATTATGCTTTGTGCTTATTATATTTTCCCTTTTGAAAACTTATCCAATTTTTTTTCATATCTCTGTTCTTGTTCAGAAAGCTAGTTTTTGACATATATTGGCGTTATTTCTGCTGCACTTCAAGTTCATATTTGATAGTATTTGTTTATGTTTTTTATAATCTAAAATGGAAACAAAAGTCAAAGCATGATTCAACACTCCCTTTTCTTGCATTTTCCAAAAGGAGATCTTGAGTTAATGTTTGCGAATACTAAAGACCAAGTTCAAATATATTCACAAAACCATTAGCTGAAGATCATTTTTACTGCTTGAAAATGCTTTTGAACCTTAAAAGTTTTTAAATCTGCATAGCATTCATACATAAACACCTTTGAATACTCCCCATCATGGCTCTTACTGAGGTCCAAACAAAGACATCTATGGAAGGACAAAAAATTAGTTTGCAAGATCAGAAAATCAGTTGCGAGATCAGAAAGTTAGTGTGGAAGGTCAGAAAGAGGGTCAAAATTTTATCCCTGCTCAGAACATGGAAGATTATTCATATATGAGGATGTTGTGCCGTTGTGAAGAATTAGGCTCTATTTTTTATGGTTTCGAAAGTTGATAAGGTTCAGAAAGTGGTCCCACGATTTAGAGACCACTTATTTTGGAAGGCTTAAGAAAGGTGGGATAGTTCGTACTCTTTTTAGTTTCTCTCTTCCACATTGCCTCACCTTCAGACCTTATGTCTCATCACTTAAATAACTTCCCTCACCTCAAATGTCACACATAAACCCTTCATCTTCAACCTTATACACCTTTACCTTAACTTAAAATTTTTCATTTGCTTTCAGAAACCTTCCCTTCTTTGCAACCTTTATCGTTTCTCAAATCCTTAACTTTTCTTTTCTCTCAATCATCTCAAACCAAACAAACCAATGGCAGAAGGAAAGGAACTTGACCATTCCATTGCCAAGAAAGGACCTTTCTTCAAGTATAATGAGCCTATAATGCAAGAGCATATATGGAGAACTTTTCTCAGAGAAAAGTTGCTCTTGGAAAGAGATTAAGCAACCATTTTGAACCAAGTTCCCATTGTTAAGGAAGTTTTCACTTTCTAAGGGTGGGAAGAGCTCCTGAACATCTCAGACAGTGTGTTCCTAGGAATGGTCGTTACCTTCTACTTTCACCTAGAGACCAAGGATCACACCACCATTAAGACAACCATTTGTTATACTTACATGGAGATAGGGTTGGCTAAGTTATCTGAAGTGGTTAGCACTCTTATTGTCGGGGTCACTTTACTTGGTCAAGGTGATTGGCATCATTCTCTTAGGGTAACTACTGAGGCAGTCTCACAATACCTCATTAACTCACTTAGATACAAACCCAGTGAAATCACAATTGCCATGCTGAGCCCTAGGGTGAGAAACATATTCATTATAGTTCAATTCATTATTCTCCCTAGGCTAGGCAGTACTGATATGTTGCTAGGCATGGATTGTATGTTGTTGTTATACTTGATGGCAAAGAAGAAAGTAAATCTGCCTAGAATGATCACGGATTTCATGCTTAGTGCTATCACTAAGGGGAAGAGAAGAACTACTAGGGTCCCTTATGGGATGTTGCTGATAAAGGTCTTCCAGCACATTGGATGCCTTTTTGTTGAAGAATGGTTCGAGTTTCTTACGAACACATAACACACCATGATATCTTTCAAGACTAACTCCATGAGATAAAGCTCTTGAATTAGGGATGCTAAAACTGAAAAGGCTGCTACTGAAGCAGAAAAGAAGAAGAAATAGAAAAAAGGTAGGACAAAGAGGAAGATAATTCTTCTTGAAAACAGTTAAGAAAGCTTTGATGAATCAGAGCAAGAATCTAAGAAGAATTTGTCTGAGGAAGTCCCTCCCAGAGTAGAGTAAAGAAGCAAAAAGAGACAGGACAAGAAGCAAAAGAGAGCTTACACTCCCGAGCCTTTTGACCCTTCAGAAATTGAGGCTGAGATCTTAGTAAGTGAGCTCCCCAAGGGAAGGCTTGACAAACTCCCAATTCACAGGCAAGACATTGAGCATAACTACAGGAACCTACCAAAGGGAGTGCCTAGGGTAGCTTTGATATTAAAAACATGTTTGAAGCTGAGCAGGTTAGGGTTACTACAAATGACAAAGACTTTTCTAAAGAAGAAGATGATCAGGAAATAGAAAGGGTGCTCAAGGAGCAGAGAATTCTCTAAGGGAAAAGAAGATCATAGGAAGCTAGAAATTTAGAAAAGGCTAAAGCGATTGAAGTTTCTAGCAGAAGAAGAAGAAGAAAAAGATCTATTGTTCCTGAACCCTTTATAGTTATCAAGAACAACCTATAGGGCTAATGAACCAATAACTTGGGTTGAGTTCTTTTCTAATCTCCACTACAGCTTCTAGAAACCAAATGTCTTTAGAAATTAGCTCTATAATAGAACTAGCCACTGTTATAGAGAAAATAACTGCAATTGAGGTTGAGATGGCTTCCCAAGGCACAAATGATGACTCTCCAACCATAACGCGAATGTTAAAGTCCATGACCAAAGCCATGAAGTCAGAGTCATAGCCTGACAAAGAGGGTTTGGAAGAACTCAACTTTTTTGTAAGTGAGCTCTTTCAAACCCTAGAGCCAATTGTGGAGGAGCTATTGAGGAAGCAGCTGAACCTGAAACTGTCATAATTCTGATGGTGCCTCAACCTCTTCTTTCTGTAAGAATAACTCCAATGGAAAAGGAAGAAGACAAAGCCTTAGAAACTAGCTCTCTTCATGCTGAAGATCCTCCCATAGATTCTACAATTGCTGCTCCCATTCCTGGCTTTGTTTTTGCCCCTGCTCCTGATTCTATTCATGTTCCTATTTCTGAACTTATACATACTACCATTACTGCTGCTGTTCTACTAATCCCCATACATATCACCTCACCTATCACACCACCAGAAAATGAACCACCATCCACACCTCCACCTGCTACTAATCAAGATGTTGATCATGTTGAAGTTAACTCACCTAAGTCTGGGGAAACCATTCCCCTAGACATTCCTGAGCTTACACCCAAGGTTGTCCTATCAACACCTACCACTATCCATCTTTCCCATCAGCTTCAACTTGAGCCTCTAACATGTTTCACCAAGGTCCAACTTCTTCTACACAATCAGAGAGACATGGTCTCAAGATGAGATACGGTTGAAGCCTCCAACAGGGAGGTTGGTGCCTAATTACGAAGACATAAATAGTTGTTGCTTCAGCTTCTGTTAGAACTCAGAAGAAGGCACCAGTGATGGCTTGGTTTCCAGTACACCCTTTTTGATAATGCCAAAAGGGGGATAAGATAGAAGAAAAGATGAAAAAAATAAGAAAAATCTTTTGTGCTGAGAAATCAAGGGGTGAAGCTGAGGGAGATACTTCATGATCATACCTGTTGCATTCATTCATCTTCATTCACTATTTTTGTTGTTTTTATTTTAAGTTCTGGAAAATCCTTTTTGTTATATTTAAGCTCTGAACTTTTCTTTTCTTATGCTATCTTTACTCTGGTATATATATATATGACAAGTGAATACTTCATCTTGTTTAAGTTTTTGAGTTTATGTTCTGATACATACATACATTCATCATATGCTATGATATATTTATGTTTAGCTCTGATACATATCTCTTATGGCTCTGATATATATATATATATATATATATATATATATATATATATATATATATATATATATATATATATATATATATATATATATATATATATATATATATAATTCCGTATTCCCTAATATGTATGATTTGACACACAAATATGAAGTTTTCTCATATACAATTCAAGCTCTAATACACATGCGCTACTAAACATGTGATCTATTCTTTTCAAGCTTCATAAACTTTTCTTATGTGTAAAGCATATTTGTTGCATGTTTTTATGGACTATGTTATAGCATCGTGTTTCAAAAAGGATTGGGATAAACTTGTGTTGCATATTGATTCGATATCAAGAATAAATATCATGAGTATTATCCTTTGTATTCAATTTCATCTATGTCACAATGTCTCCGGAGGGCGCCGTAATGAGAAGATGACAACATATTTTGAAAAATGAATAGGAGTCACCACTAATGTTAATTCTAGCTAAAATTGGAAAACTTCTTTATTTGTAAACTGGTCTTTTAAGAGTTTTAAGGTTTGAGAGTCTGATTATGATTAGAGAATAATGGAAACTTAATCCTACTACACCCCTAATACATCTATACCATTATATAAAGAGGATTCTAAAAAAAACTGCTTTTTGGTGTCTCCTAACCAAAATGAACTTTGGTTTGAAGTCCGGATACTATTTTAAATTTGAAGTCCGGACACTATTGCGTGTTGGAATCACTGAATCAAAAAATAACTGTTTTGAAAATAAAAATTTACTTTTAAAAAATAAAACCTATGGCAACCACACACCCATCCACGTTCATCACCCTTGAACCACAGCTATTCAAAATTGCAGGAGTTTAACGGGTGCGTATTTCTGGAACCGTGATTTGCCAAAAATAAATTGTGCAAAAAGAAAAAGACTCTAAAACATTCTTCACTCCAAAATCCTTCATTCCCACATAACTTTCTATAATCTCCTTTTCCAAATCTGATTATGCCGATCCATCTCAATTAGATTCTGTTTCGATTGCTCTTCTCCCTGCCGCGGCTTATAGTTTGTCAAAGCCACAACACACAGCAGGTCAGGTTTTACTTTTTTCCATTTTCCTTAATGTTCCCTTCTGGATTCAATTCACTTCATCTTTTCCCATAACAATATCTCCCTCTGCCTCCCAGCCATTCAAACTTTATCCACCCACACCAAACAAAAAAAATAAGAGATCCATTGCATCTCATTTCAGAATCTGGGCATGTCCTTCTCCATGACGTCGGGGCACACCCATCGCCGGACAGGATTCCGCATCACCACTGTTGCGACATCGCTGACGCGGAAGAGGACCGGCGCGGCTGGAGCACCACCTGCATGGTCAGGAACGTTCAGACCCATTGGGGTCGAGATCTCGCCGAAAGGAGGTCGGCCGGTCACTTCCGCACCCCACTCCATGGAAGACCCTGGGCCACGCTCCTCCAACAGCGTTGGAATGTCAGCCTCCGTCTTCGCAGTTTGAGGAAGAGGATGAGTATTTTTCTGTTATTTCGTCATTCTAGGCTAAATTCAATGATGATGTATTTTCCTGTTATTCCCTCATTCTTGGCAAAATTCAATTTACATTTATTTCCTGTTATTTTCCTTATTTTAGTAACACATATTAGTGGGCATAAAACCACCTGATTTGCAGTGTAAAGAGACATTGATGATTCAAAGCACGGTTGTCACCTTTGGAACTACTGAAGATGAAATCACATCTGATGTGGCGAGATTATATTATTTATACTCTGCTCTGTGGTGCCTGGGAGGGATTAAGATTTAAGGTTATGTTCAATAGCCCAACAACCTTTTTCTTTCTGTTTTCTTGAATGGTTTTAGACTCCTTTGTCTTCCTGACAGTTTGCAAAAGATAGTGGAAAGTATGTTGACGAGAAGAGAAACTAAGGGTAGTCCTCATCAGCCCACCATCTTCTCCAGTTTTGCTTCCGATAAATGGAGACATGAAGCAGGACTCCAATGAAATTCATGTGCAAAAAGATAGGGCGCGCAATGGAGTTTGTTTGACTGAAAACCAATAATTTTTTTATGCTTAAATTTCAGAGTTTGAGAGATTGAATCCTCTCCATTATGTTCCATTATTAGTTGATGATAATGAAGTCAAGTTGCACTCTTTAGAGACTAGGAGAGTAAAAGAAAATTTATATCCATCACTTGGATCATTCCTGCAGCCTCCTCAACTTTGTCTCCAGCGATGGTATGGGATGATTTTAGAAACTACATAAAATCAATGGAACAATGTGTGTGGAAGGAAATAGAACTAAAAGTGTAGTGTCCTGACGAGATGCCAATAGTTGTTAGATGCTAGCATGGTGACGATAAGTTAGAAGAAAAGGTTTCACAATTGTTTTGTTACAAAGCTGTTTGAAATTTTTAAAATTGTATGAATGTGTGGTGGCGGTGAGCTTTGTTACGGGAAGTTACACAACTTTTTCTCAAATTAATTAAAATTTCATGTTTTCAAAATTGATTCAAAATATCAAATGTGGATTAATTAAACCCAACAGATTCTTTGAGAAAAAGTTGTGTAAAAATAGTGGATTAATTATGCAGGAATGATCCAATTGATTCATCCCAATTTTTTTTATCTTCACTTTCCCATTCAAATTTTTACAAAAAAAAGTTGTTTATAAATTTTACATTAAGATTGATTAGAGAGGCTATAACAACTTTTCGAAAAAACATTCAAATTTAGGATATCCGAAGGGATATCTTATTTATCCATTTTTAGGGATAATAAGTGTTTGTTTCACATTCAAATTTTGTCATTTTCTTTCTTTATAAATTTAAGATTAAGATGATGTAGTATTGTGTTTAAATATTTGATCACTTTTTGGCCTCCCAATTAAATTTGAGTACCATCAAGAGTAGTTGGAATAACATTTGAAGAAAATATATTACATAACTTTAGAAAATACATTATTTTGAGTGTATGAAATTAATATTCATTTCTTTTACTCTTTTGTGTTTAATATTTGGACACGTTATGTTATTTTACATATTTATTTTCATTTTGATAAAGTTGTCATATTTAATATTTAACATTAAACTATAATAATTCCCAAAAAATAAATCGGTGAATCGATAGTTTTCCCCATATTCCTCTCTTCATTTTTACAAATTAGCACCAATAGAAATGGTGACTCGAGAGGCACGGCAGTGCCTGTCGAGTCGCTAATTTAAGATTAAGATGATGTAGTATTGTGTTCAAATATTTGATCACTTTTTGGCCTCTCAATTAAATATGAGTACCATCAAGAGTAGTTGGAATAACATTTGAAGAAAATATATTACATAACTTTAGAAAATACATTATTTTGAGTGTATGAAATTAATATTCATTTCTTTTACTCTTTTATGTTTGATATTTGGACACATTATGTTATTTTACATATTTATTTTTATTTTGATAAAGTTGTCATATTTAATATTTAACATTAAACTATAATAATTCCCAAAATGTAAATCGATGAATCGATAGTTTTCCCCATATTCCTCTCTTCATTTTTACAAATTAGCACCAATAGAAAAGGCGACTCAGCGACGCAGTCGAGTCGCTAGTCTGTATAAATATAGTTACCTTAGAACTTATTATGCAAATTAATTATAATTTTAATAATATTCATTTTTCCCTAAAAATCATAATAATTATGAAAAAGAAAATAAAATAAAAGAAAATCAAATAAAAGAGAATAACATTTAAAGAAAAATTAATTTTGACTTGATAGTTGTTGGTTATGCTAACATATCCTCTGGTGTAATGAAAAACTCAAAGCCATATCATTCTTGTAAAAAATAACTGTGGATTAATTAACTTTATATAAAAAGAGGTTTCAAAATACCAAGCTATCACAATTCAAATATTCTAAAACACAGAACTAACAAGCCGTCATGGCTTAGCTAATTCATCCCTCAAAAAGAAAAGTTCATTTATTTATTTATTTATTAAATTTAATAGCAAGAAACGTATTTTCAAGTCCACATCCATTTTAGAGAAACAAAATACAAGAACAACTCAATCCAAATGGTGAAGTTCTTAACGTACAATACTAGGCATAAAAAAAAGAGCACTTTGACCAAAATTAGATGAACTTATGTGACATGAGCCTAAAAACAATTTCAAACATATATTTAAAAAAAAAGGAAAAGACCTTAGAACTTTGAGCAACCATGTCACGGCCAAAATAAAACAAGCCTACACACAACAAATTATTTCTTTTTTTTTTTTTGTCATGCACACAAAAAAAGGAATCTAGCCTACATGCTATTATGCCAACCACACACATAGTATTCAAATTCCAAACAAACTAAAAGAAGCATAGACTAAAAAATCAAATAGGCCATCAATGTTACATTTCATTCAATTTTTTTAAAAAAAAAAGTCACGGCCCAATATCGAAGCTAATAATAATAATTGTAAATAAATAATAATAAAAGGGGTAAGGGAGGAAAGTTCAGTAACTTGGAAACTAAAAGAAGCTTCTCGTGAGACACATCATTTTGGCTTTTTGGTGCTGACCATTGAAGGAACCAACTCAGACCAAAAGAAAAAAGATAGAAACTAGCTTTGAAATAAAAAGATAAGCAAGAAAAATGAAATGAAAGGGACTTTGGGGTACTGCCATAGAAATTAAAAGAAGAGGCTCATTGCATGCAACTGTGGAAGGGGATTTGAAGGCAGAGAAGAATGGCTACGGTAGCCATTCACATGGGAGTCGATGCTGGCGGTGCTAGTGCGGGTTTGTGGCGGCGGTAGTGCTACGTGGAGTTGGCAGCAATGCTAAAGGTGGAGGACCGCCGCAGGTTCCCATTCTTCTCTTTTTTTTAAAGTGATGATGATGGAATGGTTATGGATTTGTTTAGTTTTTTTTATTTTTATTTTTTGGGATGAATGATACTGAAAAAATAAAAAAAAATACCTGCTATTGTTGCTTCTACCTATTTATTCCTCTTTGTTGTTATAAGTTATATTGCCTGTATTTATTACTAATGCTTAAACTCTCTATGTGTGTTTGTTGATTGCTCCCTGATGAAGATTCCTCTCCCTGTCTGAGAGTTTTTTAGGTTTATTTATACACATTTGTAGATTAATCATTTCATCTCGCAATGATTTTTCCAAATAAGATAAGGAGTGGTTAAGGGATTTTTGTTTGGGATTATTGTGATTCTATTGATGACGAGTATGGTCCTTCACTTCTTTTTGATTTCTTTTTATTATCTTCACTTTTGTTGAGTTGGTCTTTTGTCCCCCATTTCTTTTTTTATTTTTTATTTTGTGCTAATGGACCAAGAAGTCGTGGGCTAAAAATAAAAACTAGAATGGGTTGAATTTTGTTTTTTGACTAGGTTGAATAAAAGACGTTCCTTTTCTTTTCTGTTTGAAAAAATAAAAACAATGATAAAAATATTCGAACAAAATATGGTGTTCATAGTTGCCCATCTTTACTTGTTTCTTATTGAAAAATATAAAGATTATGACTTTGATGTTTAGCTGTAAGGAACAAGTAAAGATATGAACACATTTTGTCTGATAATACATGATGCATGATGGTGATGTTGATGATGATAAGTGTATGATAGAAATAATGAATGCATAGTGATTATGCAAAATGTTCTTATGGATGCTATTAGAGGATGAATGCACGATGACAATGAATGCATGATGACAATGTGAAATGTTTTGATTGGATAATTCTAAATGACTAATGCACATGATGGAATACATGATTGATGACAATGTGTAATGATATAGTGAATGATACTAGATGACTCAATGATGATTATACAATGCTGATGTCAACTTGGCAATGAAATGCATGTGGAAACAAGCTAAATGCATGTGGAGTATGAAATTGAAGGGTGGATGAAATGAAAATAGAAACATATGAAAATTTAAATAACTTGTGAAGTGTAAAAGCATGAGAAAATTAAAAGCATGTGAAATGTAAAAGTATGTGAAAGTGAAATCTGTGAAATTAAAGGAAATGCATACGAAATTTAAGCTTTGTGAAATGTAAAATCTGTGAAAGTAAACGAATGTGAAAACAAAATAAAGGCATGTGAAATTTAAAGACATGTGAAATTTAAAATCTGTGAAAATAAAAACATGTGAAAGCAGAGTAAAGGTACGTGAAATTTAAAATATGTGAAAGTAAACACATGTGAAAACAGAGTAAAGACATGTAAAACTTAAAAAATCTATGAAAGTAAATGTATATGAAAGCAGAGTAAATGCATGTGAAATTTAAAATTTGTGAAAGCTTGTAAAATATAAAATTGAAAGGACTTGTGAAAGCATGTAAAATGTGAAATTTAAAGACATGTGAAAGTAAAACTTGTGAAAGCATGTAAAACGTGAAACTTAAAAGACTTGTGAAAGCATGTGAAATTTCAAGACATGTGAAAATAAAACTTGTGAAAGCAGAGTAAATGCTTGAGAAGTTTAAAGACATGTGAAAATAAAACTTCTGAAATCAAAACTTTATGAAGGTGTGTGAAAACTAAATGTATGTGAAAGTAAATGCAAATGCATGATTGGCTATTTTTGATGAAATGATGATATAGGATTGGTGTGATGATGATATTAATGATGCAAAATTGGTGCAATGATGATATGAATGATGCAAAACTGGTATAATGATGATATGATGAATGAATTAAAGCAAAATTGATGTAGTGGTGGTGAAAATAGCTCTTAAAAACTAAAAATTGCCCCAGTTTAAGGTATTTTGGCATTGTTCTTTAAGAAAGCTTTTGTCTATTTCAAAATGAGCAGTTTTCTTAGATGAGCAGTTCTATTAGTCTCTCCATGGTAGTTCTCCAACACATCTTCACCTGGTTATGCTTCAATATGTCTTTTTTGCCCCAATTCTTTTATTGCTCTAACCTTTTCCCTTGATTGCTTGTCTGGGTTTTCGATCAAGTGAGTATTTTTGCTTTTTTTTTTTAGTCAATCAAAATCCACATGTGGACCATCCTTTCCAAATCTTTGCTAAACAAGTAGAGTCCTTCTCTTTGCAAATCAATCTTGATCTTCAGGCCCTCTGCTTGATTTATCATTTATGAGTTTTGTTAGCAAATTAGTCCTTTATTGCATTTGAATTTTTAACATCATGATTATGCATGGTTTTAAAAGAGAATACAGAGACAAAGATTTTTTTTATAGAAGAGGAAAGGTAAACAGAGACACGAAGGAAGAGAAAGAATATTTTATTGGACTTCAAAGTGGAAAGCATTTACGGTAGTTCAACAACTATTAAGAGATAAGGAAGGAAGAAGGACAAGATTGGTATTATTGCTTCCATGTGATCAATCCATTTCACTAATTCATAGGCTACACCAAACTTGAATTCTATGACAGCGAGTGCTTTCATTCTATGCTCAACAATATGCCGTGATCCACCAACATTCAAATTGCCCCAGTGTTAGTGTCCCACATATCATCTTGATCAATGACTTGGCCTTTCACCATTGCACAGGCTACCTTTTTTGGGGTTTTCAACCTAGCAATTAAGAATTCCTATCCATCTTTTTTTTTATGCTCGAATTTTTGCAAAAGGCGCCCTTCTGGGTTTTCAACCTAGCGAACATTTATTTTATTTTATTTTATATTATATTTTTTTCTTTCTTTTAGGCAAAGTACTTTTTCACAGCATCCGAATTGATTGGCTTAGCAAGTACTTTGCCTTCCATATCAGTCAAGATCAATGCTCCTCCAAAAAAGCATCTTTGACGATGTAAGGGCCTTCATGTGTGGGTGCCCATTTGCCTCTGTTATCCTCTTAATTTTGCAAAATCTTCTTCAGAACAAGATCGCCTAGTTGAAACATTTGAGGATGTACATTCTTATTAAACGCTTTGACCATCCTTTTCTGTTATAATTGACCATGGCAAGCTGCAGTTAGTTATTTTTCTTCAAGCATGTTCAGTTGCTCATATCTCGTTTTGACCCACTTGGCTTCTTCCAATTCAGCTTCTACCAAGACTCTTAAAGATGATATTTTCACTTTTGTGGGGATCACCGCCTCCATCCTATGCACCAGTGAATATGGGGTTACCCCAGTTGAGGGCCTGACAGAAGTGCGGTAAGTGTGTAATGTATAAGGCAGCATATCACTCCAATCCTTGTAGGTGACCACCATTTTCCCCAATATCTTCTTGATGTTTTTGTTTGTTGCTTCCACAGCCCCATTTATCTTTGGTGGGTAAGGAGCCAAGTTGTGACGCTTGATCTTGAATTGCATACATAGTTTTTGTACCTCTACATTGTTGAAATTAGTCACATTATCTGTGATGAGTCTTTCTGGTAATCCATACCTACAAATGATGTTATGCTTCAGAAACGTCACCACCATTTTCTGTGTTACATTGGCATAGGAAGCAGCATCCACCCATTTGGTAAAGTAATCAATGGCTACTAGAATGAATCGATGCCCGTTGGAGGCTTTGGGGCTAATTGGTTTGATGATATCCATGCCCCACATTGAAAATGGCCAAGGTGATGTAAGAGTGTGCAATGGCACAGGAGGAGAATGGATTCGATTTGCATAGATTTGGCATTTGTGGCACTTTCTGACAAACTCTATGCAGTCTTTTTCCATTGTGAGCCAATAGTATCCTTGCCTAGAAATCTGCTTGGATAATGTGTGCTCGTTAGCATGGTTTCCACAAATACCTTCATGGACTTCTGATATGATGGTGTTGGCTTTCACAGTGTCGACGCACCTCAATAAAACTCCATCATGGCTCCTTTTATACAATACTTCTCTTGAGAGGAAGAATGACATTGATAGCCATTTGAGTGTCATTTTATCATTTTCATTTGTTGCCGATGGATATTCTCTCTCCTTAATGAACCTTTTGATATCGTGGAACCATGGTTGGTTATTTGGCTCCTTTTCAATGTTAGAATATTCAATGTTAGAACAATAAGTTGGCTCTCTTCTAACAACCACTTGCAAAAGTCACACATTCCAAATCGAGTTTGGTCATCATGGCCAAGGTAGCTAAGGCATCTGCAAACTAATTCTGGTCACGGTTAGATAATGGAAACTGACATCCTTGAATTCATCTTTTAAGCTCATAAGATGTTCGTAGTATGATAGTAACCTATGCTCCTTAACTCGCCATTCTCCATTAACTTGAAAAATGATTAGGGTTGAATCTCCAAAGACCTGTAGGTATTGCACTCCAAGGGATATTGCTACCTTCAGACTTGTTATGCATGCTTCATATTCGGCTATACTGTTTGTACAATCAAATGCCAATTTGACAATGATCGGGAACTACTTTCCACTGGGGATATTATGACTGCTCCAACCCCATTTCCTCGGATGTTGACTGCACCGTTGAAGTACATTTTCCACATAAGGTCTTCATGCTTGTTGTTTTCACTATCTTCTTCTATGGTTTCTAGGACATTCTCATCCAGAAGTTTGAGTTCCATTGGCTAATATTCTTCTAGTGGATTCTCGGCTAGGTGGTCCGCTATCATGCTTTCTTTTATAGGCTTTCTAGTCTGATAAGGGGTTTTTATGCCACTTATTTTGTTACTAAACCTTAGCTTTTTACATGAGTTTTATTGAGTTATTGATGCAATTAATAAGGATTTTGATTTATTTCTCATTGTGTGATTTTAATAGAATTAATGGCTTTTGTATTGATTTTGGGAATAATATGTAATTACATCTTGTTGCGTTTGACTTGTTTCTTTGAGTATGGTGTTATGCATAGGAGTTTTGGATCAAGTGCAAAATGCCATTAACAAGGTTGGAAACTTTCTGCATAGAGCTTGTAACTGCAATCAATTTCGGAGCAAAATAGAAGAGTTCTTGAGCTCACTTATGCACATTTGAAGAAAACATTGTAATGGAAAATTCGTATATCTCTCTACAAGGATCGAATTGAGACAAATAAGGATGTTTTAGAAAGCTCAAGAAGTCTGCTAAAACTTTTGTTTCAACTCAAAACCCAGTTCTAAGAGTATCTTAGTGAAAATTAAGTTGCAAGATTAAAGGTTGTTGATAAGCCGGTGTTGTCCAACTTGAGCTTTAGTTAGTATTTTTTGTAATATCTGGAGCTACAGATGTCCGATTGAGGTGATTTTGGTAGCGTTGGAAAGTATATTTAAAGGGCTACAATCGTTATGTCTAGTGCCAAGGAGAAATTTGGATATTTAAGGGGCTAAATAGTTGTGCAATGACCCAAAACAACTCATTAATTCTGTTTTTGGGCCCATTTTGGCCCATTTTAGAGAGGAGTATATAAAGGATTGATACAGACTTTTTCCCTATATTTTGACTCACTTTAGGTTGCTATTATTCTCTCTCTACTCTCTCTACTCTCTCTTTTCTCTCTACTCTCTCTTTAGGTTTTGGGAGCCTCCACTCTTTGTTTTGGCTCCTATTTGGGAATGTGATTGCAACCCCTTTAACAACGATTGTGATCCTCCTCTTATGAAGGAGTAATCTTTTTACCATGTGCAAAGATAACTGGGGATTAAGATTGTTTTTGTGATTCCCAATTTTAATTGCAATTCATGGTTGGTTTTTCTTTCCCTCTTATCTTTTCTCTTTAATATTGGTTGTGAGGATTATTACAATTATATTTTTGAGGATTGTCAGATTGTGTGTTTATTCATATGCATAATTAGGATTCCATTGGGGTATTTAGTTAATTGACTAAATCACATCCAATTGATAAGGGATTGAAATCAACTCCATTCAAGAATCAGGTTATTGCAATTGATAATTAAACTAGCATAGGTTCATAGAACCATGATTATGGATTACTAGTGCATGTGTTAGTAAAACCCTTAGTGGGAGTGCGATTGTATGATCATTAAGTAGAATTGCATCATTGTTATGTGGTAGCATAACTAATGAAAGTAACTGTTACCATGAATTTATCTTTTGAACTGATGATTGAACAACTCTTAATATCAGGGAATCCTTGTGCAGGTAATTTTTTCCATTATATTCTCTCAATTTAATTTTGCTCTTGATAATTCAAAAACACCCTAATTCTTTTGAATCAATTAGAACCCTTCCTTGTGAGACCACCTGGATTGCACCATAACTACATTTTTGGTGTAATTTAGTTATAAAAATATTTTAATTTGTTGTGGGTTGTGACAACTCGTGTCATGGTCACATACTTGATGTCAAATTCTACTAAAGCCACTTTCCATTTGGACATTCTCATGGAGATATGTGGGCTTTCAAAAATGTAGTTCATGGGGTCTATCCGAGATGTAAGCAAAGTTGTATAGTAGAGCATATACTGCCGTAACCTCTTTGCCGTCCATACTAGTGCATAACAAGTCTTTTCAATAACCAGATACTTGGACTCGCAATCATTGAACCTCTTGCTTAAGTAGTAAATGGCTTGTTCCTTTCCACTGGACTCATCATGTTGATCTAATACGGCCCCCATAGACCTATGCAACATCGTGAGGTATAGTATGAGTGGCTGTCCCGGTGTTGGTGGAACCAAGAGAGATGGATTTGAGAGGTAGTTCTTGATTTTGTCAAAGGTTATCTATGGGTCAAATTGGAGATGAATCTTGCTATATAATTCATACGACCCAAGAAACCTTGAACCTTTTTCTCTGTCTTAGGCACTAGCATATTTTGGATGGCTTTAATTTTGTCTGGGTCAACCTTGATGCCCTTCTTCTTAACAATGAATCCCGGCAATTTCCCAGTAGATGCTCCGAAGGTGCATTTTACTGGATTCAATCGAAGCTTGTAAATCTTCAACCTTTCAAATTAAACTTTTTGAGCATATAAACATGAATCTCTCCTTCTTGTGACTTTGCTGCCATATCATCAACATACACCCCCTAGCTCTTTGTGGATCATGTCATGGAAAAAGGTCAGCGTTGTTAGTTGGTACGTCACCCCAGTATTCTTCAGCTTAAACGGTATTACTTTATAGCAAAATACCCCTACTAAGTGATAAATGATGTCTTCTTCTCTTCTACTATCAGGATCTAATTGTAGCTTGAGTAACCATCCATGAAGGAGAATCGGTGACTTCTTGTTGTGTTATCGACTTGGACATCTATATGGGGAATGAGAAAATTGTCTTTTGGGCTTGCTTTGTACAAATCCCGATAGTCCACACACATTCTAACCTTTCCATCTTTCTTCAACATAGGTACTATGTTGGCTATCCGTTTTGGGTATGGCGGGACCTCTAGAAAGCCTACATCGAGTTGCTTTTTGACTTCATCCTTGATTTTGAGTGACATTTCTGGACTTATCCTCCGCAACTTATGTCGTTTAGGTTCTATCCCCTCAATCAACAGGATTCTATGAGCCACTATCTTTGTGTCCAAACTAGGTATATCTTTGTATGACCAGGCAAAAATGCCTAGGAATTCACAGAATAGTGTGATCATCTCTTCCCTTTCTAGGTTGTCAACTATTTTCACTTCTTTGTTGTCCTCATTAGTCCCCAAATTCACAATTTCGACAATCTCATCATGCTAATTTATCCCCCTTTCCATTGAATTTATGATTTTGGGACATTGTTGGCAGAACTCATGATCTTCATCTTGTTCATTTTCATTCAAGTCCATTGTAATGTAATAATCAATTAACGGGTTTTCATAATCACTTGCACAAGATAGAGATTCTGAAGGAGATAAGTCCCTGAAATTGAGACGAGACCCAAAATAAATAAAAGAAAAAAAAAGATAAATGAAAAGAATAAAATCATAAAAAGAAAATGGAAAAGAAAAACCATGCATAATCATTTTAGACGACCCAAGAAACGTCAAACCTCTTTCCCTGTCTTGGGCACTGGCATATTTTGGATGGCTTTAATTTTGGTTAGGTCAACCTCGATGCCCTTCTTGTTAACAATGAATCCTAATAATTTCCTAATAAATGCTCCAAAGGTGCATTTTGCTAGATTCAATCGAAGCTTGTAAATGCTCAGCCTTTCAAACAACTTTCTGAGCATAACATGACTTTCTCCTTCGTGTGGCTTTGCTACCATCTCATCAACATACACTTCTAGCTCCTTATGCATCATGTCATGGAAAAGGGTCACCATTGCTCGCTAGTATGTTGCCCCAATATTCTTCAGCCTAAACGGCATTACTTTGTAGCAAAATATCCCCACTGAGTGATAAATGATGTCTTCTCCTTGTCCTCTTCTGTTATTAGGATCTAATTGTAGCCTAAGTAACCATCCATGAAAGAGAATCGGTAACTTCTTGCTGTGTTATCAACTAGGACATCTATATGGGAAAAGGGAAAATTTCCTTTTAGGCTTGCTTTGTTAAAATTCTGATAGTCCATAGACATTCTAACCTTTCCATCTTTCTTTGGCATAGTTACTATGTTGGCTATCTGTTTTGGGTATGGCAGGACCTCCAAAAAGCCTGCATCAAGTTGCTTTTTGACTTCATCCTTGATTTTGAAACATAGCATTTTGGCTTTTCGGTACTGACCATTGAAGGAACTAGCTCATACTAAAATAAAAAAGATAGAAACTAGCTTTGAAATAAAAAGAGAAGCAAGAAAAATAAAATGAAATGGGCTTTAAGGTGCTGCCACAACAAACTAGAAGGAGAAGCTCATTGCATGCAGTCGTGGAAGGGGATTTGAAGGAAGAGAGGGGAGGAATGGTTGCGGTAGCCATTCACATGGGATTCAATGATGGCAGTGCTAGTGCGGGTTTGTGGTGGCGGCAATGCTATGCAGAGTTGGTAGCAATGCTGAAGGCGGAGGACTACCATGGGTCCCTTTCTTCTCCTTCTTCTCTTTCTCTCCCCCTTCTCTTTCTTTAGTGATGATGATGGAATAGTTGTGGCTTTGTTTAATTTTTTTCTTTTTGGGTTGAATGATACTGAAAAAATAAAAAAATATCTATTATTGTTGCTTCTGCCTATTTATTCCTTTTTGTTGTTGTTGGGTTGTATTACCTGTACTTGTTACTAATGCTCAATCTCTCTGTGTGTGTTTGTTGATTGCTCCCTGATGAATGTTCCTCTCCTTTTTTGAGAACTTTTTAGCTTTATTTATACACATTTGCAGATTAATCATTTCGTTCGGCAATGATTTTTCCAAATAGGATAAGGGATGGTTAAGGGATTTTTTTCTGGAATTATTGTGATTCTGTTGATGATGAGCATGGTCCTTCACTTCTTTTTTATTTCTTTTTATTATCTTCACTTTTGTTGAGCTGGTCTTTTGTCCCCCATTTCTTTTTTTTTAAGCTTTTTATTTTGTGCTAATAGACCAAGAAGTCGTGGGCTGAAAAAAAAAATATAATGGGCTGGAATTTTTTTTTTACTAGGCTAAATAAGATGTACTCCTTTTTTGTTTGCAAAAATAAAAGCAAAGATAAAAATATTCTGACAAAATATGGTGTTTATTGTCTAAGTTAAGAAAGTCAAATGGCTTGAAATCAAGTTGTTTTTATTCTGAATGCTTAAATGCTCCAACCTTTTCAAAATTTGCTCTGATACTTCTCAGAAAGTGCTCTAATATACTTCAGAAACCTTCTTTGAAATAAAACAGCTTTGATTCCAATGACTTAAGATTATTAAATGTCTTGATTTCATCTACATCACACCTTAAAAATGAGACCTTCTGAGACTCTATCAAATATATTTTGAAAGATTATAGAACTCTCTTGATCCAATAACTATTCACACATTTTTAATCAAAATCTCTCCGAAAGATTTTCTCAAAATTGGGTTTGTCATCATAAAAAAGGGGGAGATTATTAGCTCTAGAACCAATTTCATGAAAATATTTTGAAGAAAGACCAATCCTTTGCTTGAGTTTCTTGAGTATACAAACAAGTTCATTCTCATTAACATACAACTCCTTGAACAAGTGTTATTTTCACTAAACCATGTGTAAACTGTAAGCTCTAGAATCCTTCAGAAAGTATTAGGTTTAATGTTTTGAATGACAATAAAGCTAATTTAAAGAAAATATTTTGAAGAACGACTAATGTATGCCTTGAGTTTCTTGATCAAGCTAAACAAGTATTTCCAAAGTGCACAACATGGACTTGAGCAAGAATAATTTCACTATACATGTGCAAACATATTTTATCTCATGTTAAGAGACTGAGCTTAAATGAAATGAATATTATATTGTGAAAGTATGCTTACATGCATCAAGGAATGAAGGAAATCAAAATAAGAACAAGAAACTAATGAAAGGATCTTCAGAAAGTAGCATGGAACATAAAAAAGTACGCTGAGAATGAAGATATCATACAAAATTTGATACCAACGTGTTACTCAATCTTCAATCATCATAATAGCAAATCATTCATCATCCTTTATGCCCAAATTGAATATTAGAAGGTCAAAGAATTATCAAGGAACTGCTAACATACGTAAGAAAGCTCACTTCACTGTGGAGCATTGAACGCTACAGGAAAAGGAAGGAAATTTGAATATCAAATTTCAAATCTCAATTCAAACCCAGTTTTATAACTGGTATGTCATCCTTTCTGCTTATTTGGCCAACTATTCCAAAACTTTTAGAAGGAGGGGTTCGAAGTAGAAAAGAAGGTTTTGAAGGGACATTAGAAACCTCAATAATACAAAGGCTTCTACAACTGATACGACAGACTATCAACCTACTCTTCTAGACTACTTTTCCAAGACACAATAGATGATCTACACGTGTCACTTGGATATCTGATCAAAAGCAATAGTCATAGTGTCAAACGCTAATAAGAGAGTTGAATACACAAGAGTGGAAACTTAGGAAAAATCGCTCCACACTTCCTGTGATATTCTTCATATCATAAAATCAATTTCCTTGAAGTGTAAAAGTCTTTTTTCTACGATTCTTAATGATATGCTCTGCTTAGGAAGAGATGTTAGAGAAAAGTCGCTCATGTTTCCTAGGTATATTTTATTGAATATTTGTAAGGAAACTTGAGTGTAGGTTAATTTGAGTGGCAACCCAAACACATCACCTTTGTATCCTTGGTTCGGTAGTGATCAGTGAGACATAGCTTGGAGAGGCTAAGGTAAAACTACTTGCAACATAATGGTAGAGATGTTTTATTCATTATGGTTAAACTTGGAGAGGCTGGAAAGAACTACTTGCAACATGGTGGTAGAGGCGTTCTACTCATCGTGGTTCAACTTGGAGATGTTGTGAAGAACTACTTGCAACACGGTTGTAGGGGTTGTTCATTGGTCACGGTTCAGCTTAGAGAAGCTGGTACAAAACTACTCGATTTAGCTTGGAGAGTGTAAACACCATATTTTGTCCGGATCCCTTATTATTAATTTTTTTAATTTTTATTTATTCTTATTTATTATGTTCTTTTTTTAATTTTTATTTATTTATTTATTTTTGCATAAAAAGTGTCATCCAGTCTTTTAGTCTAAATCTAAAGCCAGCCCATTTTAGTTTGTTTTCCAGCCCATTCCTTTGTTGCCCAATAGCATAAGAAAAAAAAAAGAACAAAGAAAACAAAACACAGAGAAAAGGGGAGCGCAGAACCTTGGATAAATGTAAAGAATTAGAAAAATTGTAACCAGTATCAAATCCTTCTAATTAGCAAATTCACAATAAATCGAGACAAGCTTTTCTAATCAGATCACAAGCATTATTAGTCATATCTGGAAAAAATTAGTCAAGGATTAATGTAATTAATTACCAAGTGTGTATAAATGAACAAAGAACAGAAATAGGCAAAAGGAGAGGAAAACAAAATTGGAAAAATACACAAGCATACAACGAGAACAGAGGAGCACTCATTCCTTTTTGTGAAGGTTTAGGAGCTTTCAGTAGCTTCATGTTTCTTTTCTGTTTTTTTTTTTTCTTTTGTCCTTTGTATATGGTTGCTTCATTAGAATACTTGCATCATTCTACTATGAAACAATAAGGGAAAGAAGAGGGAGAGAGTGAGAAACAGATGCCAGCAGAACCACCGCGAGGAAGCCAGCAGCGGCGTTATGAACAGTCGTGCGAATGTGGCAGCAAACACCGCACCTCTGCTCACTGCGGACAGCCTCTCCACCTAGCGCCACTGTGGCGGCGCTCTTCCCCTCTGCTGCCATTCGCGCGAAATGCGAGCCCTTCCAGCAGGCCGAACCAGTTCGCGAGCTCCCTTCTGCTCCTGTTGTTCGCATGGCTATTGTCTCCTTGTTGCCTTTGTTCCCTTTGTCTTACAGTGGCATTGAGAAGATTGGGGAAATTAGGGATTTAGAACCCTTTTTCATTGTTTTCTTTTTGGGTTAGTTTTTTTTTTCTCTTTTGGGTCAGTCTTTGTTTGTTAAGTCAAGTTGTTTGTTAGGCCAGTCTTTGTTTGCTGGGTCAAGTTGTTTTTGGATCAGTTTTGTTTGTTGGGTCAGTCTCTTTTTTTTTGTTTTCGAAAAAGCCTGGGTTTTATTTTTGTATATAGTTTACTTCGGGTTTTTTTTTATGTCTAGGGTATACGGGATAGTTTTATTTGGGTAAGTTTGCTGAGTTTTTTTTTTCTAGTTCTTTTTTATTTTTGGTCAGTAGCTGTTGGGCTGGGCTTTTTGTTTTCTTAGTCTTAGGTTTAGATTTTAATTTTATATTTAATAAAAAAAAACCTTCTTTTCACAAATAAAATCAATCAACTTGCTTTGTTTTTAGTAATTAAAACCCAGTAATGCAGAATTATTTTCTATAGAACGACGTGGCTTTGGGTTCCTCATTGCACTAGAGGATACGTCGGCATATCCAAACAATTATCAAGCCAAAATCTTTCTTTTTTCCATAAAATTTTTTCTTTAATTTATATTTTAATTTTAGCTTTATTTCTTTGTAAATATGTAATTGTCATTTTTTTTTTGGGAAAAATAAATATTTTAAATTTATAAAAATTTGCATAATGAGCTTTAGGGTAACCGTATTTATACGGATATATTAGGGGTGCAGTGAGATTAAGTGTCCATCATTCCTTAATCATAATTAGACTCTCGAATCTCAAAGTCTCTTTCATAAAAGAGTAGTTTGCAAATTAAAATTTTTTCCAATTTTAGCCAGAATTAAAATTGGTGGCGACTCCATTTTTTTAAATTGGTTGTCATTTTCGTTGTGGCGCCCTCCGGGGACGTTGTGTCCTAGAGGCTAGTTCAAAACTACTCGGTTGTGACAGTAGGGGTTGTCTACTAATAACTAGAAATAGTTTGGGAAGGCTACGGTAAAGACTATGCAGTTTACTTTCTCAAGTTGAGAAAGTTATTTTAGTGGAATCTCAACATGTGTTGAGTACTGGATGTAGGCAGGTTTGACCGAACCAGTATAAAAAATATTTGTGTTGTCTTTTTTCTCCCTGATTTCTTATTTTTATCTGCACACTTTATTTTAATTATTACTAAAATATTGTTAAACTTGCGTCATTAGTAAAATAATTCAGAGATCCACTTTTTGAAACAACTAACCATGATTCTGCTGCACCTCAAGCTGAAAGCTTGATAGTATTTTTATTAAATGTTTCAGATTTGAAAAAGTAGTAAACCACGATTCAACCCCCCTTCTCATGCACTCTTTTACATACAAGTGGTATTAGAGCAAGGCCTCTAAGGGGTTGAGTAATCTAACAATTGCAGAGGACAAAGATCGAAGGGATAACAATGGCAAAAATCATTCACACAACAGAAAATCACTCTATCAACTGACTATCCTTTCTCCAATGAGGCTCCATGATATGATAAGGCACCCTCAAAAGCTTGAGGAATCTCAAAGGAGTAAGCATTTGACCATAAAAATCTTCACATCAGAAGAAGTAAAAGGCTAAAGGAACGGAATTTGTTGATACCTAATATGAGGGAGAAAAATCTAATGAAAAACCTAAGATTAGAAGTGGAGATGAGATCTCCTTGCTTGTGGAGAAAATGTCAATAGCCTAATGAGGCTAAGCCAAGAATAGTAGAAGCATCAATCTCAGAAGAAGACAAAAGAAGCAAAGAAAATCTTGAAAAAGCAACACTGAAGATGAAGGAAATGAATCAGTGAGTCATGATAAGATTGAAAATGCCACAAATCTATATTCCATGACATGAGTGTAATCTTACAGAAGAATACAAGGTTAGAATATTCAAACTCATTTTCTTATACTCATTACATGATATGATGAATTGCTGCATAACTCATTTTATTTTTCTTTTGAAAATCCTCAATCTGAATAGCTTAAGTTTGATTACGAAAATCTTAAAGAAGATAAAACTTTCTAGTTTCAAACTCTAAGCTTTAGAAGTTGAACTCTCAAAACAAAATTCGAAAGATTGTAGAAAGTTGTTTATGAATATAAGGAAACTTCATGTCTTCAAAAATCTGACTCAAAGCTAATGAGAAAAGGTCCTAAAATCTTAAACCCATGATTGGAAGTCAGAGACCTCTATTTGAGAAAACAAGATTAAGAAATGAAGAGAAAATATGGGAGACAAGGAAAAGCAGCCTTATTTAAGGATTACCATCATATTTACTTTCTATTTCTTTCACTTTTTATTATAAGGAAAGACAACCATCTGATAAATATTTTTTAAAAAGGAATATGTTAGAACGGATAAGAAACCTTTCTCTCTGAACAACTAACCTTGGTGGACTCAACAAAGTTGAATACCAAGATCAAAATTCTTTTGTTGCTGGTACATCTGAACAGGTACATCTGAACACTGTCACTGATCAAGGTGTCTATAAGCTTAAAAGGGTAGCTACTATCTCAAAACACCTTCCTGGCTCAGAATGAAAATCATGAGCAAAATACCGAAGATCTCGAAATTGCTTAAATTTATTAATGAAAACTATTCAAAAAAATCTTTGCTAAGATGTCACTAAGGACTGGAAGAAAGTTTGGAGAAAATAAGTCTCAAAGAAACTTCTAATAGCAAACTAATGAAAGCTAGACCTGTAACACCCTAAATCTTAACCCAAGACTACTAGTATGTCCTTAGGTTAATCTTTAGAATATTACCTCTTGGTCTCATCTTTTTAGAAAATACTTAGCGGAAATATGGGTAAAATTTTTCTTTTTGGAATTTAAAATCAAAGTGAGAGCCACGCACGAAACTTTAAGGGGAATCATAGCGAAACATATAAGCAAAGCATAAGAAACACATCATGTCATGGGAACATCAACTGAATCATAGATATATATATATATCGTGCCTACCTAAAAGAGGCAGGACTCTTTGATACATCATGAAGCAAAATACAACTGAAATGCAATACAAGGAAATCATAAAAAGCAAATACAAAGGAAACTACCCCCATACCCATGTGCACCTAAAGGAGACAACCTCATATACAAAAGAAGGTTTGACCTCTACTATGTGGCGTGTGTGTGCACTAGCTACTACCCCTCCTATGACTACTCCTGAGTCCGAGCATCGTGGGGTCGAGTCGATCCACTGGCGAATCTCGGCGGGAGTGGTCGAGCGCATCATCGGGGCATGTCCACCGCGGCGAGGGCGCATAGATGGCCGTCGAGCCAACCTCGGCTGGACCACCGTCTCCTCACTCCCAGCCCTCATCGGTGGAGGAGTGGGACCGAGCTCAGCTGTACATGTGGGATGGCGGGTCCTCGGATGGGTCCGTCTCCGAAAGTCTTGAGGGACGCGGCACATACTCGGGGTACTCGCGTACTGCTGATGTCTCGGGCTCCATGCGGAGGATCTGCTCATCGCGTGGTCTCGCTCGCTCAAAAATCCCGTTATGTCGGTAAGGAGCAGTCGGGGTGAAGCGGTAGCTCGGGGCGAAGTGCGAAGGGTCGCCCCATGAACATGAATACTCGGCGGTCTGGCGACCCTCAAAATGGTATGACCCGAGTGCCGGGTCATGGTGCAGCTCCCATACCGGGGTGTCGATGAAGAGTACAAACGTCGCCATCTGAAGATATGACGGAAGAAAAGAGAGGGGGAATGAGAATCTTTCTAAAAGAATTCTCAGTAGGGTTATCCCTACCTAGGTGTCATCGTCACATCCTCAGGAACCTTGGGTTTATTTCTAAAAGGTGTGCGTGCATATAAATTCCTTTTAAGTTGGTTTTCCAAAGAGGTATTTTATCCAAGGTCCATCATATTTTATAATGCGTCTTTATAACTTAAGCAGAAATATACTAATGATATGAATGCATCATAAGGTAAACCAAACAATAGAATAACTAGGAAACATTATAACTTTGGCATAAGTATAGTTTACGTGACATTGTTAATTTTAACTTTCTTCTCATGGGGCCGCCCTAAAACTTCTCTAGGTTATGAGCTCATACCTTAACTAGTCGTCACTAGCTCTTACTTATCCTATGATAAGCGTAACATAATCCCGACTTAAAGTACGGGCTAGGGGGCAAATTAAGGATCTCCTTTCTAGGATCATTTCCTCTTTGAAACGCTTTGCTAGCCACGTGGGCCTCGCAATTTGTCCGCTTTGGCAGGCTGCATCTACACATACCCTCACGGATTTGTCTCCTCCTGGGGGTGCTCGGCCGAACCGGTGTCACCCAGGAGAAGCGCGTCTCAGTGTCGTGTCACATTTATATTCTCATAAGTATTAAATTACAATTACCTCATCATTTATCATATTCATTTTTATCATGCATTCTCATATAGCTTTTTCTCATAACATATATATCATCACATGAAACTTTCTCATAACATTCGTCACATAAAACTTTCACACAAACATCATCACATAGTCATATCTAACAATCATCCCCATAAGCTCATAGACATGATATGTTATATCTCATAGTGTTTTAAACTTCGATTCTTATGAGTCTTAAACTTGCAAATTAATTGTTCTAACATTATCCTTAACTTCTTTATACACCTATAGTTTAACATTTAATGAGTTATACAAATTTTATGCTCAAGAACTAATCCAAATAGCACTAAGCGGAATTTGGACAGCTTTATGTTTATGTGATTACGGAGTTCTAGAAATTACGGTTTAGATCTCTATCTCACATTCTAAGTTATTGATCATCAACACCTAGTCTCTTGGGAACCTATAAGGTTATAACTAAGTATTTCTCACCTCACCCTATGGTCAAGAACATCTCTAAGCCTCAAGAGTGCAGAAATCAAAATACTAACTTTACGGGTACCTAGAAGTCATAATAATGACCCTTTCTAAGTTCGGTTTGCTCCTAAGGTTTCAAGATTAAGTCCTAAACCAATTATGAGTCATTCCTACACATATAAACTAATTTAAAACCATGGTTATTGAATCTAAACCTTGCTGGACAGAATCCAGAAAAATAAATCTTTAAGGGATCTAGAACTCTCAAATTAATTCTTTTCTAGTTCCTAACTTATCCTATCTTTCACATATGAGTCTTAACATAATTATTACCCAAACATAAGCATATTAACATCATTAACACAGCTCATGCAGTGGCCAAACATAGCAAGGCAGAACCGAAACAGAAACTCCATTGAATCATAGTTTCTAAAGCACATAAAATACTAGTTTCTCTTGGAACCTTATTAAAACCTTCAAAACTCTTTTATGAACACTTTTATCATCTAAACTCATGAAAATACTTAATAGGGCAGTGGCTATATTATTTTCATCTCAAGAGGTCCTAAATTCATAACACTTAGTTCTACACATTCCTTATACTCATATAAGTTTAGAAAAAGTATAAAACATAGTTTTCAATACTTGAAAACATTAAGGCCTCATAGGGCCGAAATATGGACCATAGGAAATAAATGTTTTAGACCTTTGTTTGAGATATCATTGGGCAAGTCTTTGAGCTCTAGAATCATTAAAGTGATGACATAAAAATAAACATGCTCATGCACTTATTTTAGTTATTGCTAGAAAGTAAAGTGAGAGCATAAAATAAATATGTGGTGCAATATATTATTATCTTTGATATTTAGGTGAGGACTTGAAATATAAATATGATAATGCAAAGCTTGAAACATAAACATGATAATGCAAGTTCATTCATTATCTTGGGATTTAGTGATAGCAAGGAAATAAACATGATATGCAAAGCTTAAAGTAAACATGATGCAAGTTTCATTTTTATGTTTAACTAGAGCTCATTTAAGACTTTAACAAGATAATAACCCCATACAATATCTCAAAGATCACAACACAAGAATCGAAAATCATATATAAAAAAAGAAAGTGAAGCTACATCAAGTTCTTTATTAAGTACCCAAAACCCCTATCTAGAGACAAATCTCTAGAACGTGCCGGCCAACTTTTAGGTTGACAAGGGTAGGCTTGGGCTTTTAGAAATCCTTAGATTAATTTTTCTTAAGTTGGAAAACCATGTGAGCTAGATAACATATAGATGAAGTTGTAAGAAAAGGAAAACTCAAGCTTTAGAGGTTTCTTTGAGATGAACACAATGTCATCATCTAGAAACTCTCATCATCAAGCTATCATGCTCAAATCAAAGCCTCATGGCCGAAAATGAAAGGAAAGGAAAGACAAAGGAAAGTTCAAAAAGAATCCAAGAGAAAACTAGAGAAAAACACTTTCTTGAGCAAAATAAAGTTTGAAAACAAATCCCTACCTAGTGATGAAGATAAAAGCTTGATCTTGAAGATGGAAATGAGATGAGCAACACCTCCTAGGATGGTGATGATGATTCGGCCTTGATGAGAGAAAAAGAAAGAAAATGTGTTTCAAATGAAGTTGTGTTTGAGGTGTGGTGTTTGAGAGGTTTGATGATGGTTCAAGGCTTTGGGGTGGTGTTTGATATTTAAGAGATGATGATGAGATAAAGAGATGAAGAAGATAAAGATGAAAAGAAAGGAAGAACACTCTTGGAACTTTGAGAGAAAAAGGAAAGGCTAGCAAGACAACTCTAAAACTCTAAACTTTGCAAATGCTTCAAGGTGTAACAAAGCTATCACAAGCATCCTATTTATAGGAAAAAAAAACCATGGAGGAGTGAATGGGGAGGGTGCTGGCCGTAGCTTTGAAGGGCAAAGGGAGAGAAAAATATCTCTTACACAAGGTCATTCAAGCATGGTTTGAAGTATGGAAGCTATGCTACAAAGTATGGCTTGATGTGAGTTAATTTCCTATCAAATTTTTATGAAATTAGGCTTCTAGAACCTTAACATGGCTGGAACTTTTCCAGCCACAAATAAATGGGGAAAATGGGTTGTTTTAATTATTTATTCATGTGGAAATTCAAGCTTGATTGAAAGTTATGACAAGGTATAGTGTATGTGACTTGAGGTATGGCCTTGGAGTGTTGAAAAATTGAACATGTGATGCATATGGAGGGAGGGCAGCTTCGGCCAAGGCTGGACAGCAGAGTGGGAGGATGATTTGACCATTTAATTGTGTGTTAATGGTAGGTTTAGATGTGTATTAGCTTAGGTACAAGGTTAGGAATGATTAAGCTTAAGTTTAGGTAACTAAGAATGTGATTTAGGGAGTTTATGACAAGTTTAGGAGTGCTCATACATCATTAAAGAATTTAAAACTCATTTTATGAATAAACAATGTGTAACACAATTCCATGATTTAAGGAATTGGAAAGAGAAAATACTATTCAAGATTCTATGACTAGGTGTCATAAAATTAAAATATGATTTTAGGTTGTAATTGAGTACTTTTTGGTTCTAATCAACTTTAATAAATTATTTTGACTCTAGATTAATTAAGGAAATTAATTAACCTTCGATTAGAGCCTAATATTGCTTAGGTTTGCTTAATCGTGTGATTAAGCGTAAAAGTACGAAACTAGGGGCAAAACCGTAATTTTGTACTAATTTTGCCCGGGACTTCAAAAATTAAAACTGAGGTCATAGAATACATAAAAACGCCTTTTAAAACCATCTGGAGAAGTTTCGGGTTCATCCGGCACTTGCAAGCGGGTAAAACACCACAGGGGCGTTTTGGTCATTTTGACTGAAACTTCAAAACGACATTTTCGATCCCGGGAAGGTACATAAGTTTTCTAATCCGCTTCCAACATTGAGTTTGCCCTTCGAGTCTTGCCGCACTGGCTTTCCTCGAATTCCGGGCTGAAAATGACCTCAGGGGCATTTTGGTCATTTTCACTCTAACAGAAAATCGGGGCGTTACAAGACCTTCAGAAAGTTGACTCCAGAACTCAGACATTTCTGAAAGCATGCTCAGAACTCCAAAGCTAATCAAAAGAATATTTCTAAACAAGAAGAAGAGCAATCAGTAAGAAAAGAAGCTAAAGATTTTCAAAGCAGAGAAACTACAAGAATGTTTCTGATCTAAAGATAGTTTCAAGATATAGATTTCTTTGGAGATTATTGAAGGAAGTGAAAACCAAATCATTCCTAAAAATTTGTCAAGTTGTGCCTTCATCTCTGCCATTGGATCATAATATATTGAACAAGCTTTGAGTAATCAAAGTTAGGTGGATGCTTTGCTACAAGAGCTGTATTAGATCAAAAAATTGCAAGGACTGAATACTTGAAGAAAAAAGGGACTAATCATGAACTCAAATCAATAAGCCATATAGAACTAAGAGATCACGGGATGCTGTTATTCTCTTGAAAAACTTAAGCTCCTAATTATGCAAAGAAAATAATATTTTTATCTTTTCAAATGCCTAAGGTGAATATGGAGATTATTGCAAGCTACTGCACCCAGCTGTGGATAAGAAGCCAGTTAGAAGATCAGAATTTGAGGTATTCCTAAAATCCCTATTTTCCCAAATAATACTAGTGATATTAATCTTATCTGGAAAGCCCTTTTCAGCACCGTAGATCCATGTCTCTCATTGACAAACTTGTTTGAAAACTAATTGTAAAAAGAAATCTTTTATGATCGATTCTTGTGAGGATTAAAATGTCATATATATTCATTGTTTTTATTGATTTTCAAAAATCTCTAAAAACTTCATAAGCATTTATACACAACATCGTCGGGCATTCTCCTCTCCATTACTTTGACCTGAAGACTACATGGAGATATCAGTAAGCAAGACAAGCTCACCTCCTGGACTTCAGAAGAATTAATCACAAGCTTGAGGAGTAGAAGAAATGAAAATGAAAAAGGAGAAGAAAAGGATCAAAAGATCAGGAATGTAAAGATGACTAGTTAGTGAGAATATTACAACACTCCAAGGAATTAGAAAGTGAGAAGAAGAGCTCAGTAATTAAACCCTTCAGAAATTGATTCAAAGAGTAAGAAATCACTCATTCTAACGAAAGACAAAAGAGCGGAAAATTCCCTCCAATTTCTTCGTTTCTCTCACCCATGTTGTTTCAACTTTAATCAGCCATGTCCCATCACTTAAACAACCACCCACTCCTCGTATGTCATGTTTCCACCTTCATCTTTTTCAAGATGTTTCCATTACCGTATCGTCTTCTCATTCCCGAAATCAAAATCAATCTCCATCTGCCTCAACCTTTCACTTTCAAATCTTTGAAGCCTCAACCTTTTCTCTTTTTACTATATCCTTTTAAGTTTTAACCTTTATTTTCTTTATCTCACATACACTACCCACCAATGGCCAAAGGGAAACACTTCAACAAACGTACTGCCAACATGGGAACACTTCTCATGTTTGATGACCCTATGCATCAGCAGCACTATGCCAAAAGTTTCTCCCAAAGACCTATAGTTCTTGGGAAAAAGTTAAGTGGAGGGTTTGCTAATGGAGGTGCTGAGCTTGATGGAAGTAATCATCTTCCAAGGATGGGTAGGATTTCTAAATATCTCTAATAGAGTCTTTACTAGGATGGTCATAGCTTTTTATTCTCAGTCAGAACAAGTGTCTGACTCCATGCTGGCCTCTCACATTAGAGGAACCCATATGATGCTAAGCATAAATTACCTATCTTATATTGTTCAAGCTCCTGATGAAGGTGTGAGATGTTCATCGAAAGAAGAATTGTTTATAAACCTTGGGATTCCAGCTAAGAAACAAATGCCTCATGGACTCTTCCAAACATCAACCAAATGAGATAACCATTGCTATGCTAAGCACGAAAGCGTGACAAGTTTTCACCCTAATCCAGTTCTTTATTCTCTCGTGTCTGCAAAGCACACACCTATTAGTTTGAATGGATTACATGTTATTATTCTACCTGCTTGCAAAAAGAAAGGTAAATATGCCCAGATTGATCTTTGACTATATGTTAAGTGCAATCTTGCCTGAAAAAAGGAGAACTGCTGATGTTCCTTATGGGATACTACTGACCAAAGTCTTTGAATATCTAAACTATCCTCTGGAGAACGAGTGGTATGTACACATGGAAGGCACCATGTAGACCCTCAACTCATTTCGAACCCTAAGAAAACCTACCAGTACTGTCACAACTGGTACAAGAAGACAAAGCTTAGGAATCAGGATGCAGCCCTTGATAAGGCAGCAACAGAAGCTAATGGAAAAAGAAGAAAAAGAAAAATAATCATCGTTCAAGATGATTTCGAGGATAGTGAGAAATATGAAGTAATCCTCAAACACGGGAAAAGTCCTTCTCACTCATCCACAAACTCAGAGGAAAAATCAAAATCCAAGACCCCTGAGAATGTACACATCATCAAGGTTATGCCAAGGAGAGAAAAATCTTCTTCTTCTGAGTTTTTCAAATCAAAAGGAACATCTTCCATGGGTACGTAAGACAATGACACTACTCTTCTTCCAATTAAAACTGCTTCTAAACAATATCCTGATCAAAATGTTGATCCTACACCAAGCCAACCTCCACCAGCAGCACCATCAAGCAATATAAACATTTAATTATTGTTGCAAGAGCAACGTCTTATTAAAAATCGACTGGATCAATTGAAGGCTTAATCAAGAAGATATGAGGCTCTTCTGATGGAAATTCGCCAAAAGGTAAAGCATCGAGGATGATGATATGGCTTCTAGTTCTCGACACACCTTCTTTTGATGATAACAAAAGGGGGAGAAGAAAAGAGATGAAGAAAATCATGTGCTGAGGAACTCAGGGGGAGAGTGAGGAATCTAGGGGAAGCTTATGCTAAGGGGGAGTCTAGAAAATTTTTAGCATGCATATTTTTTCCTTTTCTGGAACTTGTTTATGCTTTGAAAATTCCTCTTTATAATCTGACAATTTCTATCTTGAATATTATAATTTGACATAACTGCTTGACTATCATGTTTATGCTCAATTTATGTCTTTTACCGTAAGTTTTAACATGCCCTGATACATATATGGTTCTTTTAAGCTCTGATACATATTGATGCCTACCTATCATGCTTAGCTAATCATATATCGTGACTTGCTTGTGTATGCTTCTAATCTCTTAAGCACCTGCTCAAAATTGCCTATTCATTAATATGCTAAAGAAATTAGATGCATTCATGATTAGCACTATCAAGTATCCTTAAGAAGCACAAAACCTCTTCATTATTGCTTGGATATCATACTCAATTGATATGATTAGATATATATCTTGCTTAAAATGCCTATCTTTATAAAAACACATTCTCCTTGACATACGTATGAGATGTTCTATTTAAATTGATCAAATACAGTTATGGATAGTTTCTGAGATCCTTTTAGATACCTATTTCTATATGCTTCTAATCCAACTGTGATCAATCTGTTAGCTTTAGAACCATCTTGAGTGTGTTGTGCTTATATGATTATGTAACGTGTTATATTCTGATGTATCAGTGAGCAAAATTTCATAGTTTGCACAAACATAAATCAGTTTTGAGAAAAAGTTTTCAACACTGGTACTTATGTAAAAAGTTTCCTAGCTCATAATGAGCTTGTGTGTGCTTAACGCTCTAATAAAATTTGGTTTAACCGTAAATAAGCTTTAGAAACCTTAAATTGTAAAATGCTAATATCATTAATATCAATGTTTCTCTGAGCTTTAGAAACTACATGTGTATCACTTAAGTTTTCTCATGACATGCTCTAAAAGCTTATTATATATATATATATATATATCTCTTTAAGTATCAATTTTAAATGGGCTTAAGAAAAGTATGTGTTGAATAAGGATTTCAATTAAGAAAGAATATCACAAGCGTTAATTTTTTATTCAAGTACATCTAAACTTTAGAAAGTCTTTTTATAACAAAAATTTGGCCATTGGTGCAATAGGACCTAAACGATGACATATGCTTTAGTATCCTTGTGATACAATCTTAAGAAGCACTCTAATTTAATTCAGAAAGTATCATCATAAACCAAACAGCTCTGATTTGAGTTAACTTGAGGCTTCAAAATTTTATTAAACAAATCTAATCATGCCTTGAGACAAGGACTTACTAAAATTTAGAGTCTTTGATGTTTTGAAAGAACATGTGCTTATCTAGATATATTTCATTATATTTCTTTCAACATATTTTCAAAAGATTTTCTTCAAATTGATTTCTCATCATAAAAAAGGTAGAGATTGTAAGCTCCAGAACCCTTCAAAAAGTATGAGATTTAATGTTTTGAATGACAACAAAGTCAATTCAAAGAAAATATTTTGAAGAACGACTAATGTCTGCCTTGAGTTTCTTGATTAAGTAAAACAGGTATTTCCAAAGTGCATAACATGGACTTGAACGAGAATAATTTCACCAGACATGTGCAAGCAGGTTTTATCTCGTGTAAAGTATGCTTACATACATCAAGGAATGAAGGAAATCAAACCAAGAGCAAGAAACTAAGGAAAGAATTTTCAGAAAGTAGCACGGGACATCAGAAAGTACGCTGAGAATGAAGATATCATACAAAATCTGATAGCAACATGTTACTCAATCTTCATTCATCATCATTATGCCTAGATTGAAGATTAGAAGGTCAAAGAATTATCAAGGAACTTCCAACGCATGTCAGAAAGTGCACTTCACTGTGGAGCGTTGAATGCTATAGGAAAAAGTAGGAAATTTGAAATTCAAATTTCAAATCTCAAGTCAAACCCAGTTTCATAACTGGTATGTCATCTTTTCTGCCTATTTGGTCAACCATTCCAAAGCTTCTAGAAGGAGGAGTTTAGAAACCATGTTCAGAAAGTAGAAAAAAAGATTCTAAAGAAACATTAGAAACCTTAACAGTACAATGATTTTTGCAACTGATGTGATAAACCGTTAGCCTACTCTTCTAGACTGCTCTTCCAAGACACAATGGATGATCTATACGTGTCACTTGGAGATCTGATCAAAGACAACAGTCATGAAGGAAGACTGCTATAAATGGAGATACTGTACTCAAATGCTAATATGAGAGAGTTGAATACACAAGAGTAGAAACTTTGGAAAAATCTCTCCACACTTCCTGTGATGTTCTTCATATCATAAAATCAGTATCCTTGAAGTGTAAAAAGTCTTCTTTCTATGTTTCTTAATGATTTGTATGCTCTTCTTAGGAAGAGATGTTAAAGAGAGTTGCTCATGTTTCCCTGGTCTGTTTTATTGAATATTTGTAAGGAAACTTGAGTGTAGGTTAGTGTGAGTGGCAACCCAAACACATAGCCATTGTACCCTTGATTTGGTAATGATCAGTGAGGTATAGCTTGGAGAGGCTAAGGTAAAACTACTTGCAACGTAATGGTAGAAGCGTTCCATTCATCACGGTTCAACTTGGAGAGATTGGGAAGAACTACTTGCAACATAGTGGTAGAGGCATTCTATTCATCATAGTTTAGCTTGAAGAGGCTGGGAAGAACTACTTGCAACGTGGTTGTAGGGGTTATTTATTGGTCACGGTTCAGCTTGGAGAGGCTAATACAGAACTACTCAGTTCAGCTTAGAGAAGTTGGTTCAGAACTACTCAATTATGACAATAGGGGTTATCTACTGGTCTCTAGTAATAGCTTGGGAAGGCTATGGTAAAGACTATCCAATAGTGGAATCTCAACATGTGTTGAGTACTGGATGTAGGCAGGTTTGCTCAAACCAGTATAAAAATATTTGTGTCATCTTTCTTCTCATTGATCTCTTAATTTTATGCTGCAAGCTTTATTTTAATTACTACTGAAATATTGTTAAAGTTGCATCATTAGTAAAATAATTCAGAGATCCACTTTCTGAAACAATTAACCATTATTTCACTGCACTTCAAGCTAAAAGTTTGATAGTATTTTTGTTAAATGTTTTAGATTTGAAGTAAAACATGATTCAACCCCCAATCTTGTGCACTCTTTTACCTACATAAACGTATTGAATCTCATTCAAACAGATGTTGAACTTAACTGAAGTGAAAAATAATCCTTAAAATGGATCTTGGTATGGTGAGAATATGAAAGGAAATTATCGATAACAAGAAACCAGGACTTAGATCTTCAGAAAGTTTCAAGCGACTTCAGAAAGCGTGATTCAATTTAAGATTTCAATCCAACTATGAAGCAAAGTGTGATTATCATCTTTAATCATCATGATCATGATATATCAATTACAATAAGCTCTGATCGAAGTATAGAAGATCAAAAGGAAAATCTAGAAACTGAAACAGCATTTCAGAAAGTATGTTTATTGAAAATGGTGCACCTTACAAAAATGGGAGGGAAAATTTGAATTTCAAATTTTAAAGTCAAACTTAGTCAGGGACTGATAGTAACATCTCGTTTCAACGTGGTCAACTACCCAAGCTTCTAGAAGAAAAAGTTTTGAAACCTCATTCAAAAACCAAAAAGTAGTTTTTGAATGTGGATTCAGAAATCTTTATTAGACAATAGCTTATGCAACTATAAAAAGTAACTCTAACATGTAGAGCTAATCTTTTAGACTTCATTTCCAAGACACAAATAAGATCAACACATGCCACTGAGAAAACATATCAAGGGCAATGGTCATAAATGAAGATCAAGTATAAAAGGAGACAATGTACTTACAACATAAGACTTTTGCTCATCACCTCGTGCTGAAACATTGAAGAAATTTTCTTTCATCTTCTGTAAAACTATTACAGCTTGTAATCAGTTTCATCTTTGTAAAAGTCTTCTTTCTATGTTCTTATTAGATTATACTTTATTCCTAGAAAGAATAGTAAGAAAGAAGTCACCCAAGTTTTCAGTTCAAATACTGATTTATCTAGAGAAAACTTGAGTGTTTGTTTATTTGAGCGAACTAACCCAAACATATTCTTTGTAACCCGATCCGGTAGTGATCGTTGTGAGGTAGCTTGAAGAGGCTAGTCAAAGACTACTTGGAAGTGACAGTAGAGTGAGCTACTGGTCACATGAGATAGCTTGAGAAGACTATTGAAAAACTATCTTATTTTCTCGGGGAGGGTTGATTAGTAGAACTCAGTGGTTGTTGAGAACTGGATGTAGATAGGTTGGCCGAACCAGTACAAAAACTCATGTGCAATTTATGCTCTTTCTCCCTGAATCTCCTTTATATTCTACTTTGTGCTTATTATATTTGCCCTTCTAAAAACTTATCCAATCTTGTTTTTCATATCTCTGTTCTAGTTTAAAAAGTCACTTGTTGACATATACTAATGTTATTTCCATTGCACTTCAAGTTCACAATTGATAGTATTTGTTTAAGTTTTTCATAATCTAAAATGGAAACAAAAGTTGAAGCACAATTCAACCCCCCTTCTCATGCACTCTCCAACCTACAACACGCTATTGCTGACTTTGCAGGATGTGTAGCCTTGTTGCTGTCTTTGGCATATTATCGGATCCCCTCATTACACCCTGGACATGATCATGGGATCATTTTTCCACTAGCCTCTCAAGGTATACATTTTATGATGAGAATGTGTTATTTATTTATTTGTTTTGATATTTGTCTATTTGAATGTCACTAATTAGTAATCTAGTTTTTTTAATTTTAGGTGGGTGGAGGTGAGAATTGCATCTAACAAGGATGCTCATCGGTTGGTGGATTTTAGGGTACGTCTGGATTCCATACCCATTGATTTCAAGCATTGCATCCAAGTTTATTGAAGAATAGTGACCAGGATGTTCTTATAATATGGATTGAGATTGGGTCTGCGACCTCATAAGTTGAGACTGGGTATCATGTGTTTCCTCGTCACTGTAATCATTACCTTATTGTCAATACAACTCTAGCTCTTCCTTTTCTTATTCTTCATCCCTGTGATCTACATGGAGGTCGAAACCCACAACACATCTCCAGTCGATGACACTACAACTTGCACCACCAGATCTGCCAAGCTAGGACTATGAACAAATGGATCACGGGCCACTTTAAAATTTGTATAATCGTGCTGCTCTGGGGTTTCATTAACTGATGTATGAGACGCAGCACCACCATAGCTAAAATCACAATCTTCTAAAACAATAAAGATTCCATTACTTGAACCTCTGGAAATCGAGCCTGGAATTTAAACATGAAGCTCGTTTCATTGTCGCTCCAAATGGGAACCATCCCCTAAATGCTATTGGTACTCTATAAAACATTTGGCTAATCTATTTGTGAGGACCTATTTACTCTAGTATTTTTCCTTGTAACTCCAAAAAGCTTATAGATTGATTAATAATTACACCAAGTGGTTTCTGACAATAGAATCTCACTCCATTTATTGCTCTTCAATTTTTCAATCATAGTAAATAAGTATGAAACACTAAGCCACATTTTTTTTTTTAAAAAAAAAACTAATGATACTGAGATTTTTAAGTAGATCGTGCCAATGGTTAGATAGCAAAGCAAACTAAATACATAAGTATCCCAAACATATTAAAATCACACATAATACGCTAGGCTCCTTTAGATATTTAATTTGCACATGACTACATGAAGGAACCATGCGCATTCAAAATGAATATGAATACATATGGACCCTAAATGTATTCATGTGCAAACTGAATACATGAAAAGGCCTAACGATTTGTCCGTATATAATTCCAACCAATTCATTCAGTATCAAATATTTTTTCAATTTATTTTGAAACAATTTTTTTTGTTTTATTTTGACAATAAAACTGCGATTCCATAACATTCATTCCATTGTTTTCTTTATTACATCTCTAACCGGATATTCCATACACACCAATCGGAATCAAATCCCTATATAGATGTTTAAAAATCCAGATTCAACAAAAACAGATTAAGTCCGATAAGGAGGGCTCATTCCATTTACCACCAAGGCTTTACATTTTTCTGAAAAGAAAAAAAATCTACTTAAATTAATACTCATTTTAATCTCTGACTTTATAATATTAAATCATTTTAGTCCCTCACTTTTAAAAAGAGTCAAATTAGCCTCTAACATTGAACAAAATAAGTCAAATTAACCACTCGTCTCACATTCTAACGGGCAAGATTTTGCAAAAGTCATGCATCTTTCGTCAATCTCAGCAAATTTCTTCAGCAAGCTTTCAATTAAGGTTGATAGATTGCAACCACCTGCTTCTACGAAGCTGTCTACATTTTCCTTCCTATGCATTTTCATCAATAAGACAAGAAGTGATAATAAGCTTTGCTCTCCAGCACTACGAAAACATTTCTCATAAATTATTTCTCCAGCAAAGGCTATTATGGGAATTTGCGCCACATCACTCTCACCAGATTCTTTCTGCTGAAAACAGATATCTAGTGATAATGATAGCAAATGCAGTGCAGGTAGAAGAACACCATCAGGAGCACGCGATTCAGCTGATTTAAAAGGAAAAACAGCATAAAATAGCACTGCACGGATGATCTGTAGGACAACTTTACAAGTGGCTACTCTGGCTATCCCCTTGAGAGGAGGATGAATTTTGGTCCACTTGGGCAGCTGAGTGGTTAGTGCAGAGACACTACAGAAGCGCAAGTATCTTTCTTCAGCAACTTGTAAATCCTTTGAATTCCAACGGGGATGATATAAATCCAATTCTTTCCAGAACGGCCATCGCAGAGAATACATTCCCTAATACAACGGATGAAAACCAAGGTAAATAAAGGCTAACAGAAGAAATTAATAATTTCCTAGAGAGTAAACAAAACCTGATTGAAGCCAGAAGGATTAGAATAAACAGCAACTGTATCCAAAATGTCTTGAAGCTGTTCAAACTTTGAGAGGTCATGAGGAAGAGACTTCACCAATTGACTGTGAGCGGCATCCCCAATGGATAACTTGTAAATTAGTTCTCTTTTCAAACTTTCAGCAGTAGTTAACCCACAAAAGCGCCGTTCTTTTATTATTTGGATAATAAGGGTAAGCATCTCCTGGACTAGAACAGATTCATACCTGTAAACAAGAAAGCTTTCATCATTATACAAAATATATCTAAAACATGACATAAATTGACAAGAAAAATGACAGAAATAATACATGAGCACAACATAGCTCAACATAATATAACAGAATATAAGTAAAATATGATCACCATTAATCTGAGATCTTAAGAGATCACCAAAAGATCATGATCAGCCTCTGCCAAAAGTAATCAAGCAAAACTTTCGATGCGTGTTAGATATTTTGATAAAAAAAAAAAAAAAATCATTCAAGGACATTTACTAACAGCTCGAACTTTTTAAAGAACTGGTGAGTTACATGGTATAAACTTGGATTGTATTATCAAGTGATCAGGAATTTGATCTTTGCTGCCATCATTCTTCACAATTAATATTAAATATTAACATTAGGTAAAGCGAGCTTGTCCATTATCCACACTTCAATCCCACTAGATTCTAGGTAAGTGGCATGTTAGTGATATGAAATATTAATGGGCCAGCTCCTAACAGCTTTAGTTTTCGAAGACTTGGTCCTTCACAATAATAAACAATCAAATGAGGATAATTTAGTAGGTACTGAATTGTTCTGATTTTAAAGTGAACCACTTGCTTGTCTCACTCAATCAATGCATTATTGGAGAAATTGGAAATAATATTCTAATAAAAAGGGGACTTTATAAATTCAGAGTCATGCATGAGGACAAAGAATGAGACGGACGTAACAATTTTAGAAGTCCTTGTCTGATGGGCAACAATGAGATCGACACAAAAGTAAAGGGTAAGAACTGGAGGGCCCAAAGGTTCCAACAAGCAACAAGCAAGAGAGGAATACAATTCAGTTAAATAAGCATTAAGAAATTAAGAGTGCAAGGATTATAGTATGCATAACTAAGTCTAGTTTCTAAGCCAAATATTTTCTTCAACGTAGAAATTTTTGAGAGATAAGTTGCTATAACTAGATCAGAATATGCAAGAAAACTAAAGAAAGTAAGTTATTATTTCCTATCGAGAATACAAAAGTTAGAAACTTTTAAGTATTTGAGAGAATCCTTGCTCTTCTAGTTTCTAAGCTTCAGACCCCTCACCTGATCCTTCCTAGGTCTAACATCCTCTTTTATACTTCTAATTCCTAACTAGTAAGGCTCATTAATTATAGGTCCGGTTCCTAAAAATATGTTAAAAACTACAAGAAGAAAGAAATAGAAATGAAAGAGAGTACTAGTGTATTGAGAGTGATCTCTGAGAAATGTAAACTGCAGAAACAAGGAGGAGAAACTTGGGCACTATAGCAGCCCAAAACTCTCCTAAGCCTAAAAACCTATGCCAAAAGTTGCCTACCCTTCTCACGTGCCTCCCCATTGCATGTATACCCATTCTAACAGAATCACACACACCCCACCTTGCCCGCGCACACAAGCACACAACAGCAAATTAGTTAGGACCTGTATGGCCTGCAAAATCTTCAAAATTCTCTAATTCTAATATGCTGTTTATGCCTGTCTTTCTTTCTTTCTTTGTAAATGTTAATCCCCTCATGAAACTAGTTAAACCAGTTCCTGACAAAATACTTCCCCAAATAGATCCACCTTGTCCTAAAGGTATACAAGGACTCATACTACATCCCAAGTAATTGCATCAAAATCCCATTGCTTGAAATATAATTGGCTGAACCTCTACTCTGCCTTCGAATCCAATTTTCTTCCTTTTGGTTGCAATGAGCAAGGCCTAGCCTTTCAATACCAGGGTGTGTTCGGTTGAAGAGTAAAAATAGGGAGTTAGTTTTCATGGATGCCATGAAAACTTACCTCCCATTTTTACCCCCTAACCAAACATACCCCAAAAGATAATTCCTCCGAAATTGGCATTGGTCCATTAAGCTCATCAAATAGTTTCTATAAGTAGAATTTATACACGGAGCTCATCCAAAAAACTTATCTTACATTTTTACCCCCTAACCAAACACACCCCAAAAGATAATTCCTCCCAAATTGGCATTGGTCCATTAAGCTCATCAAATAGTCTGTCGGTAGAATCCCAATCCGTCTCCCCAATAATTTGGGTCTGGCCCATTAACATCTGAATAAAAATGTTTGTTGACAGAAAATGAGCTCCATTTAAAAAGTTTCCCTTCTACCCCTGCCCCTTTATCTGTTCTCAGCAGCCACTAATGCAGCTGTGCTGTGCAGCCACCTCTGTAATCTGTCATTATTGTTGGAGGAGGAACCCCATTGGTTGCTTGTATCTCGCAGTTGGCCAACACCTGCTTTCCTGCATGCATATTTTCCATCACCAATGCTTCACCGGCCACCACACAAGGATCTGTCTCATTAGCTGAAACATCCTGCAGTGCATGCTGCCACTGTTCATCATGCTCAATCTCGACATCACCCACTGGCTATCACTCTGCCTCTGGCTTCATCTTCTTCCTCCAATAGTGGCCATTTCCTGTAGCTCTATATTTTTAACAAAGAAAACCCTCTAAAAACAATAAGTTAAGGAAACCACTTTATCTTTGTTAGAATATGTGAATATCTTGTGAATATCTTTTATTATCTTTTATTATCTCTTTGTTATCTGTAAATAGGGATAATATATATTTGTAATTATTGTGTATTTATTGCACATCTTCCTATATATATTCACTCCGTTGTGTAGTTCCAGGAATGCAGTTCATCCTATGATTTTCTCTCTCTCTGTTTCTCAATATGGTATCTAGAGCCTAAGAAAGAAAAAACCCTATTGTCGGAGGGCCGCGCCCTCTGGTGAAATTTTGGGCCAAAGCCAAATTGTGTCTCTTCCGGTTTGCCCACCTTTCCCTATTCTTTGTTGCTGCCTCCTCTCACAAAACAACCTGTCGCCTTCGACCGGCCTGGCGGACTTTTCATGGCCAGATTCCAGCAAACCCCACCCCAGACTTCGCCTTTGCGCGGCCGAACCCCGGCAACCACATCTCCGGCGCTGCTCTCACGCGCCTACACGCGCCGCTTCTCTAGTCTGCGTTTTTCTCAGGCCGCCGCACTTCTGCCGGCGCGTGGCAGCGCGTCGGACCTCCTTTCCGGCCGTCGCTTCTTGGGTTGAACTCGCGCTGCTCTCCTCGACTTGGATCTGGCCTTGTTTTGCGATCAGAGCACTTTGCGAAAACCACTTTCATCATATACCGATTACGCGCCTTTATGCCCATGGCTGAGGCTAATTAGAACATAAAGGTATTTCAAAGCTCGAGCCCCCAGCTTTCTCTAGTTATATCAGTGTGCCTCTCTCCTCAGACAATCTTGGCGGCAATAACTATGATACTTGGGCTTGAGCATCAAACTATGGTTGTGAAGGCAGGACTATCTTTGACCATCTCACCACAAGAGTGTCGACATCAGGTGGATAGGCGTCCCAGCTGGATTAAGATTGATGCTAAGCGTAGCATTCTCAGTCACTATTGCTCCTTCCATCAAAGCAGATCTTTCGGGCCCATGTCACTTGTGAATGAATCTGTTTGGGCGCAAGCCAAGACTCTCTTTACCAATGACACTCCAGCGTCTTTATATCGTGTTTGTCGGGATCTCCTGGTGTGTGCTCCTTGCCAACTTCATGGCTCTATGTCCTCTTATTTGGGTAAGATTCATGGTGCTCTTCATGATTTCAATGAACTCTTGCCCCCTGCTGATACCCCGGAGAAGGAGTTGGAGCAACGTAGCACCCTTTTTATGCTCTTGGCCCTTTATGGTTTGCCTTCAGAGTACTCTGCTACTCGTGATCAACTTCTGGGATCCCCATCTGTGCCTACTCTCTCCATGGTGTCTGCCTCTCTTCTTGGTCCCCCTTCAAACCACTAGGCTGAGGTGCCCCTTCCCTCTGACCTCGGTTGATACTCTGCCTTAGTCACCCAGTACTAGTCATTGGTGGTTCTCGAAAGTCTCGCCCTAAGTGTGATCACTGTCATCGGTCAGGTCATACCATTGATCGCTGTTACTCTTTGCATCCTCATCTACGTCCTACTGCTAATGTTGCCCAGACTGGTGTTCTGCCTCCCTCCGATTCCCCTGCTCCACATCCACCGTCTCCAGTTGACTATGATGATTTCCTCAAGTGGTTTGAGCAACGTCAGAACTCCGGTTCCACTGCCTCTGTTGCACACTCAGTAATTCTTTTGCTTGTCTCTCCCGATCGGCCTCATTGGGTCCCTTGGGTTCTTGATTCCATGCTTGACCATATCTCTGGTAATAAAGCTTTATTTTCCACGCTTTCTACTTACAGTTGTTTACCTCATCACTTTGTGGTTCTCACACCGCAGTCTCACGCAGGGTGGAGCCATGCCCATCCCTTCCCTTCTATGTCGATTGATTACTGTCCTTTATGTTCTGGTTCTCCATTCAACCTACTCTCATTCATCGGTTGACTAAAGCCCTTAATTGCATCATTTCTTTCACTAAGATTAGGTCTGTTTCCTTGCCGGGGCCGAACACGGAGGCGGATGATTGGCACCGGATGTGAGTCTCGTGGCCTTTATTGGCTCTGCCCCCCATCAAGTGTTTGCTCCCTCACCACAGACCCTCTCACCCTTCACTTGATTAGGTCATCCCGGACCTTGCTACCTTGCGGCGCATGGTGCCTAGCCTATCAAACTTTCCGGTTGCCTTGTGAATCGTGTCAACTTGGGAAACACCTGCATGAGTCATTTTCCTAATAGTGTTAGTAGTGAGCTCGTCTCCTTTCACTTTAGTTCTTACAGATATTTGGGGTCCTAGTCGCACAGTGTCTAGTTTAGGATTTCGTTATTTTGTTACATTTATTGATGACTACTCGTTGTACTTGGTTATTTTTATTAAAGCATAGGTCCAGGTTGTTTCTATTTTACCAACTTTTATCAGAAATAAAACCCAATTTGGTATTCCTATTAACTTTACGTAGTGATAATGCAAAAAGAATATTTGTCTCATGATTTTCAAAATTTTAGCTTCTCATGGCATTCTTCACCCAGGCGTCTTGTGCTCATACCCCATAACAAAATGGGGTGGTGGCAGAAGCAATCATCCTCTCATTAAAAACGTACCCTTGCTTCTTCTTCATACTCATGTACCTTTTAGTTTTTGGGGGATCTGGATTTTAAGCTGCATGTTATTTAGTGTCATGCCCTCTTACATTTTGGACTACCAAGTTCCCCACTCCATCTTATTTCCCCATGACCCTTTGCATTCCCTTCCCCATACGTTTTTGGGTCCACTTGCTTTGTTCATAACTTAGCTCTGGTCTTGATAAACTTTACCTTGCGATCATAAATGTGTTTTCTTGGTTACACTCGCTCTCAAAGGTTTTGGTGTTTTCTCCTACTCTGCGTCGTTATCGGTCTCAGCGGATGTTACCTTCTTTGACCTTGTTCCCTTCTTTGAGCCATTTAACCATTCACCTCTCACCTTACGAGAACTCCCACTTCTGTGATCCCTATGCAGCCACCCCTTGTGCCTCCACCGCCTCCTCCCCTTGAGGTCTACCATCGTCGACCCAGTCCACAAGCGCTTTGTCACCAAATGCACGACCCGCGACCGCCGCCTCCTCTTGCTCCTTCCTCAGGCTTTGTCTTGGTGATGTGGACTCTCCTCAGGTGCAGTCCTCCACCGCCGGTCTGCCCGGTTTCACGAGATCTTCCCATTGCTCTTCGTAAAGGTACTCGTTCCACTCGTAACCCACATCTCCTCACTATCTTGCCTTGAGTGCTATAGTTTGTCTTCTCTACATTATGCTTGTCTCTCTTCTTTGTCTTAGTGTCTATTCCTAAGGCTGCGGTGAGGCTCTCTCCCATCTGAGTGGAGACAAGCTATGATTCTTGAGATGTGTGCACTTGAGGGGGCAGTGGTACTTAGAGGCTGGTGTCTCTCCCCTCAGGGTAAATCGTGGTTGGTTGTCGATGGATTTTTCTGATTAAGGTGGGGCTGGATGGCCAAATTGATCGTCTTAAGGCTCGTCTTGTTGCCAAGAGTACACTCAGGATCTTTGGTTTGGATTATGGTGATACCTTCTCCCTGTTGCTAAGATGGCTTACATTAAATCTGTTTCTCTCTATCGTTTGCTATCGTCATTGGCCTCTTCATCGATTGGATATTAAGAATGCCTTCCTCCATGGTGATCTTGAGGAAGAGGTTTATATGGAGCAACCTCTGGGTTTGTTGCTCGAGGGGAATCTTACGGCCTTGTTTATGCCGAAAATCATTGTATGGTCTTAGCGGATCTCCTCGAGCTTGGTTTGGAAGGTTCTCTGTGGTTGACAATTTGGTATGACCGGAGTGAAGGCGATCATTAGTGTTTATCGTCCATACTCGGAGGTTGCATCTACCCTAGTTGTGTATGTTGATGACATTGTCATTCTGAGGAGTGACACTCGAGGGTATATACAGATCAACTGCACCTATGCAAGCATTTCGGACCAAAGACCTTGGCAAACTCGGATACTTCACGGGTATTGATGTATACAGTCCAAAGATGGCATAGTTCTCTCTCCAAAGAAAATATCTTTGTTGACATTCTAGAAGCGAGTTTACTTCTTGCAAACACATTGACACTCCTATGGATCTAATGTCAAGCTCCTACCGCAAATCGAGGGAGCCATTATCGATCTGAGAATCTGAGAAGATTGGTTGGGAAATTGAACTATCTCGATTACTCGTCGGACATTTCTTTTGCTTGATAAGTGTGGTTAGTCAATTCCTAAACTAGCCATGTGAAGCTCAGCGGGATCTTTGTTATTCGTATTTTGAAGTATGTCAAAGGAGCACCGGAAGGGCCTTATTTATGAAGATAGGGCATCTTGATATAGTTAGGTGATACGATGCAGTTAGGCGGGATCCCCTTCGATAGGCGTTCCGCCGGTATTGTATGCTTATTGGAGGCAATCTCATATCCTGGAAGAGCGAAAGCAAGCTAGTGGCTCGATCTAGTCTTTGATGATCTAGGTGCAATGGCTTGACCACATGTGAACTTTATCGGCTCAAGCAACTCCTCAAGAACTTCAATTTGGGGAAGTCAAACAAATGACACTTGTTTGTGACAATCAAGCCGCGTACATTGCCTCAAATCAGTTTTCATGAGAGGACCAAACACATTGAAGTTGATTGTCACTTTATTAGAGAGAAGGTTCTATCTGGAGACATCACCACAAGCTTCGTCAATTCAAATGACCAATTGGCAGATGTTCTCACCAAATCATTGAGAGGTCCTAGAATAAGTTACCTATGTAACAAGCTAGGTGCATATGATCTATATGCTGACTTGAGGGGGAGTGTTAGAATATGTGAATATCTTGTGAATATCTTTTATTATCTTTTATTATCTCTTTGTTATCTGTAAATAGGGATAATATATATTTGTAATTATTGTGTATTTATTGCACATCTTCCTATATATATTCACTCCGTTGTGTAGTTCAGAACACACGGATTCATCCTATGATTTTCTCTCTTTCTCTGTTTCTCAATAATCTTTAAAAAAATTAACAGGCAACAGCAAGAAATAGTCCTTGAAAATTCTTGCACTTCACTTCAACCACAAACACCAAATTACAGCATAAAGTGCACAACACCAATGAACCTTGCGTTCCTTACTCCTCCCCATGACATCTAAAATGACAAATGAGACAAATTTATCCAAAAGTTAAAATGTCAGCAACAAAACTTCTATTGTCAAGCACCTTCATCTTTGTCAAATCCCACATTGGCTAAATATATCGCCAAAATAGTCTTTATAATAACTTGGGTGATCCACCCCCTTGAGCTTAGTTCTTGAGATGGAGGTAGACCCTCCATTCTAAGATGGTATTAGAGCCTATCCTATACTTAATGTTAGGCCACCAGCAGATGTCAAATCCTACGTACTTCACACTTTATATGTCTAGTCTTGGACATGAAGGGATGTGTTTAGTCCAAAATCGACTAGGCATACAGATAAAATAGTCTTTGCCGGAGCAATCCTCCCCCTTCATCTAGCTTTTGAGGTGGAGTTAAGCCATCAATTATAAGAATCTTATAATGATACTACAGAAAAATTTTCTTTAATATAACAATGAGTGGAACCATGGGAAATGTAGAAAAGCATTGTGGGACTTCAATTTCAATCAGCTTTTTACACAGGATGTTACAAATTGATGTAGATGAGTTCCACTATGGGAAAGGCATCACATACAGCAACAAGCTCGCTAGCTTAGAACTCACGAGAACACTAGCACACAGAAAGTGATTAATAAAAAGAGCACCAAACAAAGGAGTGACGAAGGAGCTGCCAGAGAAACACAAAATGGTGGAATCAAGAAACAATTTGACCTTTCAACAGATTATATGCCATTAAGTTCCTAGTTCATAAGATTTGTATTTCATTGGTTTGATTGTAGACATGGTTTACAATATGACACTATGGCATTGTCTAATCCATCTAGTTGACCCCACCTAGTGGGACAAGACTTTGATTGTTGTTCTAAGTTCCTAGAATATAGCATGTCTAAACAATTCAAAATAACAGAGATACAAGAAAAGGTCATCATGTTTTAGGAGTTGAGGACATACTTGCTAGACAGATCAAGATTCAGGGATAAGTAATTTGACAGCCCAAAGCGATCTAGAATTCTACTGACATATAGATCTTCTGGAGCTAGTGCAGCACAACACTGGAGAAGAAAAAGGTCAAGTTCCAGACCTTGTTCAGACCTGTGGAAGTAAAGATCTGATATAAGCTTAATATAATGTATCAGTTTCAACCCATCAATGCATTATATAGTAATACAGAACTGACTCACCAGCATACTGATCTGTACCATTCACAAGATGCATCTCCGTTTTTCCGCCACATTCCAGCATGGACTTCAGCACAAAAGACTCTAATCTGCAATGGATGCTCCATAATATAGGCAGAGAAACCATGCGGATGACATCCCCGTAAAGCATGTCCAAAGAAGTCAGTGAAGATTGTTGGCAAGGAATTTGCAGAAGAAACATCAGTCACATCTGGCACTTCAGATTCACTAAAACATCTTCTCAGTGCCTTTTCTAACAGCATGGAAAGCAATCTATGTAATGGAATGTGTACAGATACATCTTGTGAACTAACATTATAGACTATCTTAGGCCAATCAGGCAATGATAGAAAATGTAGGCCATCTAATTCTGCAGGAAAATCTCCTTCCATTGCACTATCATCAACACTAGACTGGTTGCAAGTATTTTCCGGATCAATTTCACCATTTGTTTTCAGTTTACCATCCTTCACCGCATTTTTACCAATTTCAAGGCCATCAGCACAGTTGTCAGAGCATTGCCTATGATGATCTCCACTTGAACTTGCAAGCTTACCAAAAGTATATTTACCTCTTCTGAAATTAGATATTGTTCTTTTAAACGCTGAAAAGTTGCCATCATAGACACTACCACTTTGTGGAGACAGCATGTTAGGCAGCACTCCAGGGGTATTCTCAACTCCCAGCCAATTCTCAATAGCCCTTAAACACTCATATATTAACCAAGTGACAGAACGTGGTAGAAACAAATGAGGAGAGGCATCAGATTTTGACTCAGGAATCTTCGAAGTAGAAAAGGCACTGTTTCTACAGGCCAAAATACATGCAGAGCTTTCCGGGGACAGCCGGCCCCCCTTTGCATGTCTTAGGCTATCCCCATCATCTGATTCATTCTTATTTGAGCTCCAAACAATTTCATCACCCATCTCTCCACTGCTAGCATCAGAAAATGCCCCATCCACCAACAGAGTGTGAATATGGGCTATAGGATGACCTAAAACAAAAGGCAAATGGACCTTATCATTTTCTTCTTCTACAAGTTGACCTGTTTCTCTCTTTGGAGGGCTCATCCCTTGCACAAAGGACAGAAGTCTCATCCAAGTTCTTGAGATGTCCTGCTTGTCATTGGTTACATATTTGGGCACAACTACATGACTCATAACAACTCGAATAGCTTCAACAACACGTATGGTTGTCTTGTACAAATTTACCCACCTGGAAACCTGCAAAAGGATTCAATATATCTGTTAGAGAGCGTATTCTTGAGGGATCAGAAGTGTCTAAAAGATAGAAGTTTATGGGCAATATAGGAATTAACAAGGGTGCTGAAGTGTGTGATCCAAGTGGGTCCCAAGTCTAACGACATTAGCAGGGGCAGGGAGTGAGCATTGAGGGGTGAGGTGTGGGGGAATGTTTGTTAGTATTCTGTTAGGCAAGTCTATAAGAGTAGGGAGTGGAGAGGAATAAGGCAGGCTTTTGCTGTAATAGGAATTGGAGCTGAGGGCTGCTTAGTTCTCTAAACCTTTATCCCTTTGTCTTTGCATTCTGCTTTGTTCATATTTTCAATGCCAATATCTACTTTCAGTATTTCATTTGTGGGTTCCTATCAATATCTTTAACAAAACATGATAAAATAAGAATATAAACATGATTAAGCTATATTTCATAAATCTAAAAATTCTTAAACAGCTATATTTCACAAAATCTAAAATTCTTACCCAACTTCACAACAAGAACAACTTAGAATTATTGAAAAGGATAAAAGTCAGGCTGATATTAATTATTCTTGCACACCTTACCATTTGATAGAAGCAACCAAAAGATATTGAACAAAAGAGACTGGTATTAATGGAAAATCAGAAAAGACAGAATGCAATAACTAGAGAGTGGGATGATAGAGCACTACGCAGCTCTTACTCTCCAATTTCCGAATTCAGCAATAGCCTAGGATATTCCTCCCTCCTACCTACAATATAGACTTCCATCTAACAGAATACAGCCAACATTTCCCACTCCTCAACTCACAACACACACCCCACCCCTCTGCTAATTTCGTTGGCCTTGGGACCCACATGGATCACACACCTCAACACCCTTGTTAATTCCTAAGTTGCCCCTGAATTTCCTCCTCTTGTACACTTTTAGTCCCTTAGGAATTCAGTCTCAAACAATACCCCCCTCTTCAACTACAACCTTGTCCTCAAGGTGGAATTGGGGAAAACTGAGCTGGATATCTACTGCCAACTCACACGAATTCTCAAAATCTGGCATGTCCAACCATTTGATCAACACCTCTAATTCACCCTGGGAGTTCCTTCTTGCTGCCAGCACTTTTGCTGGTTGTAGTTTCAGTTCCCAGTCCTCTGCAAGACCATTTGGCAATGGTTGACTCCTCACATTCGGGGCTATACATTTTTTCAGCAAGGAAACATGGAAGAACAGGATGTACCATTGACTCTGGAGGTAGTTGCAGCCTATAGGCCACCTTCCCAATGCTTCCCAGAACTTCAAAAGGCCCATAAAATCTTGGGCTAAGCTCCTGGTTCACCCAGTTGTTGGCAAGGGACCTCAGCCTACATGGTAATCTTCAAATAGACTTTGTCCCCTACCTCATACTCCACCTCTTCTTTTCTAATCAGCTTGACTTTCCACCCTTGCTTGAGCTCGACTGAGTTGCCATTTCAGCTCCTCCAGGATGGCATTTCTTTCAGACAGCAATTGATTCACATCTTCCACAGCCGAAGGGATGACATCACCCTTGATCAAGGCAGGGGGGTCTCTTCCAAATAAAGCCTAAAATGGGCAAGTATTTGTGCTTGAACTGTAGGTGGTATTATACCACAATTCAGCCCAACTCAGCCACTTAGGCCACTGTTTAGGCTTGGTCCCTACAAAGAACCTCAAGTCTGTCTCCAAGCACCGGTTGGCCACCTCCGTCTGCCCTTCCATTTGTGGGTGGTATGCAGAACTGAACTTCAGTTTGGTCCCTGCTTGTCTGAAAATCTCAGCCCAAAATGGGCTCATAAAAATTCTGTCTACATCAGTAACTATTGTCTGGGGAAACCCATGTAATCTAAGCACCTCCTTTACAAAAATGCCAACAATGTCTTTTGCTGAATAGGGATGAGAAAGGCTGATGAAGTGGGAATATTTAGTGAGCTGGTCCACCACCACCAAAATGGTGTCCAGCCCTTGAGCTTTCGAGAGGCCCCCAATGAAATCCATTGACAAATCTTCCCAAACTTGAGTCAGAATTGACAAGGGTTACAGCAAACCCACGGGTGTCAAAGTTTGGTACTTGCTCCTATTGCAAACTTCACAAGCTTGAACATATTATTGGACTGTTTTCCTCATGCATTCCCACCATAAGAGTCCAGCAATGCGCTTATATGTTCTGAAAAACCCCAAATGGCCCCCCATGGCTGTGTCATGGAACTCCTGTAGGACTAGAGGGATTCTAGGGGAGTCCCTAGGTAAGACTAGCAGGTTCTGGTAATATAACTTCCCCTTTTTCAGCTCAAACCCAGCCTGAGTTTCTACTCCTCTCACCAACTCTTGCCCAATCTTCTTCAGTTTCTCATCCTTCTGGATTTCCTCTTCCAGCCCCTCCCAATCTTGGAATGTAACCGCAGAGATGGCAGCAAGACACATTTTTCTGGAGAGAGCATCTACTGCCCTATTGTCCTTTCCAGCCTTACACTTGATTTCAAAGTCAAAACCAAGCAATTTAGCCACCCATTTCTGCTGTCCCTCCCCCATCATCCTCTAATCCGAACTTTAAACTTCTCTAATCTGTATGCACCACAAATCCTCTTCCCAGGAAGTAGTGCCTCCATTTCTGCACAGCCATCACTATTGCCATTAGCTCTCTTTCATACACCAACTTCATCTGTGCCCTCTCTGAAAGTTTCTGGCTTAAATAAGCTATAGGTCTACCATCTTGCATCAAAACAGCCCCAAGCCCTTTCCCTGAAGCATCCGTCTCTATCACAAATTGCTTCCCAAAACCAGGGACAGCTAGCACGGGAAGTGTACTCATCACTTGTTTCAGCTTTTCAAATGCCATTTGGGCCTCTAACCACCATTGGAACCTATCCTTCTTCAAAAGTTGAGTGAGAGGCCAAGCTATCTTGCCATAATCTCTTACAAATCGCCTATGATGCCCTATTATCCCTAAAAAACCTCTCAGCCCCTTTAAATCTATTGATGCAAGCTAAGCGAGCATGGCTTCAATCTTCTTGGGATCAACTGCTACTCCTTAACCTAAAATTATATGGCCTAGATACTCAATTTCTGGTTGTGCAGAACAACACTCTTGCAGTTGATGAAGAGGTGGTGATGTCGCAGCAATTCCAACAATTGTTGTAGATGACTAAGATGCTCCTCCCCTGTTTTACTAAAAATCAGTATATCGTCAAAAAACACCAGAGCAAACTTCCTAAGAAATGGTTTCAAAACCTTATTCATAAGGGCTTGGAAGGTTAAGGGAGCGTTTGTCAACCTAAAAGGCATTACTAAAAATTCATAACGCCCTTCACGTGTTAAGAATGTTGTCTTCTTGACATCCTCCTTCTTCATTCTAGTATGATGGTATCCCAATTTTAAATCCAACTTTGAAAAAATGATGACCCCTCCCAACTCATCAAGTAATTCGTCTATCACTGGAATTGGAAACTTATCTGGAACAGTTACCTTATTCAAGGCTCGATAATCAACACAGAACCTCCACTTTCCGTCCGTCTTCTTGACAAGAATCACTGGGCTTAGGTACGGACTGGTACTGGGTCTGATGATCCCTAATGCCATCATCTCTCCTATGATCTTCTCTATTTCATTCTTCTTAAAGTAAGGGTATTTGTAGGGTCTTACATGTGGAATTGCAGCACTTTCCTTCAACTTGATGGCATGGTCATGCTCCCTCGATGGTGGTAACCCATCTAGTGGATGACAGATGTCCTCATACTCTTCTAATAGCAGCGTGAAGCTTTCAGGTAGGGTCCCAGTGAGTTGCTCCTCGTTCCTCTCTACACAAGGGATAATAAAATATCCCCCTCCGTCCACCTTCAAAGCCTTCAATGTTGCTCTCATGATGCCTTAGCCCTGTCAAGAGAGGGATCCCCCTGAATGCATTTGGGTATTCCCTCTTCCTCCCAGCTGATTACCAGTTTCTGGAAATTTGCTCGAATGTCCCCTAGACTAGCAATCCATCCCATCCCCAATATTGCATCCACTCCTCCCAAGTCCAGTAAAAAGAAAGGCTGAACTATCTTTACTCCCTGTACCTTGAGTTCTATCCTACTACAAAACCCCAAGCTCCACGTCACTTGGCCAGTACCCACCTCTATAGAAAAGCTCGAGGTGTCATCAACCTCTACTTGCAATTGTCACGCCATGGGTTTGGACAGAAATTGCTCCCCACCCTGGTGTCAATCAAAATAACTACCTCTATTTCCCCAATCACCCCCAAAACCTCAAAAGATTTGTTGATCGTAGTGAACCCATGAAGGTTGTTGAGTGTGTAAGGCGCAACGACTTCAATTCCACCTCGAGAATTTCAACCTCGATCGTCCCCTCCTCTATTTCTTCCTCGAAGCGCCGTCTTCGAAGTCCTCCACCAGGACCAACTTGAAGTGCTTTCGCTTGCATGCATGATCCAGACCCCAACGATCACCGCACTTGAAGCAGAGACCCTTGCGACTCCTTTCTTGAAGCTCCGCCTATGATAGTCGCCTTCCCCCGATCCCCTTGTCCCCTCCTTCTGGAACCCGCGATGCTGCCTCTCTAAACTAACCACCCTTAAGTGATGAGGGGCAAGCTCTAGTGACGTTTGGGCCTTTGGTGAAGTGGCCCAATCCCTAGCTCAGTGGGCCTTCTCCACATTTCCACTCCTTATTCCTCTCTTCTAGCATAATAGCCCTGCCTTTTATTTCTTCCAAAGTCTCTAATTCGAGACTTTTCACTTCATCCCTCAGTCCCTCTTTCAGCCCACTAACAAAAATTCCTTTCATGATCTCTCTGTCTACATGCTTCATGGGCCCGAATACGCTTTCAAACTCTTCTATATAGTCCATTACAGAGCCCAATTGCGTCAATCTCAACAAACGCCCATAGGGGTCCTTGACCACTCCAGGTTGAAATCGGCGCAGCACCCCTTCCCGGAACTATCTTCACAACGGCCATGGAACGTGCTTTTCCCAAGCCTGAAACCAGTGCAACGCTTTGTCCTCAAGTGCTAATACCACCACCTCCATTCTCTCATCACCTTCGATGTTATTCACCGAGAAATATCTCTCGATATTCACAAGCCAGGCCAACGCATCCTCCCCTGAGAACAACAGCAACTCCATCTTCCGGTCCTGGTCGCGTCGCCGACTATGAAGGTTGCCACAACGCAAATTTGGTGGTTGGCTTCCCCAAGAGAACCCATCCCAATGGTGCGAATGACCATCTTGGGAGTTGAGAGGGGGGGGGGAGCCTCGGCCGTCGTGGTGCTAAGACCATGAGTCACAAAGCTCTCTGTGATGGTGAAGAGGGAGTGGTGAGATCCCCCTTCCCATCCTAAACCCACATTCCATCGGTCACTCTGCTCCACTTGGTGGTACCTCCTCCTTGGTGGAGGCATAAGACCTCGAGAACAAGCTTGATGTCATTCCCTTATCAGTTGCAACATCTCATCGAACTTCCTCTCCAACTCGATTCTCCATCAGCAGCTTCAACGATTGAGACCCCACAGCTCCCAGGAAAGGAACTCTAATGCCAAAATGACATAAACAACCAAAAGATACTAAATAAAAGAGACCGGTATTAATGGAAAATAAAAAAAGACAGAATGCACTAACAAGAGAGTGGGATGATAGAGCACTAAGCAGCTCTTACTCTCCATTTTCCTAATTCAGCAATAGCCTAGGGTATTCCTCCCTCCTACCTACAATAAAGACATTCCTCTAACAGAATACAGCCAACATTTCCCACACCTCACCTCACAGCACACACCCCACCCCTCTGCTAATTTCGTTAGCCTTGGGACCCACATGGATCACACACCTCAGCACCCTTGTTAATTCCTAAGTTACCCCTGAATTTCCTCCTCTTGTACACTTTTAGTCCCTCAGGAATTCGGTCTTTAACACCATCATATCTACCAAAGTAGTATTCCTTTAAAGAGATATACCAACTCATTACCTGTAAATGTCCATCCTCGGCACAAGAAGTGAAAATTTTTTCCAAACATCCCAGTAGCATGGTTAGCAGATTGATTTCCTTCACAAGACGTTGGGTAAGAGTGGGCACCGTAAGAATCTGCACAGAGAACATAGATAGCAGAGGATACCTCTTCAGAGGAAGATCACTGCACTCTTTTATGGCCTCATTTACAACACTTGGATAATAAGTGAGGAAAACTTTAGCAAACTCATACTTAAAACTAGGTTCTGCCAACAACTTGAGGAGTAGCTCATGGAGTTTCCTCACAACAACATCAGTTAAAAACCTCTCAGCTCTCACCAGGATACCCAATAAACCATCAGTCGAGAACAACGACCTAGCAACAAAACTGAGCAAACTCTCACTAAGCTTGCAGAATTCCGAAAGCATATCAACCACAGCGAAAGTCAGCTCATTAGCAGCCTTCTTTCTCTCCACAACGGAATCACTAACAGATGTCAGCTTGTCCTTCCAACAATTGAAAAGAGAACCAAGCACAGGCGTAACAGATTTCGCGATTTCCACAGGAAGGGGCTGTATCTGCTCAGCACCCCTGTGCTTCGAGCAGAACCCCTCGTGCTTCCAGGCTGTCACATCCCCACAGTCACAACAACCACCGCCAGTGTATATAACAAAGTAATCATGGCCCTTGTGATCCCCATTCTCAAAACAAGGAACACATATTGCACAAGTCGGGTCGTGTTCACACGTCCTGCACCTGTAGGCTATGTCATTGTGTCCCCAAACTGCCCCACAGACACCCCTCTGCCCAACAGACATCTTGGAAAGGGCAGCAGCAGGGTCACCCTCAAACATTAACCACTGCAGCCACACCATGCTGTGATGGAAACTCTTCTTCATGGTCAGACCCAGTGAAGACTTCTTCGAAACCAGCTTGGAATCTTGCAAGGCTTCCGCCGCTTCCGCATCGGGAGGCAATATAACAGACACCAGCTGAGGTATCAACTCTCTCTTATCCTTAACAAAAGCAACCAAACCTGGCTGGTCAAGCTGCTCCTCAGGAACTCCAAACTGAGCAAGCCTCTGAAAAAAATCCGCAAAAACCAAACTTTAACATACAATCAAACACAAAAAATAAAATAAAATAAAGAATAATCAAACCCTAAAACTTAGCGAATCAAAGATTAAAAAAACATTATCTGCGTTTTACGAACAAGAATAAAAGTAAACCGATATATGAGAAAAAATAAATGAAAAAGCTGAATCAATGCGCAAAGATCCTATGTTTGTGAAATGAAAAAATTAACTGAACAGTGATCAAGTGAGTGAGAGTGTAATTTCAAGGGGAGGAAATAAAAGATTAAGAAGAAATGACGGTGATGGTGATTTGACCCGAACGATTCCATCTTGGGGCGTGAGGGATTGGGAATCGGAGGGCGAATCAATTTCCATGTTATCGGCCATGAGGGAGCGCCAGAACCGAGCGAGGCAACAGCACAAAGAGAGAGGACCGAACCGGGCACCTCCGCTCCCAAGGTTTGGTCTCTGACTCTGAGGAGAAAGGGATTGTTCAATTTCGTAGGTTTTTATTTTTATTTTTTTCACTTTCTGCGAAGAAACAGAGCGAAGAACAGAATCAGAAGAAAGGCCCTAATGCCGGAAATCCCCAATTTTTTATGTGAATTCTAATTCCAAAGTAAATCGATGAAGGATGAGAATGATGCTTTGCAGCTGTTACACACTGCTGCTATCTCGTGCGGCCTTCATATAGCGCTTCCAGTACGTTCATTCCACAGTTTTCTTTATTATACCTCGAACAGGATATTAATTACACATCTACACGAATCGAATCCCCTTGTACATATTTAAAAGCCCGGATTCAACAAAAATGAATTAAGGCCATCTTCACGAGTTTTATAAATATTAAAGAGATCGGCTAATAATGAAATAGTAGATAAATAAGGAATAGAGTAAAAGAACCTTCGTTCCCTCCCTTGACTCCCAAAATTATAGGGTTAAAAAACCTTGATTTTGAGTGATAAAAAAGGAATATATTGCCTCTTACTAACCATGTCACTCCCTTTCTAAGGGTTTGATTTGGAGTTTTTTTGTGACGGCCATTAACAGAATGGAAAAGAAAAGAAGGAAAGGGAATAAATATATGTATGTCACACCTTGATTGAAAGTTTTTAGTACAAGTGAGTGGAATAGAAAGATGTATAATTTTTTTTTTTTTTTGCCTTTTATTTTGTATGTATGATTTTCAAAGACAATGCCAAAACAATCAAACAACATATAAGCATCAAGTAGTCCCTTCTTGTCCCCCAAATTAGAGGTTACTAAATATACTGTAGATGGAGGCATGGAGCGGCTTGGTTGACCCTTGCCGACCTTTCCTTTCCCTCCCATATAACCCTTTCAAACACACATCAAATAGAAATTTCACTTCCCTTCCCTGACTCCTCCTCTGTTCACGTGCTGCCAAACACACCCTAAAATTAATTTCAAATAATAGTCACTTAATTTTAACCTTGTCATTCTTTGTCACTTTCTTCATTTTCATTCTCCCAATCATAGCCTAAGTCAAGGGAGGAGGGCTCATTCCATTTACCACTCAAAACTTTTCATTTTTTCTATAAAAAAGACATCTATTTAAGTTAATGTTCATTTTAGTCTCTGACTTTACAATCATGAATCATTTTAGTCATTCACTTTTAAAATGAGTCAAATTAGTCCCTAATATTAAAAAAATTAAGTCAAGTTAGTCATTCATCCCACTTTTATTTAACATCTTGTCAATTAAATGATAATATATAATTTTAAGTTATATGACATACCATGTATCATATGAAGTATAATAAGTTTAAATAATTTATTTTGATATCTAAAATTGAACAAAAAGTGTCATTTGATAACTTGAAAAGAAGATTTAAATGACTCATTTTATGTAATTTCAGACACAAAAATGAATTATTTTAAATTTAATTTTGCTTTAGATGATATAAGGTATGTCAAATTATCATTTAACGTTATACATCATTATTTTATTGATGGAATGTTAAATAAAAGTGGACAGAGGGGCTAACAGAACTCACACTTCACAATTTGAGGGGCATTGTAAAATTTAGGAACTAAAATGACTCAATAATATAAAGTCAGAACTAAAATGAACATTAACTCAATTTGTTCACAATTCATTATTTCTGTTTTGAAAAAGGAAAAATTGATAAAATATTAATGTAAGTGTTAAAGTGAATTTAGAGTGCATTGGGATTGTCTTTTAAAAAGTACCTTTTTCCAATTAACATTTAAGTAGAGTTTTTATTTTCAAGAGAAACTATTTTGCAATTGGATAGAAAATTTTACAAGCGCTTTTAATTATTAAAAGTACTTATAAGTATATTTAGAAAAACAAAAATAAAATGAATTTTTTTAAAAATCAAATTATATAAAAGGACAATAAAAGCTCAACAATGTGAAAAAGTAATAATGCATGGTGTGATAAACAATCCCAGAGTTGTCTATAAAAATTATAGTATCATTGGCAGCACTTCCCAACCATACTATCTAATACATATCAAAATCACATAGGCAATACATTAGTTCTGTTTATCTAAATGTATATGGATAACTATATGAGTGTCATTTATACCCTCAATGCAAACGTCCGTCCTCCCTCATATGGATAAGAACATTTCTAAATAAAATCTTTGACAAGTATATATAAATGGAAATGATTGTATGTTGAAAAATGAAGCCAGGAACATAGTTGGAATGTAGGCTTACAAGAGGTGTGTGTGTGATTATGAAAAGTGAGAAAGAAGAAGTCTTATTAAAAAGGGTTAGGTGCACAAAAATCTTACCTTTATCAGTTGTCAAAATTATATGAGGGGCGTTTTGTACAATTTTAAAAAATTCAGGGTGTTACGATGCACATTTTAAAAAGTTAGAAAGTAAATTACACATGACCTAAAGTTCAAAAGGGTAAAATACATTTATCCCTCAATAATAGTGAGAGATAGTTTTGGAATGTAATTTTATTAAAAACTACTGCTTTTACTTCTTTTAAAAGCTACGTATCACTAGCTTAAACGAATGTTAGAACCACTTTTCTAATTTGAAGTAATTTTTTTTAAATGTCAACCCAAACAATCTAAAAAAAATACACAAAAGCACTTTTTTAAAAGTATTTTTTCGTTAAGACAAAAGCTAATCTAAACATAATAGCAAGCCATTTTTAATAGTTGAAGGTTTCTTTTGGTATTGTTGTGGCTTTTAAACATCCATTGAGCTCTCAAAAAGATATGGTAGTATTCTTTGTAAACTCTATAGCCCTTCAAAAAATACGAGCTTTATTATTCTAAATGATAACAAAGCCAATTTAAAGAAAATACTTTGAAGAATGACTAATGGCTACCTTGAGTTTCTTAACAAAATATAACAAGTTAATCCGGTTTGTATCACATGGACTTAAAGCAAGATTAATATTTCACTTTACATGTGTGAGCATGTTTTATCTCATGGGAAGAGTTTATGCCAAATAGAAAGTGAATATTATGTCAAGCAAAGTACATGTATAAAGATTAAAGCATAATACGGATTTAAAAGCAAGAATAATGTTTCACTTTGCATGCGCAAGCATAATTATCTCATGGGAAGAAACTGAGCCTAAAAAGAAAGTGAATATTATTTCAAGCAAAGCACTTATTCATGCTTACGAACCAAAAGCATAAAAATGAACTTGAATCGAGAATAATTTCACTACACATGAGCAATCATGTTTTATCTCAAGGGAAAAGATTAAACTTAAAATAGGCGAATATTGTCTCGTACAAAGAACGTGTAAATGCTTAAGGACTGAAGCAGATAAATTCAATAGCAAGAAGCCAAAGGAAGCGATCTTTAGAAAGTAACACAGGACTTCAGAAAATACATTGAAGAATGATGAAATCATGCTAACTCTGGAAGTAATGTGTTACTTAGTCAACAATCATCATAATCGCAAATTAACCTGCACCAAACAGCCAATATTGAAGACTAGAAAATGGAAGAAAGATCAAAGAGATTGATTACGACGTCAAAAAACTTATTTAATTGTGAGCATAGAATGCCAAAGGAAATGGAGGGAAATTTCAAATTTCAAATTTCAAATTTCGAATCAGACCCAATTTTATAACTGGTATATCATCTCTTCTGCCTAATTGATTCATAATCCTAGCTTCTAAAAATAGGAGTTTAGAAACCACGATCAAAAAGTGAAAAGAAAAAGGATGTTGAAACCTCTTCAATACAATGACTTCTGCAACTGATGTGACAAGTCTGTCAGCCTACCTCTCTAAACTAACGTTTCAATACACAATTGTCGATCTACATGTGTCACCTGGCGATCTGATCAAAGGCAATGATCATGAAGAATGACCTGTATAAATGGAGATGCCATACATGAATGCCAATGAGAGAGTTGAAGACATAAGAGTAAAAACTCTAGAAAAATCTCTCAATACTTCCTGTGTTGTTCATTATAATATGTAATCAATCATCTTGAAGTGTAAAAATCTTCTTTTCATGTTTTGTAATGATTTGTATGCTCTTCTTAGGAAGAGATGTGAGAAAGAAGTTGCTCTGTTTCCCAGGTTTGTATTATTGAATATTCTTAAGAAAACATGGGTGTAGGTTAGTTTGAATGGCAACCCTAACCCATAACCTTTATAACCTTGATCCGTTAGTGATTGGAGTGAGACATAGCTTAAAGAGGCTAAGGTAAAACTACTTGCAATATGATGGCAGAGGTATTTGCTCATCATAGTTCAGCTTGGAGAGGCTGGTTCAGAATTAATTGGTTAATGACAATTGGGGCTGTCTACCATTCATTGTGAGAGCTTGGGAAGGCTAATGCAAAGACTATCCGTTTTACTTTCTCAGGTTGACGAAGTTGTTGTTAGTGAAATGTCAACATGTGTTGAGTACTGGATATAGGCAGGTTGGTCGAACCAGTATAAAATTACTTGTGTTCATTCTCTCTTCCTTATTCTTTTATTTTTGGGATATGCATTTTATGATTATCAATTAATTTGCATTAAAAGTAGCATCATAATTATTATGCTTCAGAGATCTACTTTTGAAACTACTAATCCCCATTCCACTACACTTCAAGCAAAAAGCTTGATACTATCTTTTTGTCAAAAGTTTCAAACTTGAAGAAAAATTCAAACAACACGATTCAACCCCCCCTTCTCGTGCACTCTTTTACCAACAAGTAGTATTCGAGCCAAGCCTATAAGGGGTTGAGCATTCCAACGATTGCAGAGGACAAAGATCAAAAGGAAAAAATGAAGGATTGAATTGCAAAATTTTTATATTACATGACATGAGTGAGAGCTTACAGAAGCACGCAAGGTAAGAATACTCAAACTCACTTCTTTATCTTCCTTGAGGTCATTTGATGAGTTGCTACATAATATGCTTACTTCCTCTTCAAAACATCTCTAGTAGAATAAGCCTAGGTTTGATAAAGAAACCATAAAGAAAATATAAATTTTGTTTTCAAATTCTAGGCCTTATAAGCTAAAGTCACAAAATTAAATCAGAAAGATCTCATAAAGTTATTTATGAATTTGAGAACCTTCTTTTACAGCCTCTAAACATCTGAACTGGTCAAATGGCAAAAGATTCAAAATCCTTAAACTTGTGCTTAAAGATTAAAGACCATTGTTTCAGAAAATAAGTTTGAAGAAATGAAAAGGAAATAGGAAGTAAAAACAAATGCAGCCTCATCCAAAATCATTCTCATAGTCACTTAACTCACAAGAAGGGATACTCTTTTGACAAATGATTCTTGAAAAAGAAATCTTTTGAAAAAAGGATGAAAAATCTCCCTCTTAAACAACTAACCAAAGTGGACTCAAGAAACTTGAGTACTAGAATCATTTTCTTTCATATACTATATCAGAAATCTTTCACAGCTCAATAAAGAAAATCAGAAGCAGGATATTCTAGATCTCCAAATGACCTGAATTTGCTGATGAAAAGTATTTAAGGACTATTTTGATAACTATCATTGAGGACTGGAAAAAGGTCTTGAGGAAAAGAGTCTCAAGAAAATCCCTAATCAATAAAAAGAATGGAAGTTGCACTTTCAGAAAATAAATTTTAGAAATCAGATTCTTTAGAAAACATGCTAAAGAGCTCTAAAGAAAATCAAAAAACATTTCTAAGAAAAAAGACAAAGCAATTTGAAAATTCTGGGAAACATGTGCCTCCATCTCCACCTCTGTAGCTAAATATGTGAAAAAGCTTTGAGCAATCAAAATTAGATAGAAACTTCGCTACAAAAGCAGATCGTAACTGAAAAATGCAAAGCTTGGATACTTGAAGATAAAATGAAGTCAATGGGAACTAAAAAAATCCAAAATGCTTCCATTCTTAAGAGATTTAGAGACCTCTGACTATACAGAGAAAAGAATATACTTCTGATACCTAAGGAGAAAATGAAGAATTGACGTAATCTAGCACGCCCATATGCTACGGATAAGAAACCAGCAAAAAGATCAGACATTGAGGTATTGCTAAGATCTCTATAATAATAGCGATATTGATCCTGTTTAGAAGATACATATTCAGCATTATAGATCAATGTCTCTTTATTGATTAACCTTGTGATAGGCCAAATTTTTTATAAAAAAATGATAAAATATGTTAGATGTATTCAAAAAGGATTTTGAAAATTTGCATAAGCTATCATACACAAATCCCTTTGGGTGTTCTCCTCATCATGCCTCTAACCTGAAAATTACAAAAGTCATCAGCACATAAAATCATCTCATTATATGGAAATCAGAAGACTTAAGTATCTGCTGAAAAGAAGTAGGTTAAAACTTGAAGAATAATCAGCATGATGAGATTCAAAATGTAAAGATGGTACAAGAGTTGAAATATTGTAACTCTTCAAGGAACAGAATGTGTTGAAAGGAACTCAAAAAGTAAACCTTTTAGAAAGTGATTCAAGAGTCAGAAATCACTTATTCTAAGTAAAGTCAAACGAGCGGGAAAATTTCCTGAAAGTACTTCATTTTCTTCTCTCTCTTTCTTTCTCTCTCTCTCTCTCTCTCTCTCTCTCTCTTTCTCCCACGTCGCCTCAACCTCAAACAATCACATGCTATCACTTAATAACCAACCACTCTTTACACGTATTTCCTCTCAAATCTGTCTTCTTTTACACACTTTGTAAATCGTTTCATTTCTCTGCCCACTAAAACTCCTTTGCTGAAATTGAAATCATCCAACTTTTCTTTGAGTTTCACCTTTACATTTTCTCTCAAGCTTCAACCACTCTTCTCACAAACATCTCCTCTAAAACGCTGAAAATGGCCGAAGGAAAATCTCATTCCTGTGGCATAGGAGTTCTTCACATGTTCAATGAACCCATTCGTCAGCAACACTATGCTGAAAACTTAGCTCAGCGTCCATTGTCTCCTGGAAAAACTCTTTCAAATGAAGTGATGATGTAAGTCTTTACCCTATAAGAAATTATCTCATTTTATGGGAAGGATTTGTAAACCTTGCTGACAAGGTTTTCACAGGAATGGTGACTGCCTTTTACTCCAGACTGGCACATATATCAAATTCCATGCTAATCTCCTACATCAAAAATACGAACTTTGAACTCAATCTAACTGACCTTTTAAATATTACACAAACCCCCAATGAGGCACTTAGATGCTTATCTTAGAAGAACTGGTTCATGACTCTTGGGGTTCCTGCAGAAGACGTATCAAGTTGTCTCATAGATTCTCCCAAACACCATCCTAACGATATAACATCTACTATGTTAAACTCGAAAGCTCATCAAACTCTCATCCTCATCTAGTCAATTCTTTTGCCCAGACGAGAATGTACACATAAGCTGGTACGGATGGATTGCATACTCTTATATTGTCTACTAGCAAAAAGAAAAGTGAGTTTATCTTGACTAATTTTTTATTACATGCTCCAAGCCATCTCTCCTGAAATAGGGAAAAACACCGCTATTCCCTATGGCATTCTTTTTACAAAAATCTTTCAGTATATGAAATACCCTCTGGCAACTGAATGGTATGAATACATGGAAAGCCTTGTGTATACCTCAACTCATTTCGAACCCCAAGAAGACCAACTGGTGCTGCTACAACAGGAGCCTTAAGCAGAAATCTAAGGATAAGAGAAGCTACAATGAAAAAGGCAGTTGAGTTAGATGAAGGAAAAGAAAGAAAAAGAAGAATCATTGTGCTTGAAGATAGCTCTGATAAGAGCAAAAATCTAGATGTGATCATCAGATATGGGGGTTCATCTGAGAAAAAAACCATGCATTCTGAGTCTAAAGAAGAAACAAGTTCATATTCCTTAACTTCTGGATCTGTGTCTAAGACTTTTCTAAGAAATAATCCAAAAATTAACAAAACCAAATCAAGCTCACAGCCGACAAATCTTTCAACTCCAACCGTGGCTACCTCCAATCCTACTATCACTCCAAATGTTGATTCCACACCGAGTCTACACTAGTTAGCAATGCAACAAAGGGAAATCCTTGAATGATAAGATAAATTAGAAGCTCAGTCAAGAAGACACAAAGCTCTTTTAATAGAGATTTTCTAAGAAGTAAAAGCGTTGAGGCTAATAAAGTGAGCCATAGCTCCTGACACTTTTCCTTTTGATGATGACAAAAGATGCAGAAGAGAAGAGTTGAAGAAAATCTATGCATATATTCAGGGGGAGTTATGCTGAAGAGGGAGCCCAAAATTTGTATTTTACATACTGCATATATTCTTGTTTGCTTTGGAACTTTGGCTACAATATTCTAAACATTATCTTTTGATAAAATGCAATATCCATTATCTATCATGTTTATGTCTAGTTTGATTATCTTATGCTTTGATACATAGATGATTATTTCAAACTTTGATACATATCAATGCCTAATCTATTATGCTTAGCTAATCATATATCATGACTTGCCTATGTATGCTATGCTCTCTTAAGCACTTATTTTGAAATGTTTAATCATTAACATGCTAGAGAAATAAGCACATATTTACCATTGATTAGCTTTGGCAAGTATCCTTAAGAAATGCAAATTCTTTTTATCAGTATTTGGATACTCGAACTTTATTGATGTGTGTAGATATGTATGAGACTACATGAGATGCTCTGTTTAAATCTTATCAAATTTAGTTGTAAATAGTTTTTGAGGACCTTCGTAAACTTGCTTTTAAATGTCTCAAATTCATCTATGATCAATAAAATGATATGAGGATCATCTCAAATATGTTAAGCTTATTTGACCAATAATATGTTATATTCTGATTCAATATGTATCAGTAAGAAAAACTATTTTGAGAAAATGATTTCAAAAATTAATTCATCATTTGATACTTATAAAGTTTCCTAGCTCATGAAAAATAAGCTCACAAAAACTTAATACTTTGATAGAGCTGGGATGGATCCCTGTTTGAGCTTCAGAAACCTCAGATTGTAATTCACCAATATCATTGATATCAAGGTTTCTCTAAGCATTAGAAACTTCATCTGTATCTCTTAAGCTTTTCTCATCTCATGCTCAAAAGGTTTTATCATATACATCTTTGGGCATCAAATTCTTTGTTGAAAAAGGGAGCATAGAAAAAGAAAGTGCTGAATAAGATTTTCTATCAAGAAACAATATCACAAGTATTACTTGTTTATTTATTCAAGCACACTTAAATGTTAGAAAGTCATTTTATAACTGAAATCAAGCTAATTGGCAAACTAAAACGATGATATCTGATTTAGTATATTTTTGTTACAAATTAAAGAAGCTTTTTTTTTTTTAATCTAAATCATAAAAATCACATAAACCAAACAACATTGATTTGAGTCAACTTAAGGCTTTAAAATTTTCTTGAACATATTTAATCATTCCTTAAGAAAATGACTTACTAAGATTTAGAATCATGATGTGTTGAAAGAAAATATGATTCATCATAATATATTCTGTATTCTTTCTTTCAACCTCTCTTCAAAACATTTTCTTTAAATTGGTTTGTCATCATCAAAAATGGGGAGATTGTAAACTCCAAAGCCCTTCAGAGAAGTATGAGCTTTATTGTTTTGAATGACAACAAGGCTAAGTTAAAGAAAATATTTTGAAGAATGACTAATGACTACCTTGAGATATAACATGTTAATCCATATTGTATCATGCAGACTTAAAGCAAGATTAATATTTCACTTTGCATATGTGAGCATATTTTATCTCATGGGAAGAAATTAAGCCAAATAGAAAGTGAATATTATGCCAAGCAAAGTATGTGTATAAAAATTAAAGCATAATATAGACTTAAAGCAAGAATAATGTTTCACTTTGCATGTGTAAGCATGATTTATCTCATGGGAAAAGACTGGGCCTAAAAAGAAAGTGAATGTTATTTCAAGCAAAGCACGTATTTATGCTTATGGACCAAAAGCAAAAAAACGGACTTGAATTAATAATATTTTCACTACACATGAGCAATCATGTTTTATCTCAAGGAAGAGATTAAGCTTAAAAGAGGTGAATATCATCTCATGCAAAGAATATGTAAATGCTTAAGGATTGAAGCATATCAAGTCAAGAGTAAGAAGCCCAAGGAAACGATCTTCAAAAAGTAACATGGGACTTTAGAAAGTACACTGAAGAATAGTGAAATCATGCTAACTCTGGAAATAATGCGTTACTCAGTCAACAACCATCATAATCGCAAATTAATCTATACCAAACAGCCAAGATTGAAGACTAGAAGATGGAAGAAAGATCAAAGAGATTGATTATGACATTAGAAAATTCACTTAACTATGGAGCACAGAACGTTAAAGGAAATGGAGGGAAAAATTCAAATTTCAAATTTCAAATATCAAATGAAACCCAGTTTTATAATTGGTACGTTATCTCTTTTGCCTAATTGATTCATGATCCTAGCTTCTAGAAGGAGGAGTTTAGAAACCATGATCAGAAAGTTAAAAGAAAAAGGACATTAGAATTCTCTTCAGTACAATAGCTTTTGCAACCAATGTAACAAGCCTGTCAGCCTATCTCTCTAGACTAACGTTCCAAGATGCAACTGGTAATCTACACGTGTCACTTGGAGATCTGATTGAAGGCAACGATCATGAAAAAGGACCTGTATAAATGGAGAAGCCATACATGAATGCCGTTGAGAGAGTTGAAGACATAAGAGTAAAAACTCTAGAAAAATCTCTCCACACTTCCTGTGCTGTTTATTATAATATGTAATCAATCATCTTGAAGTGTAAAAATCTTTTTTTCATGTTCTGTATTGATTTGTATACTCTTCTTAGAAAGAGATGTGAGAAAGAACTCGCTCATGTTTCCCAGGTCTATATTATTGAATATTCCTAAGGAAACATTAGTGTGGGTTAGTTTGAGTGGCAACCCCAACATATAACCTTTGTAACCTTGATCCGTTAGTGATCAGAGTGAGACAAAGCTTAGAGAGGCTAAGGTAAAACTATTTGCGACGTGATGATAGAGTTATTTGCTCATCATAGTTCAGCTTGGAGAAACTGGTTCAAGACTACTTATAATGTGGTAGTAGAAGTTGTCTGCAGGTCATAGTTCAGCTTGGAGAAGCTGGTTCAAAACTACTCAGTTCAACTTGGAGAGGCTGGTTCAAAACTGCTCGGTTCAGCTTGGAGAGGTTGGTTCAGAACTACTCGATTAGTGATAGTTGGGGTTGTCCATTGTTCACTGTGAGAGCTTAGGAAAGCTAATGTAAAGACTATCCATTTTACTTTCTCAGGCTGAGTAAGTTGTTGTTAGTAAAATCTCAACATGTGTTTAATATTGGATGTAGACAGGTTAGTTAAACCAGTATAAAAATACTCGTGTTCATTCTATCTTCCCTGATCTTTTATTTTTGTGATATGCATTTTATGATTATTAATTAAGTTTCATTAAAAGTAGCATCATAATTATTATGCTTCAAATATCTACTTTTTGAAACTACTAATCACCTTTTCGCTGTACTTTAAGCCAGAAGCTTGATAGTATTTTTTTGTCAACAGTTTCAGACTTGAAGAAAAGTTTAGAAAACACGATTCAACCCCCCTTCTTGTGTATTCTTTTACTAACACTATTTAGTAAAATAATGCAAAAGTTGCTCTCAATAAGTAGAAGCTATTGAAGTAGTGTTTGATAAATATATTAGGCTCTCAAAATATAAAATGACTATAATGGGCATTAATATTTGTGAGAAGAATAAAAACCTAAAAGCCTTAATTAATGGAAGGATAAAGTTTGATTTTTATGAAGCTTAGCGATTATGGGCCTATTTGGAAGTGTTTTTATGTTTTTGTTTTTAAAAACTATTTTAAAAAATAATTTTAAGTTCAGCTTTAAAAAAAAATAGAAAAACTTGTTTGGCAATTTAATTTTAAAAGTAGTTTTATAATGATGAAAAATAGAAAACTTGTTTGGATAATTTTTTTAAAAAATAACTTTTAAAACTAATAAAACAAAAACCTGTTCGACAAGTTGCATTACTATAAATGATATATTTTAACTATTACATTCAATTAGTGAATCCATGAATACATGTCATCCTTTCTTCCACAACAAACAAAAAGGGGCTTATATCACAGTCAAAGAATCAACAACAATAACCCATTTCTCAGTATCAACACAACATATCACAAAGTATCAACCAAAAATCACAACTTCTGGAACTAAAAAATCAAAGCCATAGACACCCATCATCATCATCACCACATCAAAATAAAGCAAAAAAAAAAAAACCAACAGAACCTAACCATAAAAAAAAAAGAAACACAGAAAGTAAAGAAACGAAAGTCACGACCACCGCCGCGCCTCCACCAGGCCACCACCGCGCCTCCAACCTCCTTCTCTGCATCGTGCCACCTTCCATCCCTCCCTCTCAACGGTGCCTCCCTCTTCTCTGCAATGTCCACCGCCGCACGCCCAACCATCGTGGATCTACCCTTCGTTGGTGGCAGGGGCCAGCAGATCTGGCTTCGCAAAGCTTCACAGGTCGCGGTGGCAGGAACTTTGGTTGCCGTCGAGGGGAGCAACTCACGGCTTATCTCAGCTTCGAGAAGCTTTGTGTGGTTCACACATCGCAGGTGGCAAGATCCATCGGTTGCCGGCATGGGGAGTAGCTTGCGAAGCTTCACAGGTCGCGGCACCGGTGAAGGGCTGGTTCGCTAAGCTTGATGGTGGCAATGCCCTGGTTCATTGCCGGAAGGAAGCATGGAAGCTTTACTTGGCTGTTTCAGTTTGTAATCCCACAAAATAACAAAATGAGATAACGGTGACAACAACTGGATTCGAAGAGAAGAAAAGAACAAAAGATCCATTTAATCACAAAATTGCCACCGTGTTTTTTCCAATTTTGAAAACAATAAAACCAAAAAACAACTCAATTCTATTTTTGGTTTTTAGGTTTTAAATTGTGGGTTTGGTTTTTTTATTTTTAAAAACAACTTGTACAAAACAAATACCCAAACAAATTTTTTTGATCTTTTGTTTTTAAAAATCAAAAACAGTTTTTAAAAACACTAGCCAAACAGGCTGTATATTAGTCTTTTTGAATTTTTCTGAATTTTAGAGAGCAAAAGCCAGTTCTCAAAAGCATTCCATGGAGTGCTCTCAAAAGCACCCCCTAACTTTTAAAATTAGGAGTAAAGCACCCTAGCTTTTTGGTTTAACAAATAGAAAAAAATTGACTTATACTCTTCATAAGCTAGAGCACCTAGTTAAAGAGCATTACCAAACCCACCAAAAGAAACAGTCACCTTTTAATTCATTAGGAGTGAGCTAAAAGTAAGGGGTTTGGATAGTTTATGTACCAAACAAAAAAAGGAAGAAAAGTCACACTTTTATTTATTAAGTAAAAACTAGTAACAGGTTTTTTTTTTTGTTGCCCTGGTCTCACCATCGATAGTAGTGATTAATCCCTTCAGGTGTGTTTGGATTGGTAGAATATGGAGGAATGAATTGGAGCAAAATGGAGTGGAATATAATGGAGTGGAATCGAATAATTTCTCTGTTTCATTATTTGGACATCTTTTATTCTATCTCATTCATCCCAATTTGGGGAATAAAATTGAGAACAATCGTTGGAATTTGATAGAATGAAATCCATATATCTCTCTTTCATTCCATTCAAGTTTGACAAATCCAAATTATGAAGCAAATAAAAGTATCACTCCACTCCATTTCACTCCATCTAACTCCAACAATTCACCACATACCCTTCAAGATGAGAGCTCCCTTAATAAGGTGTTTGGAATTATTTAAGGTGGTAGAATTAATTCAATTCCATTATGAATTGAATTCAATTCCATTACGAATTGGATTCTCAGGTTTGGAATGAACTACTAAACTAGATAATTGAATTTTTTTTATTTTTACTATTTTACCTTTATAAATAACACATCATATTTTAAAAACAAAGTCAATTATTGGTTCTAAGAAAAGCTTTATTAGTGTTATGACACACATATATCCCTTTGAAAGTATGGAAAGATCTTGAACTATTCACCCAAAAAGAGATCTAGAATTGCTTTGTGCATGCACATGCACTAAAGGTCTTAAGCAAATATTATTGTTCCCAATACTATCAAATTGTTGGTCCAGCATTTTGAGATAAAGGATTGAAGTAGCCTTCTATTTCAAACTCACAGTGCAAAACTAGAAAGGAAAATGAGTAGCTTATGAGTGTAACGGAAAAGGTTGATGAAGAAGGGGAGAGAAAGGAGAAGAAGAGGATAACTAATTAAAGGGTATTATAGGCATTTCATTATTTGAGAAGAGCTATTACATTCTTATCTATTGCTACTCTCATATTTCAAATTATATATCATAGTTATGCTAATTAACATTAAATATAAAAATTAAATATTTTTAATTTACCAATTTTAAAATAGAATAAATCTTTGAGACTAATAAAGTATGATAAGTGTTTATATCTTTGTTTTGTGATATTCAAAGAATTTTTGTTTTAATTTTTTAGATTGTATTTTTATATATTTAATTTGGATATTATTTTTTTTAATAGTTCAATTTTCCCAATAAAAATATATTTTAAAATTTTTTTTGTTATCATTTCAATATTACTAATTAAGACTAAATAAAAATAACTATACTAAACTTTCAACTCATCACAAAAAATCTATTAATTTTAACATAATGATTAACTTGTCAAGTTTAATCAAACAAAAATATAACACTCATAAACTATAGCAAAGTATTACTTTAGCATATAATGGTGTCCTAAAATCCTCCTCTGTATGATAGTTGATATAATTAAATAAATATTAAAGAAACATATAATTTCAAATTTTATTTGCATAGTTTATATTACTTTTTTTAGTTACGTTATTCTTTTATTGACTCTACTTTGCATTCTTTGTATATTACAATTTGTTACTATGTCTTCAATGTCATTATTATAATATTTGTATAATTATTGTATCAAAAAAAGTTTAAATAAATAAGTCCATGTTTAGATTTAAATAATTATATTAAAGAAATTAATTATTAGAGGGACATTTAGAGAAATCAACTAAAAACCACTAAAAGTTGGAGTGAGTTACCACCACCTTTTTGTAGAATTCAATTATCAAATAATTTGAATTCTTGAGGTTAAATTGCTTCCAAAGATTTTAACTGAATTTAAAAACACCTCTCCATACTGGCAATAAGTATTGGTTGATGTGAGATTATTTAAAAAAAAATTAAAGAATTATTTTTCATGTTTTTATTTGGATAAAACTTTTTAGAAAAATAATTTAATAATATAAAAGTTATTTTAAAGTAATAATTTTTTAAAAGTTATATTGAATATAAATTAAATTTATATAGAAATGTAAACAAATTTTCACTTTTTTAATAAACAATTTCCTGAAACTTGATTCAACGACAAAATTGTGTGTGTGTGTGTTATTATTATTTTTTTATGTAAGGTGAAGGACAGATTGAATGACAATAGGTGAAAACAATTTTTTCAATTAGATAATGATAGGTGAAATTAAAGCATTATGGTATGTCTTAAAATTATTTGTCCAAGTTTTTTATTAAATAAATAGGTTATCATTTTTCAAATAATTAAATACTTTTTATGATTCCAATTTATCAAATAACACTTTAGCATTGATAATCTTTTACCAAACTTAAAATTCAGAATGAAAAGTCTTACTTCCTTTACAATTTGAGAGTTTAACTTGGAACCGACTTTAAAAATGCATAAAATATGATTAGTTGGCATGATAGACGAATCGTTCATAAACAGTGAGGAGCAAATTATCGAGTATATTAAATTAATTAAAAATAGAAGTCGACTTTAATATAAATGATCAAATTATACCTAAAAGGAAGATTCTAAATTCATATGCATAAATTGCTTAGTGGTCTTTCTTTAACCAACTAATTAAATTATATAATATTTTGGAAACATTTGATAAAAATTGTATTAATTTGAATATACATAAAAGATAAACATAATATCAATTTAATTCTTGAAATATTTTTAACAACTATTTACATCCTGTTTGGCAACCAATTTTAAAAATAGTTTTTCACTTTTTAAAAACATAAAAACAGAAAAACACGTTTGTTAACATGTTTTGTCAAGTTGAGTTTTTTTTTTTTTTAAAAAAAAACTAGAAGTGAGTTTTAAAAACTGAAACACAAAAACACTTTTGAGATGTTTTACAAAACTCTGTTTTTAAAACCAACAAAAACACGATGGCAAACTTGTGAATATATTGAGTTTGTGTTTTTGCCATCCTTTGATTCTTGTTTCCTGTTTCTCTCTTTTTATTTTGCTGGCTTCCATTTCCTATTTCTCTCTGAGTTGGATACGCGCGGACGCGATGATGGACGCGATGCGCTAGGTCGTGGGGCTGACAACGATAAGGGACGTGACGTGAGGATGCAATGCACGAGGTCATGGGAGGAAGAGGAAGAGGGAGACACCACACGGCGATATGAGGGAGGGCGACGGCAGTGAATTTAGCGTCAGTGAAGTGAGGTAGTTCGAGAGATCTGTCACCTGTGGCAACGCGGCAGCACAAGAAGCGATCTGAAGCTGCCGTTCTAGCGAGGCTAGGAAGGCCGATCCAGCATTGACGGAGGGTGCGACGATGAGGAAGACAGGGATGATGGCCAGATCGGGCTTCACGATGGTTTTCTTGCTCGGAGGCGGGCCGATTGGGAGCGCAGGGAAAGAAGATTGCGATGGAAGAGGAGGAGGAGCGCCAACGGTGGTGCTTGGGGCGGAGCAAGGCAAAGACAAGTTGCGGTGGTTGAGGTGAGCCTCACGGCGGCGTGGGAGAGGCTGAACAGGGAAGAGGCTACAGCGCAAGTGAGGGAATATAGCGGTGGTGGTTCACAGCTTTCCTTCTCATCTTTGCTTCTTCTTCTTTTTTTTTTTTGGGACAAAGTTTAATTTGCATTTAATTATGATTTGAGGATTCTGACATTGGTGTTACATCTATATTTGATTCATGGGTTGTTCAGTTTTTAGGAGAGGTGCTGTCGAATTTTCGGTAATCAAGGTAAGTTTGAAATTTATTTGTAGTAATGTTATTTGCCAAACAGTTTTTTGTTTTATATGTTTTAAAAGTTGTTTTTTTAAAATTATCAAAATAGGTTTTTGGTTTTTCATCATTATAAAACTATTTTTAAAGTTAAATTGCTAAACAAGTTTTTCTGTTTTTTTTTTTTAAAAATTGAACTTAAACTTATTTTGTAAAATAGTTTTTAAAAACAAAAACAAAAAAACACTTCCAAATAGCCCCTTAGTTCTTGAAAAGTAAATGTGGCATCACTTTAGTTTTTGGAAGATGCATGCGCATCATTTAATCCCCTTTTTTATCCATTTTTCTATAAATTCATAAACTTATCTGATATCATATACATCTTTCACAGACTAAAATAATATCACATGCATTTCTTAGAGACTAAACAATTATAAAAAAATATTCCAAAAAAATTGATATTGCGTATTTTTTTAAAATTAAATTGGTGTAAAAAATATCTCGAAAATTAAAATGGTGATAAATGTGTTTTAGGAACCAAATTACTAGTTTAGTCTACATAAAATATTATATAAATGGAATTGAGGTGAGTAAGCACCTTTTGATGTCTCCTCACTCTATTGAAATTTATTTTCAAGTCCACTAATCACTATCTCATTTACCCCACTTCTCCATTTTTTTTTCCATGTAACCGGCCTCTTTTTTAGTGTAATAAAAGGAATATAAAAATTAAAAAAATCTTTAATTTATATTAAATATAATATCAAATAATTTCATATAAAATCATATATTTCATATATCTAAAACATATGATTTTATACGTTTAGTTAAGTGCTTAGTACTAGTTAAATTTATTGGTTTTAGAGTTAATTTATCCTCATATTTCTCTCTTCATTTTCACGAACTAACACCAATAAAAAAAGGTAGTACATGGAAAACGTTGCCTGTGTCATTATCTTATTCGATCTTGATTTGGTTGTTGCTTAGATTAGAGGTTCACTCAATCATTATTCTTTCCTCTTTCTTGTGTTATATGTTATACTACTATGGTAACTTATGCGATGCGTAAGATAATAAGTAATCAAATGAAATTAAACAAATTTTAATTTATAGAATGAACTATAAAGGCATTGTTTCAAAAATTTAAAAATAATAAATATATATATTAATAACATTACAATATAACAATAAAAATAATTGATCTAATAAAGAAAGAAAATATTTTAAGATTAATGGTACAAAGAAATTATCATGCATAACTTAACATCTTTTTTTGGGAAGAAGAGGGTGTATTAAAGTTGAAAGTATGTGAAGTGATGGAGGATTAGGTCATGCAAAGGGAGTTATGAGGAGAAAGAGGAAAAGTGAAATCTTTGTGGCAGGGGTGAGTATGGGTTTATACATGAGTGAGGATATAAATAATTTTCTCGCTCATGTAACTTCCCAGAAACATAAACTTTCTGATAACGTTCAGAGCATTTCTCTAAGTAACTTTCTGATACACTTTTTGATAGTCCTTTGGAGCATTATTCCGAACAATGCTATGGCCATCTTTCTGATAAGCATATGACGAATGATATTTTTTATTTTATCATTCTGAGCACATATATCTACTTTTGAGCATATTCTGAGTATCTTGATTGAGCTTTGAAGAATTGTTCTCAGACTTAGCTAGAGGAAGTTTTCAAAAGGAGATTCATGCAATGCAATGCAATGTTCAGAAACATATCATATGCATAAGATTCCTTATACAGTAGAAATGGTCTTCAACTAAGGGTCTGGTAAAGATATCAGCAATATGATATTCCATGTTTATAAAACTTGGCTCAACATCACCTTTTTGAACATAGTGTCTTGTGAAATAAAGTTTTATGCCTACATGCTATGATCCAAAATATTGTATGAGATTCTTTGCAACATTTATAGCACTAGTATTATCACACATAATAAGGAATCTTGGAGTACCTTAAGCTAAAATCTTCAAGTTGACTTATGATCCATAACATTTGTGCATAACAATTTGCAGTATATACATACTTTGCTACTACAATTGATAAAGTTATTGTATTTTGGTTATTGCAAGACCAAGTTATTAAGAAATAACCAAAGGGAAAAAAAACATCCACTTGTACTTTTCCTTTCAACTCTATTTACAGCAAAATCAGCATCACAACATCCTACAACATTAGATGTGGTACCTAGGGCAATCAAACTTGAGAGTTTAAGTAAAGTCGTGGAGTCTTTGTAAACTCAATTTGAAAACTCGTTCGAGTTTACCAAATGATAAAAAATATATACTAAAATAAATCAAATAGCACATCAATAGTTTTAGACATCCTAAAATGCACACAGCCAACCCAGCACAATAACACAAATCAAAGACAATTCACAACTTTTTCCCATAATCACACATTTGCACTCATAGTTAAAATGACCTCACATAAAATTTTAGAATAAAAATTTTAGAATAAATAATATAGTATCAAAATTCATGAACAATTTTAATAGTATATAAACAAAAAATTTCGACATACTTATAATAGGTTATGGAAATTTACACTGAAATGGGTCAGGGAAGTATGGACGAATATAATGTAACCAATTATGGAAAGTTGACGGAAATGATCTGTAGACGCAAAAGGTATCATTGGCATATTATTGTTAGCTCCAAAACCCTACAGAAAGCTTAAGTGCCAAATGTTTTGAGTAATAACATAATTAATTTCGAGAAAATACCTAAAAAATGACTAATGTTTCCCTTGAGTTTCTTGAAGCAATAAATAGGTCTTATCATGTTAGCATGCACGGTTATTAAAACAAAAATATTTCCACATGACATATGCAAACATGATTAATCTCATTTGAAGAGATTGAGACTTAATGAAAGTGAAAAATATATCATGGAATGAACGTATATATGCTTAACGGATTGAAAAAAATTCTCAAGTTCAAGAAATCAAGGCTCAAATTTTTAGAAAGTAACATGTAATTTCAAAAGTACATTTTAAGTGAAGATTGCAATCCAACTCTGAGGCAAGTGTACACTACAACCTTCAATCCACATGATTGTAATCGTATCATCATCAACAACTTTGATTAAAGACTAGAAGATCAAAGAGAAGATAAGAAACTGTTACCTCACTTTTGAAAGCACATTTCAAGTAAAATGGTTCACTTTACAAGCACATTTCAAATTTAAAGTCAAAACCAGTAAATGATAGACGTGACATATCTTCTGCCAACTTGGTCAACTATCCCAGCTTCTAGAAGGAAAAGTTTAGAAATCTCATTCATAAAGTAAAAAGTAGTTTCTAAAGGCAGCCTCGGAAACCTCTATTTCATAACAGCATCTGCAACAACTCTGATAATGCCGAGCTACTCTTCTATACTGCATTTCCAAGACACAAAAAGAATATTAACAGGTATCACTTGGAAGATAGCTCAAGGGCAACGTCATAAATGTGTGTCAAGTATGAATAGAGATGTTGTGTTTACAACGTAAGAGACTCTTGCTCATCAAAGTGCTGAAACATTGAAGAAATCTCCCTTCATTGTTTCTAAAGTTTATTATGACTTGTAATCAGTTTCTTCCTTGTAAAAGTCTTCTTTCTACATTCTCATTAGATTATACATTATTCCCAGGAAGAATAGTTAGAAAGAAGTCATTCAAGTTTTCGAAGTCTAATATTGTTCATCTTTCAAAAACTTGAGTGTTGGTTAGTTTGGGTGTTCAAACCCAAACACAAACCTTTGTAACCCCAATATGGTAGTGATCATTGTGAGTTAGCTTGAATAGGCTAAGTAAATACTACTTGTAATGTGACAGTAGAATGAGCTACTGGTCATAGAGTTAGCTTGGAAAGATTGGTCAAAGACTACTTGATTGTGACAGTAGAGTGAGCCAATAGTTGCGGTGTTAGATTGAAAAGGTTGGTCAAAGACTACTCAGGTGTAACAGTAGAGTGAGCTACTAATCACTGGTAAGAATAGGTCTGTGTGAGAATTGGAGTAATTATATCTAATGATCATGTATAGGAATGAGCTAAGTTCTGAAGTCTATTACCTTAAAGTAGTCAAAGCGACAAAAGTCGAGGGCAAGATGAGTTGAAGTAGCAATTGTTCTAAGTAGTCCATTATCTTATGTGCTAAGTAAAGAGTTTTAGTATTGATATTAAGGCCAATATGTTTAAGTTATAATTTAACAGTGTATGCTTTATATGATGTGTATGAGATTCCCTTTGATGTACCGAAGGCACGTAACGTTGAGAATAAATTACTATGATGTTGAGTAGTATGACAAGTGTATATTAAGAGATTGGATAATAAAATGAATCCACTTTGGAGGGATGGTTTTAGAACTTTAAAATGAATCTTTAATATGTATTGCATGTTCACATTTTCTTAATAAACCGAAGTAGCTGGGGCGATGATGATGACATGGATTTTAGTATATGTTTTGTGGATGCCTTAATGAGAATTTTAAAATTCTAACCCCTATGTGTTTGTGTTTCTGTGTTGTCTCTAGGTTGATCCAGAGAACAAGAAGCTTGATGCTTGAAAGGAATTAGACTTGTAGTAGTTTAGTAGTAGAGACTTGTGTCTGAAGTACATTTTAGAATTCTCACTCCTATGTATTTATGTTTCCGTGTCGTCTCCAAGTTGATCCAGAGAACAAGGAGGCTGCTACATGAAAGGAATCGGACTTGTAGTAGTTTAGTAGTGGAGACTTGTATCTGATGTACTTATACACACACACATAAAAGATAACAGATGTACTGTAAAGCTCTTAGAAGAGCTTCCTTTTATATTTCACTTTGTATTAAATAAATACTTTGTATCTTGTGTATATTTCAATAGAATTATGATCTAGTTACTATTCGATTCGCTCCAATTCGTTATAGCTACTTAGGCAAGGTCCACTAAATTTGTAAGTAACAACTCCTGAGTATAATATCATGGCTTAAGGATGATGTTGTACTTGGGAGGATGTTACATTACATGTATATATACATATAAATATATATATATTAGAGATATATCAGTTAAAGTTTTAGATCATTTTTTTTTTGTTTTAAAAAATTAGAGATTTGGAGAGGGATTATATCTTTTAGTTAGGGTGATTGTAATTTGTAGAGATTTAGTGATAGATTATTATTTAAAATTTAAAACTAAGATATATATCTTTTAAAATTTTTCACATTCTCTCATAATTTAAATATTAGTTGTGGGTACTATTGATATTCTAAAATCTTATTTTAAATTTTAATTCTTAAAATTAATAAATTTGTTAAATATTTAAAATTATCTTTTTGTCCTTAATGTAATTTGGGTTGATATTTTAATTGGCTTCATTAACTAAGTCTTTCCTAATTTAATAATTAATACTCAATTAATTTTTTAATTGACTACTCTAATAACTCATAAGAATGAGGTAATTAATATAAGAGAAAATTGGAGATGTTACACTCTTTGTGGGGGAAACCGTGGTATATCTTCTAGAAATACCTTATGATATTCTTTAACAATGTGAATCTTAGAAAAAGGGAACATATCCTTGATCATCTTCTAGGGAATCCAGGTACAAACTACTGGATTGCACAAGCTTCAAGGGGTGACAGTAAAAAAATTATAGCTTTATTAAAGCAATAATTCACCATAACATGGGTTGCTAAAAGCCAATCTATGCCTAAGATTAAATCAAGGTCAACTAAAGGAAGACATATCAAATCAACAAGGAATGACATACCCTCTATTTGAATAGGACAATTCAAGCATGTTAAATAAGTCCTAGTTGGTTTCGCGATAGGAGTTGATACTACTAATTTAAAGGAAAGCTCAAACATAGGTGATTGTGATCTATCTATGCAACTTGAGAAATGAAACAATGCATATCACTAGAATCATATAATACGGTTAATGAATTTCCATAAACTTTACAACTACCTTGAATGGGATCCTCTAATTTAGATGCTTCCTTTGCTGAGGGTGAAAACTTTTCATGCTATTGTGGCTTAGAATAAGATGTTGTAGGCTTGGTGGGGCATTCCTTGATACGTATCTTGGTTGTCCATACTGTAACACCCTAAATCTTAACCTAATACTACTAGTATGTATTTAGGTTAATCTTTAAAATATTACCTCTTGGTCTCATTCTTTACTTGAAAATACTTAGCGGAAATATGGGTAAAATTTTTCTTTTTGGAATTAAAACCAAAGTGAGAGCCACGCATGATTCTTTGAACGGGAATTCATACAAGTCATATGAGCAAATCATAATAAAACACATAAATAATATGGGCACATCAACTGATTACATATATATAATGTGCCTACCAAAAGGCAGGACTATTCAGTACATAGGAAAGCAAAACACAACTGAAATGCAAATACAAGGAAATCATAAAAGCAAGAACAAGGAAACCATGAAAGCAACACCCATACCCGTGTGCACCTAGAGCAGACAACCTCATATACAAAAGAAGGTTTGTCCTCAACTATGTGGCGTGTGTGCACTAACTACTACCCATCCTATGCCCCTACTCCTACTGGTCCGAGTACTGAGGGGTGGAATCGATCCACTGGCGGATCTCGACGGGAGTGGTCGTGCGGATCATCGGAGCATGTCCACCACGGCGAGGGCGCATGGATGGCCTACGAGCTAACCTCGGCTGAACCACTGTCTCCTCACTCCCGGCTCTCATCGGTGGGGGAGCGGGGCTAGAGCTCCAACTGTACATATGTGAGGGCGGGTCCTCTGATGGATCCGTCTCTGAATACTGAGTCCGGGACACGTACTCCGGGTAGTCACGTACGGCTGACGACTAGGGCTACATGCGGAGGATCTGCTCGTTGCGTGGTCTAGCTCGCTCGAAGGTCGTGTTATGATGGTAGGGGGCAGTCGGGGTGAAGCGGTAGCTCCGTACTGGGTGCGCAAAGGGTCGTCCCATAAACATAAATACTCTGACAGTGTAGCGACCCTCAAAATGGTATGACCCGAGTGCTGGGTCATGGTGCAGCTCCCATGTCGGGGTGTTGATGAAGAGTACGAAAGTCGCCATCTGAAGATATGACGGAAGAAAAGAGAGAATGAATGAGAATCTTCTAAAAGAATTCTTAGTAGGGTAATCCCTACCTAAGTGACATCATCATATCCTCAGGAACCTTGGGTTTTATTTCTAAAAAGGTGTGCATGCATATAAACTCCTTTTAAGTTAGTTTTCTAAAGTATTCATTATCCAAGGTCCATCATATTTTATAATGCGTCTTATGACTAAGCATGGAATATACTAATGACATGAATGCCTCATAAAGGTAAGCCAATCAATAGAATAACTAAGAAACATTATAACATTGGCATAAGGTGGTAGGTATAGCACATGTGACATTTTAAACTTTAACTTTCATCTCATGGGGCCACCCTAAAACATCTCTAGGTTATGAGCTCATACCTTAACTAGTCGTCACTAGCTCTTACTCATTCTATGATAAGCGTAACATAATCCCGACTTAAAGTACGGGCTAGGGGGCAAATTAAGGATCACCTCTTAGGGTCATTTCCTCTTTGAAACGCTCTACTAGCAACTAGTGCATTGTAGTATTGTCCGCTTTGGCAAGCTCTATGTCAATACCCTCACGGATTTGTTTTCTTGGGGATGCTCGGCTAAACCGGTGTCACCCAAGAAGGCGTCTCAGTGTTGTGTCACATTTAAGTTCTCATGATTTTCAAAAAGACCATTTTCTAGGTTCCTCAAATTTGATGGAAATTCGGCAAAGATGACTACTAGACCGAATTTCCTCAAATTTGCTTATGCCATGAAAACATATAGGACATACACAAACATTTCTTATGGGGTATAGCATATCATCATGTAAAACTTCTTTATAGCACATATCAACTTATCGTAGACAAAACTCATGCATCATGCATCATGAATTAAGCATCATAAAAACTCAAGACGTTTTAATGTCTTATGCATTGACCCTTAAGGTCCTTAACTCACGTTCTAAGTTATTAATCATCAAACCTAATCTCTAGGGTACCTATGTAGTTATAACTAAGTATTTCTCACCTCGCACTATGACCAAGAACATCTCTAAACCTCAAGGATGCAGAATTTATAATCCTAACTTTATGGGTGCCTAGGAGTCACAACAGTGACCCTTTCTAAGTCTGGTTTGTTCCTAAGGCTTCAAGATCAAGTCCTAAACCTTTTATGAGTCATTCATACATATTTAAACTAATTTAAATCCATGATTATCAAATCTAAACCTTGCTGGACAGAATCCAGAAAATTCAATAATTAAGGGATCTAGAACTCTCAAATTAATTCTTTTCTAGTTTCTAACTTATCTTATCTTTCACATATGAGTCTTAACATTATTTTTACTTAAACATAAGCATATTATCATCATTAAAACAACACATACAGTGGAAAATAAATAGCAAGGCAGAACCAAAATGTGCATCTCCATAAAAGGCATAGAGCATAATTTTTCAAGCACATAGAATACTAGTTTCTCTTGGAACCTTTTTAGAGCTTTCAAAACTCATTCATAAACACTTTTATTTTTCAAAATCATAAAAATGCTTAAGAGGGCAGTGGCTAAATAATTTTCATCTCAAGAGGTCCTAAATTCATAAAACTTAATTCTACATATTTCTTATACTCATATAAGCTTAGGAAAATTATAAAACATAATTTTCAATACTTGGAAACCTTAAAACCTCTTAAGGCCGAAATCCCAACTATGGAAAATAAATATTTTAGACCTTTGTTTGAGACCACAATGGGCAAGTCCTTGAGCTCTAGGTTCATTAAAGTGATGGCATAAAGATAAACATGCTTATGCACTTGTTTTAGTTTTTGTTAGAAAGTAAAGTGAGAGCATAAAATAAATATGAGATGCATCATATTATTATCTTTGATATTTAGGTGAGAACTTGAAATGTAAGCATGCTAATGCATAGCTTGAAATATAAACATGATAATGCAAGTTCTTTTATTATCTTGGTACTTAGTGATAGCAAGGAAAATAAACATGATGTGCAAGACATAAAAGTAAACATGATGCAAGGTTCATTTTATGGTTAGCTAGAGCTCATTCAAGACTTTAACAAGATAACAACCCAACACATATCTCATTACAAAGAGAGCTTTAGAGTTACTTGAACCAAGTTCTCAAGGAATCATGAGGTTCTTGAACATCATCATCAAGCTCAAGATAAATAAACTTTCAAAACAAAACAAACAAAATCTCAAGGATCAAAATACTAAAACCGAAAACCTTTCAAGAGAGAAAGAAAGTGAAACTAAGTCAAGTTCTTTATTAAATACCCAAAACCCCTATCTAAAGAAAGATCTCTAGAACGTGCCGGCCAACTTTAAGGTTAACAAGGGTAGGCTTGGGCTTTTAGAAATCCTTAGATTAATTTTCTTAAGTTGAAAAACCATGTGAGCTAAGTATAGTATAGATGAAGTTAAAGGAAAGGAAAAACTCAAGCTCTAGAGGTTCCTTTGAGATGAACACATAGTCATTCTCTAGGAGTCCTCATCATTGAGCTATCATGTGCTCTTCAAGGCCTCATGGCCGAAATCACAAGGAAGGAAAAACAAAGAAAGTTTCAAAAGAAAATCCAAGAGAAAGCTAGAAAGAACTCATTTTCAAGAAAAACAAAGTTTAGCAAACACCCCTATCTAGAGTGAAGACACAAAGCTTGAACTTTTGAAAAGAAAAACAAGATGATGAGCTCCTCCTTGGTGCTTGATGGTTTCGGACAAGAGGAAGCAAGAAGGTTGGAGTTGTGTTTCAAGTGAGGTTGTGTTTGAGGTGTGGTGCTTGAGAGGTTTGATGATGGTTCAAGGTTATAGGGTGGTGTTTCAAGGTTGAGAGATGATGATGAGAGGAAGAGAGGATGAAGATGAAGATGAAAAGAAAGGAAGAACTCTCTTGAAACTTGAGAGAAAAAGAAAGAACTAGCAAGACAACTCTAAAATTCTAAACTTAGCAAATGCTTCAAAGTGCAACTAAGCTATCACAAGCATCCTATTTATAGAAAAACAAAACAATGAGGCTCACCAAGGGAGGCCTTTGGCCGTAGCATTAAGGGGAAAAGGGAGAGGAAAATATCTCTTTGATTGTGTCATAGAAGCATGGTTTGAAGTATGGAAGCTATGCTACAAAGTATGGCTTGATGTGAGTTAATTTTCTATCAATTTTTGATGAAATTAGGCTTCTAGAAACAATGCATGGCTGGAACTTTTCCAGCCACAAATAAATGGAGAAAATGGGCTATTTTAATTAGTTATTTACTTGGAAAATCAAGCTTGATTGAAAGTTATGACAAGGTATAGTGTATGTGACTTGAGGTATGGCCTTGGAGTGTTGAAAAATTGAACATGTGATGCATATGGGGAGGGAGGAGCTTCGGCCAGAATTCAGATAGCATGGGGGAGGATTTTGCTTCCATGTAATTGGGTGCTAATGATAGGATTAAGTGTAGGTTAGTTTAGGTACAAGGTTAGGAGTAATTAAGCTTAAGTTTAGGTAACTAAGAATGTGATTTAAGGATTTTATGACAAGATTAGGAGTGCTCATACATCATTAAAGAATTTTAAACTCATTTATGAATAAACAATGTGTAACACAATTCCATGATTTAAGGAATTGGAAAGAGAAAACACTATTCAAGATTCTATGACTAGGAGTCTTGAAATTAAAATATGATTTTAAGTTGTAATTAAGCACTTTTAGGTTCTAATCAACTTTAATAAATTATTTTGACTCAAGATTAATTAAGAAAATTAATTAACCTTCGATTAGAGCCTAATATTGCTTAGGTTTGCTTAATCACGCGATTAAGTGTAAAAACACGAAACTAGGGGCAAAACCGTAATTTTGCACTAATTTTGCCCGGGACCTCCGGGACCAAAACTAAAGTCACAGTCTATATGAAAACGCCTTTTAAAATCATCTGGAGAAGTTTCGGGTTCATCCGGCACTTGCAAACGGGTAAAACACCGTAGGGGCGTTTTGGTCATTTTGACCCGAAAACTCGAAAAACGAGATTTTCGATCCCGGGAAGGTACACAAGTCATCTAATCCCCTTCTAACATTGAGTTTGCCCTTCGAGTACTGCCAAACCGACTTTCCTCGAATTCCGGGCTGAAAATGACCTCAGGGGCATTTTGGTCATTTTCACTCTAACAGAAAAATCGAAGCGTTACATTACTCCTCTCCTTAAAAAGAATTTCGTCCTCGAAATTCGTTACCTTAGAAAAGCTCTGGATATTTTGACTTCATCTCTGACTCTAGTTCCCACGTGTATTCTTCCGACTTGTCTCGTCCCCACGCCACTTTCACCAAAGGAACAGACTTGTTTCTCAACTGCTTGACTCCGTGATCCACTATTCTCGTAGGTGGTAGATTGAAAGTGAGGTCCTCCCTCAACTGTACATGCTGTAGTTCTAGGACATGGCTAGGGTCAAACTCATATTTACGTAACTGAGAGACGTGAAAGACATCATGAAGGTTTGACAGATTGGGTGGTAAGGCTATTTTATAAGCTACAGATCCGATTCTCTGAAGAATTTCAAAAGGACCGTGAAATCGAGGACTCAACTTTTTAACTTTCATGGCTCTTCCTATTCCTGTAGTGGGGGTGATTCTTAGAAATGCATGTTCTCCTTCTTGGAACTCCAAGGGCTTACGCCTTTTGTCCGCGTAGCTTTTCTGTCGACTTTGAGCGGTTAAGATTCTTTCCTTGATTTTCTTGATTTGCTCCGTCGTTTCCCTTACTACATCAGGTCCTAAGACCATTTGTTCTTCGGGCTCGTACCAACACAAAGGTGATTGGCACTTCCTTCCATATAACGCATGGTACGGTGCCATACCGATACTCGCGTGATAATTGTTGTTATACGCAAACTCGATCAAAGGCATATACTTATCCCAACTTCCTTTTTTGTCTAAGACACAGGCTCTCAGCATGTCCTCTAGGGTTTGGATAGTCCTCTCTGACTGACCATCCGTTTGTGGGTGGTAAGCAGTGCTCAAGCACAACTTTGAACTAAACGCCTTTTGAAAGGCTCCCCAAAAACGTGACGTAAACCGCGGATCTCGATCCGAGATTATCGTCGATGGTACTCCATGCAACCTTACTATTTCTTGGATGTAAAGCTGAGCCAACTTATCCAACGAGTACGTGACTCGAATAGGTAGAAAGTGAGCCGATTGAGTCAGTCGATCCACAATTACCCATACGGCATCGTGGCCAGCTTGGGTCCTTGGCAGTCCTGTCACAAAATCCATCGATATACTTTCCCACTTCCATTCAGGGATTGACAGGGGTTGCAACATGCCAGAAGGTTTTTGGTGTTCGATCTTAACCTTTTGATAGACCAAACACTTACTCACCCAGGCGACCACATCCTTCTTTAATCCGGGCCACCAAAACATCCTTTTCAGGTCCTGATACATTTTGGTAGTACCAGGATGAATGGCAAAGTGACTCTTATGAGCCTCCTCCAAGATCTTCTCTTAGAGGTCGCCATCTTGTGGCACACAGATTCGCCCCTCAAACCTTCACAACCAGTCGAGGCCTTGCTCAAAACCCTTCAATTTACTGGCCTTAATTGCCTCTACTGTCTCCATAAAGTCCTCATTTTCTCTTTGGGCAAGCATGATCCTTTGCTTAAACCCACTGGTCACTGTGAGATGACTCATCACGATGCCATTCTCTGTTAATGACATCCCCAGACTCATATCCCTAAACTGCTCTATTAACCCAACTTCGTTAACCATCATACAAGATAAACGTAACGACTTTCGACTTAAGGCATCGGCGACTACATTAGCCTTGCCGGGGTGGTAACTTAAGCCAAAATCGTAGTCCTTGAGGAATTCCATCCATCTCCTTTGCCTCATATTCAACTCCTTTTGATCAAAGAGATGCTTGAGACTCTTATGATCGGAGAAAACTTCAAATCTTACACCATACAAATGGTGTCTCCACATCTTTAGAGCGAACACGATGGCTGCTAGTTCTAGGTCATGGGTGGGGTAGGTTACTTCGTGAGGTTTGAGTTGTCTGGACGCATAGGCTACCACTTGCCTGTTCTGCATCAACACACAACCTAAACCCTTGCCAGAAGCATCGCAATATACCTCGAAGGGTACATTGGGGTCAGGTAGAACTAAAACCCGGGTTGAGGTGAGCTTTTCCTTAAGCGCTAGGAAACTCTTTTCACATTCGGGGCTCCACTCAAACAGGGCATTCTCTCTAGTGAGCTTGGTTAAGGGTAGGGCTAACTGGGAAAATCCTTTAATAAACCTACGGTAATATCCAGCTAAACCCAAAAAGCTTCTAATCTCAGTCACAGAGGTTGGTCTATCCTAATTCATCACAGCTTCTATCTTACTTGGGTCGATAGCTATGCCACCTTTTGACACAACATGTCCTAAGAACTTTACCTCCTCTAACCAGAATTCACACTTAGAAAGCTTCGCATACAACTTCTTCTCCTTTAGCACCTCTAAAACCAGCCTCAAATGACGCTCATGCTCCTCGTGGGTCTTCGAATAGATGAGAATATCATCTATGAACACAACCACGAATTGATCTAAATAGGGTCTAAAGATCCTATTCATGTAATCCATAAAAACTGCGGGAGCATTCGTCAACCCGAACGACATCACATTGAACTCAAAGTGTCCGTACCGAGTTCGAAAGGCAGTTTTAGGAATGTCCGAATCTCTAACCCTAATCTGATGGTAACCGGACCTTAAATCAATCTTAGAAAACACTACTGCTCCTTTCAATTGGTCCATAAGATCATCAATCCTAGGCAACGGGTACTTATTCTTTATGGTCACTTGGTTTAATTGCCTATAATCTATACACATCCTCATACTTCCGTCCTTCTTCTTCACAAATAAGACCGGAGCGCCATAAAACTTTTCTGCAACAGCTCCTCCAACTGGGTTTTTAGCTCTGCTAGCTCCAAAGGTGACATCCTACATGGGGCTATAGAGATTGGTCCTGTTCCAGGAACCAACTCTATGGAGAATTCAACTTTTCTCTCGGGAGGGAATTCAGGTATTTCGTCCGGAAATACCTCGGGATAGTCTCTCACCACAGGTATCTCACCTAGGTTCTGCTCAAAGTCTATATCGCAGGCGGCTAGGTGAACATATCCCTTAGTTTTTTCCCCACTACAGAAGACCTCTACGGAATTTAGGTACAGCCTAATGGGTTGAGTGACGTTTTCGGGAGGAGAAGGGAAAACTACAGTTTGGGTTCCACAATCTAACAACACACGGTTGGCGTGAAGCCAATTCATGCCTAAGATAATACCTATGTCTTTCAAGGGTAAACAAATTAAATCTATGTTAAAAGACCTATTTTCTACAACAAGATGACAATTTAAACAACAACGGCAAGTATTAATAGGGCGATTTGTAGGAGTAGAAACTATAAGATCAAAGGGAAGTTTAGAGACTCTTCGATTTAAGGACTCGACATTAGCAAGTGAAATAAAAGAATGAGTAGCACCAGAGTCATATAGTACAGTTAAGGGTTTACCGTTTACTTCGCACATACCTTCAATGAGATCATTGGACTTCTTGGCATTTTTCGCATTAAGGGTAAAGACTCTTCCTCGGTGTTGTGGTCGGGGGTTCTGGTTCGGTGTTCCTTGGCTGGCGCAGTCCTTCGCATAGTGGCCAGGCTTGCCACACTTGAAGCACACATTCTGACCGGCTAAGCATGGGCGATTCCCGTGATTCTTCTTGCATTGGGGATAGACATCAGCAGATGCTGTTCTGGGGTAAGCAGCAGGGGTTTGTGGTGCCTTGTTCTTGGCCCCACTTGGTCCTCCATTGTGGTTCCGGGGTCCACCCAGTCTACAGGGTTGATTGTTGTTGAAATTCCTTGGGCCTTGATGTTGAAATGGCGGCCTTTGGTGTTGCTTGGATTGTTGGTATGCAGGAGCTCTTGGTGGTTGTTGTTGTGGTCAGAACTGGTTGGTCTGGTAGGGATTGTAGTGATTCCTTGAAGGGTACTGCGGTTTGAACCTCGGGGCTTGAGGTCCAAGTCCCTTAGCTCGTTCCGCTCGTGTAACTTGCATCTTCTGTTGCCCTTCTTCAAGAATCTGGCACTTGTTGACCAGAGTCGGGAAAGCTTTGATCTCCATATGGGCCACGGCGTAGTTCATCTCTGCCTTCAGACCGGCCTCATACTTGACGCATTTCCAAACCTTATCGGGGTTCCCTTGAAATACCCGAGAAAACTTGATCAGCTCCTCGAATTTAGCAGTGTACTGGGCAACCGTAGACCTTCCCTGGGTCAGCTGCATGAACTCGATGTCTTTTGTATTCCTCACAGACTCCGGGAAGTACTTCTCGTAGAAGTAAGTCTTGAACAGCTCCCAATCAATGGGAGTTCCAGAAGCTTCTAGCAGGCGCTTCGTGCCGTTCCACCAGAACTCAGCATCCGACTTCATCATGAAGGCGGCAAAGGTGACCTTCTGCTCCTCCGAGTAGGCAACCACAGAGTAGATTTTCTCCATGTCCTTGATCCACTCATCAGTTTTGTCGGGGTCCATTACCCCTCGAAATACCGGCGGGTTCGCCTTGCGAAACTTCGCGGCGGCTTCTTCCACTGCCTCAAAGAGGGGAGGAGGGGGAACAGGAGCAGCATTCGCTTGTTGATCCATCCGGTCAAACATCCGTTCCATGGCTTGCGCCATGCGACTGACAGCAGCAGCAGTCGCATTATCTTGGTCAGCAGTGGGCGTAGTCCTAGGCTGTCGTCGCGGTGCCATTGGTTCCTAAACACATGAAATAATGAACACCAAGTTGATCAGGCTCAATATCCATGCAAAATGAGCTAGTTACCATGGCATTTGCAAGCAACAGAAGTCATGCATTTCTAGTCCTACAGCTTATCTCTATCAAGCACTACTCATGACATAACTATCGTTTTATGCTCATAAAGCATAATCAGTCCAATCCTCAGGCTCCATGAGAATAGAACTGCTCTGATACCATAATGTAACACCCTAAATCTTAACCTAATACTACTAGTATGTATTTAGGTTAATCTTTAGAATATTACCTCTTGGTGTAACACCCTAATAGAACCCCACTGTGCTTAAGTTCACATTTGGATTCTATTAGTTGTCACTTATGCCTTGTATTAATTTTCTTTTGAAATTAACTTAGAAAAATAATGGAAGTTTTTTTTTTAAATAAATTAATTTTTTTTTGAAAACTTAAGCCTGTGAATCTAGAAGTGAAATACATAGCGCTTTTATAGATAATAATCAAGTTACATTGCGCACTTAATTAAATAAGCGAAATAAAAGACTAAGTGTAGAACAATTATCACATAAACTGGAATATAATCACTTAATACATAAGTCACAACAGGGCATATATCATACTGATAAGTTATTACAAATAACAATATAAGTTCTACTATTACTAATTGTTTCTCACAAACTATAATGTAACTAAAGCTCGGAATGCTCCTACTTGAACGGTTTGAAATCTTCACGCTACCTCCTTCTCACCACGGCCTCGTTTTTAGGTGGACTACGTCTGTCTGCAATCACAACGGAAAATAAACATAGGAGTGAGAAATACATGATTTCTCGGGAGTTCCTACTTGTACTAAAAGTGTCATCGTTGTCGCCCCAAATACTGTTTATTATAAAAAAGGTGAACAGGTAAGGATTCAATTATCAAACTTTCTACGTGATTAGTCAAGTGCGCTACTTTTAAACTAATCTTGAACATTAGCGAGAAATATTCATTCAAGATTTCATCAAGCATACATATAAAGCATATCATGTAAAACCACTAATAAGCAAGAATCATTTAGGAGCTGCATGCATTTCATGATTCTCATCCTCAACATTCACTTGTTTAGTGATCATCATCTTTCATTTATTACATCAACATATTTCTTAATTACTCACGGGATGAATGCATCAATGCCTTAGACCACCCTAAAAGGGTAATGAGTTTCATACCATGGCCGCCGCCATAACCTTTTTTTGGTTTTCATTCCGTTGCCGTGATCTCCAAACGGGGGTTAAGCCATGAGTTTAGCTCAAGTCCACTTTTCCAGACTTTCATTGCTACTTTTTCAAACTTTACTTTTATTATTTCTTTTGGAAAATGAATGTATGCATATTATCATGTAATCACAATAAACCTTGGGCAATCAATCATTCATCCTCATCATTTCATAATTCATCACCATACATTCACATTACTATCACTTCATAAAACATGGACAATATCATGTAAATCTCATAGTAAACACTTTCATAGATAATTCATATTAACTAACCAAAGTTATCAAGTTGAGTTCCTAGTGTTAAGTAGAGGCAAGGATGTCTTAGTATTATCTTTTTCTCTTAGTGTTCTTTGTACTCTTAGCATTCCATTAATACATTAATGCACTTAAAATATTATTATAGGTTCCTTATATATTTTTATTATGACTTTCATATAACTCTTGAAGATTATTATTCTACTTAAATTCTTAAAATTCTCTCTTTACAAGACTTGATTCTTTTATTTATAGTTTTGACATCTTTTAGAAGAAAGTTTATAATTCTCTGTATACTTGTTAGTAAAGGTAGTTCCAAATTCCTAACTCATCAAATTTTAGCATTTACATCTTTGGAATAGTGTAAATCAACTGTAAACCATGCATAGGAGGGTTCCCAGGAAAGAGAGGGTGGAGTCTGATGGACATGCTTAAATACCAAGTCTTTCCTTAGCGTAACCTTTCCAAACTGCACTTTCACAGTACACTATCCCGAAATTTATTTCTCATTCTGTATTTACGTGGTACAAAGCTTTATACATAACATACATGGGTGTATTCCTATATGTGTTAGCTCTCCAACAAAGTTGAAATCAGTCCATTTACATTTTTCTAGAGTGAGTTACATCTATTTTACTACTACAAGGTCAGATTTAAAGTTTCAGTCTTAGGCTCTACTTTAAAAATTTATATCTTGAGCTAGAAAATTCCGTTTTAGGTGATTCTTTTTGGAGAGTGTTCTATAATGAGTCTAGTTTATAGTAAAATTATTTTAATTTCGAGATACTTAATATTTTATGAACAGTAGCTTTCGAAGTACCTGCTGCCAGAAACAACTAGAATTTCCAGCACCTACCATTTTCTTGTCTTAAGTTACCTTTATTAAATCAGGTTTCACATACAATCTTTTCAAGTTATATTTGAGTTTGATAACATCATAAAGGTACTCATAACAAAATAGAATATGTCATATTAATAAAAATATATTTTTCAAATAATCATTTAAAACTTTTGACAATAACTCAAACTTGAGGCATTCTATCAAGGTTAGAAGCCAACAATGCTTGAACAATAAAAGATGAAGCTTCTACCTCTTGTGTAGGGTCTAAAAAGGGTCCTTCTCTTCTTCCTTAAGCTTCGAACAAGAGTCTTTGGAGTGGATGACCCTCCTTGAATCTTGGCTCTAGAACTTGAATGCTTAAGAAAATATTTCTCACTAGAGTTAAAGATTGTAACTCTTGTGAGGGCTAGTGAAAGTTTGGACTTAGGATTGAAGTGTTTGGATGAAGTTTAGAGGATCAAGAAGTTTTGAAGAACATAAGAAGAATGATAGAATAAGAAAGAAAGAACACTTGGGGAGTTTCTGAATTGAAGAGAGTTTGAGGAGTATTTATAGTGGAAAGATTAGAGAAAAAAACAGAAGATGGAAAGCACTTGGAGCATGATTTATGGAAACATGTTGGCTGAATTTTGGGATGAAAATGTTCTTGTTTTGTGCAAACACGCGTTTCCATGTTTTGTGCAAACACGCTTCCATGTTTTATGCAAACATGTTGGATGAAAATGCTCCATGTTTTATGCAAACATGTTTCCATGTTTTATGCAAACACGCTTCCATGTTTTTGTGCAAAGATGTTAGTGGATATTCTTGTAATTCCATTCATAGAGTAAGGGTATCTTTGTCATTTAATAAGGCAAGGGTAGTTTGGTAATTTCCTTTACATAGCAAGGGCATTTTCACTTCCACTAAGTGATGGCATTTTCGTAATTTTTTGCATTTTTCTCTAGACATACTTAAGTAGTCTATTTGTTGTGTTTCATAACATTTGTCCAGATTCTCTTGGTTTTGCTATCGATAATTAAGATTCTTAGTTATAAGTTTGGGGAGGTTACATTTCTCCTTCTTATTAAAAATTTGCCCTCAAAATTTGATACACCGTGAATAGGTTCGAAATTCTTTTCAGATATCTTCCTCGAGTTCCCATGTGTGCTCTTCCATTCCATCTTGTCCCTGTGCTACTCGGACTGCAGAGATACAGATTTGTTTCTCACCGCTTGATGCCATGATCCACGATCCTCATCATGGTAATTCAAAGTTAAGTCATCTTTTAATTGTATAGTTTCTGCTCAAACCCATGACTGGGGTCTGACTGATACTTTTTCAATTGGGACACATGAAAAACATTGTGTAGGTTAGACAAATTTGGAGGTAATGCAATTTGGTAGGCGGAGGGACCTACCTTTTTGAGGATTTGGAAGGGTCCTAAGAATCTAGGGCTTAGCTTTTGACTTTCATTGCACTACCTATACCTGTGGTAGGAGTAATTGCAAGAATATGTGTTCTCCTTCTTGAAATTGAGAGGTTTCCTTCTCTTGTCAAAGATAGCTCTTCTCTCGCCACTCTGAGCAAAGGTTGAGGATTCTTTCCTAATTTTCCTTATTTGTTTGGTTGTCTCTTCTACCAAATCAGGGCCCAAAATACTTTGCTCTCCTGTCACACCAACAAAGTGGTGATTGACACTTTCTACCATACAAAGCCTCATAAGGTGCCATCCCAATGCTAGTGTGGTAACTATTATTATATGCAAACTCAATCAATGGAAGCTGCTATCCCAACTTTTTATTTGGTCTAAGACACATGCTCTTAGCATATCCTCAAGGGTTTGAATTGTTCTTCGATTGTCCATCACCGAGGGTGATAGGCGTGCTTAGACACAACTTTGAACCAAATGCCTTTTGCAAAGCTCCCCAAAATCTTGAGGTGAACCTTGATCCCTATCTCGAGACAATGGTTTTGGGTACTCCATGGAGCCTTATTATCTCTTGGATGTATAGAATGAGCTAACTTTTCCAAAGGGTAATTTGGTCGAATGGGTAAAAAGTGAGCAGATTTGGTCAATCTATGTACAATTACCCATATGGAGTCATGTCCTGTAGGCGCTTCGGCAATCCCATCACAAAAATCCATGGATATTCCTTCCCACTTCCATTCGGGATTTCAGAGGTTGTAGCACTCCTAGAGGGTTTTGATGCTCTATCTTCACTTTTTGGCATACCAAACATTTTTGTACTATATTTGCTATCCGCTTTCATCTTTGGCCACTGTAATATCTTTTTAGGTCATGATACATCTTGGTTATAACCTGGGTGTACACTAAATTGACTTTGTGGGCTTCTTCCAAAATGCTAGCTCTCAATCCTTCTTTATTGCAGGTACACAAATTCTCCTTGGTATCTCCACACTCCTTCCTTATCCTGGACAAACTCTTTCAACTTTCCTACTTGACAAGGTTAAGGTTCTAAGGAAATCCTCATCTTCCCTTTGGGCTTGAATTATTTGATCTCTTAAAGCTACCGTTACACTTAGTTGGCTTAATCGAATTTGTTCTCAAGTCCCCTATATCCTAAGTTGAGGTTCCTAAAATCTTCTATCACTCATTTCTTTCACCATGAGCCAAGCGGCATGCAAGGACTTACGACTCAAAGCTGCCTGCTACCACATTTGCCTTTCTCCCGGGTGGTAGTTCAACCCAAAGTCATAGTCCTGAGAAACTCCATCCAACGCCTTTGTCTCATATTGAGTTCCTTTTGGTTGAAGAGGTATTTCAGACTTTTGTGGTCGTAAATACTTCAAACCTTACACCATAAAGATGATGTCTCCGTATTTTTAAGGCAAAGACAATAGCTGCTAGCTCTAAGTCATGGGTTGGGTAATTAACTTCATGGGGTTTGAGCTGCCTAGAGGCATAGGCTACTACATTCCTATTTTGCATCAAACACATCCTAGTCCTCTTCCCCGAGGCATCACAATACACCTCAAATTTTTCTTTTTGGGTCGTAGGATTAGGACAGGGTAGTGGTCAACTTCTTTTTAGTTCTTGGAAACTCTCTTCACATTCCTGGGCTCCATATAAAAAGCTGAATTCTTCCTTGTTAGCTTGGTGAGGGGTAAGGCAATTTGGGAAAACCTCTAATGAACCTTCGGTAGTAACTGCCAGCCCTAGAAAAACTCCTAATCTCCTTCACAAAGTGGTAGGGGTTTCCCCATTGTTGCACCGCTTCTATCTTACTTGGGCTCACTGCTATTCCCCATGTGACACTACATGACCTAAGAACTTAACTCCTTCATTCAAAATTCACACTTGGACAACTTTGCATAAAGTTTCTTGTTCCTCAACACGCCCAACACCACTCGTAAGTGTTCTTCGTGCTCTTCTTCGGTTTTAGAGTAAACTAGAATGTCATCGATGAACACAATTACAAACTTGTCCAAGTATGGTCTAAATATCCTATTCATGTAGTCCATAAACACCGCCAAGGCATTGGTTAACCCAAATGACATCACATTAAACTCATAATGTCCATATCTAGTCCTAAAGGTTGTCTTTGGTATGTCCTCTCCTTCACTCGAACTGTGGTATCCTCGATCGCAGATCTATCTTGGAAAACACTTGGCCTCTTAATTGGTCCATGAGGTCATCTATTCTAGGCAAAGGGTATTTATTCTTTATGGTCACTTGGTTTAGCTGCCTATAATCCACACATAACCGCAAGCTCCCATCCTTCTTCTTGACAAAATAGCACTGGAGCTCCCCATGGTGAAGCACTAGGCCTAATGAATTTCTTCTCTAGTAGCTCCTCTAATTGCTTCTTCAGATTTACATTAACTCGGCCAAGGGCATCCTATAAGGAGCTATAGATATGGGTCCTGCTTCCGGTACCAAATCTATAGAAAACTCAATCTCCCTTTTTGGAGGAAATTCGGTGTATGTCATCGTGAAAACATCCGAGAATTCCTTTACTACAAGGATCTTTTCTAGAGCTTGCTCCACTCTCCTCACTTGTCATCGGAAAACATATCCTCGCTCTTCATTCCCTACTATCCCCCACGATAATGGAGTTTAGGTATAGTCGCACCTTTCTATCAAGTTTAGAGGGATTGGGTAAAGATGGTTTGGGAAGAAATACTAGTGACTTATTTGCACAATGTAGTAACACACTCAAGAAATAAGCCAATCCATGCCCAAGATTACATCAAAACTAGACAAGGGTAGACAAACTAAATCATGATGAAAAATCCTATTAGCTACCTCAAATTCACAATTTAGACAGGCTTGATCAGTTCTAACAAAGTATTTATAGTGGGTGTAGAGACAACTAAGATGATTTTTAAGTCGATATATACAACCTCAACTTATTAACACAATCATATGAAATGAATGAATGTGCTGTAATCAAACAATACAATTAAGGGTTTTCCATTAATTATACACTTACCTTGAATCATCATCTGGATTCCTGAGGGCATCTCGGCCAGTGATAGCAAACACGCCGTCCCTCGCGCCTTAGGCTTAAGTGTAGATGACTGATTGAGCTTTAGGCACTCTCTAGAATAGTGTCCTGTCTGGCCCACACTGATAACAAACATTCTTACCAAATCAGATTCCTCCATGTATCTTTCCACAAGTGGCACAAGGGGTTCTAGTCATAGGTTCAGTGACGCAGCCATCCTAGGTCGACAATGACTTGTGTCTTAGGTTGATTCATCATAGGGTGTTGGGGTTGTTTCCTTTAAATCCACCTCCTTGGTAGGGTTTCTTGTAAGGGGGTGGAACCCTCGGTGACCTTGTTGAGCGATCTCTTCCTATTCTCTTCAACTCTCGGTGGGCAACTAGTCAAGGATTGCAACTCTCACCACTTGGCTTTGCCGACTAAAGATGCATAGTCAAAGGACCTCTAGTGGAGCCACAGATGCCAAAATGTCCGCCTCAAACCACTCTCATATTTCATGCATTTCCAAGCCTCGTTGGGATTACTTTGGTAGCTAGTTGAGTGTTTGATCGCTCAAACTTAGCCGTACTCACCACACTTCGATTTCCCCTGTCACAAATGTAAATTCTACCTTTGCCTTCTTAACCGGATCTGGAAAATATTTCTTATGGAATGTAGCATAGAAAACCTCCCACGCCAGATGTCGACTTTCAAGCAAGCCCTTTGCACTTTCCACCACGCTACAGCCTCTCCTTTCAAAGATATAAGCAGAGAATGCCACCTTTTGTTCATCGAGCATTCTACCACCGAGAATACCTTCTCCATCTCTTGAATCCATATGTCGGCCTATTTCGGTTAGTTGTCCTTTGAATTCCTGGAGGTCCAAACTCTCTTGAATTCTCGAGAATTTTCCATGTTCTTGGTTCCCAAACCGATTCCTCCGACATCCTATTCATCTCGCTTCCTCATCACTAAGCTTGTGCTTGCATAGCCCTAGCCATCTCCTGGAGTGCATTTGCCGCTCATCACGACACTTCATCAAGGCTGCTCCCATAAGCGTCTGCTTGCCGCCATTAGTTCCTAGACACACCAAACAGTCATCGAGTTGATCGTGCTCAATACTATAGCTAAGCATGGTAGCAACTATGGCAAGATCTGGGACGATCATGCATTTCTAAATCCTATATCCCATCATACGTATAAGATTAATAGCATGATATCATAGACAGAAGCATAGTCACCCATTCCTCAGGCTTAAATAGATGAATCAAGCCTCGATACCATAATGTAACACCTAATAGAACCCCACTGCGCTTAAGTTCACATTTGGATTCTATTAGTTGTCACTTATGCCTTGTATTAATTTTCTTTTGAAATTAACTTAGAAAAATAATGGAAGTTTTTTTTTTAAATAAATTAATTTTTTTTTTTGAAAACTTAAGCCTGTAACGAGAAGTGAAATACATAGCGCTTTTATAGATAATAATCAAGTTACATTGCGCACTTAATTAAATAAGCGAAATAAAAGACTAAGTGTAGAACAATTATCACATAAACCTGGAATATAATCACTTAATACATAAGTCACACAAGGGCATATATCATAATCGAGCAAGTTATTACAAATAACAATATAAGTTCTACTATTACTAATTGTTTCTCACAAACTATAATGTAACTAAAGCTCGGAATGCTCCTACTTGAACGGTTTGAAATCTTCACGTGCTACCTCCTTCCTCGCCCACGGCCTGCTGCTTTAGGTGGACACGCCTGCCTCTCGTAACGACAACGGAAAATAAACATAGGAGTGAGAAATACATGATTTCTCGATGGAGTTCCTACTTGTACTAAAAGTGTCATCGTTGTCGTCCCAGCTACTTCGGTTTATTATAAAAAGGTGAACAGTAAGGATTCAATTATCAAACTTTCTACAAACGTGATTAGTCAAGTGCGCTTACTTTTAAACTAATCTTGAACATTAGCGTAAATATTCATTCAAGATTTTATCAAGCATACATATAAGCATATCATGTAAAACCACTAATAAGCAGTAATCATTTAGGAGCTGCATGCATTTCATGATTTCTCATCCTCAACATTCACTTGTTTAGTGATCATCATCTTTCATTTATTACATCAACATATTTCTTAATTACTCACGGGATGAATGCATCAATGCCTTAGACCACCCTAAAAGGGTAATGAGCTCATACCATGGCCGTCGCCATAACCTTTTTTTGGTTTTCATTCCGTTGCCGTGATCTCAACGGTTTAGGGGGTTAAGCCATGAGTTTAGCTCAAGTCCACTTTTCCAGACTTTCATTGCTACTTTTTCAAACTTTACTTTTTTTATTTCTTTTGCTAAATGAATGTATGCATATTATCATGTAATCACAATAAACCTTGGGCAATCAATCATTCATCCTCATCATTTCATAATTCATCACCATACATTCACATTACTATCACTTCATAAAACATGGACAATATCATGTAAATCTCATAGTAAACACTTTCATAGATAATTCATATTAACTAACCAAAGTTATCAAGTTGAGTTCCTAGTGTTCGTAAGAGGTAATGGATGTCTTAGTATTATCTTTTCTCTTAGTGTTCTTTGTACTCTTAGCATTCCATTAATACATTAATGCACTTCAAAATATTATTATAGGTTCCTTATATATTTTTATTATGACTTTCATATAACTCTTGAAGATTATTATTCTACTTAAATTCTTAAAATTCTCTCTTTACAAGACTTGATTCTTTTATTTATAGTTTTGACATCTTTTAGAAGAAAGTTTATAATTCTCTGTATACTTGTTAGTAAAGGTAGTTCCAAATTCCTAACTCATCAAATTTTAGCATTTACATCTTTGGAATAGTGTAAATCAACTGTAAACCATGCATAGGAGGGTTCCCAGGAAAGAGAGGTGGGTCACAATGGACATGCTTAAATACCAAGTCTCTTTTCTAGCCAGAACCTTTCCAAACTGCACTTTCACAGTACACTATCCCGAAATTTATTTCACATTCTGTATTTACGTGGTACAAAGCTTTATACATAACATACATGGGTGTATTCCTATATGTGTTAGCTCTCCAACAAAGTTGAAATCAGTCCATTTACATTTTTCTAGAGTGAGTTACATCTATTTTACTACTACAAGGTCAGATTTAAAGTTTCAGTCTTAGGCTCTACTTTAAAAATTTATATCTTGAGAGTGTTCTATAATGAGTCTAGTTTATAGTAAAATTATTTTAATTTCGAGATACTTAATATTTTATGAACAGTAGCTGAAGTACCTGCTGCCAGAAACAACTAGAATTTCCAGCACCTACCATTTTCTTTGTCTTAAGTTACCTTTATTAAATCAGTTTCACATACAATCTTTTTCAAGTTATATTTGAGTTTGATAACATCATAAAGGTACTCATAACAAAATAGAATATGTCATATTAATAAAAATATATTTTTCAAATAATCATTTAAAACTTTTGACAATAACTCAAACTTGAGGCATTCTATCAAGGTTAGAAGCCAACAATGCTTGAACAATAAAAGATGAAGCTTCTACCTCTTGTGTAGGGTCTAAAAAGGGTCCTTCTCTTCTTCCTTAAGCTTCGAACAAGAGTCTTTGGAGTGGATGACCCTCCTTGAATCTTGGCTCTAGAACTTGAATGCTTAAGAAAATATTTCTCACTAGAGTTAAAGATTGTAACTCTTGTGAGGGCTAGTGAAAGTTTGGACTTAGGATTGAAGTGTTTGGATGAAGTTTAGAGGATCAAGAGAAGTTTTTGAAGAACATAAGAAGAATGATAGAATAAGAAAGAAAGAACACTTGGGGAGTTTCTGAATTGAAGAGAGTTTGAGGAGTATTTATAGTGAAAGATTAGAAAAAAACAGAAGATGGAAAGCACTTGGAGCATGATTTATGGAAACATGTTGGCTGAATTTTGGGATGAAAATGCTCCTTGTTTTGTGCAAACACGTTTCCATGTTTTGTGCAAACACGTTTCCATGTTTTGTGCAAACACGTTTCCATGTTTTATGCAAACATGTTGGATGAAAATGCTCCATGTTTTATGCAAACATGTTTCCATGTTTTATGCAAACACGTTTCCATGTTTTGTGCAAAGATGTTAGTGGATATTCTTGTAATTCCATTCATAGAGTAAGGGTATCTTTGTCATTTAATAAGGCAAGGGTAGTTTGGTAATTTCCTTTACATAGCAAGGGCATTTTCGTAATTTCCACTAAGTGATGGCATTTTTCAGTAATTCTTTTGCATTTTTCTCTAGACATACTTAAGTAGTCTATTTGTTGTGTTTCATAACATTTGTCCAGATTCTCTTGGTTTTGCTATCGATAATTAAGATTCTTAGTTATAAGTTTGGGGATGTTACACTTGGTCTCATTCTTTACTTGAAAATACTTAGCGGAAATATGGGTAAATTTTTTCTTTTTGGAATTAAAACCAAAGTGAGAGCCACGCATGATTCTTTGAATGGGAATTCATACAAGTCATATGAGCAAATCATAATAAAACACATAAATAACATGGGCACATCAACTGATTACATATATATAATGTGCCTACCAAAAGGCAGGACTATTCGGTACATAGGAAAGCGAAATACAACTGAAATGCAAATATAAGGAAATCATAAAAGCAAGAACAAGGAAACCATGAAAGCAACACCCATACCCGTGTGCACCTAGAGCAGACAACCTCATATACAAAAGAAGGTTTGTCCTCAACTATGTGGCGTGTGTGCACTAACTACTACCTATCCTATGCTCCTACTCCTACTGGTCCGAGTACTGAGGGGTGGAATCGATCCACTGGCGGATCTCGGCGGGAGTGGTCGTGCGGATCATCGGAGCATGTCCACCGCGGTGAGGGTGCATGGATGGCCTACGAGCTAACCTCGGCTGAACCACTGTCTCCTCACTCCCTGCTCTCATCGGTAGGGGAGCGGGGCTAGAGCTCCAACTGTACATATGCGAGGGCGGGTCCTCTGATGGATCCATCTCCGAATACTGAGTCCGGTGCACGTACTCCGGGTAGTCACGTACAGCTAACGACTCGGGCTGCATGCGGAGGATCTGCTCGTCGCGAGGTCTAGCTCGGTCGAAGATCATGTTATGATGGTAGGGGCCAGTCAGGGTGAAGCGGTAGCTCCGTACTGGGTGCGCAAAGGGTCATCCCATAAACATAAATACTCTGACAGTGCAGCGACCCTCAAAATGGTATGACCCGAGTGCTGGGTCATGGTGCAGCTCCCATGTCGGGGTGTTGATGAAGAGTACGAAAGTCGCCATCTGAAGATATGACGGAAGAAAAGAGAGAGGGAATGAGAATATTCTAAAAGAATTCTCAGTAGGGTAATCCCTACCTAAGTGACATCATCATATCCTCAGGAACTTTGGGTTTTATTTCTAAAAATGTGTGCATGCATATAAACTCCTTTTAAGTTAGTTTTCTAAAGTATTCATTATCCAAGGTCCGTCATATTTTATAATGCGTCTTATGACTAAGCATGGAATATACTAATGACATGAATGCATCATAAAGGTAAGCCAATCAATAGAATAACTAAGAAACATTATAACATTGGCGTAAGGTGGCAAATTATATGATAAGCGTAACATAATCCCGACTTAAAGTACGGGCTAGGGGGCAAATTAAGGATCACCTCTTAGGGTCATTTCCTCTTTGAAACGCTCTACTAGCAACTAGTGCATCGTAGTATTGTCCGCTTTGGCAAGCTCTATGTTAATACCCTCACGGATTTGTTTTCTTGGGGGTGCTCGGCTAAACCGGTGTCACCCAAGAAGGCGTCTCAGTGTTGTGTCACATTTAAGTTCTCATGATTTTCAAAAAGACCATTTTCTAGGTTCCTCAAATTTGATGGAAATTCGGCAGCATGACGGCTGTAGACCGAATTTCCTCAAATTTGCTTATGCCATGAAAACATATAGGACATACACAAACATTTCTTATGGGGTATAGCATATCATCATGTAAAACTTCTTTATAGCACATATCAACTTATCGTAGACAAAACTCATGCATCATGTATCATAAATTAAGCATCATAAAAACTCAAGACGTTTTAATGTCTTATGCATTGACCCTTAAGGTCCTTAACTCACGTTCTAAGTTATTAATCATCAAACCTAATCTCTTGGGTACCTATGCGGTTATAACTAAGTATTTCTCACCTCGTACTATGACCAAGAACATCTCTAAACCTCAAGGATGCAGAATTTATAATCCTAACTTTACGGGTGCCTAGGAGTCACAACAATGACCCTTTCTAAGTCCGGTTTGTTCCTAAGGCTTCAAGATCAAGTCCTAAACCTTTTATGAGTCATTCCTACACATTTAAACTAATTTAAATCCATGATTATCAAATCTAAACTTTGCTGGACAGAATCCAGAAAATTCAATAATTAAGGGATCTAGAACTCTCAAATTAATTCTTTTCTAGTTTCTAACTTATCTTATCTTTCACATATGAGTCTTAACATTATTTTTACTCCAACATAAGCATATTATCATAATTAAAACAACACATACAGTGGCAAATAAATAGCAAGGCAGAATCGAAATGTGCATCTCCATAAAAGGCATAGAGCATAATTTTTCAAGCACATAGAATACTAGTTTCTCTTGGAACCTTTTTAGAGCTTTCAAAACGCTTTCATAAACACTTTTATTTTTCAAAATCATAAAAATGCTTATGAGGGCAGTGGCTAAATCATTTTCATCTCAAGAGGTCCTAAATTCATAAAACTTAATTCTACATATTTCTTATACTCATATAAGCTTAGGAAAATTATAAAACATAATTTTCAATACTTGGAAACCTTAAAACCTCTTAAGGCCAAAATCCCAACTATGAAAAATAAATATTTTAGACCTTTGTTTGAGACCACAATGGGCAAGTCCTTGAGCTCTAGGTTCATTAAAGTGATGGCATAAAGATAAACATGCTTATGCACTTGTTTTAGTTTTTGTTAGAAAGTAAAGTGAGAGCATAAAATAAATATGAGATGCATCATATTATTATCTTTGATATTTAGGTGAGAACTTGAAATGTAAGCATGCTAATGCATAGCTTGAAATATAAACATGATAATGCAAGTTCTTTTATTATCTTGGTACTTAGTGATAGCAAGGAAAATAAACATGATGTGCAAGACATAAAAGTAAACATGATGCAAGGTTCATTTTATGGTTAGCTAGAGCTCATTCAAGACTTTAACAAGATAACAACCCAACACATATCTCATTACAAAGAGAGCTTTGGAGTTACTTGAACCAAGTTCTCAAGGAATCATGAGGTTCTTGAACATCATCATTAAGCTCAAGATAAATAAACTTTCAAAACAAAACAAACAAAATCTCAAGGATCAAAATACCAAAACCGAAAACCTTTCAAGAGAGAAAGAAAGTGAAACTAAGTCAAGTTCTTTATTAAATACCCAAAACCCCTATCTAGAGAAAGATCTCTAGAACGTGCCGGCCAACTTTAAGGTTGACAAGGGTAGGCTTGGGCTTTTAGAAATCCTTAGATTAATTTTCTTAAGTTGAAAAACCATGTGAGCTAAGTATAGTATAGATGAAGTTAAAGGAAAGGAAAAAATCAAGCTCTAGAGGTTCCTTTGAGATGAACACATAGTCATTCTCTAGGAGTCCTCATCATTGAGCTATCATGTGCTCTTCAAGGCCTCATGGCCGAAATCACAAGGAAGGAAAAACAAAGAAAGTTTCAAAAGAAAATCCAAGAAAAAGCTAGAAAGAACTCATTTTCAAGAAAATCAAAGTTTAGCAAACACCCCTACCTAGAGTGAAGACACAAAGCTTGAACTTTTGAAAAGAAAAACAAGATGATGAGCTCTTCCTTGGTGCTTGATGGTTTCGGCCAAGAGGAAGCAAGAAGGTTGGAGTTGTGTTTCAAGTGAGGTTGTGTTTGAGGTGTGGTGCTTGAGAGGTTTGATGATGGTTCAAGGTTATGGGGTGGTGTTTCAAGGTTGAGAGATGATGATGAGAGGAAGAGAGGATGAAGATGAAGATGAAAAGAAAGGAAGAACTCTCTTGAAACTTGAGAGAAAAAGAAAGAACTAGTAAGACAACTCTAGAATTCTAAACTTAGCAAATGCTTCAAAGTGCAACTAAGCTATCACAAACATCCTATTTATAGGAAAACAAAATAATGAGGCTCACCAAGGGAGGCCTTTGGCCGTAGCATTGAGGGGAAAAAGGAGAGGAAAATATCTCTTTGATTGTGTCATAGAAGCATGGTTTGAAGTATGGAAGCTATGCTACAAAGTATGGCTTGATGTGAGTTAATTTCCTATCAATTTTTCATGAAATTAGGCTTCTAGAAACAATGCATGACTGGAACTTTTTCAGCCACAAATAAATGGAGAAAATGGGCTATTTTAATTAGTTATTTACTTGGAAAATCATGCTTGATTGAAAGTTATGACAAGGTATAGTGTATGTGACTTGAGGTATGGCCTTGGAGTGTTGAAAAATTGAACATGTGATGCATATGGGGAGGGAGGAGCTTCGGCCAGAATTCAGACAGCATGGGGGAGGATTTTTCTTCCATGTAATTGGGTGCTAATGATAGGATTAAGTGTAGGTTAGTTTAGGTACAAGGTTAGGAGTAATTAAGTTTAAGTTTAGGTAACTAAGAATGTGATTTAAGGATTTTATGATAAGATTAGGAGTGCTCATACATCATTAAAGAATTTTAAACTCATTTATGAATAAACAATGTGTAACACAATTCCATGATTTAAGGAATTGGAAAGAGAAAATACTATTCAAGATTCCATGACTGGGAGTCTTGAAATTAAAATATGATTTTAAGTTGTAATTAAGCACTTTTAGGTTCTAATAATCTTTAATAAATTATTTTGACTCAAGATTAATTGAGGAAATTAATTAACCTTCGATTAGAGCCTAATATTGCTTAGGTTTGCTTAATCACGCGATTAAGCGTAAAAACACGAAACTAGGGGCAAAACCGTAATTTTGAACTAATTTTTCCCGGGACCTCCGGGACCAAAACTAAAGTCACAGTCTATATGAAAACGCCTTTTAAAATCATCTGGAGAAGTTTCGGGTTCATCCGGCACTTGCAAACGGGTAAAACACCGCAGGGGCGTTTTGGTCATTTTGACCCGAAAACTCGAAAAACCAGATTTTCGATCCCGGGAAGGTACACAAGTCATCTAATCCCCTTCTAACATTGAGTTTGCCCTTCGTGTACTGTCGAACCGGCTTTCCTCGAATTCCGGGCTGAAAATGACCTCAGGGGCATTTTGGTCATTTTCACTCTAACAGAAAAATCGAGGTGTTACACATACTAATAGTGTACATTCTTCCATTTAAGGTCATCATTCTCCTCGGTAGTATTCCTAGATCTTATTGGTGCCATTAGTTCTTGAGAGGTTCAATAGTGTATGCCATGTATGACAATAACCAATAACACTTTCATAAAATTGTCATGCATATTGTAAATCCAATCACATATAGACAAGATACATACCATGATGATACTAATCATCTATTATGATCGGAGGCATAGTCGATCCAATCTCGAAGCTCTATGAAAACCGAATCACTCTGATACTATAATGTAACACCCTAATATTTTCCATGTTATGCTTATATCACAATACGATTTATATTAGCTATCACAATACTCGGACCAGCAGGAGTAGACATAGGAGGGGTAGTAGCTAGTGCACACATGCCACATAGTTGAGGACAAAACTTCTTTTGTATATGAGGTTGTCTACTTTAGGTGCACATGGGTATGGGTGTAGTTTCTCTTGTATTTGCTTTTTATGATTTCCTTGTATTGCATTTCAGTTGTATTTTGTTTCATGATGTATCAAATAGTCCTGCCTCTTTGGGTAGGCACGTTATATGTATATATATATATATCTATGATTCAGTTGATGTTCCCATGATATGATGTGTTTCTTATGCTTTGCTTATATGTTTCGCTATGCTTCCTCTTAAAGATTCGTGCGTGGCTCTCACTTTGATTTTAAATTCCAAAAAGAAAAATTTTACCCATATTTCCGCTAAGTATTTTCTAAGTAAAAGATGAGACCAAGAGGTAATATTCTAAAGATTAACCTAAGTATATACTAGTAGTCTTGGGTTAAGATTTAGGGTGTTACACTTGTCCTAAGATCACACCTTTTACACAAGGTCGCCATACTTGTCTTTAGAATCACTCACCATAATTCTTTTGAACAACATGATTACATTTTATATATATATATATATATATATATATATATATATATATATCATACAAATATGGAACAAACCTTTTTATAAAAAATTCCATTTTATTAACCTTCCACTTGCAGTTGCATAATGAATGAATATATGTTATTACTAATTATGTATTGAGGAGATTCTTAGGAAAAAGAGGTGAGTCATACTTAATTGCTTAAACACCAAGTATTAACTAGCCAAAACATTATCGAATAACATTTTCATAGGAATATATATTATCATCACACTTTCACAAATAATTTTTTAGTAATTTAGTATTAATAGAATTAAAGTGGAAGTTACATTTTGGTCACATGAGAAGACATTATGGCTGAAATATATATCTATAAAATAAATAATTTTCTAAAACACACTTTAAAGAGATTTAGCATGTTTAGTTTGATCAAACAATGGATATTCAAGGATTTCACAAGATCACTCTAACACTTTCAAGAACACTCATGAACATTGTAACATCATAGCATGAAACTAAACATATTATAACTAATAACATCAAGACTATAACAACAATAAGGATCAAAGTAAGAACCATAACATGATAATAGAAAGAACACATATGAACATCATAAAAATAGATTGAAACTTTCATCCGTTTATCCAAGTTCACCATTAGAGTTCATGAAGAACATGAAGAACAAAACTTGATAAAACTTGAAGAAAACTTGGTCCTTGATTATGCCTAGCTTAAGAGGAGGAAGAGAGAAATCAACCTTGTGAGTCATGCAATGAATGAAATGAGAGTCTTGGCTTCATATAGGCGTTGTGGGGTGGCCAAGTATAGGATTAATGGGCAATAATGGGCTAATTGATGGACAATGATGGTAATACCCCACGAGTTATGTAACATCCCCTGCTGCTTTATGGATTGACGACTGTCTCCACAAACCAATACAGATCTTTTCAGTATGCTTTGTCCTCACTCACATGCTTCCTAGGAAAACTTCCCAGGAGGTCACCCATCCTAAAATTGCACTAAGTCAAGCATGCTTAAATATGGAGTTTTTTCAGTTTAGGTTACCGAAAAGAATATGCATCTTGTTGGTATAGGTAGTACAAATCAATTCATATAAGCCCTTTCAACTGTATAGTCCCATAACTATACAGTCTTAGGATCCTTCTCATTCGAGTGTGTAATCAGTTCATTCATGTACCCTTCCGCTTAGAGGGCTTTGTGAGGAGCCGCTCCTTGTTCGTGCCTTCTTTTGCACCAACAATCACTCCTCGCCCTCGTCCCCGGGCGTTACATGCCCACCAGCTTCTGCTTGGTTCATCCCCGAACCACACCGAACTGGGAGAGGTGCAGGCTCTAATATCATTTATAATATCCCCTCCTACTTTATGGATTGACGACTGTCCCCATAAACTAACACGGGTCTTTTTAGCATCCTTTATTCTCACTCACACGCTTCATAGGAAAACTTTCCAGGAGGTCACCCATCCCAAAATTGCTCCAAGTCAAGCACGCTTAATTGTGGAGTTCTTTTAGTTTAGGCTACTGAAAAGAAAATGCATCTTGTTGGTATAGGTAGTACAAATCAATTCATATAATCCCTCCTTAACTGTATAGTCTTATACCTATACAGTCTCAGGATCCCTCTCATTTGGGTGTGTAATTGGTTCATTCATGTACCCCTCTGCTTAGAGGGCTTTGTGAGGAGCCGCTCCTTGTCTGTGCCTTCTTTTGCATTGGCGATCACTCCTTGCCCTCGTTCTCGTACTCAAGACTTGTTACTTATAAATTAATGGACCTTTCTTAAATAACTATAGCAAATTTGATATGTTTGTGTAATAACTACCATAATTCAATTAACGTATATATATAAAAAGGTATAGAACAATTATTTAATATAAAGTCAATTACACAAGGAAGCTCTGCGATAATTTTTAACACACATTTGTTCTCGATTAGGTTTACACACTTATACCCATAACTAAATATATCCAACACAATCTCAGTCATTATAATACTTCCAATCCGACTTCTTTTGGGGTAGCAACTCCAAAATCTTCTTAATCGACCTGGAGATGACACGGGAACACATAAACATAGGGGTGAGAATTATAAAATTCTTAGTAGAGTATCCCCAAAATACATAATCATAATGTCATCATCATCGTCCTAGCCACTTCAGTTTGTTAATAAAATTGTGAGCATGCAACATATATTAAGGTTCAATTTTAAAGTTCTAAATCATACTTTCGAAGTGGATTGCTTTTATCATTCAGTCACTTAGAACATATTTATCCTAAAACCCATAGTCATAGTAAATAATGTTAAATAAAATAGTTTGATATGGTACAAATATGCATATGCCAAATGTAGTGAACTTATTTGTAATTACCTTAATAAATTGAAGAGAATCGTATCTCTCTTTATATGCCCTCGACAAATCAAAAGGATCATATGTCAACCTATTTGCCCTCGACACAGTCAAAAGGATCATATGTCACCCTATTTGCCCTCGACACAGTCGAAAGGATCACATGTCACCCTATTTGCCATCGACAAAGTCGAAAGAATCATATGTCTCCACTTTTAGCTATACAACTTAATTCAATGCATCATTCACTTTACTACCTATGAATGCATGCATAAGACACATATAGAAATTATTCACAATATGATCCCGATCATGCTTCATAAAAATTTCTTTAAAGTAGCTAGCATGCATTCATATAACATAAACTTGGACTAAATGTCATTTTATCATTAGTTTAAGACATTCTCATCTTTCCAACACCTTGGCAGATTTATCATTCCAATGACAAAATTTAATTTCTCTATCAAATTCAAGGGCCATAAAAATTCTCTATGACACTTTAGTGTGTCTACAAAGCCCTATAAAATTTTCATATCAATCGGAGTTCTCTAACCATGTTAACTAAATTATACAAATTTAGTGGTTAGGAACCACTTTTTCATAGCTCAGAACAGGGTTCCCATAATTTTTTAAATTTAGAAAATGACGGAATCAATTCAAAATAAAAATCACTTACACTTCAATATGTTATCAACTTTCTGTAAAACTTCCAAGTGATAATTCAATCATTTTCTATGGTAATAAAATTATACAAAATTAGAGCTTCAGTTCCCACAATCCAGGCAGCATAGTTAGGCTCTCAGTTTATGATTTTTCTTAGGTAGTAAAGTCCCTTAGCATAAACCACAAAAATTATTAGAGTTTCCTTAGGATGTTAGCTTCAACATATAATTTTTCTAGTTCATAAAAATGACTACAATTAAACCAGAAAATTCGTGAATACTCACTACTAGTGGGAAAACTGAAAATCTAGCAAACCAATTAAAAAACTCTTTTGATAAAAAGGACTTTTCCACAACACCAAACACTCCACCAAAATTAATACATCAATGTCAACATAATATCAACCAATAAAATCAGAAATTTTGGATTAAAACCTAAAAAAAGAACTCAGCATAAATTTTGAAAGAAAGACTAAAGAAAACCCTACTCTTTGGAGCTTTGTGGTCCTTAACTTCAAAGGATGTTCTAAGATTAATCTTCTTCACTCCTAGGACTCCAAACCAACATCAAACTCTTGCTTAAGGCAGTAAGGTTTCAGGTATCAAAGTTAAAATAGTGAGGGATGGAAAATTCCAATCAGTTAGATTTGTAGAGTTTGAGTTGTAGAACAATTTTAATGAAGGAAGTTTGGTGTTTTATGAACTTTAGACAAGGGTTTTGATGATTTGAAATGAAAACTTGAGCTCTTGGAGAAGATAGCAATGGTGGTTGTATCATGGAGATAAGAACTGAGAATGCTTTGCTTCTTGGACAAGTTTTGGCATTTCTTTAATATATAAAAAGTTAGATACAATAATTATGTAGTCAAATGAATAAAGAGAAATAAAGAGATGGATGGTTAGGATTGAATCCTGTTTGTCAAGATTAGATCTTAACCATCCACTTAGTTTAGATGGATAGATATTATCCAAACTTAAAGACTAAGCTTTCTTTCGGTGTAAAAATCACACACCGAAATTTTACTGAACAGGTAAAACAGCATACCTGGGTAATCAAATATTGCTCGAAAATTAATTATAGGTACGAAATCTTTACTCCTAACCATTTATAATCTTAATTCTATAATTTCCTAGTTTTGGACATCTTCGAGTCCCAATTCTAGGGTTTCGGATGTCCCAGCAGGCCTATAGGGCCCACTAGGTTAGTATTCACTTTTTTTTTTCAGATTCGTTGGATCGTTCTCATCATTTCTATGTATATCAGATTTTTGAAATTATGACTAGAACAGCTCAAATTAATTTTTAAATAATTTTTAAGGTGTTACAAGTTACAACTTTTGGTTTTTCCAAACATGTTTCTTAAGCCTTTTAGCAACCCTTGTGAACAAAAACTAGGGTAAGAAAAGAGAAAGAGGTTTGTAACACCCTAATTTTTAACCCAATACTCTATAACACATTAGGTTAATCATTAGGTTATTACTTCTTAGTCTCATCCTTTTAATAAAATACTTAGCGGAAATTACGGTAAATTTTTTTTTGAAAACATAAAACCAAAGTGAGAGCCGCGTTCATCGTATGGCAGGAATATAAAGCACAAATAAAAAAGCATAAAGAACATAGTAAATAAAGCATGTAACAATGGAATAATGATTAACACAACAAAGGGTACACTTCATTAATATCATATTTCGGATACATATATAGTCACACCCTTATAAAATTGGGCTGAGCTTGTAATACATAGAGAAAGAAATACAACAGAAATATAAAAGCATGAAAAACATAGAACTACTACCCGAGTGCACCTAAGGTGGATAACCTCAAGACAAAAGAGGGTTTATCCTATCTATGAGTGAGTGTGTGCACTGAACCTCCCCTAAGACGTCTACTACTGGAACCCGGGATATAGCGGAGTTTAATCGATCCACTGGCGCAGTGCGGCGGTAGTAGGTACACGCGGTGGCAGCACATGAGCTCCTCCGCTGGGGCACATCTCGACTCGCCTAGCTAACCTCGGCTGCACGACAGTCTCCTCGCTCCCTCCTCTCACGAATTGAGGAGTGGGAGAGAAGCTCTTGCTGTACATGTGCGTCGGTGGGTCCTCAGAAGGATCGTCCTCCGAACCAGGAGACCAGGGCACGTAGTCCTGGAAGTCACGGGGCATCAATCCACTGGTATATGTCTGGAGAAGCCTTTCATCACACGTCCAGGCACGCTAAAAAACCATAGCGTTGTCATAGGGAGACATCGGGGAGAAGCGGTAACTCTATACAGGGTGAATGAAGGGACGTCCTACAAACATGAATACTCGAACTGTGCACTGTCCCTCAAAATGATAAGATCCGTGGTCCGGATCAAAATGCACCTCCCACGGTGAAGTGTCGATAAAGACCACGAACGTCACCATCGGGCTCTGAAGATGTGACGGAAGAAAGGGAAAGAAGAGAAAGGAGTGAGAATCTTACTAAAGAATCTCAGTAGGGACCTCCTATCTATGGTTACATCGTTCACGTCCTTAGGAACATTGGGCTTATTATTTAAAAAGGTGAGCACGCATATAAAGTTCATTATTGGGGTTTACAAAACTAATTATCCAAGGTTCATTCCTTTTAGTATGCATCTTAATGTCATGAATGCAATGTATCATAACATGAATGCATGGCAATGCTTCAAGCAAATAACTCAACAAATCACAACATCAAGAAGCATACAAGTGGCATAAAGGGCATAAAACTTTCAAGTGGAACCTTTCTCAACTTTGTGACGCTAATCGTGGTGCTTTAGCATAATAAGGCCACCTAAAAACATCTAGGCTATGAGCTCATACCTCAGCTAGTCGTCACTAGCTCTTGCTTATTATGTAAATAAGCGAATCATAAAGACAATATAAACCCGACTACTTAAGAGTACGGGCTAGGGGGCTAGGGATCACCTCTCTTAGGATATACCCTCTTTGAAATGCTCTACTGGCATCTAGTGCACAACAAATTGTCCGCTTTGGTAAGGTTGCATCTACACATACCCTCACGGATTTGCCTCCTCCTCACCATTGCAGGAGAAGTTCGTCTCAGTGCTTGTTACATAAAAATCTCCTGGGGGTGCTCGGCCGATTCGGTGTCACCCAGGGTTTTCAATCTCATATGGTACTTCAAAATATTTCTCAAATCCCTTAGGTTTGACGGAAATTCGGCAGCATAACGGCTTTTAAACTGAATTTCCTTCAAACCGTCTTTATGCCACAAGCTTATAACACATTCATATTTCTTATTCAGTTCTCATGCTCATAATAAACTAAACATCTCAATAATTCATTTCATCCTAGCTCATGCATCATCAAACGTATACATCACAACCTCATACTCGCATAAAATATACTCATAGCATTAAAGATCTCTTAATGTCTTATGCTTTGACCCTTAAGGTCCTTTAACTTGGAATCTAAGTTGTATATCATCATGACTTAAACTCTCGAGTACCTATAGGCTCATATCTAAGTATTCCTCACTCAATTCTATGATCATAAACGTTTCTAAACCTCAAGAGTGCAGAATCTAAAATTCTTACTTTGCGGGTACCTAGGAGTCATAACATTGACCCTTTCTAAGTTCGGTTTGCTCTTAAGGCAGCAAGATCAAGTCCTAAACCAATTATGAGTAATTCCTACACATTTAGACTAATTATAAACCATGATTTCTAATTATTAGCCCTGCTGGACATAATCCAGAAAAAATCCATTACTAAGGGATCTAAAAGCCTCAAATCAATTCTTTTCTAGTTACTAGCTTCTCTTAACTTTCACATATGAATTTTAGCATCAAATATACATGAACATACTCATATTATCATCATTAAAACAACATAAAACAGTGAGCATAGCAAGCAAGGCAAAATTGAAATTAACTCCATCATGCAAAGCATAAAAACTTGATTTCTAAAACACATAAATTGCTAGTTTCTCTTGGAACCTTTCTAAAACTTTCAAAACTCATTAGTAAACATTTTTATCTCATTAAAATCATCAAAATGCTTCCTAGAGCAGTAGCTATTTTCGAATAAGTCATAAAGGATTTAAAATCATAACACTTGTTCAAAACATCTCTTAAACTCATATAAACTTAGAAAAATTATGGAACATAATTTTTAGTATTTGAAACTACATAAACCTCGTAGGGCCGAACTTAAAGGAATTAAGAGACATGTAATTCCAAGTCTTTGTTTGAGATAATAATAGGTAAGTCTATGAGCTCTAAATCTCTTAAGTTATGACATAAAAATAAATTTGCAATGCACTTTGTTTTAGTCTTTATTTAGAGGGGAGGACATAAAATAAATATGCTATGCAAACTCATTATTATCTTAGAGATTTAGTGAGGGCATAAACATAAATATGAAGATACAAGTGCATTCTTTAGTCTTGAGCATTTAGTGATAACATAAAAGTAAATATGGATGCAAGTCTTTTATCTTAACTTTGGAGCTCATATGAGACTTTTAAAGAGAACTAAAAATCTCAACCCAACATCTATCTCATCAACAAAGTGAGCTTTAGAGTTCTTGGACCAAGTTCTCAAAGGAACTACTTGGTACTTGAACATCATCATCAAGCTCAAAAAGAAGCTTTAAAAGAAAACAAAACCTCAAGGAAGTAAGAACCAAAACAACATTCTTTCTTGATATAAAATAATTATAGAGATGCCTTAAAAATTTTAATAAAATCTTTGAGGTGAAGACTATGGAGGCCAAAACTATGAAGGAAAAGAAAAGGAAAGAAAAACCAAAACTTTACTAGATCAAGAACAAAACTCAAACTTTAGAGGTTCCTTTGAGATGAACACAAGGTCATCATCTAGGAGCTCTCATCATCAAGCTATCATGTTCACATAAACAAGGCCAAGAGGCCAAAACGAAAAAAAGAAAGAAAAGGAAAACAAAGGAAAGCTCAAAAAGAGACCAAGAGAAAACTAGAGAAAACACATCTTTGAGCAAAACAAAATCTTGAAAGCAACTCCTACCAAGAGTGAAGATGAAAAGCTTGAACTTGGAAAGGAAAATGAGAAGAACAACTCCTCCTAGGATGGTGAGATGGCTTCGGCCCTGAGGGAGAGGAAGGAAATGAGATGTGTTTTTGGTGGTTTAGTGTTTGAGGTTAAGTGTTTAGGTGCTTAGGGGGTGATTCAAGGTTGTGAAATGGTGGATTGAGGTTATGAGATGATGATGTGAAGAGAGGATGAAGAACATGGAGATGAAAAAGATGAACTCTTAAAACTCTTTGAGAGAAAAGAAAAGAACTCAAGAAAGCTTGAAAACTAAAACTTTGCAAATGATCTAAAGTGTTTCCAAGTACTTCTAAGTATGTTATTTATAGAAGAATGAAACAAATGAGAGCTCATGGAGGGGAAGGAGGAAATGTGTAGTTGCCTCATGTTTCATGAGGTGAGAGATTGAATTTTGAGTCATGGAGGAGTAAGGTTGGAAGTATGGGAGGTATGGCTTCAAGCATGATGTTTGAAGTGATTTTTCTTCAAATTTGAAATAAAATAACTCTTCTAGAAGGGAAAGAAAGGCTGACGGTTTTGGCAGCAAAATGAGGGGGAAAATATCTAATTCATCTAGTCATTCACTTAGTCATTCAAACATGGGTGTAAGTATGACAAAGTATGGTATATGTAAGGTGAAAGCATGGTCTTTGGAGTGTAAAAAATTTGAGCATATGATGGATATTATGGGGGCATGGGTTTAGCTAGACCTGATGCATCCAAGGGGGAGAGACATTTGTCCATGTAATTGTGTGTTAAGGATAGGTTTAGATGTGTATTAATTTAGGTACAAGATTAGGAATCATTAAGCATAAGTTTAGGTAACCAATAATGAGGTTTAGGAATTTTATGACAAGGTTAAGGAGTGCTCATACACATTTAGAGAGTTTTAAAATTCATTTTATGAGTAAACTATGTAGACAAATTTCCATGATTTAAGGAATTGGAGAGAGAAAACACTATTCAAGATTCCATGACTAGGAATCTTGAATTTAAAATAAGATTTGAGTTTAAATTAAGCATTCTTAGGTTCTAATCAACTTTAATAAATTATTTTGACTCTAGATTAATTATGGAAATTAATAAATCTTCAATTAGAGCCTAATATTGCTTGGGTTTGCTTAATCACACGATTAAGCTTAAAAACACGAAACTAGGAGCAAGATCATAATTTCGTACAAATTTCGCCCGAGGTCATCGAGACTAAAACTGAGGTCACAAAATACATAAAAATGCCTTTTAAAACTATCTGGAGAAGTTTCGGGTTCATCCGGCACTTGCAATCAGGTCAAACACCATAGGGGTATTTTGGTAATTTTGACCCGAAAACTCGAGAAACGAGATTTTCGATCCCGGAAAGGTACACAAGTCAACTAATTCCCTTCCAATATTGAGTTTGCCCTTCGAGGACTGCCAGACTGGCTTCCCTTGAATTCCGGGCCGAAAATGACCTCAGGGGCATTTTGGTCATTTTCACTTTAACAGAAAATCGGGGCGTTACAAGGTTTGGCCATAAGAGATGATTTAGATTATCTAATAAAAGAATTTTATTGGGCTTACATTACATAATTTAGATGCCTTGTAGCATTTACTGGGCTTAAGGACAATAGTCTTGAAAACATGTGGACCAAAGCCTAATAGAACACATGTAATTAGGCTTTCACGATTCACAATTATTATAACATTGGGGCCTTTCCCAATTTCATAAGACATATCCTAAATTTTTGGGGCATTCCCAAAATTATTAAGCACTACCCGAAGACTAAAAAATCGCATCACAATTAGTACATTATATTCAAGCGATTCTTATTCTAATTTTATAATTTAGAAATTCATTTGTCAAAACATATAAAATTTGGGATGTTATATTAAACATCCAAGTTGATCTTTGAAAGGCTTATATTACATTAATCTAATCCAAAAGAAAACTTTTTTACTTTAGTAAATTCCCTAAAAGCTAACATCTGACATCATATTGGTACCTAAAAGATTTGATATCCTTAACCAAAGTAGAAAATTTAATCCAACCATTAAATAAAAAATTGGCTTGGTGACTGCTCTAGGTTTTTTATGTGATTAAGCCTCAAGAGCTGAATTTTGAAAATCATATGGGAGTAGCTTGAGCGATAAACTCTCTGTAATATCCTTAATTTTAAATAAAAGGTTAGAAATTTTTTTTTGAACTCAGAAGGGTTCTAGCTACCCTCATCTGTCATTCTAGGTCTTGAATTTCACTGAATCTGGACCCTACACACCCTTGGAAGGCCATATGATATAGTTATATTCTTGGGACCAAAAGTCTTGGTAATTGTTCCCTAGAAGAAAAATAAATGGAAAAGGGATTTTTAATGGATTTCATGAAACCTTTAAACACCCTATTTTTAGCGTACAAATTTATAAAACTGTGAGAATTCTCGGATTTGAACTAAAACCTAAAATTTGGATTTTGATTTGTTGGGATTTTAATTTTTCAAATATTTTATTTGAGTCTAAATAAGGGGTATTTTCTTATTTACATTTATATTTTAAAGTTAATGGAGAGTAAAATAAAGGGGGACATTAACTTAAGTGAGACCACCCCAACAGTCATATGACCACCCAGGCAGTCAACAGAGAGTAAGGCAGTTCTGTAGCAGAGTAAGGGACCTCCTCAGTAATTATTCACTGCCTAGGCGGTCAACAACACACCCCATTTCATGGTCCAGAACTTTCACACACCCATTTCACCCCCCAACCCTGAGCTCTCACTCCCAAAAAAGTGATTCTCACCCCCAAAATTCCATTTTCTTCCATTTTTCTCAATTCTAACTTCAATATTTGATTCTTAAGCTTTAAGGTGTGCTGTTCTCTTGGTTCTGCTCTCTTTTCTCCATTTTCTTCTTGTTATTAGGGTGATTCTCTATGCTTATCAAGGGAGAGAAGTTTTTAGAGATAGGTTTTGTGTATTTAGAAGTTTTAGAGGTTGATTTAGAGTTCTATGGCTTTTGTATCAGATACTGCTTTCAATTATGCTTCCTATTATGCTGTTTGTGCTAGTTCTTCATTGTTCACCTCTCCAGGTGATTGGGTTCACACATTAGAAATACTGTACAAGGATTGAGAGTTTATTGTTAGATTATATGTTTTAGAACTGATGATTTTAGAGCATGAAACTGGTTTTTGAGAAAACTCATAAGACCATGTTTGTTGAACTGATTTGAAGTGTATTTGATGATAATTGTGATTACGAAAAGTTTTTATGAAATTTAAATTGATTCTAGATATGGTTTATGAATATAACATAGTTATATACCTAGAAGTGCTATTTAGAGAAGATGATGGAATTGTGATTGTGAACTTGGCTATTTTGAAATGTGATATTGACAGTTCTAGTTATGAAAAGCTTAATGGTTTGAACTATGTTTTAGAGGATAAATAAAAAGGGTTTTAGAGCTTGAATCTTCATGAGATTTAGAGTAGTTGATGGCTACATATTCTGTGGAGGTATGAAATCATAAATGTTTGCAAAGGATAATCCCTTAGGCATGGATTCATAGCCATGGTTATGCTAAAGTCAAATTGTTAGAGTTGTATACTCATAACAACTGCCAGCTACATATTCTATGAATTTTCAAATCACAATGCTTCAAGTTGGTGATCCCTTAGACATGATTTCATATCCACAGTTATGCTAAGGTCAGATTGTTAGAATTTCAATGATTTAGACACTCTCCAAGTACTAAGAGTTTGTTGTTAATTTCATCCCTTCTCAGTTGAAATACATATGATTCATGTTTAGAGAGTAGTAACCTTGGTACATTTAACTGCCAAGGAGGTGGTGTACTAAGCGGCCACGGAGACAATCTTATGAGATGTAAGTCATGGTATATATAACAGTCATGGAGGCAATTCCTTGATCAGCCATGGAATCAAACTATTATAATTTCAGTTAGGGGCTCGTCTTCACTAGGAACTAAGCACCAACAGATCAGAGCAGAGATTACCGTTTCTCTAATAGCTACTACACTATGAGCTTATATGATTTCATATATGAAAGTGAATTGAGGAAGTTGTTTTGAGTTTAGAAAATGATGACTAGTATTTATATATGTGTGTGTGTGTGTGTGTGTGCACGCGCATTTGCTTATGTAAGGCATTTGAGTATTATTAATGTTATTATGATTTCATGCATTGTTTCTTTGGTGTCCCATGAAAAGGGGTTTTAGGTGAGGACTCACTCACTGAGTTTTGGTTACATAACTCACCCCTCTATTCTTCTTATATTTTTACAGATACCGTAGTTGCTGAAGGTATCTCCCAGCCATCTTCCATCTAGCAGTATTAGATTCTCGTGGTGAGCATGATTGTTATGGGTTTAGGGGGGTCCAGCGTAGATGCAGATATGATCCCAGACCTAAAGCATGTTTTAGTTTGCATTTGGTGTATTATAGTCACATTTGTTTTGTAAATAATAACTTGGACATTCAGATAAGTGTATGTTGATTTATATAGATAAATGATTTTAGGATTTGGAACTTGAAAGATTCGTTATAGGATTTTAGATATAATTATCTTGATTATAGAGAACGTGTGGTTGGTCTGCAGAAAATATAATAATTTAAACAGACTTTATGAACAGAGCATGCATATAGAGGCAACCAATAGGTCACAGGGCTTATATGGGATCAGAACTTCTCATGTGCCAGTCACGTGCCCAGGTTGGGTTGTGACACTCTCAAACTGAGCAAATCAGGATGGGTTTGCTAGTTTACTTGAAGTTGAAAACTTCACTATAAGGAAAGACAACCAAAAATATGTTAGCTTTAGAACCCTTCACAAAGTGCTAAAGCAGTATGTTTTGAGTAATAATATAATAAATTTAGAGAAAATATTCTTAAGAATGACTAATGTTTTCTCTTGAGTTTCTTGAAGTAGGAAACAGGTTATTCTAGATTGCATAATACGTTCTTGAATTGAAAATAATTTCAATATACATGTGCAAACATGTTTTTATCTCATCTAAAGAGACAAGAACTTAATAGAAGTGAAAATTATATTATGCAAAGTAAGTATACATGCTTAACGGAAGGAAGAAAATCAATTATGAACAAGGCTCGGATCTTCAGAGAACGTGACTTCAGAAAGTGCGCATAAAATGAAGATGTCAAACCAAATCTGAAGCAAAGATGTTCTACGACCTTTAATCATCATCATCACAATCGAATTTATCATATACATGCTCTGATTGAAGACTGAAAGATCATTTTTCACTAAGAAATTGACATCGCACTTTAGAAAGTTCATTTCACAGTGAAATGGTGCACTCACAGGAAAATGAGGAAAAATTTGAAAGTCAAATTTAAAGTCAAACCTAATTACAGACTGGCGTGTAATCTTTTATGCCAACTTGGCCAACTACCCCAGCTTCTAAAAGGAAGAGTTCAGAAACATTGTTCATTCAGAAAGTAAAAAGTAATTTATGAAGGGACATCATAAACCCCTATTTCATAACAGCTTCTGCAACATATTTAACAAATGAAAAGCTATTCTTCTAGACTGCTTTTCCAAGACATATACAGATGATCAATACATGTCACTTGGAGAACTGATGAAGGGTAATGATAAAAAATGAAGACCATCTATAAATAGAGATGTTGTGCTTTCAAAAAGAGAGAACTTGACACTACACAAGTGTTGAAACTCTGAGAAAATTTCTCCTTATCCCTTGTAAAGTTCATTACATCTTATAATCAATTTCCTTGTTTGTAAAAGTCTTCTTTCTACGCTCTTAATAGATTATATGTTCTTCATAGGAAGAATAGTTAAAAAGAAGTCATTCAAGTTTTCCTAGGTTATTTATTGTATACTTTACGAAAACTTGAGTATAGGTTAATTTGAGTTGCAAATCCAAACACAAACCTCTATATCCACAATCCAGTAATGGTCGGCATAAGTTAGCTTGGAGAGGCTAGTTAAAGACTACTTACAACATGATAGTAGAAGTGTTCTACTGGTCACGGTTTAGCTTAGAGAGACTGGTTAAAGATTACTCAGGTTGTGACAATAGAGTAACTTGCTAGTCACAGGTTCAACTTGGAGAGGCTAGTGAAAAATTACTTGGTTTATGATAGTAGAGGTTGTCTGCTGGTCACAAGTAAGAGCTTGGCGAAGGCTACTGCAAAGACTATCTATTTTCTTTCTCGAGGTGAAAAAGGTTTTAGTGAAACTCAATGGTGGTTGAGTACTGGATGTAGGTAGGTTGGCCGAACCAGTGCAAAAATATCTGTGCATTATCTCCTTCTTTCTTATTTCTTTTACATTCACTGATCTCTATTTATATTTAATATTAGCTTAAAGTCTATTTTATTTGCTCTTCAGTTACTAACGTTGTAGTTTAGAAAGTTACTTTATGAATTACCTAACACTATTTTTGCTATACTTCAAGTTCAACACTTGATAGTATCTTGTTCAAGTTTTCAAAAACAAAAGAAGAAAAGAAGCGAAGCATGATTCAATCCCTCTTCTCGTGTGCTTTTCTACTTACAAAATACACTTTGGTTGTCTAGGCCAAGGATTACTAGATGACCTCTTACTCAATTAATCCTTCAAAAGGAGCCTAGAAGAGCTAAGGACAAAGAACTATGATGCATGGGTATTTGTTTACACCCCTAATTTAACCTATAATTGAACTGATTGAGAGGTTTAATATGTCAAATCAATAAATTTTTGAAAGCAACAAATAGGTTCCCAAAAACTTCTTTAAGAAGGATTGAAGTGACATTGCATTTTTGCTTTTAGGGACTTGATTAAAGTCACATTTTAATTTTACGTTACCTATATTTGATGTCAAAAACTTTTTGGGGATCATGCTATTGTATTTGAGCTTTCAAGGAACTATTTGATGTAAAAATCTTTTAAAGACTAGATTGATATCATCTTTAATACGTTAAATGCCTAGTAGAATTGGAAAGTCAATTAAACCTATATTCTTCATATATATCAAGGCATCTTTTGGGAGGATTATGTGCATCAAGCCCAAAGACAATATTAATTATACCTCATACTCCAACATATAGTCAATAATTATAATTTATTGTGAAGGAGAATGATTGGTCACACTTTAATAATTTAAGTGAGTCTAATTTTCATGTAAGCTAATATGTTTTCAATTTTTGAAGAAAAAAAGAAAATAGTCTCATTATACTACCTTCTTCTTTTGATTGTTTTTGGGTAAACAATTGTAGTAATATTCTAGTAATGTTTAGATATTCAAATCCTTTTAGAAATCTAGAATCATTTGGATGCTTTATGGAAAAGGTTTTTTATATTAATAGCTAATAATAAACATTTCTAGATTAGCCTACAACTTAAAATCTTCTTGGCTTTAAAGCAATTATTGACAATATACAAAGTAATATGATCTAGAAAGTTAAAAATTTATCATGGGTATTGGTGAAATAAGTACTTATCAACAATCTTATATATATCCAAATTCTCAACGAAATACAAAAGTGAACATAAATGGGAGTGTTATATTTTTCTTTCATTCAAGACAAAATAACATAATTGGAAGACCATCTTTTGTGCTCTCTGGTGAGAGCGCTGCAGCGCTCAACAAAACAATAAGGCAGTGCGCGATATGCTCTCTGGTGAACGCCGCAACGCTAAGAGCACTGAGCGCTGCAGCGTTCAACAGATGACTTAAAAACCCTATCTCGAGGTCTAGAAGCTTCATTTGTGCAAAAACACCATCCACCCCCCTAGAAACATGAAACTCTCATCCCCAACCTCTCTCTCTCCCATTTTCATCAATCCAACATCAATCTTTCACTTCCAAGGCTTAAAGGTAAGAGATTTTACTAGATCTCCTTCCTATCTCATCTATTCCTCTCTTGTTCTTAGAGTTAATCTTGGGTTCCCTCTTGTTCTATGGTCATAATACTCCTCCATATTGATAGGAGTAAGAATAGGGTCCTTCTGAGATTGATTTAGAGTTTTATTGCTTACTGGCAGATAGAGGTGCCGTTTCTACCTCCCAGGGTCCTGTTGGTGTCTATCCTATTTATTCTACCACTCCAGGTGAGTGGGTTTTCATCTATGGCTTCTAAGTTCTGCATTAGATTTATTTGCATAAAAATATGCTTTATATGATGGTTTTAAAGAGTTCTACAAAGAGATTAGAGGTTTTTGTTGATTATTCAAGCTTATAAGAATGTGATTTTCAAATGTCATGAACTATGGATTCTTATGAAAACCATGGGACTGTTGTTACTGAAATGTGAATATTTGATTATGACTCTTGAACATTTTGAAGTTATTATGTTGATCTGATGATTTTTGATATACTAGATTCTATTATATGAGAAAACTTGGAACCTTAGGGTAGAAGCCCTTGTTGATCACACAGAGAGGATTTGATTTTCTATTGATACTGAATAGTAGCTATAGAGAAACAGACAGCGAGTTAACGGCTGAACGATCGTTAACCTTGGTACCAAGTTGTCCTAAGGGACAATCTCATAGAGCAGAGAATGGAACCTATTTAGGTGTCCGCCTTGGATCCCTGATGGATCATAGAGCAGAGTATTTTGGTTCTTGAAGAACCATAGAGCAGAGATTTCTGTTTCTCTAGTTAGATACTTTTAATGATTTTAAAGGCTAATGATTAATTGATTTTGTGTATATAGTTATGTTAAATGTTTTAAAGTTCTAAGTTATAAATGATTTTCATATATATACTGCATGGTTTTACTAATGTCCCATGAAGGGGGTTGCAGGTGGGGATTCACTCACTGAGTTTTTGTATAAAAACTCACCCCTCTCCTTTCCTCCTATTTACAAATACAGCAGCTGCTGCAAATTCTTCCCAGCCTCCTCCTTCCCAGCAGCAATAGAGGATTAGCTGGTGAGCTTCACTTGAGTGAAGCATTCTTTTTGTTCTATAGAGTGCTCCAGTGTTATTGCAGGCAGGAGTCCTGATTCATATAGAGCTCATTTTGCATTTTGTATACTTGATTATACTATGGTTTGTATTTAATGAAATTGGTTGTTTCTAGACAAACTGGACAATAGTAATTGATATGTATATTTGTATTTTGAGTATGGATAATGGATGATTTTAGACTTTCGATGTTAATGATGATTTTTTAGTCATCAAGATCTCGATTTCAGAGAACAGGAAATTTATATATTGAAATTGAAATATTGTTTTACATGGATTTTCATTATTTAAATATGCATGTAGAGCTTTACACAGGTCTTAAGGCTTACGTGGGGATGGGACTCCCCACGTGCTGGTCATGTGCCCAGATCGGGTCATGACATCTTTTCACTATATATATATAGCATATTCTTTATCCTTTATCTTATTTTTTGTGTTACAACTCTTTTGATTGAAGTACTATATCATTTTCTTAGTAAAATACAACAATGCCTTTAGAGAATAATGAAGACTTACACCGCATTAGGATAAAGGAAGTAAGAGTTGATTATCTAAGCTTGAATCTACACAAAGAGCTAGCTGCGATTTTGAAAACCTCGATCTTAAGTATGCTACATTCTAATACTTTCATCATCACTAGCATTCTGGAACTTATGCTCAAAACATTTCAAATCTATTGTACTTCATATACTACAATATATATATACACACACACACATTTCCCTTTACAAATGATAGCAATCGATATTAGCTACTAGATTACCACCACAAGAGCAAGTGATAGAGAATATTTCTAACCAAGAATTGGAGGTTGTCTCTGCATTAAGCAACAAGTTAGAAGAACTTGATACTAGTGATAGAGAATATATATACTTGGAGGTTGTTTCTAGCTCATGCACTGTAAGTTTATGCATCAAGTCAAATATCAAATATTATATACAATTGATTTGAGATGTGTTACCAATATCATATATATTGCTAATCTTATAGGCCATATGTAAAGGATCTCGAGTTAGAACAAGCATTTTTCTCGAGAAACGATGTGTTTACCTTTGAACTTCCTGCAAATTGTAGTTTAGACCAAATTGATATGGACAAGGTATCTTTAAGCTTGGAAAATTTATTTTAGTTCTCTTTTGTATTATAATATTGTGAATTATACATTTTGTAATTGATATAAATGTTATATATATATTGGATTAATTGTTGTAGCCACCCTATGTGGATGGAGAAAATTCCTATTAGATGTCTTAATGCGTAGGCTTTCATTCAAAGATAGGCTTGAGGGATGGAGTATTGAACGTAGTGAACGTCCATATAAGACTATTGATGTGGTAGACATTGTTTCTTCTAAAGATCATATGCTTCTAGATTTAAATATCATAATTAGTTTGTCATGTAAAAATAGTGGCAGAGAACTCACTATCTAATCGAGTAGCATGTGTAGGAGCACAAGAAGCAAAGTTATATGCCTCTTGCTATTGTCATACATTATTTTATATAAAACATATAACATTCACTTATGTTAAATGTGAAGTTTGTTTATTTTAATACAATCCTTTTTACTTCACAAAATTTATAATTCACTGTACGAATTTTCTTCTTTTTGTACAAGGTTAATGCTACCAGGAAAGGCGATTAATGAATGGATTCAATATGACTAGTAATTGAAAAAGGCTTGATAGACTTCATAATAGAAGTGTTGTTATAAGGCTACTTGCTCACCAACATTTATCATGATAATTTACTACAGTTGAAAATAATAACCACTGTGAAAAGAAAACTTTCTCTAACTAAAACAAAATAATTTAAGATGATGACATCATTTATTATTAAGTACTTTGACTAATATTCACTATATATGTTTACACAAAATCTTGCTTTCATTTTAGTGCATTCTAATAGTAATTCGATAAAAATAACTAAGCTTAGTCATCATCTCAAAGTGTCACATAAAATCAATGCACTATAATTAATGCTATTATGACTAATCATCCTTTGAAATATGTCATTGTTTGTAGTTTTATTACCATCCAGAATCAAGTAGAAATTTTCGATCTTGTGTTGAGGTCATCAAGTTTATCCTCTACCTAAATATGCTAGAAAAGGAAAAAGGATTGGTGCAAATGGAAGATTTGGTAAGAGATTACTTACAATGTGTATACATTGTTTGCATCTTGCAAGAAATGCACTTTGTATCTTAGGTACTAAATTTAAAAGATAACTAACTTTGTCTTTGCTATCATGCATATGACAAGCATAAGATAGCAGAGCCACCAATGATAGGATCAATGTGCATGTCAAGCTCCAATGAAATGAGAGAGATTGTGGAGAAGTTCTTTGTAGACAGACTCTTATAATAATTTGTTGAAATATGACGATGAAAAGCCTTATGAGATTATTGATTATCAATCATTCTGAGAATAGATTGAATAGGATATGGTCAATTTTTGTTTGAGATTATTATTAATATTGACTATATAGTAGAACAAAAATATTTATTTGAAAAGTTACTAGGAATTAAAGTTAATAATATTATGTTAAAAAATTACTTTTTATCCCTCAATAATTTTTTAACCATATGGATTTATATGGGCCAAATGAAAAAACAAAAATTACATTTTATAGATGTTTGAGTTGAAAATAAAAATTTTCATTAGTTGAAATCAATACAAAAATGTCGCAAATTAAACTATTAAGCCGTGATTGATAAGGGTTTTGTACTAATCAATGTGCATTTTATGACAAAATAAGTTTCGACCTCTCTATGTCCCAAATCTTAGCACACTTACAAAAACTCAAAGAGTTGAGCTTATATGAAAATGCGTTGCAACTTAGGTAAACTTATAATGTCAAAGGGTTTGGATCTTGAAGTCGCTACTTCCAAGTAAAGAAGCTTTGATTTGGCTTTCTACTATTAAATCCTTCACCTCTCCTCCTTTCATTTTTAGGCCTTAAGTTATTTTTCCACATTATTCGACTTTCCCCCGTTATGTAAGATTAAACTTGAAGGCGATGAATTCCTCTATTCTACTAATGCCTGTTAGCTTCAGAACTCTTCAAAAAACATTATCGTTTAAAGTTTTGAGTGACAACAAACCAACTTTGTGAAAATATTTTGAAGAAGGACTAATCTTTTACTTGAGTTTCTTGAGCATGTAATAGGACCATTCTTGTTAGCATACAAGTCCCTAAAAAAGTTTTATTTTCACGGTATCATGTGTGAACATGCTTAATCTCATTTAAAGAGATTCGAAACTTAAATGATGTGAAAAGTCATCCTTGAAATAGACATTGTTTGACAAGCAAAGAAAGGACTTCAAGAACAAGAAATCAAGTTTCAGATATTCAGAAAGTAGCTTTTGTCTTCAAAAAGTGATACATAATGAAGATTTCAATCCTCCTCTAACAAAGTTATGGCTATTATCTTCAAGCATAATGATTTTCTCACCAACAAGCTTTGGTTGAAGCATTGATGATCAAATGGAAGTATAGACTGAATCAGTGCTTCAGAAAGTATGTTTACTTTTAAATGGTGCACTCTTTACAGAATTGGAGAGAAAATTCAAATTTAAAATTAAAGTCAAACCCAAAAAGCGATGATAGTGATATCTAACTTTTTAAATTGGTAAACCATCCCAGCTTCTAGAAGAAAAAGTTCAGAAACCTCATTCAGAAAGAAAAAAAAAAGTTTCTGAAAATGGACTTAGAAAGCTCTATTTGACAATAGTCTTTGCAATTACAAAAGTGGCTCTGACACAACTGAGATAAGCTTCTAGGCTGCGTTTCCAAGACACAAAAAGAATATCAACATGTGTCACTAGGAAAACAAATCAAGAGGCCACAATCATAAATTAAAGATCAAGTATCAAAGGAGATCATGTGCTTACAACTCAAGACTTTATGCTGAAATGCCTACAAAATCTTACAAGAATGCAAGAACTCTTCTTTTTCTTCTGTGAATCTATTGCTGCTTGTAATGAGTTTATGCTTCTATAAAAGCTTTCTTTCTAATTCTCATTAAATAACTTTTTCTTCCTAGGAAGAATCATTGGAAAGAATTCATTCAAGTTTTCAACTCATACATTGTGTTATTCTAAGAAACTTGAGTGTTTGGTAGTTGGAGTGAACCAACCTTCAAAAATCACTGTATTCTGATCCAGTAGTGATCATTGTGAGCTTAGCTTGGAGAAGCTAGTCAAAGACTATTTGAAAGTGATAATAGAGTGAGCTACTGGTCATGAAAGATAGCTTGATAAGGCTATTGAAAGACTACCTGAATTTCTCAGCGGTTGAGAAAAGGGTTGTTTAGTGGAACTCAATAGATTGTTGAGAATTGCATGTAGGTAGGTTGACTGAACCAATATAAAACTCCTTGTGCAGTGTCTCTTTTTCCCCTGACTCCTTTTATGTTCTACTTTATGTTTATCATCAATGCTTTCATGAAAAACATCTTTTAATCAGTTTTCTTATCTTTTTTTTAGTTCAGAAAGTCACTCTATGATACTCACTTATATTATTTTTGCTACACTTCAAGTATACACTTCATAGTATTTGTTTTATAGTTTTTCATAAACTAAAAGGAAGAAAAGTGAAATCATGAGTCAACCTCCCCTTCTCATGAATATTTCAACCTACAATGCTATGACACACTATGGGGTTGCTTGCATTAATTTGAGTAAGGCCTAAATGAAAAGTATTCAAGGGATTTAAGAACCCCTTCAAAGAATCTCTATGTACATGGGGTAGAGAACCATTTTTTTCTATATTTATTAAAATATTAACACTAAAAAAAGAGTGGAGAAGGTACATAAAAAGATAACAACACTTGGAAGTAATGAAGACTCTTGCTTAGTCATAAAACATATTAAAAAATCTCACTAAGCCTTATTTCTTAGAACTTTGAAGAAAGAAAAAGACAAAAATTAAGCTGCCTCTTTGTGGTTTTTCTTTCTTCTAGATTTCACTTGTTTTTACTCTTTTTATTTTTTATCATGATTTTTTTATAGGGTAGAGGACTACTGATGTCAATCCTAAAGGAATTTGGCATAGAGGTATGGGGCCAGGAATCATTAATGTCAATCATAGATGAATTTGGTATAGAGGTATGACTATGTATGTAAAATAAGATAGTTTAATTCTTTGGATGTTGTGATTTTCATAAGGAATTGGTTCCTTCCAATACTTCTCCTTTCACTAATCTCATCCAGCATAGTGAGTTTCTTTATTACCCAATGAGATCTATGTCCTTATTTGAGACTATATCCTATTCTATAATGGTTGCGACTTTGGTTACGATACTATTATATGTTGGCTTTATTGCAAGTAACAACCTTAGAATTTGATGGGTTTGACATCTCAATCCATAGTAACAGTAATAAATGTGAGAAATTAAAGTTGAATTACACAAAGTTCACCTTTGTTGTCAACTATAACTTTTGGTCTAGTCATAATTACTTGATCCAACAAGTTGTATAAGAGCAAGATAACTGATAATATCCTTATTTGAGTTACTTTTCATTTTGTTTCATTTAGTTTTAGGCTTTTTACTTTGGTGAATTGTTAGTTTTATTATAGATTTTGATGTATTGGAGCAAACATGTAATTTAGGATTTTAGTTGTTATTTTCACGTTGAGGTCGATATTTATGATTTCATTATGTTTTGTTAAGATTTAAGCAATTGGAAAGAGCAAAGGAGCAAGAATCGAGTAAATTGTGTTTAGACATGTATGTTATGTTGGAATTTAATCAAAAGTCCCATATCAAGAAGAAGTTGAAGTCATCCAAGTGTTTTGGCCTATAAATATGGCCATTGGTTATTGGATTTAGATATCCTTCAATATTAGGAGTGATCCATATTGGTAGTTTTTTAGAGTTATTTGTTAGCTCTAGAACCCTTGAGAAAACTATTCAGCTTAAAGTTTTTGAGTGACAATAAAGTAAATTTTTGTTAAAATGTTTTGAAGAAAGAATTAATGGTTTACATGAGTTTCTCAAGTGTAAAACAGGAACTTTCTCATATCACATGTAGCCAATTTCATGATACATTTTTTTGATACTGTCATGATTGAACATGATTAAAATATATTTGAAGATTTTATAATTTTTTAAAGTATGAAAATAACTCAAAAAGCGAGTTATAGTATGTGAGGTACTTTAGTAAGAAGATTGAAGTATCAGTAAGTGTATTTGGGATGTCAGAAACTATTCTGATACATCATAATGTGACATGACAGCACAAGAAGGTGGTTATCCATGGTGAAATCAAGCACACCTCTACAAAATTCATTCGTGTTTACTAAATGAAGAATCCAACACTCTCTAGAGACCTACATCTGCTTCAAAAAGAAACTCTATATGAGCTAGAAGTGGTCAAAAAGTGAATAAGCATTATCAGAAACTACAAGGTCTCATTAGAAACTGAAAATATTTGTGTTTGAAAGAAGGCATAGCCTGAGAAAATTGTTGCTTGTATTATATTGGCTTTCTACTTGAAAGATCTATACATCCTTGGTGAAGATTTTGTAAGCTAAGAAGTTAAGAATGTTAGCTCCAAAATCCTTCAAAGAGCTTTAAAGCTTGAGTTTTGAGTGACAACAAAGAAAATTGTTTTAAAATGTTTTGAAGAATGGACTAATGTTTTACTTGAGTTTCTTATGTAGTTAATAGGATTATTCTCATCACATACAAGTTCAATCAACGAGATATTCTTCAGAATGTCATGTTTTAACATGACCATAATCTCATTCAAAGAGATTCAGAATTTTAATGATGTAAAAAATAGTTCCAAAAGTGAACTTAAATATGTTATAAACACAATAAAGCAATTTCAAGAATCAGAAACCAAGTTCAGATATTCAGAAAGTGGTTCACACATTCAGAAAGTGCTACATCAATGAAGAAGTAAATTTTTCCTGAGCAAGGCATGATCATAGTTTTCAATCATGATCGAAAGATCCCTATCAAGGTCAGACTGAATCAATCAAGATCAACGAGAAAATTAGAAACTAAGGAAATACATTAGGAAGCATGCATATTCAGACACCGTGCTAACTTTACAAAAGACAAAGGAAAATTCAAAATTCAAATAAAGTCATCCCTCAAAAAGTGCTGATAGTGACACATTACTTTTGTACTTGGTCAACTATCTCATCTTCTAGTAGAAAAAGTTCAAAAACCTCGTCTAGAAAGTAAAAAGAAGTTTTTGAAGCTTCATTCAAAAACCATATTGACAAAGGTCTCTACACCTACAAAAGTGGTTTTGATAAAGCCAAGCTAGTTTTCTAGAAGGTAGTTCCTATGACATAAAAAGAAAATCAACATATGTCAAAAGGAAGGGAAATCAAAGGACAATTGTCTAATTTGAAGATCAAGTATAAAAGGATGTCTCCTGCATACAAGAACATATTTTTGCCAAAAAAAAGGACTTTTGACTTTTGCCAAGAAAGCCTAAAAAAAGGACTTTAATGCTAATCTCTTCTTCTAAAAGTTCATTACATCTTGTAATTAGTTTATGTAAAAATCTTCTTTCTAGCTTTCATTGGATAACATCTTCTTAGGAAGAATTTTAGAAAGAAGTTATTCAAGTTTTTAGTTCATACACTATTTTATTCCTAGAAAACTTAATTGTATTTTTAGTTGGAGTGTACCAACCAAACCAATATCTTTGTACCTTGATCTAGTAGTGATCATTGTGAGGTTAGCTTGAAGAGGCTAGTAAAAAGACTACTTGGAGTGAGAGTAAATTGGAACTATTACTCACTGGATATAGCTTGTGATGGCTATCCAATGACTATATCACTTTCTCTAGGTTGAGAAAAGGCTGTTAGTGGAACTCAGCAGGTTGTTGGGAACTAGATGTAGGCAGAGTTGGCTAAACCTATATAAAATTCTCTGAGTAGTCTTTCTCTATCTCTCTTGATCTATTTTTCATTCAGTATTTGGGTTTATCTGTGATATATAGTTTTTGAAAATGATTGCATATATTTTCTAAGTTTTTCACTTAGTTTAGAAAGTAACTTTTAGAATCTTACTAACAAAGATTTTCGCTAGCTTTAAGTGAAACACTTGATAGATTTTGTTTAGTATTTCATATAGAAAAAGAAGAAGAAGTGCAAAGCATGATTCAACCCTCTTTGTTGTGTTGCTTTCAAGCTACACATAAACTAGACATGTCATTGGATGAAGTTTTTGAACTGTGACAGCTGTCACTGACACAAGCTCTACAATCTCTAGAAGACTAATCTTAGGACACATAATAAATGATCAACACATGGAAAATGGAGATAAAATCAAGGATCTATGGTCTCATTCAACTTTCAGATATAAAAGCAACATATATTCAAGGTGAAAGGAACTTTTGCACTGAAAGATATTTAAATCTGCATTACACTTTTAAAAGCCAGTTCTTAATCAATTTCCAATTTTTGAAGTTTAAAATCTTCTTTCTAGATTTTTTTACCTAACATTTTCTTGTGAAAAATTAGGAAGAAGTCTCTCAAGTGTTTTCCTTACTTTATATACATATCTTAGGAAACTTGAGTGAATATTTGAGTAAAACACCAAAATCTCATTATTATTGTATCCTATCCAGTAGTGATAATTTGAGATAACTTGGAGAGGCTAGAGAAAAATTACTTGTGAGTGAGTTCGATCATACTGACTATTGCTCACTAAGATTAGTTTGAGAAGGCTAAAGAAAGACTATCTTTGTCTTTTCTTGTACAAGAAAGAAGTTTTAGTGGAACTCAACAAATTTTGTTGGGGACTAGACTTGGTAGATTTTTTTTAAAAGTTTCATAAATCAAAATGATTTTAAAAAGTACGATTCAACCCACCCTTTTGGAGCTTTCTCTATGTAACATACATTGTCTATGTGATGAAATATTTGTAAGAATGATTTACAACTTCAATAATTCAAAATTTATAAATAGTGAAAGACTTTTGAACTCCTTCTAGGGGTCATGGACATAGGTCAGAGGGACCAAATCACATAAAATTTTGTGTATGTTGCCACTTTTATGTGGTTTTTCTTCCAATGTTATTACCTCTAATAGATGAGGGTTTGTTTATTGTATTTCTTTTGATTCTGCTACCTAACAAGTGGTATTAGAACCAATGGTTTGGATCAGTTGAGCTTAGTCAAATATTGGTGAGAATGGTAGTTTTGAATCCATGGTGGGATCCTTGTATCATAGTCCTATTGGCAATAAAGGTATAAAAAAAGTTGGTTTGGATTAGATTTGCAAGAAAACTAATGAATCTGAATCAATTAGTTTGGATTGGTTTAGGTTCTTGGTTTTTTTTTCTTCAATCTGAATTGGTTTGGTTTGGATCAAGTCATTAGATTTATTTGTTTAATTTTTTAGTTTTTCCTTAAAATATTCAATAAACATTGCTATGATTATATTTTTGTTTTAGTATTAGTAGAATTTCAATTATGATGTTCTCTTATACACTAGCAACATCAGCAGCATGCATCCAACACAAGCATACGATGTTATTAGGTAAATCATTTACAATTTCTAATCCAATATCTTAACAATTCAACAAGCAAAAACATTGACAAGGCCAAAACTAAAACTACCAAAAACCACAACTTAATTTCTACATCAGTAATGAAGAATCAAAAGCAAAAAAGGAAAAAATTGAAGACAATGACTATTACCCAATTTCATCAAGAATGGTGCTTGAGATCTTTAACTTCCTTTTGCAACCATTGCAAAGCTCCTCAAGGGTACACCCAAGCTTGCTCTCAACTAACCCTACTACTAATTTCTCATCCTTCAGATTCTTGACACCCCTATGATCACAGTTAGTTTTTCCTTTTAATTTTCACCTTCATAAAGTTAAATGGATTGTGGTCATAAAAGTCATAGATCTAACACTTCTTAGGGTCACTAAGGACATCATAAGCCTAAGATATTTCCTTGAACTTGACCTTAGCTTCATTCTTGACTTAGTGTTGTTGGTTATGACATCGTCAAGAAAATAGAATTTTTTGATCTTGGCTCTAAAGGGATCTTGTGATGGAGCACTGGTGGTGATGGAAGCTTCAAAGGCATGGCAATAAGGTGCTAGCGACTTCAAGAGGATACACGATGGCAGGGTATGGCGGCTTTTGGTTCTGGTCTTCAGGAGAATGGATGCATGAGACTTTGGAGTTTGGATGAATGGAAGGAGGGAAGACAATGGGTAGTAGACTAGCTCACTACGATAGAACGAGATGGCTCAAAGATCTGGGTGATTGTTAAGGTTGAGAGATGCTAGGTTTAGCTATTTAAGGTTGGAATAGAAATGGAAAATTAGGGATGGAAAGTTTCATAATGGGTATTGAGTTAGTAATATTAGTATTTGAATTTTAAAAAAGACACATACACACATATATAGGGGTTAGCGTCACATCGGGCCTTGGGTTATGATGATGACTTGTAGAGCCCAAAGAGCATTAGGAAGACTTTCCATTTCATAGAACATGTAATACCATAATTTTGAACTCAGCACGCCTAGGACGCATTCAAGTTAATTATTAGAGATTACTATTTTATTTCAGTTCTTGACCTTAGATACCTTGAAAATACTTAGTGAAAATATGGGTATTTTCTTTTTGAACTTTGAAAACAACACGTGAGCAGCACGTGCTTAATAAAATCCTTCACTTGCCTTACTCAAAAGAACAACAATCATTATGTGATCATACATGCATGCCATATCACATAGACATCATGGACATAAACACATCATATATATGATAGCTCCAGAACCCTTCAGAAGCACCAAGGAAATATATTTTGATTGATGACATAACAAATTTTGAGAAAATATTTTGAAGAACGACTAATGAATTCCCTTGAGTTTTTTGAGATAGGAACAGGTCCTTCCGGATTGTATAGCATGTCTTGAATTGAAAATAAATTCACATTATATGTGTAGACATGTTGTATCTCGTGAAAAGAGATAGGAACTTTGTAACGCCCTGATTTTCTGATAGAGTGAAAATGACCAAAATGCCCCTGAGGTCATTTTCGGCCTGGAATTCGAGGGAAGCCGAGCTGGCAGTACTCGAAGGGCAAACTCAATGTTGGATGGGGATTAGTTGACTTGTATACCTTTCCAGGAATGAAAATCTTATTTTTCGAGTTTTCGGGTCAAAATGGCCGAAATATCCCTGTGGTGTTTGACCCGTTTGCAAGTGCCCAATGAATCCAAAACTTCTCCAGATGGTTTTAAAAGACATTTTTATGTATTCTGTGTCCTCATTTTTAGTCCTGGCGGTCCCGAGCAAAATTAGCACAAAATTACGATTTTGCCCCTAGCTTTGTGTTTTCAAGTTTAATCGTATGATTAAGCAAACCTAAGCAATATTAATTTCCATAATTAATCTAGAGTCAAAATAATTTATTAAAGTTGATTAGAACCTAAGAATGCTTAATTTCAACTTAAAATCTTATTTTAAATTCAAGATTCCTAGTCATAGAATCTTGAATAATGTTTTTTCTCTCCAATTCCCTAAATCATGGAATTGTGTTTACAATTATTTATTCATAAATGAATTTTAAATTCTCTAATGATGTATGAGCACTCCTAATCTTGTCATAAACATTCCTAAACCTCATTCTTAGTCACCTAAACTTATGTTTAATGATTCCTAACCTTGTACCTAAACTAGTCTACACTTAAACCTATCATTAACACACAATTACATGAACAATTCTTCCTCTCCCTTGCTGTCCCCAATTTGGCCAAACCCATACCCCCTCATTTCCATCACATGTGTGAATTTTTACACTCAAAGAACCATGCTTTCACCTCACCATAAACCATACTTTGTCATACAAACACCATGCTTTCATCCATGCTTCATATGACAACTTCTAGAAGACTTTTTCTCTCATTTTTGTGGCTCAAAAACTGCCTGCCCTCCATGCTCTTCTAGAAGGATTATTTCAATTTCAAACAAAGAGAAATTGCCATACTTTGAGCCATACCTTGCACCGTGTCTTCCATACTTCAAACCATGCTTGAATGACATTGTGTAAGAGATATTTTTCTCTCCTCCAGGCCTCAAAGTACACGGCCAGTCCCCTCCCCTCAATGAGTCTCCATTGTTTCATTCTTCTATAAATGCCTTGCTTAGAAGCACTTGGAAACACTTTAGATCATTTGCAAAGTTTTAGTTTCCAAGCTTTCTTGAGTTCTTTTCTTTTCTCTCAATGAGTTCTTAGAGTTCTTCTTGTTCATCTTCATCTTCTTCATCCTCTCTTCATATCATCATCACATAATCTCTAAACACCACCTCACAACCTTGAATCATCATCAAACCTCTCAAACACTCATCCTCAAACACAACCTCACTCAAAACACAACTCCTTGCCTTTTTCTTCTCCTTGGCCGAATCATCACCACCCCTCAAGGAGGAGTTGCTCATCTCATTTCCTTTCAAAAGTTCAAGTTTGCATTTTCACTCTAGGTAGGAGTGGTTTTCTAAACCTTGTTTTGTTTAAAAATGTGTTTTTCTCTAGTTTTCTCTTGGTATCTTTTTGAACTTTCCTTTGTTTTTCTTTTTCTCTATTTCGGCCATAAGGCCTTGTTTATGACTATGATAGCTTGATGATGAGTGTTCATAGATGATGACCTTGTGTTCATCTCAAAGGAACCTCTAAAGCTTGAGTCTTGTTTTTTATCTAGTGAAGTTTTGGTTTTTCTTCTTTTTCCTTTTCCTACACATTCGGCCTTCATAGTTCTTCCTCAAAGGTTCTTGTTAAAATATTTAAGGTATCTCTATTTCTATTTGATGTCATGAAAGAATGTTGTTTTGGTTCCTATCTTCTTAAAGTTTTACTTTCCTTTAAAATCTTGTTTCTTTGAGCTTGATGATGATGTTCAAGAACCACTTAGTTCTTTTGAGAACTTGGTTCAAGAACTCTAAAGCTCTCTTTGTGATGAGATAAGTGTTGGGTTGTGTTGATCTCTAAAGTCTTGTAAGAGCTCTAGCTAAGATTGAAGTGAACCTTGCATTCATGTTTATATTTGTGCCTTGCACATCATATTTATTTTCCTTGCTCTCACTAAATATCAAGAATAATAAGTGAACTTGCATTATCATATTTATGTTTCAAGCTTTGCATTATCATGTTTATATTTTTAAGTCCTCACTTAAATATCAAAGATAATAATATGTTGCATCTCATATTTATTTTATGCTCTCATTATATTTCCTAAGGAAAGATAAAATATGTGCATGAGCATGTTTAAGATTATGTTATCACTTAAGAGAACCTAGAGCTCAAAGATTTGCCCATTATTATCTCAAACAAAGGTTTGAAAAATATTTATTCCTTAGCTTCTTGATTTCGGCACTAAGAGGTTTTATCTGTTACAAGTACTAAAATCTATGTTTCATAATTTTTCTAAGCTTATATGAGTTCAAGAAATGTCTAGAACAAAGTTTTATGATTTCAAAACCTCTTGAGACTAATTTAAATTAGCCACTGCCTTCAAAAATATTTTGATGATTTTAGTTGATAAAAATGGTTACTAATGAGTTTTGAAAAGTTTTAGAAAGGTTCCAAGAGAAACTAGTATTTTATGTGCTTTAGAAATCAAGTTCTATGTCTTTTGATGGAGTTGAATTTCAGTTCTGCCTTGCCATGATATACTCACTGTTTGTGGTGCTTTAATTATGATAATATGAGTATGTTTATGTATAATTAATGTTAAAGATTCATATGTGAAAGTTAAGGGAAGATAATAACTAGAAAAGAATTAATTTGAGACTTTTAGATCCCTTAGTAATGGATTTTTTTGGATTCTATCCAGCAAGGTTTAGAATTGAAAATCATGGTTCATAATTAGTCTAAATGTGTAGGAATTACTCATAATTGGTTTAGGACTGGATCTTAATGCCTTAGGAGCAAACCGAACTTAGAAAGGGTCAATGTTGTGACTCCTAGGTACCCGCAAAGTAGGAATTATAGATTCTGCACTCTTGAGGTTTAGAGATGTTTATGATCATAGTTTTGAGTGAGGAATACTTAGATATGAGCCTATAGGTACCCGAAAGCTTAAGTTTTGATCTGATACAACTTAGATTTGAGTTAAGGGACCTTAAGGGTCAAAGCATAAGACATTAAGAAATCTTATGTGCTACGATGTTTATCTATGTAAGAATGTTGCATTTGAAGTACATGTTATGATGTTGTGATGCATGAGCTTTGTCTATGTGAGTATGATGTTGTGATGCATGAGCTTTATCTATGAAAGTAGAATGTTATGACGAATGAGCTATGATGAAGTGAATCATTGAGATGATATGTCTATTATGTTATTGAGAGATTGAATGAGAGAGGATATGTGCCCCTTCTTTTGCCCTCTAAGAAATCTAGTGAAAACTAGTTAGGTTTGAGCTCATTTTAGGCAATTATGGATGTGTTTGGTTGGATTTGGGTGTATTTGGTTGGACTTGGTAATGAGAATAATTTGGTGATGAGTATAATTTTTGGTGATGTGTATAAATATAGTTGAGCTCATTCCTAAGCGATAGGGTGTGTTTGGTTGGATTTGGTGATGCGTATAAATATCGCTGGGCACGGTGTTTACGATTGGATTTGGTGATGAGAAAATAAGGTGGTCTTTGAGAGAAACAACTTAAGAGTTCGGACGTGAGAAAAGAGATGCGATGTCTTTTCAAGTCACATAGTCATGAGTAAAGAGAGAGTTATATATATATATATACCACTTGTATGCTTCTTGATGTTATGTTTTGTTGATCTATATGCTTAAGTATTGCCATGCATTCATGCTCTATTATGTTGCATTCATGACATTAAGATGCATGTTAAAAGGAATGAACTTTGGATAATTAGTTTTATAAACCCTAATAATGGATCTTGTATGCGTGCACACCTTTTAAATAAATAAACCCAAGGTTCCTGAGGATGTGAACGATGTAACCCTAGGATAGGAGATTCCTACTGAGATTCTTTAGTAAGAATTCTCACTCCTTTTCTCTTCTTTCTTTCTCTTCTGTCACATCTTCAGAGTTTGATAACGACATTCGTGGTCTTCATTGACACACCCGTCTGGGAGGTACACTATGACCTGGATCACTGCTCTTATCACTTTGAGGGTCGATGTGCTGTTCGTGTTTTCATGTACATGGGACGACCTTTTGCTTACCCGGTTTCCAGTTATTAGTTCACTCCTGCCGCTCCCTATGGTGGCGACGATTTGATCTTCGAGCGCACTCGCCCTCACGATGAGCAGTTGCATCGAGCTCGTTCGTCTGCCTCAACTGTCCGTGACTACCCGGAGTATGCGCCCCGTTCGAGAAGGTCAGAGGAGGATCCGCCTGAGGATTTACCGATGCACACCTATCCTGAGAGCTCTGCTCCCTTTCCCTCGTTTAGGCGAGAAGGGAGTGAGGATACCATGATGCAGCCGCACTTGGCAAGGAGAGCCGAGATGCACCTGCGTCGAGGAGCTCATGTTCAGCTAGCACGCATTCATGTTCCACTCTACTGGCCCACTCAGGAGGAGATCGAGTGGTTCCCTGGTTACCTCCCTCCATCAACCGAGGAACCTTGCCATCCTTAGACCTCATCGGAGAGCTGTTCGAGTACTCGAGTCATCATGAGGATCTCCCCTTCGGCAGTATCTTTTGCGAAGGGGGTTTGAGATTAGTACTCATAATAGGAGGGTAGAGTAGTTGGTTCTCATTTTTTTTTTTGTTTCATGTACTTTACTGCTTTCTTGTTATTTTGCATGTACTCCAAGCTCCGCCCGATTCTATAAGGACGTGACTATATAAGTACCTTTAACTATTATATTAATGAAGTGTATCCCTTGTTGTGTTAACCATGGTTTCATTGTTATATACTGTGTTCCTTATGGTTGTTACTTGTGCCTTACATCTCTGCTTCACGACAAAAGGCTCTCACTTTGATTTTATATTTCAAAAAAAAATTTACCCATAATTTCTGTTAAGTATTTTATTAAAAAGATGAGACTAAGAGGTAAGAACCTAATGATTAACCTAATGAGTTCTAGAGAGTTGGGTTAAAAATTAGGGTGTTACAAACTTAACAGAAGTGAAAATTATGTCGTGCAAAGTACGTATGCATGCTAAATGGATTGAAGAAATCAAAATCGTGAACAAGAAACCATGGCTGGGATCTTCATAAAGTAGAACGTGACTTTAGAAAGTGCTCATGAAATGAAGATATCAAATCAGCTTGGAAGCAAGGATGTTCTACAACTTTTAGTCATCATTATCGCAATCAATTTAATCATCTACATACTTTGATTGAAGATTGGAAGATTGTTTCCTCATCATGGAACTGATTCCACACCTCAGAAAGTTCACTTAACTGTGAAACAATGCACTCTACAAGAAAATAAGGGAAATTTGAAATTCAAATTTAAAGTCAAACTCAGTTATAGGCTGGGGTGTCATCTCTTGTACCAACTTGGTCAACTACCCCAGCTTCTAGAAGGAAGTGTTTAGAAACCATGTTCAGAATGTAAAAAGTAGTTTCTGAAGGGTCATCAGAAACCTCAACTTTATAATAACTTTCGCAATAGATCTAACAAACAGCCAAGCTACTTTTCTAGACTACATTTCCAAGACACAAACAGATGATCAACACGTGTCACTTGGAGAACTGATCAAGGGCAACAGTCATAAATAAAGACCATCTATAAATAGAGATGACGTGCTTTCAAAGAGAACGACGGAACGATGAACAAGTGCTAAAAGTATGAAAATCTTTCTTCATTTGTCGTAAAATTCATTACATCTTGTAATCAGTTTCCTAGTTTGAAAAAAAAATCTTCTTTCTAAGTTCCTAAATAGTTTATACGTTCTTCCAAGGAAGAATCGTTAGAAATAATTCATTCAAGCTATCCCAGGTCATTTAACGTATATTTTAAGGAAACTTGAGTATAGGTTAATTTGAGTTGCAAACCCAAATACAAACCTTTGTACCTTCGATCTAGCAGTGATCGGTGTGAATTAGCTTGGAGAGGTTAGTCAAAGACTACTAGCAATGCGATAATAAAGTTGTTTTACTGGTCAGGATTTAGCTTGGAGTGGCTAGTTAAAGACTACTCAGTTTAGCTTGGAAAAGCTGGTTAAAGACTTCAGTTCAACTTGGAGAGGCTGGTGAATAACAACTTGGTTTATGATAGTAGGGGTTTTCCATTGGTCACATGTTAGAGATTAAGAAAGCTACTGCAAAGACTATCTAGTTTTTCTTTCTTGGGGTTGAGAAAGGTTTTTAGTGAAACTCAATAGTGTTTGAGTACTAGATATAGGCAAGTGTGAATTCCAGAACCCTCCAGAAATTACTCAGAAAGTACGAAGCTTAAAAGGTTATGAATGACAACAAAACCAATTTAGAGAAAATATTTTGAAAAATGACTAATGGCTACCTTGAGTTTCTTGACAAAGTTTTACAGGTAGATCCGGTTTGTATTACACGAACTTAAGCAAGATTAATATTTCACTATGCATGTGTAAGCACGTTATATCTCATGGAAAAAGATTGAATTAATCAGAAAGTGAATATGAAGTCGAACAAAGTAAGTGTATACAGATTAAGGCATAATACGAGCTCAATGCAAGAATAACGTTTCACTATGCATGCGCAAGCATGATGAAACACCCTAATTTTTAACCCAATACTCTAGAACATACTAGGCTAATCATTGGGTTATTACTTCTTAGTCTCAACTTTTTAATAAAATAATTAGCGGAAATTACGGGTAAATTTTTCTTTTTGAAAACATAAACAAAGTGAGAGCCGTGAACTTAACTAGTCAAACAACAGAAACATAAAGCACGCGTAACAATTATCAGAAACCACAGAGTAAGGCATATAACCAAAGAAGCATTCCATTAATAACGTAATTTAAGTACATAAGTAGTCTTACCCTCATGGAGACGGGCAGAGCTTGTAATACAACGGAAAAGAAAATACAACAGAAAATGTAAAGTACATGGTTCAACATGAAGATAGAAAAAGACCAAAATGCTACCCTCCTACTAGACTACGAGTACAAACTATAACCCTTCCCAAAAGGTACTACCGAAGAGAAGATCTCCATAAAAGCTCGGGTACTTGCAAAGCTCTCCATCGGGAACTAGTGACGACGGGGATCCTCTGGCGATGGAGGCAGGTAACCGGGGAAACGCTCTATCTCCTCCTGTGTGGGCCAATGGAGCGTGAAGGGAACTCGCGGCGGCTGAACGTAAGCTCCTCAACGCGGACGCCTCTCGGCTCTCCTCGCCAAGCGTGGCTGCCTCACGGTCTCCTCACTCCCCTCGCGCCGGAACTGGGGAAAGGGAGCGGAGCCCTCCGAAGGGATATGCGTCTGCGAATCCTCGGATGCTCAGACCTCCTCGAGCGAGGTACGTACTCCGGGTAGTCGCGGACAGCCGAGGCAGAGGTACGGGCATAGCGTGAATCGCCGCCACGCGGGCGAAGTGCGAAGATCATGTCATCACCACCAAAAGGTGCAGTAGGAGTGAACTGGTAGCTCGAAACTGGATAAGCGAAAAGTCGACCCATGTACACAAAAACACGGACGGCACAATGACCCTCGAAATGA